>OW679200.1:108093940-108411660 GCA_940337035.1 Agriotes lineatus | reverse complement strand
ATGCAAGATCCTATCGAGGAGCCAACGGTGACACCGACCACTACATGGTATTAATGACAATGGCAGAGAGCAAAATAAAGAAAACCTACACAAAAATACAAAAGAAAAGAAGATGGGCAGTAGAGAAACTACAATTAGGAGAAATTAGGAGGCAATATATAAACAAATTAACACAAATCTCTAATCATAGTACACGTCATGAGGAAGACATAAATGAACACTGGAAGAGGATTCAAACAAACATACTAACCTGTGCAGAAACCACAGTTGGACAAAAGAACAGTAATAAGAGTTTTGAAGGCTGGTATGACCAGGAATGTAAAGAAAAAACAGAGGGTAAAAACAAAGCAAGAAGCAGATGGATGCAAACAGGGGATGAAGAAGACAGGAAGAGATACATAGAACTTAAAAATGGAGCAAGAACTTTCTTTAAAGAAAAAAAGAATACATGGTTAAACAAGAGATTAGATGAAATAGAACAAGAAAATAAAAACAATAATGCTAGACGATTTTATCAAAACTTAAGGGACATGCAAAGTAAATCAACACTAACAATAAGAAGCTTTAAAAACAAGGAAGGGGTCCTAATGCACACCGAAGAAGAGGTTAAAAAGATATGGGAAGAACACTTTCACAAATTGCTCTACAACCTAGGCACAGTACACCAAGAACATGAAGATGAATTGCAGAATGAAACTCCTGACGTGGAAATACCACCACCATCAATAGAAGAGGTTGTTCAGAATATAGAAAAGTTAAAGAACAACAAAGCTCCAGGCAGTGACACAATAGCAACAGAGTTACTAAAATATGGAGGTCTCACGCTTCATGAACAAATTCATGAATTAATATGCAGAATATGGACAGAAGAAAATATGCCACATGAATGGAAAAAAGGTATAATAAAACCCATGTTCAAGAAAGGAAACAGAGAAACATGCAAGAATTACCGAGGAATAACCCTTCTAAACACGGCGTACAAGTTATTAGCAAGTATACTAAAAGAAAGGCTTCAACAATACACTGAAAAAATCATCGGGGATTATCAACAAGGCTTTCGCCCCAGCAGAAGCACAACAGACGCAATACATATAGTAGAACAGATTCTAGAGAAAGCTTATGCATACAATCTAGAACTGCAGATAATCTTTATGGACTTCGAAAGTGCTTTTGATTCAATCACTAGAAAAAAGTTAATACAAGAAATGGACAACATGAAAATACCAAGGAAATTAGGAAGATTAATTGCAATGACTCTACAGGATACAGAAGCGGTAATCCAAATAAATAATATAACCACCGAAAGCATAAGTATAAACAAAGGCGTGAAACAAGGAGACCCGCTCTCGTCACTCCTCTTTAACATCATTATAGAATGTGTAATGCGTAAAGCAAACTTGCTAGGATTAATTACAACCAAACAATCGCAAGTGGTAACATACGCCGATGATCTAGTGTTGATTAGCAGAAGTAAAACCGATTTAATAGCAAAATTTCAAGAACTAGACAGAGAAGCAAGGTATTATGGCCTTCGCATTAATGAGAAAAAAACAAAATACATGATTTATAACAAAAAACAAGACCGACTGCAAAACCTGAAAATAGGAACGTTTAATTTTGAAGAAGTGAATAAATTTAATTACCTTGGATCCGTAATAGAGAAACCATGTATGAGAAAGACACGCTTAAAGGAAAGAATTCAAAAAGGAAATAGATGTACTTACTCGTATAAACCGCTCTTAAACAACAATCAACTCAGTGTCGCATCAAAGATCAGGATATACAAAACATTAATACGACCAATAGTAACATATGGTATGCAAACATGGGCTTTTACAAAAACGGGTGAAGAAGAACTAAGGCGTTTCGAAAGAAAAATTATAAGAAAAATGTTAGGACCTATAAAAACAGAAGAAGGAGCATATAGAAGGAGGATGAATTTTGAAATAGTAAGAGCAATGAACGGAGAAGATATCATAAAATTTGTCAAGACTCAGAGACTAAAATGGTTCGGACATGTGATGAGGTGTGAAGACGGCAGAGCAATAAAAGAAATAACAGAGTGGAAACCGGATAAAGAAAAACACAGTAGTAGAAAAGTAACTGGAGAGAGAACATATTAGAAGATATGAAGACAATGAGAATAGAGAACTGGAGAAAAAAGTGTAGTAACAGAAAACAATGGAAAGAAGTAACAGAAGCAACCAAGACCCACCCAAGAATATAACAGTAGAAGATCAGTTAAAGACAGCACTCTTTTATATTTCCCCCCTAACCCTAAGCTAGGTGAAGGGAAAGAATCCGCAAGGATTGGGCCATAACTCTTTGAGTTTAGTTGCCTATATATATATACAGAAGAAAATGCGACATTAAGTGTGCGGAGAATTTCTATGCGTACTGGAAGAAGCTGCGTGGCACAGATGGGTTAGCGCCAGGCTTGTATTAAGCAAGTCCTCGGTTCGAATCCCGCTGGGGTCAGAATTTTTCCGTATCTTTGGCGATTAGAATCGGGCTCAGTGAGACCATTCACAGTTGGGCACCAAATTAACTGTGCTCTACTCAGAATCACAAACCTAAGAGATAGAGTAACAAGGTCAACATATCCCCAAGACACACACCTCATACAATGGTTGCTGCGCAAGCACCAAAGGCGCGATCCAACTCTGTATCCCGAATCCGGGGCAAGTTGATCATTGTACCGCCAGATGCCAGCGCATATAGCACCAGCCTCGACACCGCAAGGTAAATGAGGTTACAGATAATACATACATACATACTGGAATATCAAGATATCAGGTTTATTATGCACAAATAAGTACCTACACCATTATTTTACTATAACCCAGTGTTTTGTCACTCATTAGGTTTGGAGAACAATAAGAGAACATCCATATCATTATCAAAAAGTTCAAGTTCTGGGCAATCATGCAGAAGCTCGTTTAAGATTTTGTAAGTGGACTAAGACGCATGAAGGTACTCTGCCTAATATTTTGTGAACTGACGAGGCCTACTTTACGAGACGGAATTACTAATTTTCATAAATTCCATGAATGGGCAAGAGTAAACCCTCATTTAAGGCAATGCTTCCACTTCCAATAAAGATTTCGTGTGAATATGGTGGCTGGTATCCTAAATAATAGTTTAATTGAACAATTTTTGATGGAAAATCCTGGGAAGTGACCAAAAATGAAGTAATTAACGGATTTAACACAGTTAAAAAATGGCTAGATGGGCGCGAACTACATCTTAATATGACTAAAACGAATTACATAGCATTAGCATTCTCTCAAATAGCAGCTAATAGACCTGATTTTGATAGAATAAAAATACCTGATATTCCAATTTCTATTTATGAAGCTAAGAGTACTAAGTACCTTGGTATAGTAGTAGATTGCCATCTAAAATGGGATCAACATATAAAAAAACTAAAAAACAATCTTACAGGATTCATTTAAAATTTTATAAACTGAGAGATTTTCTAAATGAGCCTCTCCTCATCGTTATAAATCTCTTGCTGAATCTCTATTAACGTATGGGATTTTAGTTTGGGGTTGTGCTTAGGGTTGCCAACTTTCGAATATAAAATCAAAGGACAAGCCAGCGCCGCAGGCAATTCGCCGAAGGCGCAAATTTTTTTGGGTGCCAAGCCAAAAAAACCGTTTTTGGTCTATCAATTTTTTTTTTGGTGCATACACCAAAATAATACAGACAGATCAATAAAAAACGAATTAGGGCAGGCTGTGATATGTGTTATGCGTTTGGCAGTACTGAAGTGTATTGTCAGTCTATGTCATATTCGAGATTAGTAGGTTAGGTTTTGTTTGTTGTTTGACACAGACTGACGTCAAACTTAACCTGCAAATCTCGAATTTGACAGAGACTGACAATACACTTCAGTACTGCCAAACGCATAACACATATCACAGCCTGCCCTAATTGGTTTTTTATTGATCTGTCTGTACTAATAAAATATATAGAAAAAATTATTCTATTTTTAATATAATAATATGCATATAAGTAGATATAAAATCATATTAAAAAAAGTGAGTAGGTATTAAAAAACCAAACAGTTATTCTAGTCGAGTGCATACACGCACACAACTTCCTTTTACAGTGATATTATAATTAGCCAAAAATTTCATTTTTAATTTTTAAGTATTTGTCAACATTTTTCAAAAATTACAAATTCTTCAGAAACCGTACAAAATAGAGAGTTAGTTGAAGAGACAAATTTTCTCTAAAATTTAAGCTGAATTCAAAAATGTAATAATATAACTTGTGCTCTCTTTTTAAATTAGGAGTTAATAAAAAAAAAGAAAAAACAAAATAAACCCATTTTAGAGCTATTCAACTGGAAAGTCACCTATCTCACATCAATACACCTCGACAACTACATCCACATTCGTGATATAAAGAGAAGCTTTTCAGTGCCTTGGTATACAAATTACCATTAAGCGTTAAATGGGACATGTTTTTATTTTGAATATTAGTTTTTTAGGTACTGGTAATCTGTTTAGTTTTAAAGGACATTTACCGTCCTTTGACACCTTACTAAAGGACAAAGGACTTTATTTTGAAATAAAGGACTGTCCTTTGAAATAAAAGACGGTTGGCAACCCTAGTTGTGCTGGTAAAACTATAATTCGCCAACTCATGGTATCATATGTGAAAATGATCGACAACACTGCTTCATAACAATTTAAACAACTGATACTGAAATTTCATTGCAAGGACTATAAGTAATCTTTACTTTAGTGCTAGTGTTACTTAAGAAAACTATGTTTTATGACCCCCAGCAATTGTTTCCCATATTCACAATTATTTGACAATTATTTATATGCTTACTTTAAGGTTGTAGATCTGCAGATTTAGACAAGACACCGCGTTGCTATCGAGTCAGATGGAATTTTGCTGTGGTTCTGAAAGAAGAGAATATTCATATTACAAATAGGGTTGGGCGATATTAAAATTTACCAATCACTATTCGATATCAAAATTATATCCATATTTGTCAATATATCCATAATTCGATATTTGTGAATATATCGATAAATATCCTAAAAATATCCAGATAGCCATAAATTTCGCGGAGTTTTACATAAATGTAGGTTATGTCCAGCAGATAAGCTTTGAAATTATTTAATCAAATTTCTTTACCGATGCGTCATCTGACTAACGGCTGGTAAATGGTAGATATCACACGGATTAATTTTCGCGAATGCCTAATCGCAAGAGCAGTATTAAAACACACATGGCAATAAATACGTACTCTGCAAATGCCAACAACTTCGACATATTAAATTCAATAATAGCTTGTTGAATAAATAACTAGGTATATCTACTTAAGTGTAAAAGACCTACTCCATAAAAGTAACAAGAAGTAGAATAACCTGTAATAGGTTTTACAGGGAACTTTCTTGCCGAGTGGGAGTTTTGATACTAAAAAACACTAAATTATGGAAGGAACAAAAATGTTCACACTCTATTTAGTCGAATAAAATGTACCAATTTGCCAAAAAGATAAAAGCTAAGCTATATGCAATAGCATATTAAGTAATAACAATGGTAATGACATTTTACCAATCGAAGGCAATTGTTTGATTATTGTCTGAGATCGGTAATTCCTTAACGTTCGTGATGCTTATGACGTTTCTTGCACGATATAAATGTATTTTTCTTCAAACGTCAGTAAAATATGACATTATGCAGCAGAATAATATGTTGGTGTGACTATAAGTTTATGTCATCTGCGTCAAAACTGACGCAAAACCTAACCTTCTAACCTCGAATTTTTACTTACCGTTCTAGAACGACAAACATAGCTTACTGATTTGGCAACAAACGCGGTAACTAAGTAAAATCGATCTATCGTGCAAAATTATATATTTATGCATTAAGGGAGATATGAATACTTATGTTTTTTCCCTGAGGTTGACATCTGTAAGTCAACCGAAGGTAAATAACATGAATATCTCCCGTGGTGCATACAATATTTTATTTACTAGCATATTAGTAACAATAGTATGCAATTTCAAAATGTCATAATGACATTTAAAATTAGAATATTAGAACAATTTTAAATGTCATTATGACATTTTGAAATTGCATACTATTGTTACTAATATGCTAGTAAATAAAATATTGTATGCACTACGGGAGATATTCATGTTCTTTACCTTCGGTTGACTTACAGATGTCAACCTCAGGGAAAAAACATATTCATATCTCCCTTAATGCATAAATATATAATTTTGCACGATAGATCGATTTTACTTAGTTACCGCGTTTGTTGCCAAATCAGTAAGCTATGTTTGTCGTTCTAGAACGGTACAGTGGCGTATTTATGGGAGGGGTCCAGGGGGTCTAACCCCCCCCCCCCCCCCCGTAGCTAACTTAAAATGGTAAATATTAAAAGCCCGTTGAACTATCTTCGTGCGTAAAAATATATAACTTAGCTTTTCTTTTAAATAACTGCCAGTTTTACCGAGCTTCAGCATCTACTTTTCAAAAGATTGGCATTTTATTGTAAGTACGCATATTTAAGCAACGCATTACAAAACAATAAAACATTATCAGTTAGTTCTGTTTCATGCAGAAAAGGCTGAATGGTTTGGCAATTTTATCCATTCACCACAATGTGGAAATATCGGCCTCCGAAGTAATTGACAACTTAGCGAAGAATCCTAGGCGACTTCCATTTGTAATATAATAACTTTACTTTATTTGATATAAAATAATGTGTAATGACATTTGTTAGTAACAATATAGGAATAGGTTTTGATTCATCAGTCGTTCTTTTGGGAGCATTAAAATCGTGTATTTAAAGTCAAATTTTTCAAAATTTTCCGGGGGTGGACCCCCCGACCCCCCCCCACTTCCTGGAGGGTTCTCCGAACCCCCCAGACCCCCCGGTATTTGTCCCTTGAAAACAACTTTTAAATTTCGATGTTAAACCCCCCCCGGAGCGAAATCCTAAATACGCCACTGGAACGGTAAGTAAAAATTCGAGGTTAGAAGGTTAGGTTTTGCGTCAGTTTTGACGGAGATGACATAAACTTATAGTCACACCAACATATTATTCTGCTGCATAATGTCATATTTTACTGACGTTTGAAGAAAAATACATTTATATCGTGCAAGAAACGTCCTAAGCATCACGAACGTTAAGGAATTACCGATCTCAGACAAAAATCAAACAATTGCCTTCGATTGGTAAAATGTCATTACCATTGTTATTACTTAATATACTATTGCATATAGCTTAGCTTTTATCTTTTTGGCAAATTGGTACATTTTATTCGAATAAATAGAGTGTGAACATTTTTGTTCCTTCCATAATTTAGTGTTTTTTTAGTATCAAAACTCCCACTCGGCAAGAAAGTTCCCTGTAAAACCTATTACAGGTTATTCTACTTCTTGTTACTTTTATAGAGTAGGTCTTTTACACTTAAGTAGATATACCTAGTTAATTATTCAACAAGCAATTGAATTTAATAATATGTCGAAGTTGTTGGCATTTGCAGAGTACGTATCTATTGCCATGTGTGTTTTAATTAGTGATCGGCCGATACCGATATAAATATCGGTGTATCGGCAATATCGGCAAATTTTGCCGATAATCGGTATCGGCGAAATTTTGCCGATATATATCGGAAAATTTAAGATCAACCATTTTATTAATTATTTGTATGTAAAAACTTATTTTCGCTATTTTCTCCCATCGTATTTTTATTTGAATCCTAAAAGATTATAATACCGCACGACACAATCGTTATCTGAGCAGCAACTGCAGCAGCACTGTGCACTGGCGCAAACAATGAAACAATACGCTTTCTGTAAAACGGGTAATCACCACGACACTGTCGGGGAATTACCGAAATTGGTTCATGTCATGTCCGCATCGATGCGAAGTTGACAATTTTTACTTATATCAACGTGTATTAAATAATTACAGACCTTTTAAAAATGTAGTGCCGATACCGATATTATATCGGTATCGGCAACTAAAATATCGGTATCGGCCGATCACTAGTTTTAATACTGCTCTTGCGATTAGGCATTCGCGAAAATTAATCCGTGTGATATCTACCATTTACCAGCCGTTAGTCAGATGACGCATCGGTAAAGAAATTTGATTAAATAATTTCAAAACTTATCTGCTGGACATAACCTACATTTATGTAAAACTCCGCGAAATTTATGGCTATCTGGATATTTTTAGGATATTTATCGATATATTCACAAATATCGAATTATGGATATATTGACAAATATGGATATAATTTTGATATCGAATAGTGATTGGTAAATTTTAATATCGCCCAACCCTATTTGTAATATGAATATTCTCTTCTTTCAGAACCACAGCAAAATTCCATCTGACTCGATAGCAACGAGGTGTCTTGTCTAAATCTGCAGATGTACAACCTTAAAGTAAGCATATAAATAATTGTCAAATAATTGTGAATATGGGAAACAATTTCTGGGGGTCATAAAACATAGTTTTCTTAAGTAACACTAGCACTAAAGTAAAGATTACTTATAGTCCTTGCAATGAAATTTCAGTATCAGTTGTTTAAATTGTTATGAAGCAGTGTTATCGATCATTTTCACATATGATACCATGAGTTGGCGAATTATAGTTTTACCAGCACAACTAGGGTTTATTTCAAAGGACAGTCCTTTATTTCAAAATAAAGTCCTTTGTCCTTTAGTAAGGTGTCAAAGGACGGTAAATGTCCTTTAAAACTAAACAGTTTACCAGTACCTAAAAAACTAATATTCAAAATAAAAACATGCTCCATTTAACGCTTAATGGTAATTTGTATACCAAGGCACTGAAAAGCTTCTCTTTATATCACGAATGTGGATTTAGTTGTCGAGGTGTATTGATGTGAGATAGGTGACTTTCCAGTTGAATAGCTCTAAAATGGGTTTATTTTGTTTTTTCTTTTTTTTATTAACTCCTAATTTAAATGGGTTTATTTTGTTTTTTCTTTTTTTTTATTAACTCCTAATTTAAAAAGAGAGCACAAGTTATATTATTACATTTTTGAATTCAGCTTAAAATTTTAGAGAAAATTTGTCTCTTCAACTAACTCTCCATTTTGTACGGTTTCTGAAGAATTTGTAATTTTTGAAAAGTGTTGACAAATGCTTAAAAATTAAAAATGAAATTTTGGCTAATTATAATATCACTGTAAAAGGAAGTTGTGTGCGTGTATGCACTCCACTAGAATAACTGTTTGGTTTTTTAATACTCACTTTTTTTAATATGATTTTATATCTACTTATATGCATATTATTATATTAATAGTATATTATATCATGAGGGACTAAAGTGCACCATTTAATCCCGCGAGTGGAGTTTGTTGCCTCGAGGGCAAAGCCCGAGGGCAATAACCACTCAAGGGATTTAGGCACTTTAGTCCCGAGGTATATACGCTATTTTTTGCACTTTTGGGAACATTATCATCAAACATTTCCAAAATTTGGAATCTGTCAATTTGGAAACTGACAATTATAATTTATTACAAACTGAATTGCAGCAGGTCCTGGATAGCCTGAATCAGTTGGCAGTACTGAAGTGTATTGTCAGTATATGTCAAATTCGAGATTTGCAGGTTAAGTTTTACGTCAGTGTGTGTCAGATGACAAACAAAACCTAACCTACTAACCTAGTGTGTACATAAATTTACCATAGTTACGGTATCATTTTTACTTTAGTCCCTAGGGATTAAATGAGTTACTTTAGTTCCTAGGGATTAAATGATCTACTTTAGTCCCTGTTTACGGGGACTAAAGTATCAACTTTAGTCCCGGAAGTGCAAAAAAATAGAATAATTTTTTCTATATATTTTATTAATACAGACAGATCAATAAAAAACCAATTAGGGCAGGCTGTGATATGTGTTATACGTTTGGCAGTACTGAAGTGTATTGTCAGTCTATGTCAAATTCGAGATTTGCAGGTTAAGTTTTACGTCAGTCTGTGTCAAACAACAAACAAAACCTAACCTACTAATCTCAAATTTGACATAGACTGACAATACACTTCAGTACTGCCAAACGCATAACACATATCACAGCCTGCCCTAATTCGTTTTTTATTGATCTGTCTGTATTATTTTGATGTATGCACCAAAAAATTTTTTGATAGACCAAAAACGGTTTTTTTGGCTTGGCACCCAAAAAAATTTGCGCCTTCGGCGAATTGCCTGCGGCGCTGGCTTGTCCTTTGATTTTATATTCGAAAGTTGGCAACCCTAAGCACAACCCCAAACTAAAATCTCATACGTTAATAGAGATTCAGCAAGAGATTTATAAATAACGATGAGGAGAGGCTCATTTAGAAAATCTTTTAGTTTATAAAATTTTAAATGAATCCTGTAAGATTGTTTTTTAGTTTTTTTATATGTTGATCCCATTTTAGATGGCAATCTACTACTATACCAAGGTAATTAGTACTCTTAGCTTCATAAATAGAAATTGGAATATCAGTTATTTTTATTCTATCAAAATCAGGTCTATTAGCTGCTATTTGAGAGAATGCTAATGCTATGTAATTCGTTTTAGTCATATTAAGATGTAGTTCGCGCCCATCTAGCCATTTTTTAACTGTTAAATCCGTTAATTACTTCATTTTTGGTCACTTCCCAGGATTTTCCATCAAAAATTGTTCAATTAAACTATTATTTAGGATACCAGCCACCATATTCACACGAAATCTTTATTGGAAGTGGGAGCATTGCCTTAAATGAGGGTTTTCTCTTGCCCATTCATGGAAATTATAAAAATTTGTAATTCCGTCTCGTAAAGTAGGCCTCGTCAGTTCACAAAATATTAGGCAGAGTACCTTCATGCGTCTTAGTCCACTTACAAAATCTTAAACGAGCTTCTGCATGATTGCCCAGAACTTGAACTTTTTGATAATGATATGGATGTTCTCTTATTGTTCTCCAAACCTAATGAGTGACAAAACACTGGGTTATGTAAAATAATGGTGTACTTATTTGTGCATAATAAACCTGATATCTTGATATTCCAGTACGCATAGAAATTCTCCGCACACTTAATGTCGCATTTTCTTCTAATAAATTAAAAATGTGCCGCTCATTGTTTACGGGTATACGAACAATACCTTGACCAGTCGCATGCCTTGGTTGGGATGCCCCATGTTCTCTTAACTGCAGATATGAATTAGTGAAAACTTCACCTGTAGATAATATTCTGTTAAGATACCTTCTTCTGTATTCTTCTTGAGCCGCTAAAGCATTGCCATCACACAAACCGTACACATACATAATACCTACTTTCAAAAATAATCTCGGTGTGATAGGGATGTTAACAAACTTTTTGATAAACTTTAATGTAGGTAATGTCCTACCTATTGCACATGTCTGCCACTCAACTGTCTGATTGGATTAGTTGAATTCGCACCAACATGAAAAAATAGTGGTTCCAGACAATCCACCAATAATGCGCTGTGGCATTGGTGTTTTTGTTGCCCTATAAAATGATGTGTGTCATTCTAGCTTGTTTATGATAGTTGTAGCCTTTGATCATTTTTTAAATTGAATGCTCCATAAGATAGTTTTGGAACCACTAACCACATTTATGCTTTACAGTTTGATTTTTGATCACGCACAATAGGCAGGACTTTATACTAAAGTTTTACTAACTTTTTAATACAGTAATTGTAACTATTCAACTTTTTAATAATTTTACAGTCAACACTGAAAACAATATTATTGTTTGTCAACAATAACGTTCAATTGTTATGCATTCATGGCCTATGTGATGTTGACCCTAAAAATTATACAATCAAGAATAAATCTTAAACGTTGAATTTACAATACATGTTTATCTAGACTTTTTTGACTTTAAATGAGTTACCCAATTGATTGCTAAAATATTTCTGGTACATTTTGGGACACCCTGTATACCACTAGATGATTAAGCAGATAAAGTAGCAATTATATATATCTAATCAGAGAAAGTAACACCTTTAGCTTGTCAAGCAATTCACAAAATTTGTCACTTTTAGGACGTTGGAAAATACAGTAAAAATGTTACTATTCAGTGATCAATGCTGCCATATTGCTAATTTTATTGTAGGTTAATAACTGTCGTTTTGTTGTAGGTGTGAACATATTTGAACTCGATTCGCTGACGTATCATTAAAAGGAACTCTGACTGTTGAACAAACATAATGAACATCAAGCAAGAAACTACAGATAGTAAATATTGTAACTCTACAGGAACACCATCCTGCATAGCGCCGAGTGTGGATAACAATGAAAACGTTGATAAGTTATGCACCAAACAAGAAAGCATTGAAAGTACTAATTTAATTACCCATACAAGAACTCATAGAAAAATAAAACCTTATAGTTGCTCGGTTTGTGGATACAAAACAATCCAGAAAAGTCATTTCGTTAAACATATGAGAACTCATCCAGGAGAGAAGCCAAGCCTTATATTTGCTCTATTTGTGAATACAGAACAGCAGTTAAATGTAGTTTAGTTACACATATGCGAACTCACACAGGAGAGAAGCCTTATATTTGCTCTATTTGTGAATACAGAGCAGCGCAGATAAGTCGTTTAGTTTCACATATGAGGATTCATACAGGAGAGAAACCTTATATTTGCTCTATTTGTGAATACAGAACGTCAGTTAAAAGTCATTTAGTTACACATATTCGAACTCATACAGGGCAGAAGCCTTATATTTGCTCTATTTGTGAATACAGAACTTCAGATAAAGGTCATTTAGTTACACATATGCGAACTCATACAGGACAGAAGCCTTATATTTGTTCTGTTTGTGAACACAGAACAGCAACTAAAAGTCATTTAGTTATACATATGAGGACTCACACAGGAGAGAAGCCTTTTATTTGCTCTATTTGTGAATACAGAACGTCAGTTAAAAGTCATTTAGTTACACATATTCGAACTCATACAGGGCAGAAGCCTTATATTTGCTCTATTTGTGAATACAGAACAGCAGTTAAAAGTAGTTTAGTTATACATATGAGGATTCATACAGGAGAGAAACCTTATATTTGCTCTATTTGTGAATACAGAACTTCAGATAAAGGTCATTTAGTTACACATATGCGAACTCATACAGGACAGAAGCCTTATATTTGTTCTGTTTGTGAACACAGAACAGCAACTAAAAGTCATTTAGTTATACATATGAGGACTCACACAGGAGAGAAGCCTTTTATTTGCTCTATTTGTGAATACAGAACGTCAGTTAAAAGTCATTTAGTTACACATATTCGAACTCATACAGGGCAGAAGCCTTATATTTGCTCTATTTGTGAATACAGAACAGCAGTTAAAAGTAGTTTAGTTATACATATGAGGATTCATACAGGAGAGAAACCTTATATTTGCTCTATTTGTGAATACAGAACTTCAGATAAAGGTCATTTAGTTACACATATGCGAACTCATACAGGACAGAAGCCTTATATTTGTTCTGTTTGTGAATACAGAACAGCAAATAAAAGTCATTTAGTTACACATCTGAGGACTCATATAGAAGGGGCTCGTTAATAGTTGCTTTATGTGTGAATACATAATAGCAGCTAAAGGCAATTTAGTTAGAAATATGAGGACTCGTACAAGAGCAATGCCTTACAGGTGCTCTATTTGTAAAAAGAAAGCCCACAGTGACATCATTTAGTTCCACATATGAGAACTCATCCATAATAGAAACCTTACAGCTGCTCAGTTTGTATATTCAAAGCAACACAAAAATTTGAGTTTGTTAGTTACAGACTGTGTGTTCACAGATTGATGCAACAAGAAGTATAATTTAAAAAAATCCAAATCTTGTTTGGTGTTGGCTTCTAACTAATTTTAAGTATATTTTCGAAGTTTTTAAATCAAGAAGTGCTTGGTGGTAAATAGCAAACATGCGCCAGTGTGCGAGAGATCTCTCGTGGTCTTGTGGATTGACTCCAAAAGTGCCCCATTTAACAACCACGTCGAGCCACCATTAAAGCGTTGTGACTTCACCTGGTCAAGCAACTTCGATACCTGTAGTCTGGGCATCTCACCCATGTAAAAGTCAGCCAGGCATTGCTTCCACTTACGTTATCGTTACTGCAGGCAGCTCTACAGATCGCCAATAGAATTAGGTTTGTGACGCTCATTTTGTGCAATTCTGCGACTTCCCAGAAGCCGCACAGCACCTCAAGCGGTGTAACGCACATTCCATTGAAGTTCTGGGGCTCTGCCCACGGCAAACCACTAATTTGCTCTGAAGTGTACTAATAGAAATTTCCATAACCCCTGTCTGTCACTTTGGTAGTATCTCGTATACAGCATAATAAACATATTGTTATTAAGCACAAATGAGTTTCATTGATGTAAGTTGCAAGCGGCTGAAAGACACGGACTTTGACTTTCATAATATAGGAGAGCGCTCTTCAAGCAAGATATTTCAAATGAAGGTGCTTATGCAAGGGAAGCTGCCGAAGCTGCAGACCTTTGCGCGTTTTATTTTATTTAGGTGACCATAAGGTAAGTCACCTAAGTAGTCCTCGTCTTCAACCAAGAACAGTCTGCAACTGCAAGCTTAGCTCTCTATCGAGAATTGCCCATCCCCAAGTTAGCTACGAGCTAATTGGAGGTTTTCATGTATCGTTGGCCTCCCAACTCATGCCTATTATAATGCCGGTTTAGACCGAAATAATATAGTGAGTTTTTATTAACCTTGTAACGTTTCGCCCAGCGCGAACGCGATTTTGAAATTAAAAATTCATTCGCGCGTTCGCCCATGGCGTAAATCACGTTAAGAACCGGAGCTCTGCATCGTTGAGCCGCTTGAAAGACGATAAGTGACGTCAGGGATCCCTTCGCGCACCTAAAGTAAGGTTCCCCTCTTCCAAACGAACCACTGATTACACCAGCCCAGGGCATATAAGGAGAAAACAAAACCAGTTTAAAACAGAATTTTTCCTGCTCCTTTTCCCTCACCTAGTACCACCAGGAGGGTGCCATTATGCGCTATCCGGAGAGAAACCTGCCAAACTACCCGTTTGTTCCTTCTCACTAGGAGGGTGCCGTTGTGCGCTATCCGGAGAGAAACCTGCCAAACTACCCGCTGATTTAGCCGATCAGACCGCCTCGAATCATTCACCAGATCCGGTCTACTCCGCGGGCACCTTAGATCCAAATAGTTATTACTCACTAACCAAACGTCTAATTAGCCGGCTTCAAAACCATTAATTACGACGTGGACGACGTAACGCGAGAGCGGCCTGAAGTTCGCCTCAGAAAAACCAGCCTGTAGGCAGCCGCAGCGAAAGCAAGATGTCCAGACAAGGCCGCATTTATAATTTCACAAATCCCATTTTCGAGCATTGCCGCCTGCAAGGTTTGAACTTAATTTAATTACAACACCGCTCACCTGGATTTCAAAGGTTCCAAAGAAGATAAACATATCCTCGGTCCGGCCGCCCACCAGCTCGCCACATTCCGCACACCTGCAGACCGCGATAACGCTGATAGCACCAGGTATACACGTTATTTAATATTATTTTGCCTGCACTTTTGCCCGATTAAGAGTTCAGAACCGAGTTTTATTTTTACGCACCGCTGTCAATTGCGGGCCCCGCTAATCAAATGTCATTGCAGCCTTCAGCTTCGACGATCCGCCTACGAGCCAGCAGAACTACTCGATGCGTAACCTGGTCCATAAGCGACTGACCGGGCCCGAATCCCAGGGAGCGATATCCACTATTAGAAGAGACCGAATTGAGTTACAAACGTTATTATAATTTTATTTCTTGTTCTTTGAATACAATTTAATTTGTTATGTATCTAGATAAAACTTATACGTTTAGAGAAGTTATTCTGTCTTTATTTCTTGGGTAACAAGCTTGAGGTTATTAATTCGTTCTTTGGCTTTTCTGAGCTATCCGGGGCCGGTGTCATTCCGGCAATTGTAAAGTCTACACATTACCCTTTTTCTGTGACGTCAGAAATAACAAAACATAGCGTTCAAAACGTATGTCTTATATTGCATTGAAATTCAAAAAGATCATTTAGATCGCAGGTAGTAGACTTTAGAAAGAATTTGACATATACCTAACCTTTAATGTAAGGGATGCTCATTTAAGCACATTATTCAAACCAAGACATTCTTGATCTATGTAATCCGAAGTTTATCCTCTTCGAATAAGTCCCTAACACTTAAAATACGATTTTAGGCTTGCTCGCTTGTGCGTTATTTTACTGTCATTTTGGACAAATGTCACATTGACAGTATTATAAAACAAGCCATACTTAAAGCCGACCTGACCAAAAGCTGCAGATTTTTTGTTTCGTCCAGTTCCTTATAGTTAAATAAAGAGAGAAAATTGTTACGTCACAGCAAAAGGGTAATGTGTAGACCTTAGCCTGCATTTTAAACATTATAAATTAAAATTAAAATAGCCAGAACAAGCTACAACCTAAAAACGCTGAAGTGGCAACATTGTTTAACGTGTACATCACATTTTAAATTACTGTCTAGGAGTTAAATAGACAGTAATATAAATTGATATCTTACACGCCAAAGGCTATGAGTGCTAGTTATACACGAGAATAAAACTAGATTTACTTACAATTTTTATCAATTTTGGCAACCTACGGTGTCATTGTGAAACTGACAAATAAGACCCTGAGCGGACAGCAAAGTACTATTTCCACTGCCTACATTGTAAGCGCACTATTATGACATTAAGGCCTATCTCACACCGGCGATGTTTTTCAAGCAATTTTTAATTACCCAAAATGATCCGCACTAAAGTAGGGTAAACTGGCCTAAAATTACATACCTCAAACAAAACCTTTCACAAAACTTAGAATATTTATCGATAAGCATTTATTTAGAGTTTAATGAGCTCTTTAGTTTATGTCGCTTCTTATTAAAGGCACAAAACTTTAAATTTGTACATACAGTGAATTTATTTTAATGGGCAATATGGTAGTTCTGTTTTTATGAGGACTTTATTGTTACTATTAGTTCCTAAGGATTCGGCACGCCATGTGTAAATGCGTTTATTTTAAAATGCAATATATGAACCGTAACTTTATTGAAAAAGAAGCATCACAAATAACAACAGTGAATATAACATGTAATAACCCACATACTTGCAGTAAACTGAAGTCTTTAAACCATTTGATCATCAGAATTTCTTGCTCCATAATATATATTGTGTTTTTACATACGCAGTAACGTTTCCATATTGCTATTTAAAATAAACGCACACATTGCGCGTTATAATAAACTTTCTGTATAAAAACAATGATATACCTAAACTAATAAGAAATTGTGCAATATATCATTTTAGGCTTATACTTTCTATAGCAGAGGTTGAAAATAAAAATATAGAAACATTACAAAAAATCGTTTTTATTATGAAATACAAAAACAAAAGTAAAAGGATCAACATATCCTACTAGAACTAAGTATAAATTCTGTTGAAAAAAGTTTTAATCAGGTTCACTATGTAATTTCGCGGGATTTTTACTTCCTTTTACAGTAAAGGAAGTATTGGATTCACCCCAAAAAAACGAAATTGAGTTTTCCACAGATCTTCACGTTTTAGAGCCTCTGAACCCAATCAACATATTTTTTTCATTGGTCTGTCTGTCTTTCTGTGTGTCTGTCTGTCTGTGTGCCTGTGAACAGAATATCTCAAAAACGAAAAGAGGTATGGCGTTGAAACTTCATATATAAGTTTTGTGTACTATGTAGATGCGACAGCAAGCTTTTGAAGAAAATCGCATAACCGGAAGTAGGTGTTTACTCTTGTAATTTTTCAGTTTTTTTCGATTTTTTCAAAAACGGCTCTAACGATTTTTTTCAAACTTCACATTTTTATTAAACTTTTAATGTGTATTGACGTGAAATAGGTCATTTTCCAGTTGAATACTTCTAAAATGGGTTTCGTTTTTTTTTGTTCTATTTTTTTATTAACTCCTATTTTAAATAGAACACCCGGTATATTATTGCATTTTTGAATTCAGCTTAATATTCTAGAGAAAATTTGTTTCTTCAACTAACGCTCTATTTTGTACCGTTTTTGTAGAAATGGTAATTTTTGAAAATTTTTTACTATTGCTAAGAATTTTAAATTAAATTTTTGGTTAATTATGAGATCACTGTAAAAGAGAGTTGTGTGCGTCTATCACACCAGATTTTTTTGGAGAGTTTCAAAAAGTTACATTTTTGGAAAGGTTATAGTATAAGCAATAACTTTATCAAATCAGAGTTTTTATTTAACTGTCCAAATGGTATCACAATAAAAAGTGAAATAATTTTCACAATGGATAATCAAACAAAGCGTTTCCAAACACGGTTTCACATCAATAACTGTTTATAGTATCTGAAACGATGAATATATCAAAATGAATTGTTATTTTGTGTGCCAACGCTTCTTTTGGTTTGTCTCGGTCTCCATCTTATCACTCTAGATGTCCACCTGTCTGCATCTTGTGATGCAACATGACTCGTTCACTGCCATTTTAGGTGTGCTATTTTCTCCACAACATCTATTACTTTTGTTCTGCGTCGGATTTCAACGTTTGTTATTTTGTTTCGAGACTTATACCCAACATTGCTCTTTCTATAGCTCTTTGTGTGACTCGTAGTTTTTCGGCACTTCTTTGTGTAAGAGTCATTGTTTCCATCCCATAAGTTGTTACGGGGAGGATACAGCTATTATATACTTTTTTCTTCAGATTAATCGGGATGTCTTTATTTCCCAATATGTGTCTTAGGTTCCCAAATGCTGCTCGTGTTTGTGCTGTTCTTCTCTTAACTTCCAAAGACTGGTTTCCTTTTCCAAGTGTGATGGTATGTCCTAAGTAGATGTATTGTTTTACAGATTTTAGTTGGTGATTTTGTATCGTAATTACTTCTTCGCTCTCACTCATTAATGCTGTTTTTGTGAAATTCAGAAATTCAGAGAAAGACAAAACACAGTTTTCTTCGTTAAGTAAAATATACGCCGTCTTTAATTTTATGGAATAGGTATCATAAAACGAAGGCCATGGAAGGCTACCACATCCATCGACAATACTCTAACCACCTTACATCAGTGCTCGATCTTACAAAAACACACGACGAAGAGAACATCACCAATTCCAAGAACTTAAAGCAATAATATAAATATGTATGTATTCTTTTCAGCTACTGTTCAAATTCCTTTAGTTAAGTCAAGTGGCGCAGTGACGGAACAATTACAAAAAATCGACATAACTACTTGCTGATATATTTTTATCTGCGTATTCTGATGTACCTAACCTTGTTATTCCACCTAGTCAATTTCCGAGGGCTATCAGAAGTCTAACCTATATGAACTTTATTCCTGAACTAATTGAAGAAAAACTATCTGCACTGAAGTCTTCTACTCTGCCAGACCCTAGAGAAAGATAGTGATGTCATTGTAAACACATGGAAGAACAAAGATTGGGCGAGAGAAATAAAAATGGTGGACTGATGTTAGAATTTTGAGGAATACACAATTTACAAATCGGAGGTACCTTATTTGAACATTAAAAATGGCACAAAATAACTTGGACTGCACCAGACAGAAAAACGGAAAACCAAATAGACACTTTTGTATTAGTAGCAAATGGAGGAAATCACTACTGGATGTGTGAAATGGAAGAGGGGCCAACATTGGATAGAATCACCATTTGTTAGTGGCAAAGTTTCAACTCGATTTCACAAAGGAAAAAGTTAGAAATACAAGTTGTAGAAACACGGCATATAACATAGAAAACGCAATATCAGCCAGGAGAGCAAGACAAAAATGTATAGAAAAAATAGATAAAAGTGCCGAAGAAATGAATTATGACAAAGCTACAGTTTGGAGAGTTATGGTTGAGCTATAAAAGACATATGTGCAAAAAAATGCTTGGCATAAAGGCAACACAGCGTGCAGAATTGATAAATACACATACATGGGAAAAGATAAATGAAAGGAAGAAGCTCAAAGAAAGGGGATTGCAAACAGAAAATATAACGGAAAAAAGGAATTCTAAAAACAGTACCAGCAGAAGAATAAAGAAATTATGGAAAGCATTAATGAAGACAAACGAAAGCAAATAGAAAATATGGCAACAGAAGCACAAAATGCAGAAAAAATGAAAACAGTAAATCGATATATAGAGCCATAAACAAACTAGCAGGCAACACAAAAAATATTGGCGTATGCCAGTCAGAGATAGAAATGGACAAATATTGACAACAGAAGCTCAATTAAAAAGATGGCGTGATTACTTTGAGAAAATAATGAATAATAAAAATAAGGAAACACAACAGTCTACTGAGGATATACAAAATGCGGAACTGGAAGTAAACTAGAACCCTTCCACAAGAATAGAAATAGAAAGCTATTAAACAGATGAAGAGGGAAAAAGCTCCAGGAATAGACCAAGTCACTGCAGACATGTTAAGGCTGTATATCCCAACAACTCTAGATATGATCCATCTATTATTTATGAAAATATAGAATGAAGAAACCTTCCGCAATGACTGGAAAGAAGTAATTATTGCTAAAATATCAAAAAAAGAAATCTAAAATACTGTTAAAACTGGAGAGGAATTAGCTTACTGAGCGGACCGAGACATCCGTAAAGAACAAGCCGGTTTCAGAGCATATTACTCATGCATTGATAACATTAACTCCTTAAGGATTGTAATCGAACAGTGTATGGAATATAAATCGCTCTTGTATTTGTTATTGACTACGAAAAAGTCTTTAGCTCCATCAAAAGCGAATACATATGGTCAATACTTAAAACCAGATAATTCGATTAATAAAAGTTGGCTATCTAGATTACAAATGCCCTGTGTTACATAAGAGTAATCTAACAGACACATTTCAATCACAGACAGGAGTCCGACAGGGGTGTATTTTATCATCACTATTCTACAATATCGTGCTAGATAACATAATAGCAAACACATGCAAAACAACAAAAAGGGGAATAAACTGGGACTCAGCAATCACTTCAAATCCTTGAATATGCCCACGATATATACTTGTTATCACACAATTTACAAGCAATGCAAGAAAAGTTCAATTCTCTGTTACAAAACAGTAAAAAAGCAAGCTTCAGTGAAATTCAAATGAATGCAACAAATGAAACGGATAACAACGATGGGCACTGTGGTAACAACGTTATACAAATCTTGGCAGCATAATTTCAAGTGACAGTGGCTTCGGGCACGATATCGAGAGTAGAATTAACAGAGCTAGAGCTGTTTTCATTAAAATGAGGAAAATATGGAAAGCAAATAAAATAAAGTTGAAGACTAAACTTTAAGTGTTACTTGAGAGCAAATCGCCACCTTAAGATTCTTAATAGCTAAAGAAATGTCATCTGGAGTAATATGAGTAATATGCAAACTAGTTTTTACTACCGAAAATTACTACTGAATACCAATCAGTGGGGACACCGAAAAAACTCAATGGGGGGGGGGGGGCTAAAAGACATCTTGAGCTATGGGTGTGATAACAAATCATCAAGTCACATGCAAAGCTTAAGAAAACTTTATTCAACCTGTTTCCAAGACAAGAATTACAATCAACCGAATAAAAACACATGCAAGGCAAAAGGAAGAATTTGTGTTCTCTTCTTTAAACGATGAATTGGTTGAATTGATACGCGGGCGGCGAGGGCGCGCCTTCCCCTTTCCGTAAACCGCGCTTGGTGCTGGGCCGCCCGCGTCAAGGGGGGGGGTGCCCCCATATGTATCTGATACCAGTCAAAGAGCAACTTGAATAATAAAAAAACTAGAAAAAGGAGCACATGGCAGCTCCCAGAACAGATCCCATCCTGGGGTCCTCCCCTAAGCCTTCTCCCAATCTACCTGAAACGATTACTCTTTTGTCCTGTGCAGGTTACTGTCTAAGCATAGGAGAAATCGGCTAAAACTCCCGCAGCTTCCTACGTCGTCAGGTATATTCTCAAAACACAATTTCTAATCCGAAGTGTTCGCAGCATTTGTTGTAAACAAATCTCAACTGGTGCATGCGGCCGATGACCTTCTCTCCGAAGTCAATGCGCGAAGCAGCTGATGCGCGGGCCGATCCACTCCTGGACATCGCCCAGGGGCGTACCTTTCGCTAGGCCGGCGCATTCCACGGGACCGTTCCGCTCCCGTGCTGCAACTCTGCCGGCGACCACGAGCAACCCCTGTTGACGCAACGACCCCCTCGTTTGTAATATACATTGCATTTTGTTATTTTCATTTGTAAATGTAATTAGTTAAAGACATTATATTTAATTTTAAATAGTCATCAAGTGTTATTTTTGATCTATGCCCTATTCGAGCTGTTTGAACGTATTCTCCGACTTGGAGCATATCCGAGGCAATAAAGCCAATTAAAGTATTCCCAATAAAGGCGGGTCATTACAAAGTAGCATATGAAATGCAATATTTTTTACTCCTCCGTGGTTACATTAAATTTGAACAAGACGTCTCGTACACTTTAATATTTAAATAATTGGTTGCATTTTTTATCCTTTAGATAGCTCAGTGATCATGAATCTTTCTTAATATCTCAGTTAGTCGCTTATGCAAGATCACTATCTGACAAAATAGAAATCTGGTTCTCCTTCATAGTGCTTGTCGGACTTTAAACAATGCACAAAAAAGCAGAATTCTTTACATCATCTATTGATTTCAAAACACATATAAAAACCAAAAACGCGCATAAAATTATAAAAAAATCAAAGAAAATAGAAAAAAATTCTCAGCTACGTGCGATATAGAGTGAGGCTACTCGCAGGTGTGTTGCAAACATACATAAACAACGTAAAACAAAAAATTGCGTTAAAATAATTACTTTTTAAAAGTACGCAAATGTCAAAATGTCTAACAAAACTGGAATGTCAAAATTACCTGAAACCGCTGCTTATTTAAGTCCTGCGCGTTTGCAAAAGCCTTCAGTCAAACGCAACCTTATCACGCTTTACAAAAATTTTACTTGGAACTAACTGCTGCATACCCTTGGAAACGGCACGCCTCGTTTGCATCATCCGCTCCTGGTGGACGTTATGTTAGGAACCACTGATCGCGTGCAGGCTTCGTAAGGACAGTTGAATTGGCGCCTCTTAAAATTGACGCTTCAAATAAGCCTTTAAATATACCACAATGGGTGTACTTACATGTACACTCGGAAAATGCGCTGCATTTTAACACTGTTTGCAGCAAAAGTTGGCTGCCAGATTCTTTTAGGGCCGCTTCAAATTATCTTATATTTCCCTAGGCGAATTCACGTACTATACTTTAACATCAGAAGAGGCTGCGTGAGACTGCTGCCTTCTTTTGTTACATTTGCATGAGTTGAAAATTCCAGCGTCCCACGTACACCGCTTTCTTACCAATAACTTCTGCTCTGGAGCAATCCATGTCCTATGTATGAACCTTTAGTTAACCCGAAGAATTTTATTGAAAACCCGAAGCCTGAAGAATGATTGCCAAACCCGAAGTCTTCGGGTCAAAATGACAGTGTTGGCAAGCCTATTTACAAACAAACAGTTGTGTTTTGCTTTCAGCATTTAAATCGTTTTAAATGTGAATTTATCATATATGTATTATTTTATAGGGGAGGATTTTGTCTTAATGCAGGATAACTCTCGCCGCCATGCTGCTCGATGTGTTTCGAATTACCTACTCGAAGTTAGTATTAATGCCATAAATTGGGCAGCACGTTCTCCTGATGTGAATCCCATCGAACACATATAGGACATATTGGAGAGACGGGTCCGGGCCAGAAATCAATTGGTACAAATCCTAGATGAGCTAAAGACGGCACTAGTGACAGAGTGTAACACTCTGCCTCAGCAAACCATCATTGGCATTATCCATAGTATGAATAGACGTATGAAAGCAGTAATGCGAAATATGACTTTTCTTTGTGCCCCTCTAATTTTGCCGGTGTGTTTAGTATGTACTAGGGATGTTCCGAATACTCGTATTCGTATTCGTATTCGCGAGTATTCGCTATATTTTCAATATTTGTATTCGTAATCGTATTCGCCAAAATTAACACGAATATTATAAGAGTATTTGACATTAAAATTATAGAAATATAGATAAGAATTTTAATAAAAATATAAAACAGGTATTCATACATTAAATAAAACATTTTTTTTTTAAATATTAACCATTCTATAACATTAAATAAAAGACAAAACTATTTTCCATACTATTTCTAAAATTTGCAGCGCCTACAAAAACGATGTTGATGTTGATATTATTCACTCAAGGTCATGTATTCGTATTCGTATTCGTATTCGCGAATATTCATAAGAGTATTTGTATTCGGTATTCGTATTCGCGAATACGAATTTTTGTATATTCGGAACATCCCTAGTATGTACTGTTAACAATATTTGTAAATGTCTACATTTTAGTAAGCAACTGATTAAAAGCATTTGCAATATGAATATTCTCTTCTTTCAGAACCCCAGCAAAACTCCGAGAGTAGCATCTGACTCAATAGCAACGACTTGTCTTGTCTAATTCTGCAGATTTACTTCACAGATTTCAAGTAAGTATGTAAATAATATTGTTATACATAATGAACTGAGGGACTATAAAATTTCGGAACGAGGCATTCAGCATAACAATTTATCGAATTGAAACATTTATTCATACTCATTGGCTCTTGCATTTAAAAGTGAACTTTTGCAAGCTGAACTAAGATGCGGAATTTTTTCTTCGAAATAATTTTCATGCAGTCAGTTCTTGATTGTTTGAATTTTAAAAATGAGGAGCATG
Organism: Agriotes lineatus; assembly: GCA_940337035.1. Lineage (NCBI taxonomy): Eukaryota > Metazoa > Arthropoda > Insecta > Coleoptera > Elateridae > Agriotes > Agriotes lineatus. Next base: position 108,386,846 of record OW679200.1, on the reverse strand, counting down.
ATTGGTCTAATAATTATGAGGTAAATTCTCAGTTGAATATGGGCAAAGATTGCTACGAATTATAAAACACTTAATTCGCTAAAATTACAGTAACTAGTGATGGGACTATTCGAATGCAAATTACTAGAGTATTCGATTCTTGCAATATCTCGAATGCATTCTATTCTTTTGAGTGTATTCGAATGCCTCGAATCAAATACTTAATTCGTGTTTCCGACGATCCAAATGCTGAATTCGGGGTGATCTCGATTCCGATCCGAATGCTGAATTCAAATGCGTCGGCACATGTCGGTGGTTGGTACCCGGATTCGCACTCGAATCGTTTCAGTTTTAGCTAGCACAGTTCTGCGTATCATATGAATTTAGACAATGCCCGCCGCGGAAAATTCGGTCCGAACGCAACTATATGAATGAACAAAGAACTGCCCGTTGTCATTCCGACAGTTTCGACTTTAGATAGACATTATATATAGGTATTTTGATTTCCATAGAAGGCTGGAATGGAATCAACTGGAGCTTATTAAAATGTTTGTATTTAATAATTAAAAATAACTATAGAAATCATAAATATTTATTTTACAAACACAAGACAATAAAAAAAGAAAACATAAAAAGCAATATAGAATAAAGTTTAGATATAAAATATATAAACCAAAACAGTAATAAAACTAAAATATAGATATATTATAACCATCCCTTCCACATATTCATTTTCGGTACTATAAATTTAAGTATTTAAAAACAAATATCGGTTATTAATAGGGTAAGCTGAACCGCCTACAATCAGAACAAATTTTTATTTTTTATTTGTGCACGCGCAGCGTCTCGTTGAGTTGCTATTGGGCTTTCAAAGCATAAACAAGTGCCAGGAAGTGCAAGTGTTAACGCTTATCACGTGTGATAAATACGAGGCTGTTCGCTTCAGATCTATGGGTAACATTATTTATTTATTTATCTGTGCATGCATAAATTGACACAACCAGATACCACTGTTAAAAACCATTAACAAGAACCCCTGCGGAGGGGTTCCTCAATCAAGATGAATCACACCAATCTTAAACGGACCAGCTCTACTCTCTCGCCACCCATATCAGAACCGAATAAAAAGTATCTCTTTGAACCAAAAAATTTAATAGCCAGCAATAAATTCTTTGTATCGACGAAACAAATTGAAAATGCCGGGAAAATAATCCATCAAGGCAAACACGCCGCAGCAATAAGTTCCATGGATACCTCCGAGGCCACAATACAGCAATCTGTAGATACCACAGAGAGAAAAATAAAAATTCCTCCAATTTACCTGCACAATGCAGATAAATTAAAATATCAAGAAATTATCTCTGACCTGAAGGAAAAAGCCAAGAATGAATTCACCACCGTATTTAGAAATAAACAATTACGAATAAATCTTACCAGTATAGAAGATTACCGTGCGATGACTAAGCATTACAACGAAAACAAACTAAGCTATCACACGTTTAAGGACCCTGAAGTTAACAACTTATCCGTAATAATCCGAAACGTCCCCGTTTCACTTACGGAAAATGAAATTAAAAATGAGCTAACAGCCTTAAATTACCCAGTACTGAAAATTGCCAGATTCTACAATAAGGACAGATACCCGATTCCAGTATGTGCTGTGGATCTTAGCAATACCCAACAAGGCAAGGAAATTTTCAGTCTAACAAAGCTAAATTACAGCATTGTGGAAGTGGAAATACGCAGAAAATCCAAAGAAATTCCCCAGTGCAAGAAGTGCCAGTTGTACGGACACACCCGTAACTACTGCCATCACAAACACGTTGTGTGAAGTGTACAGGCAATCATTTATATAGTGACTGTCCTAAACGATCTGGAGAAGATCCTCAGTGCGTAAACTGTCCGGAAAAGCACCCGGCAAACTACAAAGGATGTAGTTATTATGTTAAAATAAACCAGAATCAAACAAAAACCTCTAGCTATCGAACACAAAATAGATTATTACCCAAGTAGTAAACAATAGACAAGAAAGTATGGCAAATGAGTCATCATCCCCTGGACTCTCTGTACCCACACCCAACATGACCACATCTGATCGACAACAAGAATCAGCTGATTACATCTCCACCATATTAAAGAAAATAATTGAACTGCTAATTCCTCATTTAGATAAATTAATGCCATTTCTAACAACACTACTTCCAACGTTGCTAAACAATGGATCAAAATAATGCCCCATTAATAAATAATATAACAGTGACTAATTGGAATGCCAATGGTCTTAAAGTTCAACGTTCAACTTTTATAGAATTCATGACGCGGCACAACGTAGATATAGCATGTATCACAGAGACTCATTTTATCAGCACAGAAAAGTTCAGAATCCCTGGATATCACGTGTACCGTAAAGACAGAGAAGCATTAATAGCATCAGGCGGAGTTGCGATCATAATAAAGAAGAAACTCAATCACCACCTTCTTCATATGAATGTTCTGCAAAATATAGAAGCGATTACTATAAAAGTACTTATGAAAAATAATAGCTCTTTAATTCTTACGGCAGCATACAAACCACCAAATAAACGGCTACTTGAAGATGAAATCGGCAAACTTTTCAATAGTGAGGAGCCCACACTACTCTTGGGAGACCTAAACGCAAAGAACACCATATGGGGATGCCGAGCTAGTAACCCTGACGGAATAAAGTTACATAATATTATGGCCGACCACGGTGTTCTAATATCAGCCCCCGATGAATTCACTTACCATCCATATAGAGCAGATCACCAACCTGACATTTTAGATGTAATATTACATAAAAACATTACCAATCCGATATATCAAACAGTAACATATGCACTAGACTCGGACCATCTACCAGTAATTATCAGTTTCTACAACACCCCACAAACAACTCCTCCAGCCCCAAAACTAGCCTACGGAAAAACAGACTGGGAAAATTTCCATTCAAACCTTGATCAAAAACTGAAACGAATAGGTCCACTTGCATCACCCCCGGATATAGATGATGCAGTTCGGCAATACACATCTGCAATACAAGAAAGTATACAGGAATCTACGACGCCATGGAAACACAAGAAAGTTGCTGACCATATTAGAACACCTAACCACATACTAAAACTAATTAAACTGAAGAATAGATATAGAAGAGGATGGCAGAGATCTCGTTTACCGTACCTCAAAACACTATATAAACAGCTATGTCATTTAGTAAAGCAAGAACTAGACAGTTTAAGAATTCAAAGGTACAATTCCTACCTTGAAGATATACAACCCCGGGATCCATCTATGTGGTTGGCCACCAAACGACTGTTAAGACAACCGAACGTAATCTATCCAATGGTAGCTAATAACTCCATATACTCCTCCGATGACGAAAAAGCAAACTTATTAGCAACGCATCTGGAACAGGTGTTTATACCGAACATAGGAGAACACGACGAACACTTCGAGTATCAGGTAACAAACACAATTGAAAATTTCCAGCTACAAGATAATGCAGAAATAGCACCTGCATCTGCCCAAGAACTCAAATCCTACATAGAACTACTACCCAAACGTAAGACTCCCGGGCCCGACCTAATAACTAATGAAATATTAAAGCACCTTACCAAGAAAGCAGTGGCTTACTTAACCACCATATGCAATGCCTGTCTCAGACTAGGACATTTCCCCACTCCATGGAGAACTGCGATTATACTACCCATTTATAAAGTAGGAAAGCCGAAGGACAACCCTGATAGTTACAGACCTATCAGTCTCTTATCAACTTTGGCCAAACTCCTTGAAAAAGTGATATGTACTAGATTACAAGATTACCTACTGCAAAATGACACAATACCTCCTCATCAATTTGGCTTCCGAACTTCTCACTCAACCTCTCACCAACTGCTTAGAATAAGTGAAGCAATTGAAAAAGGATTCGAGGAAAAAGAATACACTGCGATTGTGTTCATGGATTTGGAAAGAGCGTTTGACAAGGTCTGGCACGACGGGCTCCTTTACAAAATAATACTTCTAAACATTCCAAGCTACATAATCAAGATCACTCACTCTTTTCTGAGCAATAGAACATTTAGAGTCAGGATTAACTCAACATTATCCAGTACCAAACCCATAAAGGCAGGAGTACCCCAGGGTAGCATATTAGGGCCAACTTTATTTAATCTGTTCGTACACGATCTGCCCACAGCTATCAACTCAACACTAGCCATGTTATGCTGATGACACGGCGATAATAACACAGAGCTCCAGTGCCGAAACAGCAATTGAACACCTCCAAGACTCTATTAATATAACGTGTAAATGGTTCCAGAAATGGAAAATCAAAATAAATTCCGATAAATGTCAAACGAAAATGTTTACCCTGAAACGATACGCGCAACTTACAAAAATTAAAATAAATAATAATGAAATAGAATGGAATCCGAGGGACTCAGCAGTAAAGTATTTAGGTGTTTACTTAGATGCTAAGCTTAACTGGGGGTACCATATCAATAAAAAACTGAATGAGTGCCACAACAGACTGGGTGTATTATATCCGCTAATAAACCGCAAATCTCATCTTAGAACCGAATGCACTGTGCTCATTTACAGAGGAATCCTCCGACCAATACTCACCTATGCATGCCCAATCTGGTGCACCACATCAAAAACAACAATGAAAAAACTCCAAACAATGCAGAACAAAGTGCTACGAATTGCAATCAAGTGCCCGTGGTTCGTTCGTAATACCCAAATACACGATGAACCAAGTGTTCCGCTAATATCTGAGTTTATTAAGAAAACTACTGTGAAATTTTTCCAAAACTTAGTCTCATGATCCAGTGCTACTAAATTAAATCTCGGACAGAAAGACATCCACAGGCGCCTTAAGCGCAAGCTACCGCAAGATTTAATCTAAAGACTGTTTAGACTAAAATTAATATTGTACGACAGAGGTGTGATTAGTCACTTAGTCCTCTCTTGATTATAAGTTAGAATAGTAGCTAGTTGTAAGTACCATAGAACAAAGCCGTGTATTGCATATTATATTGCAGAGCCAGCTATAATAAATTTAAAAAAAAAAGCGTCTCGTTATCCCTGGTGTTGCGTGTCGCCCAGCCGAGGTCACAACTCACCACTCCCCCAGTACGAGAGCGAGCGCAAAACTCGAATCTGAATTCGGTAGTGCGATTTTGCATTCGAATTGTTTGCATTCGAATGATCATTCGATTCTCAAAAGTAATCCACTCTGCCCATTACTAACAGTAGCACTATAGGTACAGCTATGGTGGGTGGTCCTTATTTTTTAACTTTTGAAATTACTTGCTCTGAACCCTTAATCCTCAATAAATACAGAAAGACTCTGTACAAAATGTTAGTTCAATTGGACTATAATAAGGTGGCCCTCAAATACCCTAAAGTTTCAGGTTTTACCGATAATTGGTATTTCCTATACAAAATGATTTTATTTCGTTTTCAAACGTAGTTTGGAAAGAAAATTATTTCAAAAAATTAGAAGAAGAGAATTTTATTTACAATAAATTTGCTTCGTACCATTATGTACGTGAAATGAAAAATTAGTAAGTAAAAGTAAAATTTGAAACAAAAATAACATTTATACTTCGCAATATAACTAAACAAATGGTAATATCAACAATAATAAACTGATAAATATATAAGTTTGGATACTTTTTCTGTGCTCACTGACAACCTGCTTTTCATATACGTCTTTGGATAGAATATTCTGATATTCTAATATTAGCATATTAACATTTTCGCAAGATTTGTACAAGCACCTCTCATTCGGCCGGTATTGATTGCAGTATTGCCTGTATTTTTTCTTGCATGCCCCATTTGGTAAACTGCTAGAGCTTGATATTCTCCTGTAAATGTTGGAAATTCAGGTACACCTAATAATCGTTCTCTGCTGCGAAAGCTACAATTATGGCTAGTCTATCAACCTTTTCCAGACCAGATGAAGCTGTAAGTAATTTGCTATCTCAGTGTAACACCCTAGATTAAATTTTTCTCTCATTTCTGCATGCCTTTGGTCTCTCAATTCCTTTCGTTGACTTTGAAATGAAGTGCGATTAATCATTAAGCTTTCAATATTGTAGTTAAAAGGTCCTGCATCATTTTGGTCGCAGATTTTGTATCTGTCTAAGGCTTCAGACAGACGTGGAGTGAGAAAATCTAGTGCACTTCTCGTACCATTTCCTTGTAGGTTGTCTTTTTCTTTGTTACTTTTTCAATGCGTTAATGTTTTTTTTTACTTGTTTTAAGCTTGCGATCAATGCTAAACATGGAACCCGGTCGTGCGTTCTTACGTTGCAATAGTAAAAATGCTTATCCTCTTCGCTCTTTACGGTATTTAACACATTCTCATGGACAATCATAACTCTATAATAAAGCAGAACAATTCCCAAGGTCAAACATGTATGCGCGTGGTCTATGTGTAGTTACAATTTTGGGCGTGGTCTTGATATTTTCTAAGAGCCAGTAATATGGAAGGAGAGAACAATTAATGCTCTTGTTAGGGCCTACACACATTTTTTACATTACACAGGAATGTTTGTACTATGTACACATAAATATTAAATCTGCAAATAACCTAAATTCGGAGCTTTGTACAAAAATATGGTTATAAACTTTTTGCAAGTGGACTTTACTACCTCTAGGAAGAACGGTGGTTAGAACTTGTCAGAAGCAAGGATACAAACCAACCTGAAAATATCATTGCGTTTTTGTGTTTTCGTGCTTATAAGTTAGTTTTTGCGTTCTTTATCTACTTATATTTCTATTTATTATAAAACAGTTTTTTCAACGCTACAGAGCTACAGCATTTTATTGCAACTGTAAGTACAAGTGTCCAAGTTTAAGATTGAAAATTGTTTATAGGTTAGAATGCGCTGTACGACAAGTGCTGATTCAGAAAACAGACCACTTAATTATTGTGCATGCTGGCGGTAAAATAGGTTTTGTTCCGAATGGGCTAATTATTTTTAAATCGGGCCTTAAGACTGGGGACTACCATGACGATATGAATAACAAGCATTTTTCCAAGTGGTTACAAGAAAAATTCTTACTAAAAGTTAAAGAAAAGAAAGGCTACAGTGTAGAATAATGAGCAACGCTGAAAGGACGGTTCACAGCCAAGGTAATTTGTTGGTATTTTAGAATCACTGTGTGTTTTATTTAAATTTTATTTCAGAGTACATCGGCAGTAGCTGATTGGGCATTAATAGTGGATATTTTGAAAGCAACTACCTAATATTTATTAAAAACTGGCAAATTTAATCAAAGCCTAAGGTACACAAAGAATCATTGAAAATGAACAGGGCTATGCAACAAACATTGCAGTAGTTCATATACGTTTTCTGAATTTCCCTTGTCTCTAAAGCAGAATCGTGTTTTCCTAACTCTCTCCTCATCGTAATAATAAAATAACGTTGCACGCAATTGCAAAACGTCGGTTAAGTCAATTTGGCATGCATAACCCTGTTCATTTTCAATGATCGTAAGTGTACATGTCCAATGTAACTATCCGGGAAGCATCAGATTTTGTTTGTAAGTTTTTTAGTGGAATTTCATTATGTGTGTGCTTATTTTTTGTGTGTTAACAGATAAAAATGAAAGTTTGGGACTCGATATCAAGTTTTAATTTGTGTTACGATTTAATTATACTTTAAATCCCAATGGCACATATGAACCAATTACATACAGTGTGTCCCAGATCGACTGGGATTGCATGGGTAACTTTCTTATCATTGAAGATGGAGATTTGGTTAAATGGCCAATGTTTTCCAGTTTCATATGCTAGGGTTGCCATCTCTAAAATTGAAAAGCCAGGACAAAGCTAGGTACTTAAAAATCCGGACAAAATCCGGACCACAAAGATTTCTAAAAAAAACATTAATTCTTTTTTATTTTAACAGATACATATATTTAATGCACAAACTAATCAAAAACTTAAAAATCTCTTTAAAACAAAAAATTAACTGTTGACAAAGGTAAAAACTAATAATTATGACTATGCGTAAACATAACATAAATGTTTAAATTAAATCTACAAATATTTAATTGAAGACTGGACTTCTGTTAACAGTTTTGACTGCTCAGGCTGTAACAAAAAATCATAAAATTTCAAACATGTGTAATTAAGGTTAAACTTTACAAAAATCATATGTTTTACAGTTTCAAGTAGCAGTCTATTTCGTTCTTTGGTCCACTGAGCAGTTATGAGAGAGAATATCCTTTCGACATTTGCATTATGTGCTGTAAGCGCATAAACAAACTGGCATATTTTTATTAATTCAGAATATACTTCTGAGGATTTGCAGGACGAAAAGTATTTGGCCCACTTCTTGTGGGAGGGAAGTTCTTTTCCGTCTGCAAATTCATTATTGGCAAAATAATGTTTTAATGCCGTGAACTGATCAAAAAGTTTTGAATCCTCAATATCTACTCCTTTTTCAAGGAGGTAGGAAATTGATGGAATAATGTCAGTTTCCCATTTAAGTTTCTCTAGGTCTTTGAGATTTAACCAATTAAATACTCTAAACTCATCAAATGGTTTAATCCAATTATTTAAATATTGAATTCCTGTATCGTAAAACCCAAAAACATTATTCGTGAAAACAAGGCACTCATTTTCAAAACCATCATCAGTTAATTTTTTTAAAAGCTCTCGAATTTTAAGCGGTAAGAAATTTTTTTTTGGTCTTTCTTTTAAAGTACTTAAAACAGAGTGTAAAATATCCATGACTTCAATTATAGAATTATTATGACGTTCCATGCGTTCAATGTTAGAATGGAAAACTGTCATTAAAGAGTGTACAAAAATACAAATAAGGCTCAGAAAATTGTTTTTCAAAAAATGATTTAAGAAGGTATGGAAGACTTTTTTCAGATAAAAAGTAGGCCTTTAGAGCATGAAACATTTTCAAAAGTCTCTCTACTGCGGGAAATAAAGATGACCACCTTGTTATTTGTATTAACAAGAAATTTTAAGTTTTCATTTGTATAGTTTTAGGCTAATTAATTTTTTGACGACCACATATGAAAGTAACATTATCGCGACAGCAGCCTACTACAGAAAGTTGACGATCTCATACACTAGCACGATATTATATCATACTAGTCATATCGTAACAGCACAAAGTTATTCAAATCACGGCCTGCTTAATTGTGTGACAAACGCCACTTTGACGTTCGTCACACAATTCAGCAGACCGTGTTTCAGATAATCAAGACGCTTTTGCTTTATTCGTCGCTATGGTTACGTTGAATTACTAGGGTTACCAACATTGGGTTGATGCTGACCCGAAGAAAATAATTTTTAGGGGAGAAAAAAGTGGGAGAAAATTAATTACAAAGTTCAAGGTGAAATAGTTTTTTACATTATAAAGATATAATTCCTAAAATTGTTTTATATTTTTTAAGTTGTAACGTTTCTCTTATGAATTTAAATTCTAAAGATACTTGAAACGTATTTGGAATTTAATTCGCCGCCTTATCAAACGTTTGCATCTCGATGCCGTGCCAAGAAGCGATAGCACGGACCAGTAGCCGCTGCGCGGACAGCCACGATTGTACGTAGGAGTGTTTTTCCCCCGCCGCCAGAGTGGGGAGCGCGAGCGCCGACCGGGAGTCGCTGAACATATAAAAAGGGGCACATGTCAGCTCCCAGAACAGATCCCATCCTGGGGTCCTCCCCTAAGCCTTCTCCCAATCCACCTGAAACGATTACTCTTTTGTCCTGTGCAGGTTACTGTCTAAGCATAGGAGAAATCGGCTAAAACTTCCGCAGCTTCTTACGTCGTTAGGTATATTCTCAAAACACAATTTCTAATCCGAAGTGTTCGCAGCATTTGTTGTAAACAAATCTCTACTGGTGCATGCGGCCGATGACCTTCTCTCCGAAGCCGATGCGCGAAGCAGCTGATACGCGGGCCGATCCACTCCGGGACATCGCCCAGGGGCGTACCTTTCGCTAAGCCGGCGCATTCCACGAGACCGTTCCGCTCCCGTGCTGCAACCCTGCCGGCGACCACGAGCAACCCCTGTTGATGCAACGACCCCCTGGTTTGTAATATACATTGCATTTTGTTATTTTCATTTGTAAATGTAATTAGTTAAAGACATTATATTTAATTTTAAATATTCATCAAGTGTTATTTTTTATCTATGCCCTATTCGAGCTATTTGAACGTATTCTCCGACTTAGAGCATATCCGAGGCAATAAAGCCAATTAAAGTATTCCCAATAAAGGCGGGTCATTACAAAGTAGCATATGAAATGCAATATTTTTTACTCCTCCGTGGTTACATTAAATTTGAACAAGACGTCTCGTACACTTTAATATTTAAATAATTGGTTGCATTTTTATCCCTTAGCTAGCTCAGTGATCATGAATCTCTCATAATATCTCAGTTAGTCGCTTATGCAAGATCACTATCTGACCAAATAGAAATCTGGTTCTCCTTCATAGTGCTTGTCGGACTTTAAACAATGCACAAAAAACCGAATTCTTTACATCATCTATTGATTTCAAAACACACATAAAAACCAAAAACGCGCATAAAATTATAAAAAATCAAAGAAAATAGAATTAAGTTCTCAGCTACGTGCGATATAGAGTGAGGCTACTCGCAGGTGTGTTGCAAACATACATAAACAACGTAAAACAAAAAATTGCGTTAAAATAATTACTTTTTAAAAGTACGCAAATGTCAAAATGTCTAACAAAACTGGAATGTCAAAATTACCTGAAACCGCTGCTTATTTAACTCCTGCGCGTTTGCATAAGCCTTCAGTCAAACGCTACCTTATCACGCTTGGCAAAAATTTTACTTGGAACTAACTGCTGCATACCCTTGGAAACGGCACGCCTCGATTGCATCATCCGCTCCTGGTGGACGTTATGTTAGGAAACACTGATCGCGTGGAGGCCTCGTAAGGACAGTTGAATTGGCGCCTCTTAAAATTGACGCTTCAAATAAGCCTTTAAATATACCACAATGGGTGTACTTACATGTACACGCGGAAAATGCGCTGCATTTTAACACTGTTTGCAGCAAAAGTTGGCTGCCAGATTCTTTTAGGGCCGCTTCATATTATCTTATATTTCCCTAGACGAATTCACGTACTATACTTTAATATCAGAAGAGGCTGCGTGAGACTGCTGCCTTCTTTTGTTACATTTGCATGAGTTGCAAATTCCAGCGTCCCACGTACACCGCTTTCTTACCAATAACTTCTGCTCTGGAGCTTTTAAATGGGAGTAAAATTTTTCGCAATCCATGTCCTATGTATGAACCTTTAGTTAACCCGAAGAATTTTATTGAAAACCCGAAGCCCGAAGAATGATTGCCAAACCCGAAGTCTTCGGGTCAAAATGACAGTGTTGGCAACCCTATTTACAAACAAACAGTTGTTTTTTGCTTTCAGCATTTAAATCGTTTTAAATGTGAATATATCATATATGTATTATTTTATAGGGGAGGATTTGGCTTAATGCAGGATAACTCTCGCAGATTTACTTCACAGATTTAAAGTAAGTATGTAAATAATATTGTTATATACAATGACCTGAGGGACTATAAAATTTCGGAACGAGGCAGTCAGCATCACAATTTATCGAATTGAAACATTTATTCATACTCGTTGGCTCTTGCATTTAAAAGTGAACTTTGGCAAGCTGAACTAAGATGCGGAAATTTTTCTTCGAAATAATTTTCAGGCAGTCAGTTCTTGATTGTTTGAATTTTAAAAATGAGGAGCATGATTGGTCTAATAATTATGAGGTACATTCTCAGTTGAATATGGGCAAAGATTGCTACGAATTATAAAACACTTAATTCGCTAAAATTACCGTAACTAGTGATGGGACTATTCGAATGCAAATTACTAGAGTATTCGATTCTTGCAATATCTCGAATGCATTCTATTCTTTTTAGTGTATTCGAATGCCTCGAATCGAATACTTAATCGGTGTTTGTAAATCTCGCCGGGTGTGATCTCGATTCCGACGACCCAAATGCTGAATTCGGGGTGATCTCGATTCCGATCCGAATGCTGAATTCAAATGAGTCGGCACTTGTCGGTGGTTGGTACTCGGATTGGCACTCGAATCGTTTCAGTTTTAGCTAGCACAGTTCTGCGTATCATATGAATTTAGACAATGCCCGCCGCGGAAAATTCGGTCCAAACGCAACTATATGAATGAACAAAGAACTGCCCATTGCCATTCCGAAAGTTTCGACTTTAGATACACATTATATATAGGTATTTTGATTTCCATAGAAGGCTGGAATGGAATCAACTTGAGCTTATTAAAATGTTTGTATTTAATAATTAAAAATAACTATAGAAATCATAAATATTTATTTTACAAACACAAGTTAGAAATTCAATTGAAGAAAATTCGAGTGTATCCCAGCGTCGCTTATCCCAACAAATAGGAATTTCACACGAGTCCATAAGAACAATATTAAAGAAAGATTTACAATTTCGTCTCTATAAGTGGAAGAAAACTCAAAAATTTCTTCCGATTGACCGAAACACACATTTAGAATTATGTCGCTGGATTTTTGATGGAGGGGCTGATAACATTATTATGAGCGACGAATCACATTTTCAACTTCATGGCGAGAGAAATAAGCAGAATTTACGTTATTGGTCTGCTGAAAATCCGGACGTTATATTCGAACAAGAGCTGCATTCTCAAAAGGTAACTGTCTGGTGCGGCAGCTGCTCAGCTGGAATCTTGGGCCCATATTTTTTTCGAATTTCAAATGAAAATTCCAGTAGACGTTAACAGTGAACGGTATGTAGCAATGTTGCAAACGTTTTTAGTGGATGCCATCAATCAACTCCAGTTACCACTAGATTTTACATGATTTCAACAAGACGGTGCAAGGCCTCATGTATCAAATTTATCTATGGGAATTCTGCGAGGGATGTTTCCGGGTCGTCTGATATCTCAACGTGAAGATCAGTCGTGGCCTGCCAGCTCTCCTGATTAATGGGCTCCAGATTACTTTTGTGGGGCTATGTTAAATCAAAAGTACACCAGAACCGACCTGAAACTCTGGAGGACTTAAAAAATAACATACGGCAAGTTATTGCTGAGATTCCGGCTGAAATGTGTCAGCGTGTAATGGGCTCATTATTGCATCGCACGTTCACGCAATGGAGCTCATGTGGTCCATGTAATTTTTACGTTTTCAAGTTCAAAATAAATAAGAATAAAACTTGAATGTCCATTCTTTAATTTCCAACAAAGAAAAACGTATAATGTATTCCAGATTATTTTTATTACCTGTTAAAATGGGGTCACTCTAAATTTGACACCCTTTACAATTTTCTATATCTCGTGCGCATTTTGGTGATTCAGTATTAGGGCTGGTCTCATTTTGATCCTTATGCTGGAACCCACGACTGGGATGACGGAAGGGCAATTTGGGGATACAGTATTATTTTAAAATTCAAATAAAATAAGTTTGGTTCATTTGTAATGTTTTTCAACAACCTCCGATCGCCAGGGTCTTGATTTTCCAAAAACTCTAATAAAACTGTTTCCCATTTGATGCCAACCGTTTGGCGATCATTGTCTATACTGCAAGTTATAATCTAATAAAATTAAGTGATAATTAACCCCCATTGAATCGAAAATGGCGGACTTTATTATTTTTTAATTCAAAACACAACATGATCTTGTTGGGTTTCACATTAAAGGTAATCGATTATACAAAACAATAGCAAACTTAAAAAATGTTTAAGTGCAATAAAAACGTAATTAAGGTAGTGGCGGTATTTATGACCCAGTGTGCTTAAATGTCTACAACATTTCCGAAAACACTCTACCCACTGTTTCCATCCAAAGGGTGCTAAATCAATAAGTTTAACTATGACTGTTGATGTTCCGTCATCAAATAAGATAAATTCTATAACAGAAGCGGTAACGTAAGACATAATATGGTTACTAGGCGGAATGGCTAATTTAAGTCAGACTTATATATTCAATCAAAAAATGCTATTAACTATGTCTGTCCACGATTCCATGGTATGTGAGAGCAAACACAAACACATATCTGTTTTGCCACTATTTTCTGCATCACCCACTAAAACTTTGTACTGCCGTTGGAAAAAGTTAATTAAAATATCAGGAATCCTGGAATCCTGAAAAAGTCCTTATATTTGCCGGCTTGCTGTTGTTTGCCGACGCGGGTTTTTTATGATGATCCTGTCCTCGAACCTTTATTAGCCTGTCCCAGCTTCATAGAAATTATGGTCGAGCAATAATTGTTCTAAATTCGTGATTTTAATTATGGGTCTGTCGGTCTAATTCTGCTTGGCGGCGGTATGAATTTGAATTTTCTTTTTCTTTAAAACGAGCGCGTTTGGTGATTTTTCCGGTATGCATTTCTCCTTTCCTTCCGCCTGTTGGCTGACCATTTTTCTGTTTCTAAAAAGTCCTTACACGGGGTAAATCCGTGCAGCGACGCATAAATAGAGGTTTGTTTGTTTACCTTTAAATGCGTATTGCTTCTTAACGGTCGCTTTGTCCCGGGCGGTCGAGGCGTTTTATTGTAGGTTTTCCAGGGTTTTTATAATCCGTCTGCTTTGGCCGATTTGTTAATTTAGCAATTTCTTTGCCGACAAAAATAACCGTTTTAGCACATATGTGCATTGCTTTTGTTTGGAAAACCGACTCGTATCAAATCTAAATTTTAAAATTCAGAGCAGACCATATTTGAAATTAATTTAACGGTGTATCTTATCGTAGTTATTAAAAATTACGAAAGTCAAAATGTCAAATTAAAATATTTAACACAGGTTGTCATTGCTATTTGAAATTACAAAATCGAAGTTCAAATCGCACTTATGCAATATGGTTGCATACAGTTTATCGGTAAGTATTAAATGAAACCAATCTTGGCTTTGAAAAAATTAAGCCATGTGCTGTATTACTTCTGATATTTTTAATTTAAATATGACAGTTATGATAATAGTAGAAGGGTTGTTTAAATTACATATGTTTAATCAAGAACAAAACGTGTTTGTAATCGAAATGATTGATGTAGCAGATGTAATGTTGTTTTAAGTGTTGGGTTTTATGTTAATTTTCAAATAAAATTTTTACATGACATTCGGTGACTGCTATGCAATGGTTTAGGTTATGTATATAGTATTTCATTCTAGAACATCAACATAATGTAAACTAATAATCGACATATGTTTAAACCTTCAAAGCCAAGCTTGATTTCATTTTCGTTTGCTCACATGTTACTTATATCTTTAGTGAAACTTGTATACGTATGTATCATGGTTGTATTAGGTGTGTATATTCTCTAAATGTCAGAAGTTGGTAGTAGTTGGAAGTAAATGTGCTGTATTTTTCATGGTTAGTGTAGCAATAACTGCCTGAACTTCTTTTTAATTAAAATATTTCCTAATTTTACTTTCCCAAATTTGTACATGTAGCATGTTTATTATCATATTATCATTTTATTTTTTATACTGTATCACTCCTTGATACAGCTGTTAACATTTTCGTTATTTAAAATTACAATGAAGAGTTTTTGCGTAAATAAATATTCAGTTATTACTTATAACCTGCTTATTTGACTTTGACAATTAATATTAATCTGTCATTTTGACTTTAGTAATTTTTAATATGTAGGTGTTACCTGTACCGTTTGTAGTCCACTGTTAATAAAGTATCTTCAGAAATGATCGAACGTTTTTGAATGATCATGGTTCTACAACGTATGAACAATATGTTGGTGGCACTGTAAGTCTCTGTCAAATTCGAGGTTATCAGGTTAGGTTATGCGTCAGTCTGTGTCAAAACTGACGCGAAACCTAACCTGCTAACTTCGAATTTGACATAGCCTTACAGGGATAGCAACATATTATTCAAACGTTGTAGAACCATGATCATTCAAAAACGTTCGATCATTTCTGAAGGCACTGTAGTTATTTAACAAACAAGTATGTTAATGAGAGCGATTAATAATCGAGACATTTTAATTGTAAAGATTATTAATCGCCGATCAACACACGAGTTAGTTACAATATTTTTTCGTTGACCGTATCTTGTCGTATCTCGTAATTTGAAGGAAATCTAATTTTATTCCATGAAAAGAATTTGACACTCAAAGTTTTGACATTAATGGTATCTATCTTTGATTACCTATACCAAAATCGCCTATTAATAAAAAGTCATTCATTAATTATAGGGGTTATTAATAAAAGATTTTTAAAAATCGTTCATTAATAAAAATCGTTCATTAATAAAAATCATTCATTAATAAGGGTCATTAATAGAGGATTGTCTATACATTAATGAACCCTATAAATAAACGATCAATGGAAAAAATAGTCACAATAACAGGGCCATTGGCCCAGGTAACAGCGTGTTATTGTGTTAACCAATTCGTAAAAACTAATTCTGTGATTTCAACCCAACATGCCTTTTGCGGGAGAACAATGCTAACACTAAAATTCCGACGGAAAGCCCAATGGGTGGAAATCCAGAAATCGTCATAAGACACCTGGGACTCCCTGTCAATTACAAGAATTAGCAAATTATTTTACTACGCGGACCCAAACTTATATTCGTGAACAGGCTCTGCAAGTTACCAAAAAATTATTTGAATGATTTGATATTTTTCCTTGAAGATTTCATACGTCGCGTCTTCAAGAACTATTTTGTAAACGCAGTAAATAACATAGGCAAAGTTGTGGTATGAGCTGTACACGTTTTCTTTCTAATAAATGTAGAAAAAGACCACTCCTAATATTTTAGTTAACTTTTTCCAACTGCTTCAATACAGAGTAGGTACTGAACAAAAGTTTCAGTTGGTGGTGCAGGAATTAATGGCAACAGATATGTGTGTTTTGTGTTTGCTATTATATACCATGGAACTGTCGACAGAGTTAATAGCACTTGATTGGATATATAAGTTTGACTTAAATTAGCCATTCCACGTAGCAACCATATCGTGTTTTACGTTACAGCTTCTGTTAGAGAACGCGTCTTATTTGATGACGGAACATCAACAGTCATAGTTGAACTTTTGGTTTGGCACCTTATGGAAGGAAACAGCACGGTGGGTAGATTATTTCCGGAAATATTTCAAACATTTAAGCATACTGGGCCATAAATACCGCCACTACCTTAATGATTTTTTATGGCATTTAAACATTCAGTAAGTTTGCTATTTGTTTTGTATAATCGATTACCTTTAATTTGATACCCAACAAAATCATGTTTTAGTTTTTTAATAAAAAAATTAAAGTCCACCATTTTGTATTCAATGGCGGTTAATTATTACTTTATTTTATTAGATTATAACTTGCAGTATATACAGCGGTCGCCAAACGGAATCAAATGGGAAACATTATTATTTAGAGGTTTTTGGAAAACCCTGGCAATCGGAGGTGGTTGAAAAATATTCCAATTAGGCCAACAAAAGTTGTCATGTGACAGTCCGTTATCTGCCAAATTTTATATTTTTTGAGAAAAATGCATTTGTTAGCCAAGATAGAGAAAAAAATTACAAGAAAAATTTGTTTAAAATGCGATTTTCTATCGAAATACAAAATTCTGGCTGAAAATTTTAAAGAAAATATAATAAATTTTTAGAACATGTAAACTGGATATAGCATATTAGTAAATGAAAACGAAATCAAGCTTGGCGTAGAAAAAATTAAGTCATGTGCTCTATTACTTCTGATGTTTTTAATTCAAATATAACAGTTATTATAGTAGTAGAAACATCAAGTCATTTAAATGATCAAATTTTGAATTAAGCATGTTTAATCAATAAACATTTTTAGCAGTTCTTATAACTTAATACGTATTTATTTTTGTAACATTGTTTAAGTGTCAGCTTTCATATTAATTTTCAAATAAAACTTAGACTTGGCAGTTATTCAATGGTTTAGGTTATGTATGTGTGTACTTAAACATCAATATAGTGTGAATTACTAATCGACATATGTTTAAATTTTCAAATCTATGCTTGATTTCACTTTCGTTTGCTCACATGTAAGAAAATCTCATTGAGACCACTGTAAAAGAACATTTACAGGATTCTTGTAACAGTAATTTATTAACAAGGACAGATTAGAGTTTTTAGAAGCCATTTAAGTAGATATCAATTATCATTGAAAAATATTTTTTCTAAAACGCGCCTTGCGTTAAAAACCTAAAAATTATGCAAATATATTACTTTAAGGTAAGTAATAAAAATCTAAAGGAATAATTAACATTTTCTTTTATTTTTTCAAATTATAAATCGTAACTTAACAGATTTAAATCTTAAAATTAAGTCTTGGTATGTGAAATCTTGAAAAATATTTAGAAAATTGAAACATTTATTTTTTGCGAAAGTTAAACAAAAAAATGTTCTGTCCTTGTGGTTGTTCAGTTAGCTAAAACTAACACACGCTAAAAAATCTCATTGAAATCTTCTTAATTTCCAAAAAATTTCACTTTCGAATTTTGACAATTTCGAAAAACGCCATTTTCTTACTAATTACAAATCACATGGTATATCTGATAAGAGATAAACAGGTGTTCAAAGAAGCACAAATTATTGCCTTAAAGGTGTCTGAAAAATCAAAAATAAACATTTTTCCCATTTGATGCCGACGTTTTGGCGTGCACTGTATATGAGCGATATAGAACATGAAAATAGACATTCTGGTTTTTGAAACATATTTATTTTATTTATATTTTAAAATAATACGTTATCCCCAAATAGCCCTTCCCTCATTCCAGTCGCGGGTCCCAGCATACGGAACAAAACGAGACCACCCCTAATACTAAATCACAAAAATGCGCACGAGATATAAAAAGTTGTAGTTAGAACATCCAGTATTAGATTAACGGTATGTTATTTATGGTGACAGCAATTGCTAGCTAAATTTATTATTGTTGTAATTTAAAAATAATTACAACAAAACTTAACTACTTCAAAACAATTCTCATGATATGTTTGGCCGTAAATAAATATTCCGCAACCTTAATTTTGACCATATCCACCACAGGATTCGGTGATTTGGGCTTTTTTGGCGTTTTGTCCAAGCCAACTAATTCGGCTTTTGGGCATTTTCGGCGATATGCACGCTCACAGGATTCGACGTTTTGTCCACGCTAACTAATTCGGCGATTTGTCCATTTTCGGCGATATGTCCACCGAGAGAATTCGGCGTTTTGGGCATTTTCGGCGTTTTGTCTCCGGTAACTATTTCGGCGATTTGTCCATTTTCGGCGATCTGTCCACCGGCAGCATTCGGCGATTTGGGCACGATTCGGGGTTTTGGGCATTAAAATAAGATTCGGCGTTTTGTCCATTCGGCGATATGTCCAGGTCCCTATCCGGGCTGAAGAAGAAGAAAAAGAAGTCCCTCCAAACGTTCGATATTTAATATTTTTAATTTTTCAGAGTGGCCAAATTCCCAAAAAAGAATATGAACAAAAATAACTATATAGTTATTATCCTTAAAAATAAAGTATAAAGTCACAAAATAACAATTCATTTTGATATATTCATCGTTTCAGATACTATAAACAGTTATTGATGTGAAACCGTGTTTGGAAACGCTTTGTTTGATTCTCCATTGTGAAAATTATTTCACTTTTTATTGTGATATCATTTGGTCAGTTAAATAAAAACTCTGATTTGATAAAGTTATTGCTTATACTATAACCTTTCCAAAAATTTACCTTTTTGAAACTCTCAAAAAAAAAATCTGGAGTGATACACGCACACAACTTCCTTTTACAGTGATCTTATAATTAACCAAAAATTTAATTTAAAATTTTTAGCATTTGTCAAAAATTTTCAAAAATTACCAATTCTACAGAAACGGTACAAAATAGAGCGTTAGTTGAAGGAAAAAATTTTCTCTAGAATATTAAGGTGAATTCAAAAATGCAATAATATACCGGGTGTTCTATTTAAAATAGGAGTTAATAAAAAAAAATAGAAAAAAAAACATTTTAGAAGTATTCAACTGGAAAATGACCTATTTCACATCAATACACATTAAAAATTTAATAAAAATGTGAAGTTTGAAAAAAATCGTTGGAGCCGTTTTTGAAAAAATCGAAAAAACTGAAAATCACAAGAGTAAACACCTACTTCCGGTTATGCGATTTTTTTCAAAAGCTTGCTGTTTCATCTACATAGTACACAAAACTTATATATGAAGTTTCAACGCCATACCTCTTTTCGTTTTTGAGATATTCTATTCACAGACACACAGACAGACAGACACACAGAAAGACAGACAGACCAATGAAAAAATATGTTTATTGGGTTCAGAGGCTCTAAAATGTAAAGATCTGTTGAAAACTCAATTTCGATTTTTTGGGGTGATTCCAATATTTCCTTTATTGTAAAAAGAAGTAAGAATGCGGCGAAATTACATAGTGAACCTGATTAAAAGTTTTTCAACAGAATTTATACTTAGTTCTAGTAGGGTATGTTGATCCTTTTACTTTTGTTTTCGTATTTCATAATAAAAACGATTTTTTGTAATGTTTCTATATTTTTATTTTCAACCTCTGCTATAGAAAGGCTATATATGTCATTTTACCTAGTATAAGCCTAAAATGACATATTGCACAATTTCTTATTAGTTTAAGTGTCATTGTTTTTATACATAATATATTGTATGGAGCAAGACATTCTGATGATCAAATGGTTTAAAGACTTCAGTTTACAGCAAGTATGTGGGTTATTACATGTTATATTGACTGTTGTTATTTGTGGTGCTTCTTTTTCAATAAAGTTACGGTTCATATATTGCATTTTAAAATAAACGCATTTACACATGGCGTGGCGAATCCTTAGGAACTAATAGTAACAATAAAGTCCTCATAAAAACAGAACTACCATATTGCCCATTAAAATAAATTCACTGTATGTACAAATTTAAAGTTTTGTGCCTTTAATAAGAAGCGGCATAAACTAAACAGTTCATTAAACTCTAAATAAATGCTTACCGATAAATATTCTAAGTTTTGTGAAAGGTTTTGTTTGAGGTATGTAATTTTAGGCCAGTTTCCCCTACTTTAGTGCGGATCATTTTGGGTAATTAAAATTGCTTGAAAAACATCGCCGGTGTGAGATAGGCCTTAATGTCATAATAGTGCGCTTACAATGTAGGGAGTGGAAAAAGTACTTTGCTGTCCGCTCAGGGTCTTATTTGTCAGTTTCACAATGACATCGTAGGTTGCCAAAATTGATAAAAATTGTAAATCTAGTTTTATTCTCGTGTATAACTAGCACTCATGGCCTTTTTCGTATAAGATACCAATTTAAATTACTGTCTATTGTAACTCCTAGACAGTAATTTAAAATGTGATTTACACGTTAAACAATGTTGCCACTTCAGCGTTTTTAGGTTGTAGCATGTTCTGGCTATTTGAATTTTTAATGATTGAAATGCAGGCTACAATTACCGGAATGACACCGGCCCCGGATAGCTCAGAAAAGTACCAATTAATAACCTCAAGCTTGCTACCCAAGAAATAAAGACAATAACTTCTCTAAACGTATAATAAGTTTTAGTTAGATACATAACAAATTAAATTGCATTCAAAGAACAGGAAATAAAATATAATAACAAGGGCGATTTATATTCCATACACTGTTCGGTTACAATCCTTAAGGCGTTAATGTTATCAATGCATGTGTAATATGCTCTGAAACCGGCTTGTTCTCACGGATGTCTCGGTTCACAAATTTTGTAAAATATTTTGCTTCCTACGCCCAGTAAGCTAATCCCTCCCAGTTTGGACAGTATTTTAGATTTCTCTTTTTGGGTTTTTTGCAATAATTACTTCTTTCCAGTCATTGCGGAAGGTTTATTCATTCCATATTTTCATAAATAATAGATGTATCGCATCTAGAGTTGTTGGAATATATAGCCTTAACATGTCTGCAGTGGCTTGGTCTATTCCTGGAGCTTTTTCCCTCTTCATCTGATTAATAGCTCTCTATTTCTATTCTTGTGGCAGGGTTCAAGTTTACTTCCAGTTCCGCATTTTGTATTTCCTCAGTAGACTGCTGTGTTTCATTATTTTTAATATTGATTATTTCCTCAAAGTAATCACGCCATCTCTTTAATTGAGCTTCTGTTGTCAATATTTGTCCATTTCTATCTTTGACTGACATACGCCAATATTTTTTGTGTTGCCTGCTAGTTTGTTTATGGCTTTCTATAACGATTTACTGTTTTCATTTTTCTGCATTTTGTGCTTCTGTTGCCATATTTTCTATTTGCTTTCGTTTGTCTTCATTAATGATTTCCATAATTTCTTTATTCTTCTGCTGGTACTGTCTTTAGAACTCCTTTTTTCCGTTATATTTTGTGTTTGCAATCCCCTTTTTTGAGTTTCTTCCTTTCATTTATCTTTTCCCATGTATGTGTATTTATCAATTCTGCACGCTGTGTTGCGTTTATGCCAAGCATATTTTGCACATGTCTTTTATAGCTCAACCATAACTCTCCAAACTGTAGCTTTGTCATAATTCATTTCTTCGGCACTTTTATCTATTTTTTCTATACATTTTTGTCTTGCTCTCCTGGCTGATATTGCATTTTTATGTTATATGCCGTGTTTCTACAACTTGTATTTCTAACTTTTTCCTTTGTGAAATCGAGTTGAAACTTTGCCACTAACAAATGGTGATTCAATCCAATGTTGGCCCCTCTTCCATTTCACACATCCAGTAGTGATTTCCTCTATTTACTACTGTCTATTTGGTTTTCCGTTTTTCTGTCTGGTGAAGTTCAAGTTATTTTGTGCCATTTAGCATCATTAAAGTAGCGCTAAGTGAATTCATCTTACCATTGCTCCATGTCATTAATACCTCCTTAGAAACGGGTGTCATTCCTGATAAGTTAAAAATTTCCACTATTGTGCCCATTAGGAAAGTTCCAAATACTACTAATATTCAAGAATTCAGGCCAGTGAACATGCTTCCTGCCATTGCTAAAATGATAGAGAGGGTAGTTTATAATCAATTACTTGATTACATAACCGAAAATGAAATACTAACAGTTTATCAGTCAGGGTTTAGAAGGGATCACAATTGTGAGTCGGCTCTTCAATACTTAGTCAATGAATGGGCAGAAAATATAGATAAGGGGCTAGTTACAGTGGCAGTTTTTCTAGACTTAAAACGAGCGTTTGATACAGTGGACAGGGAAAAACTTATAGACACACTTGAAAATTATGGAGTAGGTGGTACTGTGCTCGAATAGCTTCAGAATTACTTAACGAACAGGAAACAAAATGTAAAATGTGGTAATTGTATTTCAAATACTGAAGCTATTAATCACGGTGTTCCTCAAGGGAGCATATTAGGTCCCTTAGTTTTTGTTTTATATATAAATGACTTGGAATATGTATTGAAACACTGTAAGTTCCATCTATTTGCAGATGATACTGTGTTATATTTAGCAGGATATAATCTGAGTAGTGTGAAACAAAAATTAGACGAAGACCTGCGTAGCATAAATAACTGGATCAAAATTAAAAAGCTAAAACTGAATGTAAGTAAAACCAAAGCCATGATTTTCAAAAGACAAAATTCTATTAATTTAATAGACTTCGAATTATTTATTGACAATGATAGAATTGAATTAGTACGGACGATCAAGTACTTAGGAGTGGTTCTGGATAATAGGCTAAAATACAATGAACACATAGACTATATTTGTAAAAAGATTTTGAAAAAGATTGGTATCCTTAGAAGATGCAGTGACTGTTTGTCATTTAGGGCACGGAAAACTGTTTACAATACCATTGCATTGCCGCATTTTCAGTATGCTGCAACGGTGTTGTACCTGGCAAATAGTGGAGATATGGTAGGCTTCAACTGCTTCAGAACAGGACCATGCGAATTATCCTGAGATGTGACAGGTACACTCGTATTGAATTGATGCTTGAGAGGTTGAATTGGATTAATGTCAGAAGTATGCTGGAAATGAATGCCTTGACCTTTATACATAAAGTTCAATTAAATGTAGGGCCAAAATACTTTGATAATATATTAAACCATGGTAACAATGTACATAATCACAACACCAGGAACAATAATGATATTGTATTACAATTTAAAAATACTAAAGCTGGTCAAAACACTATGTTTTATAAAGCAGCAATGAAATATAACCAGCTGCCCAATGATTTTAAAAGGATTAATAATGTGAAAAAATTTGTAACTGAGTTAAAATCCTATTATAGGAGAGAGATAAGAGATACATAGATAATGAACACTTGTGTTTTGTTGTTTAATACTTGTTAGGTAGTAATATGAATTATATATGTATGTATATTTTAGTATAGTGATGTAGTGTGTAAAAGTATGGTTACTTAAATATCTAATAAATTAGAAATAAAAGATATGCAGGTAATGAACATATTATTGTTATATATTTTGTTAAATGTGTTACTGTATAGCAAAATGATGCTAAATAAGGTTATTATTATTATTATTATTTTTATGTTCAAATAGGGTACCTACCTGCGATTTGTAAATTGTGTATTCCTCAAAATTCTAACATCAGTCCACCGTTTTTATTTCTCTCGCCCAATCTTTGTTCTTCTATGTATTTACAATGGCATCACTTTCTTTCCCTAGGGCCTGGCACAGTAGAAAACTTCAGTGCAGATAGTTTTTCTTCAACTAGTTCAGGAATAAAGTTCACATAGGATAGACTTCTGATAGCCCTCGGAAATTGAATAGGTGGAATAACAAGGTTAGGTACACTTCTGTGCAATAAAATTAAGCACATGTCTTATGACTATTTTGCACAATATTCTAGTTTGTATAGTTCTGGTCTATTTTAACTGCCTAGCAGCAGTTTCAATAAATGATAAAACACCATAACTTGAAAAGAACACCTTTATTAAAAAACCAAAGCTAAGACCTTTCGAAAAAAAACACTATTAATAAATGCAACAAAGCCGTGTGTGCTTAATTTTATTGCACAGAAGTGTACATCAGAATACGCAGATAAAAATATATCAGCAAGTAGTTATGTCGATTTTTTGTAATTGTTCCGTCACTGCGCCACTTGACTTAACTAAAAGAATTTGAACAGTAGCTGAAAAGGATGCCCATACATATTTATATTATTGCTTTAAGTTCTTGGAATTGGTGATGTTCTCTTCGTCGTGTGTTTTTGCAAGATCGTTCACTGATGTGAGGTGGTTAGAGTATTGTCGATTGATGTGGTAGCCTTCCTTGGCCTTCGTTTTATGATACCTATTCCATAAACGCCTTTTAATGGACATAAAATTAAAGACGGCGTATATTTGACTTAACGAAGAAAACTGTGGTTTGTCTTTCTCAATATTTTTAAACAAGAGTTGGCTGTCGATTCTTAAAGATCGGATCAAGTAGGTATAGGCATATGGTATGGAATAAGCATCGATGGGAGCTACCTAAGTCATCTACGGTTCGTCGACGATGTGGTTCTGTTTAGTAGCGATCTTAAACAACTAAAAACTATGCTGGAACAATTTAGTAACGCGTCTCAGGAGATTGGTTTGAACATGAATTTCACAAAAACAGCATTAATGAGTGAGAGCGAAGAAGTAGTTACGATACAAAATCACCAAATAAAACCTGTAAAACAATACATCTACTTAGGACATACCATCACACTTGGAAAAGGAAACCAATATTTGGAAGTTAAGAAAAGAACGGCACAAACACGAGCAGCATTTGGGAAGCTAAGACACGTATTGAGAAATAAAGACATCCCGATTAATCTGAAGAAAAAAGTATATAATAGCTGTATCCTTCCCGTAGCAACTTATGGGATGGAAACAATGACTCTTACACAAAGAAGTGCCGAAAAACTACGAGTCACACAAAGAGCTATAGAAAGAGCAGTGTTGAGCATAAGTCCCCGAAACATAATAACAAACGTTGAAATCCGACGCAGAACAAAATTAATAGATGTTGTGGAGAAAATAGCACACCTAAAATGGCAATGAGCGGGTCATGTTGCATCACAAGATGCAGACAGGTGGACATCTAGAGTGATAAGATGGAAACCGAGACAAACCAAAAGAAGCGTTGGCAGAACTAAAAAAAGATGGGCTGACAAGTATGGAGACTTATTGGAGAGGTCTATGTTCAGGAGTGGATGTATCCTGGCTGAAGAAGAAGAAAAATAAGAAGTCTCTCCAAACGTTCGATATTTAATATTTTTTTCACTACCTTCTATGTAAGTGATCCTTACACTGTCAAGTTTGAGGGATGTAGGCTGCATTTACAAAAATTGTTACAGGATCCATGACAGTGTACTTACTTTCCTAGAGAAGTGAATTACTTACATCCCGCATGTATTACAACTGATAAGATGCCATGTCTGCCACTTGGTTAACACGAAGAAAACCATTGTCGTTCGTACTATTATCCATTTTTTATCAAAATTCAAGCACAAAGCTCACAAAACGGCATTTGCAATCGTATTCACGCATTTTTTCCGAGAATTTTTCACAGTGCGTTTATAACTGTCAAAAAAAAACGTTACAGCGCTATAAGGCTACTATAATTTAGCAAATGTCATAATTTTACGCCAGGTTATTACCTACCATTTACTTTACAAAAGGAAATATTGGTAGTGAAAAAAATTATGTACTTTACACAGGATGTAGGAAGATTTACACTACCTCGAACCTTGCTACCCTCGTTCACTTCGCTCACTCAGGCATCAAACGGTCCTCGGTAGTGTAAATCTTACCTACATCCCTTGCAAAGTAATATACTATTTAATTTTTCGGAGTGGCCAAATTCCCAAAAAAGAATATGAACAAAAATAACTATATAGTTATTATCCTTAAAAATAAAGTATAAAGTCACAAAATAACAATTCATTTTGATATATTCATCGTTTCAGATACTATAAACAGTTATTGATGTGAAACCGTGTTTGGAAACGCTTTGTTTGATTCTCCATTGTGAAAATTATTCCACTTTTTATTGTGATATCATTTGGACAGTTAAATAAAAACTCTGATTTGATAAAGTTATTGCTTATACTATAACCTTTCCAAAAATGTACCTTTTTGAAACTCTCCAAGAAAATCTGGTGTGATACACGCACACAACTTCCTTTTACAGTGATCTTATAATTAACCAAAAATTTAATTTTAAATTTTTAGCATTAGTCAAAAATTTTCAAAAATTACCAATTCTACATAACCGGTACAAAATAGAGCGTTAGTTGAAGAAACAAATTTTCTCTAGAATTTTAAGCTGAATTCAAAAGTGTAATAATATACCGGGTGTTCTATTTAAAATAGGAGTTAATAAAAAAAATAAAACAAAAAACAAAAGAAACCCATTTTAGAAGTATTCAACTGGAAAATGACCTATTTCACATCAATACACACTAAAAGTTTAATAAAAATGTGAAGTTTGAAAAAAATCGTTAGAGCCGTTTTTGAAAAAATCGAAAAAAACTGAAAAATCACAAGAGTAAACACCTACTTCCAGTTTTGCGGTTTTCTTCAAAAGCTTGCTGTCGCATCTACATAGTACACGAAACTTATATATGAAGTTTCAACGCCATACATCTTTTCGTTTTTGAGATATTCTGTTCACAGAAACACAGACAGACAGACAGACAGACACACAGAAAAACAGACAGACCAATGAAAAAAATATGTTTATTGTGTTCAGGGGCTCTAAAACGTGAAGATCTGTTGAAAACTCAATTTCGATTTTTTGGGGTGAATCCAATACTTCCTTTATTGTAAAAGGAAGTAAAAATCCGGCGAAATTACTTAGTGAACCTGATTAAAAGTTTTTCAACAGAATTTATACTTAGTTCTAGTAGGGTATGTTGATCCTTTTGCTTTTCTTTTCGTATTTCATAATAAAAACGATTTGTTGTAATGTTTCTATATTTTTATTTTCAACCTCTGCTATAGAAAGTATAAGCCTAAAATGACATATATTGCACAATTTCTTATTAGTTTAGGTGTCATTGTTTTTATACAGAAAGTTTATTATAACGCGCAATGTGTGCGTTTATTTTAAATTGCAATATGGAAACGTTACTGCGTATGTAAAAACACAATATATATTATGGAGGAAAAAATTCTGATGATCAAATGGTTTAAAGACTTCAGTTTACAGCAAGTATGTGATTTATTACATGTTATATTCATTGTTGTTATTTGTGATGCTTCGTTTTCAATAAAATTACGGTTCATATATTGCATTTTAAAATAAACGCATTTACACATGGCGTGGCGAATCCTTACGAACTAATAGTAACAATAAAGTCCTCATAAAAACAGGACTACCATATTGCCCATTAAAATAAATTCACTGTATGTACAAATTTAAAGTTTTGTGCCTTTAATAAGAAGCGACATAAACTAAAGAGCTCATTAAACTCTAAATAAATGCTTATCGATAAATATTCTAAGTTTTGTGAAAGGTTTTGTTTGAGGTATGTAATTTTAGGCCAGTTTCCCCTACTTTAGTGCGGATCATTTTGGGTAATTAAAAATTGCTTGAAAAACATCGCCGATGTGAGATAGGCCTTAATGTCATAATAGTGCGCTTACAATGTAGGGAGTGGAAAAAGTACTTTGCTGTCCGCTCAGGGTCTTATTTGTCAGTTTCACAATGACATCGTAGGTTGCCAAAATTGATAAAAATTGTAAATCTAGTTTTATTCTCGTGTATAACTAACATGGCCTTTGTCGTGTAAGATATCAATTTAAATTACTGTCTATTTAACTCCTAGACAGTAATTTAAAATGTGATGTACACGTTAAACAATGTTGCCACTTCAGCGTTTTTAGGTTGTAGCTTGTTCTGGCTATTTTAATTTTAATTTATGGTTAAAATGCAGGCTAAGGTCTACACATTACCCTTTTGCTGTGACGTAACAATTTTCTCTCTTTATTTAACTATAAGGAACTGGACGAAACAAAAAATCTGCAGCTTTTGGTCAGGTCGGCTTTAAGTATGGCTTGTTGTATAATACTGTCAATGTGACATTTGTCCAAAATGACAGTAAAATAACGCACAATAACAAGCAAGCGAGCAAGCCTAAAATCGTATTTTAAGTGTTAGGGACTTATTCGAAGAGGATAAACGTCGGATTACATAGATCAAGAATGTCTTGGTTTGAATAATGTGCTTAAATGAGCATCCCTTACATTAAAGGTTAGGTATATGTCAAATTCTTTCTAAAGTCTACTACCTGCGATCTAAATGATATTTTTGAATTTCAATGCAATATAAGACATACCTACGTTTTGAACGCTATGTTTTGTTATTTCTGACGTCACAGTAAAAGGGTAATGTGTAGACTTTACAATTGCCGGAATGACACCGGCTCCGGATAGCTCAGAAAAGCCAAAGAACCAATTAATAACCTCAAGCTTGTTACCCAAGAAATAAAGACAGAATAACTTCTCTAAACGTATAAGTTTTAGCTAGATACATAACAAATTAAATTGCATTCAAAGAACAGGAAATAAAATATAATAACGTTTGTAACTCAATTCGGTCTCTTCTAATAGTGGATCTCGCTCGTGGGATTCGGGCTCTGTCAGTCACTTATGGACCAGGTTATACATCGAGTAGTTCTGCTGGCTCGTAGGCGGATCGTCGAAGCTGAAGGCTGCAATGACATTTGATTAGCGGGGCCCGCAATTGACAGCGGTGCGTAAACGTGATGAAACTCGGTTCTGAACTCTTAATCGGGCAAAAGTGCAGGCAAAATAATATTAAATAACGTGTATACCTGGTGCTATCAGCGTTATCGCGGTCTGCAGGTGTGCTGAATGTGGCGAGCTGGTGAGCGGCCGAACCGAGGATATGTGTATCTTCTTCGGAACCTTTGAAATCCAGGTGAGCGGTGTTGTAATTAAATTAAATTCGGGCCTTGCAGGCGGGGATTGCCGGGATTTGTAAAATTATAATTGCGGCCTCGCCTGTACGTCTTGCTTTCGCTGCGGCTACCTACAGGCTGGTTTTTCTGAGGCGAACTTCAGGCCGCTCTCGCGCTACGTCGTCCAGGTCGTAATTAATGGTTTTAAAATTAGTAATAACTATTCGGACATAAGGTGCCTGCGGAGTAGACGGGACCTGGTGAATTATTCGAGGCGGTCTGATCGGCTAAATCAGCGGGTAGTTTGGCACATCTCTACTGATAGCGCACAACGGCACCCTCCTGGTGAGAAGGAACAAGCGGGTAGTTTGGCAGGTCTCTCCGGATAGCGCACAACGGCACCCTACTGGTGAGAAGGAGCAAGCGGGTAGTTTGGCAGGTTTCCTTCCGGATAGCACACAACGGCACCCTCCTGGTGGAACTAGATGAGGGAAAAGGAGCAGGAAAAATTCTGTTTTAAACTGGCTTTGTTTTCTCCTTATATGCCCTGGGCTGGTGTAATCAACGGTTCGTTTGGAGGAGGGGAACCTTACTCTAGGTGCACGGAGGAATCCTGCGTCTGCCCGCGATGACGTCACTTATCGTCTTTCAAGCGGCTCAACGATGCAGAGCTCCGATTCTTAACGTGATTTACGCCATGGGCGAACGCGCGAATTAATTTTTAATTTCAAAATTGCGTTCGCGCTGGGCGAAACGTTACAAGGTTAATAAAAGCTCACTATATTATTACGGTTGCAGACGGTTCTTGGTTGAAGATGAGGACGACTCCTTACGTGACTTACCTTATGATCGCCTAAATAAAATGAAACTAAGGGTCTGCAGCTTCGGCAGCTTCCCTTGCACAAGCACCTTCATTTGAAATATTTTGCTTGAAGAGCGCTCTCCTATATTATGAAAGTTGAAGCACTTCCGTTTCTTTCGGCAGCTTGTCACTTACATCAATCAAACTCATTTGTGCTTAAAAACAATATGTTTATTATGCTATTTCTATTACACTTCAGTGCAAATCAGTGGTTTGCCGAGACCCTCGGCAGAATTCTTAGCGAAATCCAGACCGTCACAGCTAATTGACACTGCTGCAAAGCCGGACCTGCATTAAGCCAAATAACAAAACACAAACATATAGTTATCAATAATAAATCATGTGGGCAGAGCCCCAGAACTTCAGTGGAATGTGCGTCAAACCGCTTGCGGAGCTGTGCGGCTTCTGGGAAGTCGCAGGATTGCACAAAATGAGTGTCACAAACCTAATTCTGTTGGTGATCTGTAGGTGCTGCCTACAGTAACGATAGCGTAGGCGGAAGCAACGCCTGGCTGACTTTTACATGGGTGAGATGCCCAGACTACAGGTATCAGAGTTGCCTGAAGAGGTGAAGTCACAAAGCTTTAATGGAGGCTCGATGTGGTTGTTAAATGGGACACTTTTGGAATCAACCCACAAGACCACAGGAGATCTCTCGCACACTGACGCATGTTTGCTATCTACCACCAAGGACTCCTTGATTTGAAAACATCGAATATATACTTAAAATTAGTTACAAGCCAACACCAAACAAGACTTGGCTATTTTTAAATTATACTTCTTGTTGCATCGATCTGTGAACACGCAGTATCTAACTAACCAACTCACATTTCTGTGTTGCTTTGAATATACAAACAGGACAGCTGTAAGGTTTCTATTATGGATGAGTTCTCATATGTGTAATTAAATTATGTTGCTGTGGGGCATTCGTTTTACAAATAGAGCAGCTATAAGGCATTGCTCTTGTACGAGTCATCATATTTCTAACTAAATTGCCTTTACCTGCTGTGATGTATTCACACATAGAGCAATTATTAACGAGCCCCTACTGTATGAGTCCTCATATGTGTAACTAAATTACTTTTATTTGCTGTTCTGTATTCACAAACAAAGCAAATAAAAGGTTTCTCTCCTGTATGTGTCCTCATATGTTTAATTAAATGACTACTACTTGCTGTTCTGTATTCACAAACCCCACAAATAAAAGGCTTCTGTCCTGTATGAATCCTCATATGTTTAAATAAACTACTTTTTTGTCTTGCTTGGTATTCACAAATAGAACAATTATAAGGCTTCTCTCCTGTATGAGTCAGCATATGTGAAACTAAATGACTTTTCTGTACTGTTCTGTATTCACAAATAGAGCAAATGTAAGGCTTCTGTCCTGTATGAGTTCGAATATGTGTAACTAAATGATTTTTAACTGACGTTCTGTATTCACAAATAGAGCAAATATAAGGTTTCTCTCCTGTATGAATCCTCATATGTGAAACTAAACGAACTTTCCGTGCTGCTCTGTATTCACAAATAGAGCAAATATAAGGCTTCTCTCCTGTATGAGTTCGCATATGTGTAACTAAACTACATTTAACTGCTGTTCTGTATGCACAAATAGAGCAAATATAAGGCTTCTCTCCTGTGTGAGTTCGCATATGTCTAACTAAATCACTTTTACCTGCCGTTCTGTATTCACAAATAGAACAAATATAAGGCTTCTCTCCTGTATGAGTTCTCATATGTTTGACGAAATTGCTTTTCTGGATTGTTTTGTATCCACAAACCGAGCAACTATAAGGTTTTATTTTTCTATGAGTTCTTGTATGTGTAACTAAATTAGTACTTTCAATGCTTTCTTGTTTGATGCATAACTTATCAACGTTTTCATTGTTATCCACACTCGGCGCTATGCAGGATGGTGTTCCTGTAGAGTTACAATATTTACTATCTGTAGTTTCTTGCTTGATGTTCATTATGTTTGTTCAACAGTCAGTTCCTTTTAATGATACGTCAGCGAATAGAGTTCAACAATGTTCACACCTACAACAAAACGACATAGTTATTAACCTACAATAAAATTAGCAATATGGCAGCATTGATCACTGATAGCCCAGTCAAATGTTACATCGGAACTTACATTAAATGGGGTATTAATAATTTTTGGAGAAGTGTGTCGAATCATTACTGGGACTACAAATCCAGATTTGCAACCCTCAGAAACCTGTGCTCGCTGAATGGCGGTTGAAAAACAGCGACTTTTTCGGAATTTTTTCGGTTTTTTGACAAGATCTCTTAAACTATGCATTTGTTGGAAAAAATATTTCACAGCTTTTTTAAAGTAAATTAAATTTTCTACAAAATAAGATCAAAATCGTTTTTGTAAGTTATATAGTTATCGAGATGCAGCTTTTCAAAGATTGACCTTTTTTTCCAAAAAGTGAAAATTTTAAGTTTTCTTCATATTTAGAGTTGAGATACCGGCAAAACGACACGTCTTACAGAAAAGTTAAAAGCATGAAAGTTGTAGGGAATTTAATAAGCTTTAATATGAGCTAAGGCTGATCCTTGTAGCTCAGATAGTCTCGTCAGAAATAACAAAAAACAAAAAGATGAAAAAAATTCTTTTTTGGTTGAAAGTTAAGTAACATCGTTTCCTTCACCAATACCTTAATTAATGTTTTTTTCATAACATGTCGGCGGAAAATGTCGTATAACTAAGTTGAGAAAGTTTACAGTTGTTTTTATAGTAATTGAAGAACTTTTGAAAAGGGCCAGCACACCAAAAAATCCGACGCAGAGTTGAAAGTCCACTTCAAGTATAAATTGGCCCCTTACCCAATGTCTCTGTTCAATGAAACTGAAATGTGGAAGGGAACTAAGTCAGCTCTATATTCGTGTTTCACATCTCTCACTACCAACATCTCCCGAGACGCCTATACCCACATCGTGCTCGATGGTGGCTACTTGCTCCACAAATATGTGTGGTACTGAAACACTTCAGTGAAGACCATCATTGACGGATACATTAATTTTGTGAAAAACCATTTTGGGACAGATGTAACCATTGTTTTCGATGGATACCCGGAGGACGCCTCTCAAAAAAGTACTAAAAGCGCCGAACGTCTCAGACGATACTCCGCCCTCAACTGCAGTGACACGAGGCACTTCTTCCCAGCTGCAGCTATTTCATCGTGACTTACATCTGGGCGGAGGAAGACTTCTGCTTGCCTGAATAGTGCTGAATTCTTGAGGAAGGTGTTGACAAATTTGGTTTTTCCCTGTCAGAAAGGGGCAGAGGTCATGTCGCACCCGCTAAATGCGTGAAGAAACATAATTACCCCAGCAGAGTAATTACAGGTTCTGGTGGTGAACGATGTAGATGAATATTGGACGTGTGGCTCCCCTCTTCTGCCTTTCTGGGGGTACTCGTAGATGGTGTATTTTTTGGAACTTAAACCAACTAACAACACAAGCAGGTCCACATCTTACCCGATGATTACAACCTTCTCAGAAGAGTCAGCTTTGGTGATGGCAGCTCTAACAATGTTAGCATCAGCGTCCTCTTCTGAAACTGTCACCTCAACACCGTGCTGCTCAAATCCAGTAGCTCTATCAACCTACACTTATTAGTGTCGTTTGATAAGAACTTCTCTTCCTCCGCCCAGATGTGAGCACGATGAAATAGCTGCAGCTGGGAAGAAGTGCCTCGTCGCGAGATATGGAGGAGACTGACTCCACCCTCAATGACCTGAGATACCTCCAGTTCATCAGGTCAGGAGCTACAGCCTAAAGTCAACCTCGCCCGTTTGCCGCCAACCACAGATGCTGCAAAACATCATGCTTATCGTGTGTATCACCAGTAGCTCTATCAGCCTACGCTTATTAGTGTCATTTGATAAGAACTTCTCTTGCGTGACGTTGAGAGTAGTTGAAGCTGATAGGAAAATGTCACTGCAGTTGAGGGCGGAGTATCGTCTGAGACGTTCGGCGCTTTTAGTACTTTTTTGAGAGGCATCCTCCGGGTATCCATCGAAGACAATGGTTACATCTGTCCCAAAATGGTTTTTCACAAAATTAATGTATCCGTCAATGATGGTCTTCACTGAAGTGTTTCAGTGCCACACACATTTGTGGAACAAGCAACCACCATCGAGCACGATGTGGGTATAGGCGTCTCGGGAGTGTTGGTAGTGAGAGATGTGAAACACGAATATAAAGCTGACTTAGTTCCCTTCCTCATTCCAGCTTCGTTGAACAGAGACATTGCGTAAGGGGCCAATTCATACTTGAA
Source organism: Agriotes lineatus (assembly GCA_940337035.1). NCBI lineage: Eukaryota > Metazoa > Arthropoda > Insecta > Coleoptera > Elateridae > Agriotes > Agriotes lineatus. The sequence goes on along the minus strand of OW679200.1, from coordinate 108,351,806 downwards.
GTGGACTTTCAACTCTGCGTCGGATTTTTTGGTGAGCTGGCCCTCTTCAAAAGTTCTTCAATGACTATAAAAACCACTGTAAACTTTCTCCACTTAGGCTAGTTATACGACATTTTCCGCCGACATGTTATGAAAAAACATTAATTAAGGTGTTGGTGAAGAAAACGATGTTACTTAACTTTCAACGAAAAAGGATTTTTTGTCATCTTTTTGTTTTTTGTTATTTCTGACTAGACTATCTGAGCTATAGTCTGTTCACTAAACATAAAAACACGAAATGGCCTTTGATTTCTAAAATTTCATGAGTGTACTTCCAACATGCATCTTTTATCTAGGAATGTACTTACAAAAAGTTACTAAAACAAATAGGTTAAGAGTGTGACATTTAATTAGCATCTGTCATAACTACTTTTAAGAATGTTAAACAAATACTGTGTTGGATGCAGCATTTATTAATAAGTATTTTTATTCCATTTTATAAAAGTTCAGGCAAGAATTTCCAGAAGAGTATGTACTTTGACACTGAATTAATGATATTTATTAATTGTCATTTTTAAATTCAGTCACCTTTATGCAGGTATGGAAACCTTTGTAAAACAAAATATAGAATCCCTAGCAGATAAATTTTACGTACATGCCAACTTCAAAAAAATTTATATGTTTTTGTGTTTACTGAATGGCCTATACAAGGATCAGCCTTAGCTCATATTAAAGCTTATTAAATTTCCTACAACTTTCATGCCTTTGACTTTTCTGTAAGGAGTGTCATTTTGCCGGTATCCCAACTCGAAATATGCAGAAAACTTAAAATTTTCACTTTTTGAAAAAACGGTCAATCTTTGAAAAGCTGTATCTCGATAACTATATTACTTACAAAAACGATTTTGATCATATTTTGTAGAAAATTTAATTTACTTTAAAAAAGCCGTGAAACATTTGTTCCAACAAACGCATAGTTTACGAGATCTTGTCAAAAAACCGAAAAAAGTCTGAAAAAGTCGCTGTTTTTCGACCGCCATTCAGCGAGCACAGTTTCCTGAGGGTTGCAAATCTGGATTTGTAGTCGCAGTAATGGTCTGAAACACCTCTGCAAAAATTATTAATACCCCATTTAATGTTAGTTCACGCATTTTTTGTGTAACATTTGACTGGGCTATGAATAGTAACATTTTTACTGTATTTTCCAACGTCCTAAAAGTGACAACTTTTGTGAATTGCTTGACAAGCTAAGAGCCGGTTGCAGAAACCAATGTCAAGTCTGGTGTTAGCTAACATCGCGTCAAAGTGAACAAAATCGCATCAAATTTTGTTTACTAATGTATTAGTTACCATAAGCATTTGAGATTTGATTCGTTTTTGTTCACTTTGACGTTAGCTAACACCAGACTTAACATTGCTTTCTGCAACCGGCCCTTAGTGTTACTTTCTCTGATTAGATAGTTTTGACACAAACTGACGCAAATCCTAACCTGCTAACCTCGAATTTGACATTGACGTACAGTGTCACCAACATATTATTCATACGTTGAATTTCCACAGCCCGCTGAGGAACAGTTTTTTTTTGGATCTCTCGATATAATTGCTACTTTATCTGCTTAATCATCTAGTGGTATACAGGGTGTCCCAAAATGTACCACAAATATTTTAGCAATCAATTGGGTAACTCATTTAAAGTCAAAATAGTCTAGATAAACATGTATTGATAATTTAACTGTTAACGATTTATTCTTGATTGTATAATTTTTAGGGTCAACATCACCTAGGCCATGAATGAATAACAATTGAACGTTATTGTTGACAAACAATAATATTGTTTTCAGTGTTGACTGTCAAATTATTAAAAAGTTGAATAGTTACAACTACTGTATTAAAAAGTTAGTAAAACTTTAGTATAAAGTCCTGCCTATTGTGCATGATCAAAAATCAAACTGTAAAGCATGAATGTGGTTAGCGGTTCCAAAACTATCTTATGGAGCATTCAATTTAAAAAATGATCAAAGGCTACAACTATCATAACCAAGCTAGAATGACACACATCATTTTATAGGGCAACAAAAACACCAATGCCACAGGGCATTATTGGTGGCTTATTTGGAGGAACCACTGCTTCTTCATGTTGGCGCGAATTCAACTAATCCAATCAGACAGTTGAGTGGCAGACATGTGCAATAGGTAGGACATTACCTACACTAAAGTTTATCAAAAAGTTTGTTAACATCCCTATCACACCGAGATTATTTTTGAACGCAGGTAACAAATCGTGTCAGTTTGACAGAATAATCCTCCCGCTGACGCGGTCGGTCTATTTAACCTGTCAAACTGACACTCTTTTATTATTGTGCAACAAGTTATCGACATATAACCCGATAATATCGAAGTACTTATATTATTACTTCTGATTATATAATTTTAACGTATAGTAATAGATCAATTTGAGTTATTTTACATAGTAGTTTATTTACATTATTTATTTGTTTTGACTGAAACGGGGTTGTTTGGAAAAGTGTTTACTTTTTTTAATTATATTTCTTTTTTTTTTGAATTACCTTTGCGTTAAATTTATATTTAAGGTTTAGAAATATAGTAATCAATAAGGTGCAGACAATTGTTCAGTCAATTAGGCACCTTGGTAACTGTTACAAGAATTGTATACACTGTGTCCCAGGATTGATGTTACAAGAGGTGAGATGGACTAAACATTTTTGAATTTTATTTTAAGATTGTGGGATTAGGTTCTGCTTGGTCTGAAGAGAATTTTAAGAATATTTTCAGTTTTTAATAAAACAAGTCGACGTTGAGAGTGGAGCGAAAACTATTTTCTTTTCAGGTAAACTACCCTTTCTGTTCATGACACAGCAAAATTTTACCAAGAAAAGTTGTTCGGAATGAGATGTTGTGGCCCTATACAAAATTTCAGGAAGATCTATCTACTTAAAATAAACCGTTAAAATTGTATTTATTAAAAATGACGGTTTGATCTAAGTACTCTAAGCACTCAAAGGTGCTAGCAATATACTAGTATTAAATATATGACCTATGTTTAATATTGACTATTCAATTCGCCCATCATCTGTCAAACAGTGACCAATGAAAATCCAAAAGTTGACGTTTTCTTGACCAATAAAAAAAATATCAGCGGATATATCTTCCTAGAAAGTATTCAAGTGACTTTCAAACAAATGCATTTTTATTAGAAAAAATCTATTTTAGTTTTCTCTTACTATAGAAATTGCGTGGTTTGTTGCTAGATTTACTGAAAACTAATTTGAAAAATAGTTTGGTTCATTGAAAAGTTAAGTAGATTATTTTTGCGGTGGTATCAGTAGTCATGTCCATTGCGCTTGGGATTAGGACTCGTGGTAGTACACTCGTACCGGAGTGCAATGGACATTTGTGATACCACCGCAAAAATAGTCAACTTAGCTTTGACTACTCATGGTATCATATGTGAAAATGATCGACAACACTGCTTCATAACAATTTAAACACGTGATACTGAAATTCCATTGCAAGGACTATAAGTAATCGTTACTTTAGTGCTAGTGTTACTTAAGCAAACTATGTTTTATGACCCCCAGCAATTGTTTCCCATATTCAAAATTATTTGACAATTATTTATATGCTTACTTCAAGGTTGTACATCTGCAGATTTAGACAAGACACCTCGTTGCTATCGAGTCAGGTGGAATTTTGCTGTGGTTCTGAAAGAAGAGAATATTCATATTACAAATAGGGTTGGGCGATATTAAAATTTACCAATCACTATTCGATATCAAAATTATATCAATATTTGTCAATATATCCATAATTCGATATTTGTGAATATATTGATAAATATCCTAAAAATATCCAGATAGCCATAAATTTCGCGGAGTTTTACATAAATGTAGATTATGTCCAGCAGATAAGTTTTGAAATTATTTAATCAAATTTCTTTACCGATGCGTCAACTGACTAACGGCTGGTAAATGGTAGATATCACAGGGATTAATTTTCGCGAATGCCTATTAGCAAGTGCAGTATTAAAACACACATGGCAATAAATACGTACTCTGCAAATGCCAACAACTTCGACATATTCAATAGCTTGTTGAATAAATAACTAGGTATATCTACTTAAGTGTAAAAGACCTACTCTATAAAAGTAACAAGAAGTAGAACAACCTGTAAACGGTTTTACAGGGAACTTTCTTGCCGAGTGGGAGTTTTGATACTAAAAAAACACTAAATTATGGAAGGAACAAAAATGTTCACACTCTCTTTATTCGAATAAATTGTACCAATTTGCCAAAAAGATAAAAGCTAAGCTATATGCAATAGTATATTAAGTAGTAAGAATGGTAATGACATTTTACCAATCGAGGCAATTGTTTGATTATTGTCTGAGATCGCTAATTCCTTAACGTTTGTGATGCTTATGACGTTTTTTGCACGATATAAATGTATTTTTTATTATACCTGCATCAGAATCGCCGTTTAAAGCACGCCTGAGCGTGCGAATACAGGCGATTAAAGCTCGCCGAGCTTTAAAGGTTGTCAAGGAAACGACTGAATGCAACAACGGACATGGACGCGACAAAGACCTAAATAATTCTGGTAACTATAGTAGCAATATTATTATGCCCTCTCGATTTATCACCACAAAAATTATTTCTAAGTTTTTAGTGCGTAATTTATTTCCAGTATTGGAGGTATAATAAAAAATAGCGTAAAGTATTCGTGGATAACTAGTCTTTAAAACACTTGCTCTATTTCGAGCGTGTTTTAAAGACTTTGTTATCCACTCATACTTTAATATACGATTTCTTCAAACGTCAGTAAAATGTGACATTATGCAGCAGAAAAATATGTTGGTGTGACTATAAGTCTATGTCATCTGCGTCAAAACTGACGCAAAACCTAACCTTCTAACCTCGAATTTTTACTTACCGTTCTAGAACGGCAAACATAGCTTACTGATTTGGCAACAAACGCGGTAACTAAGTAAAATCGTTCTATCGTGCAAAATTATATATTTATGCATTAAGGGAGATATGAATATGTTTTTTACCTGAGGTTGACATGTCAACCGAGGGTAAAAAAAATGAATATCACCCGTGGTGCATACAATATTTTATTTACTAGCATATTAGTAACAATAGTATGCAATTTCAAAATGTCATAATGACATTTAAAATTAGAATATTTAAGTAACATCAAGGGTTGCCTCAATGTATGGTTGCTAAGACATGGTCTATAGTTGCATGGTTACCAAGAGTTTGAGGGAGAAAAAAATTGACAGTTATGAGTAGCCCTTCATATTTTGTTTCTATGACGAAAATGTACAATATCACGTTGCTAGTAAATAAATATTATTTATCTACGACAGTGTGTAAAATTTCTTTTAGTTGGCAGTTTTCAGTTTGTAAAACGACTGTTTAATAACATGTTTTCATTAGTTTACGTCGTCAGTAGTTACGTGTTTAAAAGATTTTATTAGGCACGTTGTCGGTAGTAACGTGTTTTAAAATTTTTAAAACACCCAAAATTACGACCGGCTGCTGGTAATCCTAATTTACATTTTATTTTTTTTATGTTTACCGTGTTTTATAGATTCTGTCGAAGATAAAATATTGTACGATACACATGCCTAAAGCATCTTTAGTCACTCGTCGGGCTTAAAACGCTCGCTCACTCGCGTTTTAACTGTGCCCCACTCGTGACTAAAGACTAGCTTTACGCACTTGTATCGTAAATTACTATTATCTACAACTGTCAAATTATAAGTGCATTATATATCCAACCCTAAATACAAAAAGCGGCTCATACACTATATGAAATTTCCTTTTAATAACGTCACTAAATACATAAAGGTATCGTCATTCCATTTCAAGATTTTGTTCCCCCAAATTAAAAAGGACAGAACATTGTAAGAAAGTGAGAGTGACAGTGAGACACTAATGACAGGAACTCCAAATAAAAAGAGAAAACAGATACATGTTTGCACAGTTGGCGGTACCTTTATGATTTAGTAACCTTGCCTTTTAAGTCGAAATAGTACTCTCTAGAGGGTATTGGTTGAAGTATGCGTTCGTTTTCATGTTATTTGTCGTGTGTTGGCTATTTTCTGAGGTTAGGTTAGAGCATTTATCTGAGATAGGAGCGCCAACATTAAACAAGTGCTAGTTAAACAATGCTAATAAAATGCAGGTTATGTTTATGTTTACATTTCGAGTCATGCGCTGCAGTTTAGCCTGATTTAGAGTCCATGTATATTAATATTTAATATTATACAGGGACTCTAGCCTGATGACGATACTTCTGCGCATTTTTACACGCATATTTAGCAGATAATTTAGAACAAGTTCTAAATAATTTAGGTACATGAAAATTCAGCGCAAAATTTAGCAGCCAATTTTCTGTATACAACAGTGCTTAATATTTTTATGAAAATTTACAAGTAAATTTTGCATAAAATTTAGAGTCGTGTCATACAGGGCTTAAGTAAGATTTCAATGAGATTTTTTTAGAGTATGTTATTTTTAGCTAAAGCGCCAGCGTGGCTCTGATGGTTAGAGCATCGGACTGCGGCGCGGAAGTCTGGAGTTCAAATCCCAGATCGATGCCTGGCGGGCGGCCTACCCAGTCGCTTTAAATAATTGGGAACCTGCGTTCGAAAGAACAAGGGGTAATAATGCGGTTGTCTAATGCGTGGTGCTCACCACATCACCACGTGTCATGAATTTGACACGCGACAGCCGGGTGTGAGAGCGAGGATACGGAAGCTCTAACCTTCCGCCTTACAGGCCAAGCTCCTTCAAGGGGTGTTAGTGCCTCACCATTATTATTACATAACAAATTAAATTGTATTCAAAGAGGGAAAAAAATTATAATAACGTTTGTAACTCAATTCGGTCTCTTCTAATAGTGGATATCGCTCGCTGGGATTCGGGCCCCATCAGTCACTTCTGGACCAGGTTATGCATCGAGTAGTTCTGATGATTCGTAGGCGGATCGTCGAAGCTGAAGGCTACAATGACATTTGACTAGCGGGGCCCGCAATTGACAAGGGTGCGTAAACATGAAACTCGGTTCTGAACTCTTAATCGGGCAAAAATGCAAGCAAAATAATATTAAATAACGTGTATACCTGATGCTATCAGCGTTATCGCGGTTTGCAGGTGTGCAGAATGTGGCGAGCTGGTGGGCGGCCGGACCGAGGATATGTTTATCTTCTCCGGAACCTTTGAAATCCAGGTGAACGATGTTGTAATTAAAGTAAGTTCGAGCCTTGCAGGCGGCAATTGCCGGTAAAATGTGAATTTTGGGAGCGGCTCGCCGCTAATGTGCGGCGTGAAATGGCCCGAAAATGGGATTTGTGAAATTATAAATGCGGCTTCGCCTGGACGTCTTGCTTTCGCTGCGGCTACCTACAGGCTGGTTTTTCTGAGGCGAACTTCAGGCCGCTCTCGCGTTACGTCGTCCAGGTCGTAATTAATGGTTTTAAAGCCGGCTAATTAGACGTTTGGCTAGTGAGTAATAACTATTTGGATCTAAGGTGCCCGCGGAGTAGACCGGACCTGGTGAATTATTCAAGGCGGTGTGATCGGCTAAATCAGCGGGTAGTTTGGCAGGTTTCTCTCCCGATAGCGCACAACGGCACCCTCCTGGTGAGAAGGAACAAACGGGTAGTTTGGCAGGTTTCTCTCCGAATAGCGCATAACGGCACCCTCCTGGTGAGAAGAGAACAAGCAGGTAGTTTGGCAGGTTTCCCTCCGGACAGCACACAACGGCACCCTCCTGGTGGTACTAGGTGAGGGCAAAGGAGCTGGAAAAATTCTATTTTAAACTGGTTTTGTTTTCTCCTGATATGCCCTGGGCTGGTGTAATCAGCGGTTCGTTTGGAGGAGGGAAACCTTACTCTAGGTGCGCGAAGGGATCCCTGACGTCACTTATCGTCTTTCAAGCGGCTCAACGATGCAGAGCTCCGGTTCTTAACGTGATTTACGCCATGGGCGAACGCGCGAATGAATTTTTAATTTCAAAATCGCGTTCGCGCTGGGCGAAACGTTACAAGGTTAATAAAAGCTCACTATATTATTACGGTCTAAACCAGCATTATAATAGGCATGAGTTGGGAGGCCAACGATACATGAAAACCTTCAATTAGCTCGTAGCTAACTTGGCGATGGGCAATTCTCGATAGAGAGCTAAGCTTGCAGTAGCAGACTGTTCTTGGTTGAAGACGAGGACTACTTACGTGACTTACCTTATGGTCACCTAAATAAAATAAAACGTGCAAGGGTCTGCAGCTTCGGCAGCTTCCCTTGCATAACCACCTTCATTTGAAATATCTTGCTTGAAGAGCGCTCTCCTATATTATCAAAGTCAAAGTCCGTGTCATTCAGCAGCTTGTCACTTACATCAATGAAACGCATTTGTGCTTTAACAATATGTTTATTATGCTGTATACGAGATACTTACTACCAAAGTGACAGACAGGGGTTATGGAAATTTCTATTAGTACACTTCAGAGCAAATTAGTGGTTTGCCGTGAGCTGTGTGGTTTCTGGGAAGTCGCAGAATTGCACAAAATGAGCATCACAAACCTAATTCTGTTGGCGATCTGTAGAGCTGCCTGCAGTAACGATAACGTAAGTGGAAGCAATGCCCGGCTGCCTTTTACATGGGTGAGATGCCCAGACTACAGGTATCGAAGTTGCTTGAACAGGTGAAGTCACAACGCTTTAATGGTGGCTCGACGTGGTTGTTAAATAGGGAAATTTTGGAGTCAACCCACAAGATCACGAGAGATCTCTCGCACACTGGCGCATGTTTGCTATCTACCACCAAGCACTTCTTGATTTGAAAACTTCGAAAATATACTTAAAATTAGTTAGAAGCCAACACCAAACAAGATTTGGATTTTTTTAAATTATACTTCTTGTTGCACCAATCTGTGAACACACTGTCTGTAACTAACCAACTCAAATTTTTGTGTTGCTTTGAATATACAAACTGAGCAGCAATTATAAATGATGTCGCTGTGAGGCTTTCGTTTTACAAATAGAGCACCTGTAAGGCATTGCTCTTGTACGAGTCCTCATATTTCTAAATTGCCTTTAGCTGCTATTATGTATTCACACATAAAGCAACTATTAACGAGCCTCTACTCTATGAGTCCTCATATGTGTAACTAAATGACTTTTATTTGCTGTTCTGTATTCACAAACAGAGCAAATAAAAGGCTTCTCTCCTGTATGAGTCCTCATATGTATAACTAAATGACTTTTAGTTGCTGTTCTGTGTTCACAAGCAGAACAAATATAAGGTTTCTGTCCTGTATGAGTTCGCATATGTGTAACTAAATGACTTTTATCTGACGTTCTGTATTCACAAATAGAACAACCATAAGGTTTCTCTCCTGTATGAATCCTCATATGTGAAACTAAATGACTTTTCCGTGCTGTTCTGTATTCACAAATAGAACAAATATAAGGCTTCTCTCCTGTATGAGTCCTCACATGTGCAATTAAATGACTTTTAACTGACGCTCTGTATTCACAAATAGAACAAATATAAGGTTTCTCTCCTGTATGAATCCTCATATGTGAAACTAAATTACTTCTCTGTGCTGTTCTGTATTCACAAATAGAGCAAATATAAGGCTTCTCTCCTGTGTGAGTTCGCATATGTAGAACTAAACTATATTTTACTGTGGTTCTGTATTCACAAATTGAGCAAATGTAAGGCTTCTCACCTGTGTGAGTTCGCATATGTGTAACTAAATCACTTTTACCTGCCGTTCTGTATTCACAAATAGAACAAATGTAAGGCTTCTCTCCTGTATGAGTTCTCATATGTTTAACGAAATTATGTTTCTGGATTGTTTCGTATCCACATACCGAGCAACTATAAGGTTGTATTTTTCTATGAGTTCTTGTATGTTTAACTAAATTAGTACTTTCAATGCTTTCTTGTTTGGTGTATAACTTATCAACGTTTTCATTGTTATCCACACTCTGCGCTATGCAGGATGCTGTTCCTGTAGAGCTACAATATTTACTATCTGTAGTTTCTTGGTTGGTGCTCATTATGTTTGTTCAAAAGTCAGAGTCCCTTTTAATGATACGTCAGCAAATAGAGTTCAAATATGTTCACATCTACAACAAAACGACATAGTTATTAACCTACAATAAAATTAGCAATATGGCAGCATTGATCACTGAATAGTAAAATTTTTACTGTATTTTCCAACGTCATAAAAGTGACAACTTTTGTGAATTGATTGACAAGCTAAAAGTGTTACTTTCTCTGATTAGATATATAAAATTGCTACTTTATCTGCTTAATCATATAGTGGTATACCGGGTGTCCCAAAATGTACCAGAAATATTTTGGCAATCAATTGGGTAACTCATTTAAAGTCAAAAAAGTCTAGATAAACATGTACATATTGTAAATTCAACTGTTAACGATTTATTCTTGATTGTATAATTTTAGAGTCCACAACACCTAGGCTATGAATGCATAACAATTGAACGTTATTGTTGACAAACAATAATATTGTTTTCAGTGTTGACTGTCAAATTATGAAAAAGTTAAATAGTTACAATTACTGTATTAAAGAGTTGGTAAAACTTTAGTATGAAGTCTTGTGCATGATCAAAAATCAAACTGTCAAGCGTGAATGTGGTCAGGGGTTCCAAAACTATTTTATGGAGCATTCAATTTAAAAAACGATCAAAGGTTGCAACTATCATAAACAAGCTAGAATGACACACATCATCTTATGGGGCAACAAAAACACCAATGCCACAGTGGTGGCTTGTTTGGAACCACTATTTCTTCATGTTGATGTTGGCGCGAATTCAACTAAGCCCCTGTCCAATCAGACAGTTGAGTGGCAGACATGTGCAATAGGCAGGACCTTATACCAAAGTTTATCACAAAGTTTGTTAATATCCCTAATCACACCGAGATTATTTTTGAAAGCAGGTATTATGTGCGTGTATGGTTTGTGTGATGGCAATGCTTTAGTGGCTCAAGAAGAATACAGAAGAAGGTATCCCAACAGAAGATTACCTCTTCTTCTCTAGTCCTTACGTCTTGACAGACGCATGGTGATCATGGATATGTAGTCTTGTCTAATCGGGTTGTTATTGTTCGTACTGTTCTGCGCCATCTTTCCCTATTCGACGCAGATCTGACAGCTTGTTCTATATTTGCTTCCAAAAGGTTCTCAACAGTGTCGATCCAACGCATCGGTGATCTGCCCCGTCTTCGTTTGCCGAGAGGTTTTCCTTGAACAATAAGTTTTTCAAACTTATCAGCTCGAGTAATGTGGCCGAAAAATTTTAGGATATTTCCATAAATAATATTAGACAGCCTTTGCTTGGGTTTTATGTCATCTAATAGCGAGACATTAGTTCTATGTTCCGTTCAGGAAACCCTAAGCATCCTCCGCCAACACCACATTTCAAAAGCGTCGATGTGTCGGCGATCTGCAGCGCGAATAGTCCAGGTTTCAGATGCGTATTTAAATACAGAAAACACTAAGGCCTGGACAAGGTTAATCTTGGTATTACGTGTTATATCATTGCTTCTCCATATTTTACTTAGTTTCGACATAGCTGTTCTTCCAAGCTGGATTCGTCTGCGAATTTCATCCTCACAGCTTCCTGTGTTATTTATGAGGGCTCCTAGATATAGAAAACTATCAACCACTTCATAATTGCCTACGTGACGAGTTTGTTGAGCATTATTATTATTTCTGTCCACTATCATAATTTTAGTGTTATTTGTGTTAATAGAAAGGCCATATTCTTGACTTACTCTTTCTAACTTTTCTATAAAGGACAAAAGTTCTTGTTCGTTGCTGGCAATCAACAAAGTGTCGTCTGCATAGCGCAAGTTGTTGATTTTTTCACCACCAATCGAAATGCCACCTTTCCAATCATCCAACACAAGCCTCATAACATGCTCGCTATATAAGTTGTACAGTAGAGGTGAAAGAATGCACCCTTGCCTAACGCCCTTTTTGATTTCATAACTTGTAGAATAAACATTGTCAAGTCTTACCACAGATGTTTGAGTTTCATAGAGGTTTTTGATTACAGCGACAATGTGTTGCGGTATACCCATGTTAATCATAATGGGCCATAAGAGATGCCATCTAACATTGTCAAACGCCTTACGGTAGTCGATGAAGCAAAGGTACATAGGGGTATAATATTCTCGAGCCTTCTCAACGAGCTGACAAAGATTTAAAATCTGCTCACACGTACCTCTACTCTTTACAAAACCGGCTTGTTCAGGTGCAACTTGGTTGTGTGTATATGACTCAAGTCGACTGTGGATTATATATAACATTATTTTACTTATATGGGTGATAAGTGCCAACAGTCGAAAATTGTCGCAGTTAGTGGTCGATCCTTTTTTGTGGAGAGGAATAGTTATAGAAGTTGTCCATTCGTTAGGCCATACTGTTGTTCGCCATATATGCTGACATATTTTATGTATTATCTTTATACAGTTTCCGGGAAGTAGCCCAATGATTTCGGCAGTAATTAAATCCATACCGGGTGATTTATTTAGTGCTAACCTTGATATAGCCTTCTGCACTTCATCTAACAGTATATCTGGTTCATGATTATAGTTGGTTATTTCTCTATACTTATAGTTCTCATCTGCGTAGAGTTTTTCACAGTATCTCCGCCATGTTTCAAGAATATTGTCAACATCAGTTATTAAGGTGTTGTTACTATCCATTATTGCCCAAGTTCGAGGTTTGAATGTGCCAGTTATCTTTTTTATTTTCAAGAACACTTCTTTGCTATTTATGGAGTCAGCATGTTTTTGTATGTCGAAGCAGATATTATTCAAAAACTGATTCTTGTCACTTCTACACTGACTTTGTATCAGTGCAGACAGTTTATTATATTTGATTATGTCTTCAGGTGTATGTAGTCCTAACATCTTGATGTTTCTTCTAGCCTCTATGCTTTTAAGAGTGTTTTCACTGATCCATGGTTTCCGGTTTATATTTTCTCGATTATTGGGAAGTGTTTTGACAACTTCTAAAATAATGGATCTCATTTTGAGCCACAAGTCATTGGGATCACTTGATAAATTTTTCATTGTATCTACCTTTTCTTCTATCTTGGTCGCTACGACGGTTGGGTCTGCAATATTCGGTAGTTTTGGTTTTTGTTGCATTCTTCGACAGATCTTTAATTTAATACGAAAAATACAAGATAGTAGTGCATGGTCGCTATTACAGTCCGCCCCAGGTAGAGTCTTGGAACTAAGAACAGCACTACGCCATCTTGATTTAATTAAAATATAATCAATTTGATTCCTAGTTAGTCTATCTGGTGAGATCCACGTGTACAGCTTCCGTATGTGCTGCTCAAATACAGTGTTTGCAACTGTGAACTCATTGTCTATACAAAATTGAAGTAACCTCTCTCCATTTGAATTACGTGTTCCAATACCAAACTTTCCCACTATGTTGCGAATATGTTCGTCTTTTCGCATTGAAGTCCCCGATGATGATGGTTATTTCTTTATTAGAAATCTTTTCGATGGTCGATTCCAATGCTTTATAGAATTCTTCCGTTTCCGCTTCTGTAGCATCCATTGCAGGGGCATATATCTGAATAATATTTAGATTACATGGAGACGCTTTTATGTGCAATAATATTATTCGATCGTTAATAGCAGTGTATCCCAATACAGTTCTTTTAAGTTTATTGAATAACAACAATGCGACTCCACTCCTGCTTTCATTATCTAATCCTGAGTAATATACTGTAAAGTTACTGCTTTCAAAATGTCCTTGTCCGTGCCAATGAGTTTCTGACAGCCCGGCTATGTTGATATTATATCTCATCAATTCATTCGTGACGATCGCTAATTTTCCACTTTGGCGTAATCCACGAACATTCCATGTTGCAAGACGAATACGAGCTCTTTCTTTTAAAAGATTTTGTTGTTGTAGTCCACTGGTCGCAAATTTTCCATGTGATACCCAGTGAACCGTATCCACATGCCCAGTAGCCAATTTCTCACTCTCTACCCTGGACGTAGAAGAGCGCCGGGTGTTAGCCGGATCGCTAGACAAATTATTCCTTGAATACAGATTATCCATGATGCTCTTGGGAGATATAGTGTAGTAGATCCCCTGCCTTTCTACACCGCAGTACTTCAACCGTTCAAACTGATGCAGTTCCGCTTGAAGTATTCTATAATAAACCATACCAAGGTCATTCCTTTTCTGCCTTATTACAGTACTGATGGTTACTGCTGCCCTCCATCAGGATTTACCATATCTGGCTACCCTCACTTAATTTAGCCTGCAGGTCGATGCAGTTGCCCGGGATGTGGCGCTTGGAGCCATAAGTGAGAGATGGTCTCCCTGTAAGGACCAGTTGTTGAGATTCATCTAAAGATTATATCTAGAGATGCGACCAGCCCCAACAAAAGATGCTACCCCTACAGCGAGTCCCTTACAGGTGAAGTTTTCACTCATTCATATCGGCAATTAAGAGAACATGAGGCATCCCAACTAAGGCATGCGGCTGGTCAAGGTATTGTTCCTATACCCGTAAACAATAAGCAGCACATTTTTAATATATTAGAAGAAATATCCAGAAATAGGGTTTTTATGCATAAATAAGTAGGTACAACATTATTTTACTATAACCCAGTGTTTTGTCACTCATTAGGTTTGGAGAACAATAAGAGAACATCCTTACCATTATCAAAAAGTTCAAGCTCTAGGCAATCATGCAGAAACTCGTTTAAGATTTTGTAAGTGGACTCAGATGCATGAAGATACTCTGCCTAATATTTTGTGAACTGATGAGGGCTGCTTTACGAGAGACAGAATTACTAATTTTCATTATTTCCATGAATGGGCAAGATAAAACCCTCATTTAAGACAATGCTCTCACTTCCAATAAAGATTTCGTGTGACTATGGTGGCTGGTATCCTAAATAATAGTTTAATTGAACCATTTTTGATGGAAAATCCTGGGAATAGACCAAAAATCTAGTAATTAGCGAATTTAACACAGTTAAAAAATGGCTAGATGGGCGCGAACTACATCTTAATATGACTATAACAAATTACATAGCATTCTCCTAAACAGCAGCTAATAGAATTGATTTTGATAGAATAAAAATATCTGATATTCCAATTCTTATTTATGAAGCTAAGAGTACTAAGTACCTAGGTATAGTAGTAGAGTGCCATCTAAAATGGGATCAACATAAAAAAAAACTAAAAAACAATGTTAGAGAACTTAAAATTTTATAAACTGAGGGATTTTCTAAATGAGCCTTTCCTCATCAATTTAATGAAACATATGCAGCTTCCCAAATTTAATTTTAATGTTACTCAGAGATCAGTGAATTACTTGTCGCCAAAATTTTATAATTTATTATCATCACATATTAAAAATATTGTCTGGAAAGTAAAACGTATTTGAATAATAACTTCGACAAATTTATTAAGTTATTGGATTTAGGTATAATGATTATATAATTTTAATGTATAGTAATAGATCAATCTGAGTTATTTTTACATAGTACTTTATTTACATTATTTATTTGTTTTACAGGGTTGTTTTTCAAAATTGTTTTCTTTTTTAATTATATGTCTTTTTTTTTAATTACCTTTGCGTTAAATTTATATTTAAGGTTTAGAAATATAGTAATCAATAAGGTGCAGACAATTGTTCAGTCAATTAGGCACCTTAGTAACTGTTACAAGAAATGCATATATGTCAAAGACAAAGTAAATTTATTTATTTATTTATTTATTTTAATTACCAGAACGTTTGAATGCTGAAAATTATGATGATTTTCTAGATAATTCATTGCCGATATTACTGGAAATTGTCCTGTTAAATATTAGACATGAAATGTGGTACAAGCACTATGGGATATCCACTCATGCAAGTTTACACGGAAGAAATTGGCTTAACACACATTTCCCAGGGAGATGGATTGGAACGGGCAGTATGGCCACTGCCAGACTAACTCCTATGGAGTTTAATCTTTGGGGTAACACGAAACAGTTAGTTTATGCTACGGAAGTTGTTACGTTTCATATACGCCGCCGCGCGCCGTTCAAATTAGCATTCGATGGTATTTCCCGTGCGATCTGCGATCGCCCTAGCCGCTGTTAGTTTTGGTTGTTGGTGAAATGCAAGCCTTCACGTTTACGTGTTTCTGATGCCCCAAGCTCACGAGAAGGAAGTTAATTCCTACGCTTTGTGCGGATTCTGAATGCGACCACGAGTCATCACATATGGCCTAGATTTTATCCAGGGTGAGTATTCTAGACGCCCTAAGACTCCATGTAGTTCTGTATGTTATCGTTGGACTTCTGTTTCCCCTTTACAGCGAGTAGTGCCAGGCATTTAACGCCCGGTTTCGATCGCTAGAGAACCAAGCAAATTTGGGCCAAAAGCCGTTCTGCAGACGTTTGCGAGCCAACGATTTTGTCGGACCTTTCGGGGCCGCTTCCCTCTTGATGCAGGCGCTTAATTGGAGCAGAAGAAAGGACCCGTTATGGAGGTTTTTCTCCTGGTTTGGCCTGCTAACCTCGCCGTCGCGGTGCGGATCGCGCTGAGACACCAGCTCCAGCCGTACGAATTTATTGGTCAGACGCTTTGGAACCGCGTTTGCGTTTCCTCCGAGACCGAGCCCCAAAAACATCTGCTGGCCAAGTGGCCTGCTAGACAGCCATTTTAATGTGTGCAATTGTATTATTGCAGAACTGTATGTAAAATTATGAGTATTAGTTGTATGTAATTTATTAAATTATAGTAACCTGCGATTCTGATTTATGCAAATTATTGTGATAATTATGTATGCTTTTGTAGTGTGATATTTTCTGGAATTATATGGTCTTTATGTCAGCTAACAGGTTTGAATTTAGTTACGGTTATTTACTGTATTTGAAGCTATCTTTCAGGAAGTGTATTTGTACGTTAGGTATTGAGTTTACAAATTCTCGCTGGAACACAGGGGTGCATTCGCCGTTATTATAAAAATTTGTTGGCGCGCTGGGCATTTAGTTCTTGTTATTCTACCGTTTAATTTCTTAAAGAGCTGTACGCCTCCTACGACTGAGCTGGCGGCCGGCTTTTGCAACTGAGTGTACCTTATTGTAATTTCTTGAAAATTGCCTAAAAAGTAATAATTAGCTAACAAAGTACAGTGCCTCAATCACAATGGGGACAATTTTGAACATTTTTTGTGAATAATAATAATTCCTTCTTCTTATTATAGGCCAGTGGCCTGTTTCTAACCACAAAGTGGTTCTATAATAATGATAGTATAATATTAAAAAGTTTAGTTGGTAAATTTACTTTTATGAATGTTAATCACAAATTTGAAAATCAAGAATAACTCAGTAACGATTGAGTTTAGAATACATGTGCTCGTAATGACATAATATAGATATTATTGTAAATTTCAACAGCATATTTTATTATTGTGTTATAAATCCATTCAGTTGTGATCAGATAAAGTGACTGAATTTGAAAACAAACCAAAATCCACAGAAAAGAATGTAAAATCAGTAGATATTTTAATAACGAAGAATGTATTCGTCAAAACTGAAGTGCTCGCAGCTGCATCAAATAAACAACGACCTTGAACAACGTATCAGAATAAATAATTTAGAAACTCAAAATGTCCCTGAAAGACCAGATGAACACTTAGTCGACATTGTCAAGATTATTGGGGGAAAATCGGTTGTATTGTTAACAGGAACAATGTAGATGCAATCCATAAAGTTCAGCACACGTCAAACGAAACCAGAAAGTTCCTCAGAACATTATCGTCAAGATTACTACATGGCAACCTAAGATGTTTCTTACAACAGCAAAACACAGAAGAGGATTACCTAGTACTGAAATAGGTTAGGAATATATCTTATGTGCGTGTAAACATATAACTGATTATTTTCTAGGGATGCAATATGACTACAAAAATAGCAGTTTTTTCAAAACATGGCATCTGACCCTTCTGATGTAGAAGACTCCGGCGATAAATATCTAGCGGAAAACGCTATTATGAAAGAAGATCAACACAGTTGAACATCTGAGAAATAGGCTTCGTACAATGAAGACATTGGTTATGGACTGGAAATGGAAACTAGTTTGTTTCATTCTAACGAAGATAGTACCAACATCGATGGTGAGGTTATTTACAAAAGAAAGAATGGATATTTATGGAATTTGAAAGAACCAAAGAAGGCCATAAAGACTCCCTGTGACAATATTGTAAAAATATTGCCTAATTTAAAACAACCGGCAAAAAGTAAAGAAAATAGGAACCAAACATGTAAGAAATTTGGAATCTCTTGTTTGATGAAGCAATGTTAAATGAAATCGTGTCATGCACAAATGAGAAGTTGAGACAAATAAGAGCCACTCATCAAACCACTTTCGCAGATTACAAGGATACCTGCATTATCAAAATCTGAGCTTTCTTGGGTTTGGTAATGTTCACAATTATATTATGATCAAATCATGAAAACATGTTATCACTATTTTCCAGCAAAGCTACCGGTTGTCCAATATTTAGGGCAGTTACGTCGTCAAAAAGATTTGATAATTTGCTTACTTGTCTTAGATTTGAGGATAGTAGTACAAGAGAACAACTACGTCAAAAAAATCCAACTGCAGCCATATCGTTCATCTTCAATAGGTTTGTGGAAAATTCCCAAAAATGCTTCAATTTAGGCCCAACCATATGTATTGATAAAATGCTAATTAGCTTCCGAGGGCGATGCTTTCAAAATGTATATGCTGAACAAGCCCGCAAAGTATGTTATCAAGCTTATATGCCTTACTGATGCCAGAAACTCATATTTTTATAATGGGTATATGATATTTAAGTCGGAAAAAATAGCGATGGAAAAACATTATCTGTGGAGGAACAAAAACGTCAAAAGCCTACACAAGCAGTTCTACGACTAATAAAACTAGTGATGGGCATTATCGGATGATTTCAATAATCGGAATGTTCCATTTCGGAATGTTTATAAAATCGGAATATCATCCGATTATTTTACATTCCGTAAATGCAAGCAAGGGAAAACGAGCGAAACAACAAGCGGAAAAAAGATGAAGTGCGTCCAAATTTGCGATGCGAGCACTGGCCGTTGCGCTGTAAGCCCTTATCTGCGTTGGCATCTATTGTTTGGGTTTGCAAGACGGCCAGTAAAACAATTTATGAGTTTGAGTCGCACAGTGGGATGTGAGGAAATAAAATATTTTTTCAAATTATTACAGTAGTTACTTTAATAGACTTTCGGAAAATGGTAGTGATATTTTAAAGTTTAATGGCACATAAAGTACATAATCATAACTCTATAATAAAGCAGAACACTTCCCAAGGTCAAACACATCAACTCCTGGTCTATGTGTGGTTACACTTGTGGGCGGCGTCTTGATATTAGCAGCGTTGCCAGACCTGGTACAATTCTAAGAATCTGGTACATTCTGAAACCGTTTCCTACAAAAGTACATTTTTAAAACGGGCATGCGCTCAGTCTGGCAACCCTGCATATTCTGACCCGAGTCGTGCCGACCTACCGATGCCATCGGTGACGTAACCGATCCTTGCCGTTTATGTTTGTAAAAGTGTGGTTAAAGTTTACAAATGGAAACAAAATTTATTTTATGTACAAGAATCTGATGAAATCGAAAATACTGCAACGTGCATCCAAATGGAAGGTGTATAAGTCAATGATAAGGCCAGTGATGATCTACGGGTGCGAGACGTGGTCGTTAACAATGAGAGACCAAAACGCACTACGAACTGCAGAAAGAGCAATAATGAGGAAGATATGGGGCCCAGTGCAAGATATGAATGGCCCACGGCGTAGAACGAACGTGGAATTAGACGTGCTAATAAGTGGTGCAGATATAGTGCGTCTTGTGAAAGCACAAAGACTCAGGTGGTTGGGGCATGTCGAGCGGATGGCGAGTGACAGGGCAGTAAAAAGCGTTTTCGAATGGAGGCCGGACTACGGAAGGACCAGGGGAAGACCCAAGGAAAGATGGCTAGACGGTGTTCAGCGGGACTTGAGAACCTTAAGGGTGCTCAACTGGAGACGAGTCGCACAGGACAGAGCCCGGTGGAACAACGTTGTAAAGGAGGCTAAAATCCACAAAGGATTGTAACGCCGGTTAAGTAAAGTAAGTAAATTGTAGCAACTGTTGAATTTGAAAAGACGTCATTATTATCAAAGCAAAATCGTTGATATCAAGAAGCCCTAAATCACTTTCAACACCTTGTTCTTTATACCGGGTGGCCATAAATATCTGATATCACATTACCTTTGGAATCAACACCGCTTTACTAAAGCGATGAATACAACTAAACTAATAAATGTCATTAATGTCATCACAACTAAAATTCCTGTCTGTCAAAAATTATTACTGATTGCAATAAATAATGGAGTTAGAACAGGAGATTTTTATAATCGAGTTGTAGGCTAAACTGCAGAATCCGGGGCACATTCTCCTCCTCTTATTGCATTTTATTACATTACATAGGTACCAATACTTATTGTAATTGAAATATAATACTAACCCAACATTTATAAGTAGCTAATTCCATGGCTACCGAGATCTCAGATATTTATGGTCACCCGGTATAACAATACTGGACACTCGTCACATAGACTTTTCGTATCTTCAACCCACAATTTTATGTATTTGTACTATAATCTATACCTACAAAAATCTCTTAGGCCAGCTACAGTAGGATCGGCCTGCCGAAAAAATCCAAGTGAGCTGAGATTTTGCATACACCTTTGACATTACAAATAATGTCTCAAAAGTCCCCATCGATATGGCGCTTGCGATTTGAGTTATTCAACGTCAAAGGTCACAGAAATAAGTTTTTCGCAAATATCTCGCTTTCTATGGGTCGTATGACTTTTTTAGTTATTACAAAAAATGAAGGCTAGGAAATTCTCTACAAAAAAGATTATACAGGTGCTTTACGTACAACTAACCATTCAGTAAATAACACACTGTTGAGTTTTGCAGACGGGTTTTACTTCCTTTTACGATAAAGGAAGTATTGCATTCACCCCAAAAATTCTAAATTGAGTTTTCAACAGATCTTCACGTTTTAGAGTCCCCTGAACCCAAAAACACGTGTTTTTGTTCATTGGTCGGTCTGTCTGTCTGTCTGCGAACAGAATATCTCATAAACGGAAAGAGGTATGGCGTTGAAACTTCAAATATAAGTTTTGTGTACTTTCTAAACGCGACAGCTATCTTTTGAAGAAAATCGCATAACCGGAAGTATGATGTTTACTCTTGTGTTTCAAAAACGGCTCCAACGAGTTTTTTCAAACTATACATTTTTATTACATTTTATATGTGGATTGATTGAGATGAGTGATTTTCAAGTTGAATTTTAGAGGTATTCAACTGAAAAATCACTTATCTCACATCAATACACACCGGTTATGTGATTTTCTTCAGAAGCTTGCTGTCGCATTTAGATAGTACAAAAAACTTATATATGAAGTTTCAACGCCATACCTCTTTTCGTTAATGAGTTATTCTGTTGGCAGACAGACCGACGGACGGACACACAGACCAATGAGCAAAAACATGTTTTTTGGGTTCAGGGGACTCTACAACGTGAAGATGTGTTGAAAACCCAGTTTCCGAATTTTTGGGGTGAATCCAATACTTTCTTTATCGTAAAAAGAAGTAAAACCCGTCTGCAAAACTTAATAGTGTGTTATTTACTGAACGGTTAGTTGTATGTAAAAAAGCTATATAATCTTTTTTGTAGAGAATTTCCTAGCCTTCATTTTTTGTAATAACTAAAAAAGTCATACGACCCATAGAAAGCGAGATATTTGCGAAAAACTTATTTCTGTGACCTTTGACCTTGAATAACTCAAAACGCAAGCGCCATATCGATGGGGACTTTTGAGACATTATTTGTAATTTCAAAATAAAGGTGTATGCAAAATTTCAGCTCACTTGGATTTTTTCGGCAGATGCTGCGGTTGTCCGTCTAATGTAACTGGACTATCTTGCGATATTGTGCAAGTCAAAGTGTGAAAATTGCTGTTGATTTTGTTAAATCTGTTATTTTGTTATTGCTATTGTCGCTATTTTTGTGTGTGTTATTAATTCTGTTTTGAAATGCGCCATACCACAATGATGAGTACGCCTCCGATTTATTGAGTCGTTTAGCTTAAATAAGGTTAACGATTTAATGTCAATATGATAGATGTCAAAAGTGTTACCAATACAAAACTTGGAAATTACTAGATTCTAACATTAGTTCTGCCATCTATGACCACTGGTTTGGATTCAAGTTGTAGTGACATCGCCATGGATATGCCATCTACGAGTGCTGGTCCAAGTTCAGACGACATCCCCATGGACATGTGAGCTATAGGTGTCGGTTCAATTTCCAGTGACATCGTAATAGGCATATATGATGAAGAGGTTTGTAATTTTGTGAATTATCTGTTACAATGTTATGTACCTATTTTAATAATGGATTGCAGCTATGGTGTCACTGTAGGAAACCAGACGACGGCGAACAAATGGTAAAATGTTATGACAGAAAATGTAGAATAAAATGGTACCATTCAGCATGCCTACAATTAAAAAAATTCCTAAAGAAAAGTGGTTATGTGAACTCTGTAAATATACTGCTCCACAAATGAACTGGACCATTTGCATATATTGGTGCAATTTTTAAAAATATTTTCCAAAAGGGCAGTCATGAAATTTTTGGTAACCTTTCATGATTGTGTCACTATAAAAAGCATTTCTTTTCATAATTCTGTTTAAAGAAAACGAAGTCCATTAATAAAATATCATTTTAAAATTTTGAATTTTGCCCAAATATTGATATCACATTGCATACAAAGTATGCCGAATTGTTGCCAAAGATTTTTAAACGTTCTGGAGAGACTCAAAGAACTATTAATTAAACCTTTTTTTGTGATTCGTCTTATTTTTGTGAAATATAGTTTTTTATAGTTTCATAATTTTATTAATATGATTTTGTTAATTCTTCAGTTGATATTTGAGAATAGTGAAATTAAATATGCTTAATATGAGTATACTATAAAACAAAAGCTTTTATATACAGTGTGTCCCCGGATAGGTGAAACGACTCTTTCAAAATCCTCAGCCAACTTTGATCTCTCAATTTCTTTTTATGTTTAGGTCCCAAATCAAAGAATTTTACTTTTAACAAAGTTTTTTATTTCATAATAAAAAAACTTTGTTAAAAATAAAATTCTTTGATTTGGGAAATAAACTTGAAAGAAAATGTGAGAAATCAAAGTTGGCCGCGGATTTTGAAATTTGGTATAGGGGCCTAGATGTTGATTCTAAACAACTTTTCTTTATAACTTTTTGTCGTATTTGCCACATAAAGGGTACTTTACCTTACAGAAAAATAGATTTTTAAAAATTTCCAAGGCATACTTGATTTTTCAAAACTGAAATGATGTTAGAAATTCGCCTTTAACGAAGCAGGGGGGCTGAACCCCAAAAAATGAAAATTTAAATCGAGAATTTTTTACCTTTCACAAGAGTTGTTTCACCTATCCGGGGACACACTGTATACAGTCTGTTCTATAAAAAAGGCCCCGCCTTCTAGCTACTTTATTATTTATTTTAGACCCAATAAACCTTATATCAAATCAAATGGCGCATAAAAACCTACATTTTAACACTATCAAAAATTTTTTATCTTCAATTGTTTCAGAGTGGTGACGTCACGTGCAATTTTTTTAAATGACACGGTATATATTTTTTGACATTTTCTGGTAGAGGTTTTTTTTCTCTTTTCAACAATATAAATATTTCATGCACTTGCATAAAAAAATTTTCGTGAAAAATTAAAAAACTTTTTCACAGTGGGAGGCCATGATACAAAACTGTAAGCAAAAGTGTAACTCAGAAAAACAAAACAAATAGTAGCCAAACGCTTTAACTGTCAGATTTCAGAATAATCTAAAGTGTTTATTGTTTTGTTTTTCTGAGTTACACTTTTGTTTATAGTTTTGTATGGTGGCCTCCCACCGATAAAAAAGTTTTTTAATTTTTCTCGAAAATTTTCTTATGTAAGGGCATAAAATATTTATATTGTTGAAAAGAGAAAAAAAACCTCTACCAGAAAATGTCAAAAAATATAGTGTCATTTAAAAAAATTGCACGTGACGTCACCACTCTGAAACAATTGAAGATAAAAAAAATTTGATAGTGTTGAAATGTAGGTTTTTATGTGCCATTTGATTTGATATAAGGTTATTGGGTCTAAAATAATTAATAAAGTAGCTAGAAGGCGGGGCCTTTTTTATAGAACAGACGGTATATATATTGTGACGTAATGTAATAAATACATTTTTATGGGTGGTCCAGTACATTTGTGGAGCAGTATATAAATAGAATTATTTTGTTATTCTATGTTGATAGAATTTGTAAATATGTTGATCCTTTATACTTTATCCATTGCAATTCTTTTTCATACTTAATTTAGACATTAGTTATTCTGTTATTTTGTACTGTTATGTAAATATTTTGATTGTTTATGTACCTTAAATTCATTAAAATTTTGTTATAAATTATGGAATAATAAGATTAATGATAGCAAGCTGCTTTTGCTATTAACTTTAAGAGTACCCGCTAGGCTTGTTCGTTTCTCACGGTTATTCTTTGTACCTTCTTTTTATACCAGAATTCCGATTACTGATATATTAAAGCTTGTGAATCAAATTTACATACTGCTCAACATTGATTTGTCAGCTCCATACCGTATGTTTGCATCTGTTGTAAAAAAGTATTATTATAACTAAAATGAAACAAAATGAACTATTGATGTAACAAATTTTTAAGACTTAAATTTACCAATCAGTACGGGAAGTCATAGTAGCAAGTTACGGCATCGATCCATCTTCTGCAACCATGATTAAAGTTTATTTTAGTTAGGATGATTATTTTAATTTTAATTTACATGCTATAACGCTCATACCTGCATATAGCAGAATATTTCTACACTGCATCTCTTGTAATAAGGGTAACACTTGTTAGAGATGCCACAATAAATAAATATTAAATAGCTTCAAAATATCCGTTATTCTTTATGCATTAATAGTTATTTGTTAGAGATGCCACAATAAATAAATATTAAATAGCTTCAAAATATCCGTTATTCTTTATGCATTAATAGTTATTTGTTAGAGATGCCACAATAAATAAATATTAAATAGCTTCAAAATATCCGTTATTCTTTATGCATTAATAGTTATTTAACCAACAAGTGTGTTAATGAAGGCGATTAATAATCGAGTGAGTGCCTTTAATAGTTGAGATTATTAATAACCCATTAACAAACAAGTTGATTACAAAAATTTTTCGTTGACCTCAAAATCTTTTTTTGTGACGAAAAATTTGATTAATACAACTAACCTCCATGCAAAATATCATCAAAACATCAAAATCACAAAAACAGTTAATTAATGAAAAAGAGTGGATTAATCAAAAACAGTGTATTAATGACTTCTATTAATCCATCCTTTTTTAGGAAAAATAATTCATTAATATTGAAATTAAGAAGCAGTCAACGAAAAAATGATTTTTCTTATTCTTTTATGTTGTGTAGACAGCATGTGTAATTTTATTGATTGTTAATGTAGCTTACATAGTTTTAAAATATCCTTATGTTTCTTATCGTATAGGTACGTACTATTTAATAATTTTTGCTATGTGATATTGTAATTTGGCTTTTTATTAATTGGCCACATGCAGAAAAAGATAATAAAATAATTTTACATTATATAATAAATGGTGGTGGATAGTATTAACGTTAGATCCTTAATTAACTAATTTTAATAATTTTGTAGATATTATTATTATTATTAAAGTAAAAATAATTAGATTAACTTTGTTAATACAATTTATTTCATATTTATACAATTATAGGAGAGCATAAATTTACGAGTGCAGAAGAAACTGTTAATATCTGATCTACCACAGCAACATCGTCAGATTTCTTTTTCGCCAGGAACATAGGCATTGTTTCGTGAAGAACTGTATTTTTTTGACGAAGGACACCAATAACGCGTTGGACGTGTATTCTGAAAAAAAGATATAATTAAGATAATTATTGTAACAATATACTTGCACTACCTCACGCTTGCTATATTCCTGGTTGATGCTATATCCCTTGGATCGAGCTGCCGTTTCCCTTTTAGAAAAGCAGAGGCGTAAACACTGTGGCCATATGTAGTCCTACGGAGTCTTTTATTAAAAAGCCTCTGCCAATACAAAATCTTCTGGCAAGAGATTGTTTAAAATCCCACAATCCTCTGTTAGACCTTTATCGCTTATTCTGCCACCATATCCATGTGATACAAATGATATTGATCCAGGAGGAGTGATGCCTATTAGTACCTTTACCGTATTATGTTGTTTGTACATAGATCATGTAGTACATTGTACTTCAAGGCTACTTGATTTTTCCACTCTCATCTCAAAACAATTGATTATTACTGAAATCTTGTTGCCAAATGCTACCTTGAAGCATTCTGGCATTGATTTAATCAGCTGATCTCGTTCAGGCCAAATAATAAAATTTTTCATCCGATGATACATAATATTCAATGTGGTATAAAATATTCTAGAAATTGTTTGTACACTGACGTTAAACATGTATGCCAATAAACTAAAATCTAAATGTAATCTAAGTTTTATCACCGTTATCATAAACATGGCTCTAAGCATGTTTTACGTACTGAATTAGGAATAAATATATATAATTAAATGTGAACTGTATATATTGTATGTATTTGGTGTAGCATTTGCCATAGTAGACGTGTGTAAAAGATTTTTGTTTGTAATGTCGCAAACAAAGTATATCTATCTAACGCCCAAAACTTTAAATGCGGCATGTGCCGTGGGCTACGTCATTCTTCCATGCTCACGTAAAACTTTTACATTCACTGGAAAACTCTCACTTTTCTTAACTTGTAGAACAATTCTTTTCATAATTTTTTTTTACTGCGTTCCAACAACGTCGTATTAATTAGGACGCCTTCCAGGGGTGAGCGTTTCCTTTCCAGAGACTTTCCATTTGAAAATATATTTTTTGGAACTTTTCCTTACTGCCAATCTCTAGCGTGCTTTTAAAACTTTCTTTAGTGCAACAAAAGTTATTAAATTCGTCGTACATTTTAATTGCGGCATATGCCGCGGGTTTCAGCTAGTAACATTATATGTTTTACAACGTGGACTCGGTAACCCTATCCAAACCCCGCTATTTTGTAGGACCTCCGATTTACTTTCAGGGTTTCTTCTAGTAGCCGAGGTGGCCTGATTTCAAGGCGCCAAAGACTCGCCTTTACTCTCCTGCGTCTGCTGCTTTTCTAATACATTGCCCAGGGGTTGCGACGTGGACGTGTACGTAAGATTTGTTGACAGTGCTGTGAGATGTTCGTTCGTACAGTTGGTGTTTCTCGAGATTTATGACTTTCACCATATCGGCAACATTGAATTCCTCAACGCTCCATACCAGCCTTAAACCCCCAAATAAATATATAATAAATGAAAAATGACAAAACACCTTTTTACTTTCTCGCATAGAGAAAGTATTGTAATCGTCAAAAAAATCGACTTCGAGATTTTGACGAATCTTGACGTTTTAGACCTCCTAGAGTCCGAAAAATCCATTTTTCGAATTATGTCTGTGTGTGTGTATGTGTGTGCGTGTGTGTCTGTGTGAACACGATAACTTAAAAACGAAATAAGCTAGACCCTTGAAATTATGTACATAGTCATTATTCAAAATTTATAGATTCCAGACCAATTTTGAGTAAAATCGGTTAACCGGAAGTGGCACTTTACCTAAACAGGTAGCGGTACCTTTTCAAGTAAAGTACCAGTTTGCTTCGAGATATTTGAACAAAATTTTGTACATACATTTCTTATGTAGAAAAACTACCAGATATTAAATTTCAGCATGATCGGGTAACCGGAAGTGGCATTTTACCTAAACAGGTAGCGGTATCCATTCAAGTAAAGTACCAGTTTGCTTCAAGGTATTTGCACGAAATTTTGCACATACATTTATTATTGAGAAAAACTCCCAGATATAAAATTTCAGTATGATAGGTTAACCTAAAGCGGCACTTTACCTAAACAGGTAGTGGTTACCTGAAAATGTAATTTTATCGCTGTATGTATATACATTGCAATAAACTTTTCAAATTTGCTAGGAAACAAGGCGAATGCGAGAAAGTCTAGGGGAGCACACTCCCGATTTTTTATATATGTATATGCGCATATAAGAAGCAGCGTGGCGCAGTTGGGTAAGCACCAGGCTTGCATTAAGCAAGTCCTCGGTTCGAATCTCGCGGGAGTCGGAATTTTTCCGTAGCCTTGGCGATTGGAATCAGGCCCGGTGAGACCATTCACAGTTGGGCACCAAATTAACTGTGCTCTACTCAGAACCACCGACATAAGAGATAGAGTAACAAGGTCAACAAATTACCAAAAACACACCTCAATGGTTGCTGCGTAAGCACCAAAGGCGCGCTCCAGCTCTGTGTCCGGAATTTGGGGCAAGTTGAGCATTGTACCGCCAGATGCCAGCGCATAAAGCACCAGCCTCTACACCGCAAGGTAAATAAGGTTACAGATTACATACATACATAAATACATAAATACATACATACATACATATGCGCATATAACGCGAGTGGTCGCTCGGATGGTAACAGTAATCCAGAGCAAGGTAAGCTGGATTTTTTGAAAAAGTAAGCAGCCAATTTCATCTAACGCGTGAATTAATGAAGTTTAGAATGTTTTAGGAAGGTAATGAAAGTCACAGCAATGCAACTTACGCTTGATGAAATTGGTGGCATTTTTAAAACTTGTGGAGGACAACAATCCTCGCACGACCACTGCAGAGTTAATATAAGGAATCATTAACTATGTTAAATTATTTGTAGATTCCTGGTCGAATTTCTAGCAGGTCCATGGCGTATAATAATCATGTGAGCATCCAACTAAAGTATTTGTTGGGTTGATAACAATTTGCCCAAAAAAACATAACAAATACGGAGTAACTCATATAATCATAAATATTTGCAAGAATTGATGCATTTACTTACATTTAAAATGAACTAATTCAGAACGCTTACACAATACCGCAACGGAAACAAGAATATCGGAAATCTAAGACAATCCCGTCTATATTCTGGTTTTAATTATTCTGCCCTTTAAATTCCTCAAGAAATAAACTAGGACTGCACACTGAGAAAAAGCAATGTTAGCTTAATTTAAGTATATTATTTTAAACCAATAGCCTACTCTATTTGAAATTTAAAAAAAAATCAGTATAGGAAGATCATAATATTAATACACATAGCAGGTCCCCGATGCGCATCACAATGCAGTTTTTCATCCTGATGGCCCGCAAGCCAGGGGAGTCTCCCTCTACGTTAGCACAGGTGTTCTCAATGGTATTCGCCATCTTTCCGCTCAATTTAGAGCCGGTCTTCCGTAGGTAGACAGTCTTGAAGTACCTTTTGATCTTGTAAGGTTTAAAATTCCCGTCCTTGCTGAGAAACTGACTCTTAGTCCAGTAGCACTCCATGAAGTCTGTGAACTCGGCGTCATCCTCTGGAAAAAAGCTCTTGTTCAGAACGTCTAGGATCGCTCCCTTATCGAGCTGGAGCTCCTCTATGCATGCCACAGCGTTGGCGTCGTCTACGGCCTGTTTAGGGCGCGCTATATGGGCATCGCTCAGCTAGAGTTTGAGAATATTTTCGATTTTTAGATATGAAGATACCTTTGATTAGAGCAAAAACTTCACCTGCAAAAGGAAGCACAAGCCTAGAATCCCAACAACTTTCATTTTGGTGTTTAGTTTATAACTGATGACTTGGTGATCATTTTTCGACTTTATAAGAGAAACGTATTGCCATTTCTTAATGAGGGCAAAGATTAAGAAATAAATCACATTATCATGGTTTATACAAAAACAGATAAGCGAAAATTCTTATTGTTTAATAGCTGCACTTACTGCATAGTTTTTTAATGTGTTCGTTAACATTAAGAACATAATTGCGTTTTAACCGCCATTCTTTGAAGATGCTAATTGAGAACTTCCTGAAAATATGTCGATAGACTTTTCATTTTGTCAAAAACAGTTGCATAATTCGGTATTTATTAGAACAACAAATTAAAACAATAACATCATACATCCCCCAAGTTCAAATTTCAAAAATGCGAAATTTATTTTGTGATATCCTACTGGAACGCTCTTGAAAAATGCTATTGGACTGTAGCAAACATTTTTTAACCTAATTCGTTTCGAAAAAATTAAGCAATGACACTTTGAAAACTCACAACAACGTACTGAAAATTATTAGAAATCGGTTCTACAAGATGTAAAGGAACCGTCATGATTCATAAAGTAATCTTCCCCATTCAACCCCCTGAGTTCTAGCTGTCGCAACAAAAAATCAAATGGTACAGCCACCTTGTGGCATCTCATTGGAAAGCTCTTAGAAACTTCTATTCAATAGTAATATAGTTATTTAGACCAGAAGCGTTAGAAGTGCAAATTTTTTCAGAAGTGAGGCGCAGTCGAGTTTAATATTCACATGCGTGAAAAATAAGCAGGCTAACACTAGTTATCTATAATAGTCTGTAATTTGTTCACGTCAAAATAAAATTAAAAATAAATAAATAATTTCTTTTTAAAATCATTCATTCCTAAATTAAAAGCAAAGTGTCACTTTTTTCACTGAGTGAAAAAAGTGGCACTTCACACCCTGAAATTAATTTAAAAAAGTCTACTTTTTAAAATGAAATTTTAAAAAACAATTTTTCTCACTGCTGTTCTTAATATACAACGATTTGTAGAACCATGAATGAAAATAACTTCAACACTTTCGGTCTTGGTGTAACCCATTTTTAAAAACTTCCAAGCTCTTGCATGATAATAAACAGAATTTTTTACAATACATGTCAACTTCAAATGAGACAACAGTCGGTCAAACAAACAAATTCATGCGTAGCAAAAAAACATCAAGAAAGGAAACATGATAACTTTTATAAACCATATTATGAACAATGCAAAAGAAATGACATCTTTATAATTGCATTGCGAGCTTTCACTAAATATTGTAAACAATTATCTAAAATCAGGAAAAATCGTTTATTTATTTGTTTCGATGAGAGCACAACTGCGACAACGAATAGTTCAGGAATGCCGAGCTATATCGCCCCAAATTTCGAAAATGTTCGGGGAGTATTTGAAAGTAGACTACTACTGTCTGCAGTTGAATGGCAATCATTTTAAACATTTTATCAAATATTTTAAAAGTGAATAAAAACGATTGATTCTCAATTTTCAAGTTTCATTTATTTGCCACTATTGAATAGCATCTTTTAAGTGATTTTCAATGGAATACCATAAGGTGGGTGTTACTATTTGATACTTTTTGTTGGGGTAGTTAGAGCTCAGGGGGTTGAAGGGAGGTTACCTTATGAGTTCCTTATGGTTCCTCTTCCATGTTGTAGAAACGAAATGTTCGATACCTTTTTTACTTCCAGAGATATTGTAAATTTTTACAGTGACACAGCTTCATTACTTAATTTTTCCAAAACGAATCAGGTTAAAAAATGTTTGCTACTGCTGAATAGTATTTTTTAAGAGCTTTCCATTGAGATATCACACAGTGGGTGTTACTATTTAAAATTCTTTTTTTGAAGTAGCTAAAGTCCAGGAGATTGAATGGGGGAAGTTACTTTACGAGTCATGATGATTTTCTCTTCATAGTGTAGGAAGGGTTTCTATACATTTTAAATATTTTGTATACTTCCAGAGATATAACACATTGTAAGTTTTCTAATTTACACTCTGTATATAAAACTTGTGTACGGCCATTCATGACGTATGCGACAGAAACCTGACCGAAAACGGCAAAAACAAAATGAGCACAACGAACAGCAGATATTAAAATATTAAGGATATGTACTAGCGAAGTAGTAAATTTCAAATAATTAATAATAATAAATGGCATTTATTCAAACAAATACTTAAATACCCAAAGATAATGTAAATTGAACTTTTAGTAAATATTTCGACAGTTGACATTTAGAATGTAAAATAACTTTACTGTGAACGTTGAATCTTGCTCATGCATAAATGTACAATAACGATGAAATAAATCTGCTTGTAGAGGAATGTACAGCGATGACCAAATCGAAGACAATCCTAGCAATGACAGATCGAAACGAATTCCAACGTATTCCAATCAGATCAAATGGGCCACGAAGAAATACTACGTCTATTGTGTTCGACTTCCATAAAAAGTCCTCTGTGTTCGACTGCCATAAAAATGCTGTAGAGAAATATATGTTATAGAATCTTAACCAAACTGTGCAAATTTGTTTACCCTAAAAATGTCATTCAGCTATTTTGTGATAGTAAACATTATACTTATGCTTTATACCTAGTGCTATTGAGCTATTAGAGATTCTCCGATTCTCCAATAGCTCAATGTACAGCACACCACGAAATGGGGACTCGGCCCATAGCAAAAATTTGCTAAAAATAGTGATTGTACACAAATGTTTACCTTTGTTATATTTTAATTCTGTATCTTTCGTTTTTGGCTATGGAAACGAAACAGGCTAGTTCAAAATATACTTATCTTCTACATTGGTTGCCTAATGAGAAGCCGTAAAATTTCTATTATTTGATTTTTTAAACGTAACAAATTAATGTACAGAAAAACACTACACGATAGAATTTGAAGCATGTGAAGTTGAAGACATAGTAAAATAATCCAGAAAACGAAGGAGGTAGTGGAATAGCCTCGTCAGCCGAATGGATGCTAACAGATTAGCGAGAGTAGTTAGAGATAGAAAATCACCTGACAAGAGACTACTCGGAAGACCACACAAAAGATGACGAGAAAGTTGGCAATTTATTTCAAAAGAAAGAAATTAAGGCGCATGCATACATGGCTTTAGCCTATCAATAAGAGAAGGAGGAAAAAATACTGATACATCTGACAATCTTGTTGTCTTTCCATTTTACGTTAACAGGCCTTTATTGCTTATCTTCTAATCAGAATCGCTGCTCTTCATGTCTTCTAGAAAACCGTTCGACTTGTTATTTTTACCCTTTTTACTACCTTCCTCTAAACGACGGAGGAAGTTTTATTGTCATCGTAAAAAGGTCAGCTTTCGAGATTTTCAGGTTTGAGTCATGTTTTCTCAATTCCGTCTGTCTGTCTGTCTGTCTGTTTGTTAGGGGTATAATTCAAAAACTATTTTTCAGAGGAACACCACATTATGCATGCGGCTTGTATATCTAGCTGGTTTCTTCGAATATACTTTCAGTCAAATATATACAGAGTGAGTAGCTTAAATAATAAAATGTCTATTTTTGATTTAATTCCAGAACAGATAAAATAAGTTTGAGTATTTAACCTTGACGAAAATAGACATATTCCGGACCCCAAATATACAGAGTGAACACCCTACATTGGTCCTTTCGTTACCGCGTCCGTTATAATCTTGTCGTAAGCGAACATAATACGTACGAGCTCGTGGCCCAGAGGTTACAGCATCTGGTCAGCAATCGAATTCCACGAGCGTCTTTGAATCGAATCCCACAGAAGGAGTTTTTTCTTATTTGTAAATGGATGTAATTCGCATTACTAAGTGTGTCCTTTTACTGTTTCAGTATTATTAGCAACGTTAAGATATTTGTATCTATTTTGTGACTGCACTTACGAGAGAAGTTTGGTGTAAACCCCCTTACAGATTTGGTGTACAGCACCAATATATTGGGTCCTTTAGAATTTTTAAAATACACTCTATAAGTTTTTACTACTAAAGGACGTGTTAATTTTTTTATTTGTTGCTCATTTGTAAACGCCGTTTATTCAAACCCATTATTAACTCTGAAAATTAACTTTTGCAGGCTACTAACTTGTAAAATTGACAGCGAACTTGTAAGTAGCGTTAAATGAACTACCCGCGTTGCCCTGGTAATACTTTCAAGGCTTGTGGGAAATTGTTTAGAACAATTTTTTATTGTATCCTATTATGTTACTATAATAATTACTCCTTAACAACGTGTTACGTTAAGATGCGTTTAACAGCAATAGTTTTGTTAAGAAAAATAACATAACTATACTTTATTAGCATTTAATCACATGTTGGCAGTACTGGCGTGTATTGTTAGTGTCACTGTCAGTCTATGTCAAATTCGATGTTACTAGATTAGGTTTTGTTTGTTATTTGACACAAACTGACGCAAAGCTTAACCTGCTAATCCGAATTTGACATAGCTTAACAGCGCTACCAACAATACAGTATTGAGTGACTCATGGTGTTTATCTTACTAGTGATAGCACCATAGCCATAGCAGATATATGTCTCGCTGTTGTAAATGTCATTAATAAAAAATTTTCCTACTTTTTGAAAAAGATTGTATTTTAGGATAAAATAAACAGTGTTACGATATACGTAACGTTATCTGCTAACGTTAGCTGTAAATTACTATTACACAATAGTTGTAACTGACAGAATTTATTTATAATTTTTAATTGTGTTTACAACTGACTGACAAATACGTACTGTCTTTTGGGCTTGACATAGCTCGTAAAGAGGGTCTTTATCCCTTGAGACAGAGTTGAGTAAATAGGTGTTTACGACTCAGATTACCGTAAAATACTATAACAACCCTTACCCGTAGGTTTTGTTCAGTTGCATCTTCAACATTACCAGTATAAATTTGGAACTGGGACACATTTCCTGATTAAGGAGTTAGAATCGAAACTTGGCACTTTCTTTTAATTGATTTCAGAAGCATTTACTGACGGAAATCAATCCTGACTTTAAATTTACGCATAGACGTATTAATACCTACATTTTGTTCTGATTTACTATTAATTAAAGTTTCGGGCAGTTCGTTCAGTAATGACTATTTTATATGGCTATTTCAGTGACGATTCAGGGAGATTAGGCTATTTGCAAGCGGCCACGTACGCGCACATTTTATTGTGTTCTGTGCGCACTGCGCTTGAGCATATGCGCAGAAGCTTATCATCACAAAGGCGACGTTTGAAGTAGCTGTCTGTGCGTGATTTTATGTCATGGTTGTGTGCACACTACGCTTGAACATCTGCGCAGTAGTTTCTGACAGTTCGATCAGTAGCGTTCAAATTGTGATTTATAAAATAATGATCAAAGTCGATGTTTTGCATTTATTCACATTGCCTAATCGCTGTTCATATTGAACTAAAATCTACTTTAAGTAATAACAACGACAACATAATGTCAACATTTTAAAAATTGAATTGCAATGGTAGTGGATTACCCAAAATAGAGACTTGTGATACTTTGTATGGAATTAAAATTATTTAGAATCTTGCATTGGACAACATTTGCTTTTATCCATAGGTGAGACGAGTATCTAGAAATGTGCCTTTCATCTAGAAATTTATTTAGTTCAATTCATATTCAATTTTTTTAACTTTGTACATTTACAATAATGAAGAACACTACGTATTTTGAAAAATTATAGGTTTTTGTATTATAGAAATACACCATTAAACCAAGAAGTATCAGCTATTTGGACACGTGTTGGAATACAATATTTTGATAATTTGATATAAATTGAGAAACGTAGTAGATCCATTCATAATAAATGCCACTCATTTATTAAACGATGCAGAGTTCACAGTTCTCTTAGTAATTTTATAGCGAGTAAATTAATGTCAATTAAACACAGTCTTCCATAACAATTAACTTATATTTTTACATACGCTACGTGTTTCGGTTTATCTGTTAAACCATCTTCAGGCTAAAAGATAAAGCTTATAAAATACGGGGAAAGAAACAGAGAGCAAACACCTCACGTAACGTCAAAATTGGACAGTCATAAATATACAATTAAAATTAAAACAGACAACGTGATCAACATGTTCAATGAAATAAATTATTTGTTTATATACAACGGTCAGCCAGGGTGAGAACTGTAAAATACGTATCAAAGCCACAAAAAAAAAACAAATAAACCGATAAATGGAATAAGTTAAGCAATTAATCAAATTTTAAATTTAGATTGAGAAATATATAATTGCTACTGTTTGCAAACTCCGTGACCTCATTGAGGCAACGATCGTTTAACCGGGAGACAATTTCGAAGATTTCGTAAAAATTTAAATTATTGCCTTTAGGGCAGACGTGAAGAATTTTAACATTGGCGTCCCGGTCAAATTTATGATTATTCTCAATAATGTGAGAGGCAAAAGCCGATTTATTATAATCAAGATGTTGAATGTAATTTGGTTTTATTAAAGAAATGTGTTCAGACACGCACTTTTTGAAGGATCTCCCAGTTTGGCCCATATAAAAAGAGTCGCAAGAACTACAATTTAAAAGATAAATACCTCATTGTTAAGGAGGGGGATATGATCTTTGTTATGGACTAGGATAGTATTAAGGGAAAAGGGTGTGGAAAAGGAAATTGCAATATTGAAGCGTTTACAAATGTTTTTTAGAGAATTGACAAAAGGGGAAATGTAAGGTGGTAATATATCCCTAACTACACAAATACAATCACTGGATTTTCCACAGCTTCTGCAAGAAGCCCATAGCAATGCAATTTTGCGTCCTGATGGCCCGCAGACCAGCGGAGTCCTCCTCTACTTCCTCAGCACAGTGTATCACAATGACTTCTACCGTCCTGTTGCTTAGCTAAGAGCGGGCCTTCCGTTGGTAGAAAGTCGTGACATTGTCAAGTTTGGTGGCCTCATCCTTACTAAGAAGGTGCAGCTTAGCCCAGTAGCACTCCATGAAATCTGCAAACTCGGCGTCATCTTCTGGATAAAGGTTATGATTCAGGACCTCTAGGATCCTTTCCTTCTCGAGCTGGAGTTGCTCGATGCATGCCACGGCATTCGGGTCGACTACGACTTGCTTGGGGAGCTCCAGATGGGAACTGCTCAGCTAAATTGTGAGCATTAATTATTTAGAAAAAAACTATAAATTTGATTAGAACAAACACGTTACCTGCAAGAGCAAGCATAAGCCTAGAATTACAACAAATGTCATGATCGTGTTTAGTTGTAGGTTTAAAACTGACAATGCGGGGTCCAACTTTTCGATTTTATAACAGAAGCGCATCGCCATTTCTTGAGGGCAAAGTTGATTTATATTATCATGGTATATATAAATAAATTAGCTAAAATTATTATATGATAGTTACACCTGCTACATCGGTTTTAATCTGACCAATAACATGATTATAATTATTGGGAACGTAATTGCGTTTTAACCTTTATTCTTTGAAATTGGCAGTAATTGAGAGCTTCCTGAAATATGCCGATAAATATAGTAATAAATAAGTTAAAAATAAATGCGAAATTAATTAATGAACTTCTTTTGTTTAATTTCGATTAACGGAACGTGTCAGAGTTGGCAAAACCCCGGGTTTTTCAGAAATTATCTGCCCCCTGGGTTTTTTTGGTTTTTTGGGCTTTTTCCAGTTTTTGTGGTTCTTGTCCGACCCCTTTGAATAAGGGCGCACACGGCCGGGACTAGCTCAGATATCTTCGATAGATTTGTGGCGTGAGCAAGGAATAGGTTCAGATCCTTTCGGCTTCCACAAAAACTACTTCCAACATTCAAAAAAAATTAGGGCTCCTGGTTGTCTTCACAACCGATACGAATTCAGCTAGTAAACCCACCACCTACCTTTGGCGCTTATGCTGTTGACATTTCAATCGTGCAGACGGGAACGTGGTAGAAAAATATATTAATAAAACAAATTGTTAGCATGGGGACATTTACTCAATTAAATAGTTACTAGCAACAAGTGCAATACCACTGTAGCCTAATGGCTGATAATTGTCAAACAACTATACTAGATTATTGACTTAAATAATTTCATAAGGCAAGTAACCAATTTATGATAAGTGCACAGGAATGAATTACAATAAAATCACAATTGTGCTGAACGCTACTCTGGCATTTGCGTCTGCACTAATAAGGAGTACATAGAAATTCAGCAATTGAGATTAATTAGGATTCACGCAATAAGCGTCAATTGCAATTTAAAAAATATGATCGCGTACGTAACAGTTGTAAACACCTAAGGCCTTAAGTTAGCTGTTATTTTCTTTATGCGGCAATCCGCCAGTACGATAAAAACGCTGAATTAGGTTGTACTTACATAATACACAAGCAGGTCGCATCTTGGGGGTGTAGTGCGCCCCAATATCGTGATGGGAGAATCCTTGTAGGTACTGATTGACCTCTGCACGTCTCATAAGTCGGACCTCGACGCCAGTTAATTCGAAGACATTATCGGGACCCCAATTTGTTAAAAAAATTGCGCCGCAGGTGTCGCGATTTACGCTCTGCGAGTGCTTAGCCCCTAGTCTATTCTTTTGTTGGCACTTTGCTTGCCCTTCTTTTCCGCCTAAACGCCAATATACGGAAGTTAGTAAAGGAAAAAAATAAGCCAGAAGAAATCTCACCTAAAGCTGGAGAACGGCGGTTCGCGGATTATCACTAAAGTGATCTTTCAATAGTTAAATCTGTGCAGACTGCTTTGACTAGCATCATCCCTTGCGGCGCTGTCAATTAAAACAAAAGCTGACTTCTTCGTCTGCTACCAAAATCGAAACAGGAAAGCCCTCGCTAGGATCGACGCGTTCGAGCCAGGAAAACAAGCGGCTGCTATCGCCAACCACACGCTCCAACGAGATAATGGTAGTTTATACCTGCCTCATTTGGCATATATCGTGGGCCAAAAGTAGTTAATAATTATAAAACGCGCTGGTAAAACGGGGCGTTACATTCTTTGGGGTTTTAGATAAATTCACTGTTTTTTGCATTTACGTATCCTCTGTAAAAATCTGAATGAATATTAATTTTTAATTTTAAGTAAAAGCTAGCTACTTGGGTAATTTGTAATTTACCTACAAATATACAGATAAATCTTGTTTCTTCAAGGGGATTTCCTCATTCCATGATTTGCCGGTATATAAAATTACACGACTTTCTTTTACTGCTTGTAAAAATGAAATCTTGTGACGTTATATTTATGTAACAGACTTATTACATAAATATAACGTAAGGCCGTTGCCGAAGGCGAGCCCTAAAAGCCTATAAGTCCTGTAAAGGGCATTTCCGGATGAGTTACAATGTACAGCATTTTTAGGCACCTATGTTTCTTCTTAATTTTACATAAATATTAAAACATTACAATAACAAACAAGTATTATATCTTCGTAAAAATCTAGAAATATTTGTAGTTCATTTACTTAGAAACCAGAGTTAACCGATATTGCAATTTAATCAATGCAGTTGATTTTCTTAGTAACCACACCCAACAAATATTGTAAACCAATCAAAACATCAATTTTTCAAAATAGTTTTGTAAAGTAAAATTTTCCAAAATCGTCTTGTAAAGAAGTACTCTTCGGCCTAAAAATTGTACAGTAATGCATGATTTTCAGGACAACTTCTTAAAACAATATACTTCGTAAAAAAATATTTTTTTTAACAAAAGCTATTACTCCCATTATGTTTGTAAAAATCTAACTGCGATTTTTTCAAAAACTTGCGTCTTACAAAAAAAAAACTTCTTTGCCAAAAGTTATCAGCGAACACGAAAAGCGGTAAATCGTGTTTGTTCTCGCTAACCCCCACCCAGGCACAATGCGCTGTTAACTTAGTTCGACGTGTGCCTGACCATATTCGACCGAGTATTGGCGGGATAACCATAATTAGTGATGGGCTTATTCGAATGAAAAATAACCGGTTATCCGGTTATTGAAATAACCTCTGGAACTCGGTTTTCGTTCCAAGTATTCGAATGAAAAATAACCTCATCTTGATACGTACTACGTGCCGTATCTCAGCGACCTGCGAGTGATCCAAATTCTGTAAATAATACGTCATTCAGAACCATAAGCAAGGCAGATTGTACTGATTGACCCAAGTGAGGCTCGCGACTGCTGTTGATGTCATTAACACATTTGAGACTCCCAGTCTACCGGTTAAATTTATGGGGCCGTTCCTATTAAAGATAACGCTCTGCTGAGTATGAGATTTGCCGAAGCTGTGTTGGTATTAATTTATAACGGCCCAAATTTTTGCTTCGAAACCCAGTTGATTATGCCTAATAAGGGATAAACAGAAAGCGAAATAAGATTTTCCAATATCGTAACAGATTTATATTTAATTTTTAATAACGGAGCAGTCGATGCCCATCCGTCGTCATATGATATGAACGTGGGACAAGAAGTGAGTTTCGATGTTTAAAATTTTAAGTCCTTAGAACCGCAGAAGGCTGAACGTAGATAAATTATGGATTCTAAAATATACCGGTATGATGTGCAAGCGAAAAGGGAAGGGTGGCTACTAGAGAATTTTAGGAACTAAAAATAGATTCAATAGATACTTTGTATTCGCATATTTATAATTTCTTTATGATTAGTATTGATATAGCTATTCTCAATGGTTTAAACTCCTTAGAAATCAAATAAAAATCATTTATACAATTATTATAATTAACGATTAACTGAGTTCCTCTGCTATCTGCAAGTTACGGTGCCGATGCAGATGACGGTGAACCGCCAACCGGCAAACCGCCAACCGGCGAAATCGAAACGAATCGAGAGCCAAAATTTATTCGAATGATTATTCAAATAATCATTCGGTTATTAATATCATTCGAATGCAAATAATTCGGTTATGAAAATTGTTCGGTTATGCCCATCACTAATTATTACGTTCTGTTTCTTTGTTATTAATTAGTTTACTCTTGATTTTCCCAATGTTGATTTCTATTTCTAATTTTTCTATTCGTTCAACCAATGTATTATTCATTAGCTTCTGTATTCTATTTTTGCTATCTGCTATTGGTACTACATTATCTGCTTACATCAAGCTTTTTATCTTAGTTGATCTTAATTATATGGTAGCTATATTAATATTTGCAGCCTTCACGTTCTTTCCTTGGATGATTGTGAAAACGGTGAACTTCAGCTATCTCTTTTCTAAACTCCTTTCCTTAGTATGACCTCAGTGAATCTCTCTCTATTTATTTGTACCTTGGCTTCAACAGTATTATATAGGGTCTTCATAATCTGCATCACGTTCGTCAGTACTTCAAATTATTCCAGGTAACTTCATATCGCATTTTTTGCACTGTATCAAGCGCTGCTTGTAACTCGAGGAACACAAAAATCCGTTGTTTGCTCATTTGTTTTTTCCTCTCTATTCAATTCTACATTATGAATATGTTGTCCCGCGTATGTTTAGTCGCCTTGGAGGCCGTTTGTCCATTCTCTAGTTTTTTCTATGTACTTTATTAATGTCCTTTCCATTATTCTACTGTATACTTTATATGCCACCGCTCATAGACATATAGTCCTGCAATTTCTTCAAATGATGTTGTCTCTTTTTTATACAAGGGAATTATTAAATTATTTGTCCAGTTCTTTGGTACTTTTTTGTTCTCCAACCTTCTTTATATAGGTTTTGCAGTTAGACCTTTCTCAAAGTTGTGCGTGATGCACATTGCATCGGGAACAGTTGCATCCCCGTCACTATGTTTAAGCACTTCATGCTGGGGATAATCAACTCCGCTTGGAATTCTGTCAATGACTTCTGCAAAAAACAATGTAACTAAAATTTTTACTTTTAGTGTTTTCTAAACTGATGGAGCCATATTTACCGGAGATGAAATAATTACTAATTTTCATATCTGGCGCCATTATTCTATACATAACCATAACCATGTTACCAAGAAATGAAGATTTCAAAAACGTTTTTCAGTTTTTATGGACAGGTATCTGCAATGGTACATTATTTGGAGTGAGATAATTGGTTAACAGACTTAATGGGAAATCTTTATCGTGATTTTCTTGAAAACCAGTTATACGAAATGCTAGAAGACGTTCCCTTAAATGTTCGTCAACAACTGTATTTTCAGCAAGATGATGCAGCTATTTATAAAAGGCGACAAGTTAGTGAGTACTTAAATAACAATTTCCATGATAGATGGATTAGTCGCTTTGGTTCACTTCAATGGCCAACAAGAAGTCCAAACTTAAATTCGTTGGACTTTTTTCTATGTGGATGTTTAAAGCAAACTGTTTCCACCACTTAATTTAACAGTTTAGAAAAGCTTTCACAAAGAATTTGAAATGCAGTAATTGATAATTTTGATCATTTGTTGTAATTTTTATTGATAACTTGCTATTGATAGTTTGTGTAAATTTTTCAATTACTATAAATACATAGCAATGGAAATATTTATTTTTGCACCATATCTATGTAAATACCATTGTTAAAAATTCTTTGAAGAAAGAGTGTTTTTTGTTTAGACTTTATTGATGAATATGTGGTTTAATTTTTGCAACCTAATTATAAATCACCTTGTATACTCTACACAGTCGTTTCTTCTCGTGTCTCAACCATTTTATCATCTCTGGGACTATGTTATATTTCCAGTCGCCTTTCATGTCTTTAATTTCCCTATAGCTTCCTCTACTGGT
The DNA here is from genome assembly GCA_940337035.1 of Agriotes lineatus. Classification (NCBI taxonomy): domain Eukaryota; kingdom Metazoa; phylum Arthropoda; class Insecta; order Coleoptera; family Elateridae; genus Agriotes; species Agriotes lineatus. Next base: position 108,309,196 of record OW679200.1, on the reverse strand, counting down.
CCTCTTTCCATTTATTCTAATTGGGCTCCATCCTCCAGTATCCACTACTTTACAGTTTCTAATCTTTCGCCCTCTTCCAATGCAAAGTGTTTGTACTCTCTCCCTTCCCAAATTCTTCCCTGCTTTTATGTTTTGTATTTCTTACCGCTATCTTTACTTGATTCATTCTTCTTCTGCATCTTTGCCTTGTGTAAATTTTTGCTACATGTATCCTTTTCATGTCCTTTTTCCTTGTCATTTCTTCTTTTAAAGAGCATTTAAACTGTTCCCTTTCTTTGAGTAACGTGGGTGAGTCACTTAAGTTGAATCAACCAAAGTGAAAGATATATTTTTACATTATATCAATGAGAAAATGTATTTCAATGACAATTAAAATGGCGTTAAAGCAATAGTACGTGTTAAAGTTAATTTTATTTGCAAATATTTATTAAGAGAGTTTGAATTTTTATAGAAAGGAAGCGTCATCGATTACGCGTGAAACTATGGATACTGCGGCTGTAGCAGTTTGGTTTATTATCAAATATACTGAAAGCATTAGCAGTCGAAGCTCCTGAAGAATATATAAATCGTCTTCGAAAACAAATAGGGCGTGTAATAAGACAACGACGTAACAAAATAACCTGTGAGTTAAATCAAATACCTAAATACAAACTCTTGACTATTGAACAAAATTATTTAAAGGACGTGATCATAATAATAGAGAAACTAACACACCACACATAAGACATAGCCTGGAAATTCACACCCAGGAAGTAGGCGAAGCCTTAAAATCTTTAACAACAGAAAATCTCCTGGACAGGATGGATTATAGAACGAATTGTTAATATACGGTGGTCAATGTTTAACACAGAAAAATCTGACGCGGTGTAAAATACCGAACCGATGGAAAACAAGTACAATGATACTAATGTTAAAAAAAAGGTGAAAAAGAATAACCAAGTAATTACAGAGTATGATTCTATTACACACCACACTGAAGCTCACTACGAAACATATCATTAACAAAATTAATTTGATTACGTCATTAGAAGAAGAACAACAAAGATTTAGAGGTGGAACGTCGTGCGTAGATGCTGTATTTGTTTTGAGACAGATAGTTGAAAAATTTATTAAATATATTCAGGTCTATTTATGTTTCATTGATCAAAGAAAGCGTTCGTTCGTATTAAAGTTGAAGATATAGTTCACCTGCTATACAACAGAAATATACCCATCAACATTGCCGAGACAATCGAAAACATACATTCCAACAGTAAAGTCCAGGCTCGCATTAATGGCAAACTAACTAATTCCATCCCCGTGAAAAATTGTGGAATTAGACAGGGGGAGTCACTAAGTTCACTACTATTTAATATAGTAGTGGATGAAGTAATAAAAAAGGTAAATCTGGTAGAGGTTATAAATAAGGTACAAAGAAGTGAAAGTTCTCTGGTACGCCGATGAGGCTGTGATATTTGCAGAAAACTATTACGATCTTCAAAGTTTACTTCATATCTTCAATCTAACGGGAAAGCAGCACAATATGATCTCAGACGAAAAGACAAAATGTATGACATCTGAAGAATCTCTCAGATGCAAATTTGAATAGTTGTAAATATTTTCCTAAATATTCATTCTTCATCAACTCAAATACCGAGAACGCCAAGTCATAATTTCACTTCTTTCTGTTAATAACTTCCTTTTATAATGACATTTTATATTTAAATCTATATAACAAGAACTGTATTTGTAAAGTTTCTTGTTCTCCTGTGAAGTTTATTTTTCCTTAAGCTTGTTTAATAATAATTTTAAAGTAATAATATAAAGGATTGGGCACTGCAACGAAAGAAACAATGGAACCAACACATACCTCGAATGACAAACGATAGATTGATGCGAATCGCTAGAGATAAATCCCCCAACGACAGGCGAAGCATAAGGCGACAAAGAAAAAGATGGAGTGACAACTGAGATATAAGATGAAAATAAGTCGAAGAAGAAACAGACTTACCATAGAAGGAATAATAAGAAGAGTAAGACAAATAATACAAAAACAAAACAATCTATGAAGACAAACTCCCACTGCAAGACTAAAAAATACAGTGGTAGTTACATGGCCGTCTATCCAAAGTAATACCATAATGTTTAATTTATATTCAACTTGTATTACGCTCATAGTAATTCAGAAAACTGTTGTTCGTCAAGGATTCACGTGCCCTGTTAGACCTGTCAATGGAGTTTCAATTAAGATGAAACAACGACGTTGAACAGTCACTTTCAACTAAAGTAGGAAAACATTATACTTTATTCCACGTTTATCTTTCTGGTTCAGTTTGGTTGAATAGCTATTCATTATGCCGTTGGAGAAGGGCGGAGCCCCGAGGGCCCCTTGGAGAGGGGCGGATCATCGAGGGCACCCTTGGAGAGGAGCGGAGCCCCGAGGGCCCCCTTGGAGAGGGGCTGGGGCCCCTTGGAGAGGGGTGGAGCCCCGAGGGCTTCCTTGGAGAGGGGCGGAACCCCGAGGGCCCCCTTCTTTGGTCAGGTGGACGGCAGAGAGAGGTAGGGGCGGAGTGTGTAACAGAACGGAATGGCCCAATCTAATAGGCCTAAAAATGGTGGTAAATTGATTAGGATAGATAGCGCAATAGCGCGCAGCCCCGTTTATTTTCGATAAAAGAATAAAGAAATACAACTGAAAATTAACTAATTCGCATATCATTAGATGAGAAAAAAAACTTCTCTCGATTGGTGTCATTATAAACCCTCTAAGATAAAATGGGGAGCAGCAATCTGCGAAAAACCTTTTTCCCATGTTAATTGCCTATGTTGGGTTTCGGAATATTCACCCGGTATAATTTTCTTACAGGATTTTCCGATTGCTTTTCACCATGTATCAATTGTGTTTCACTATTTGTCAAATGTAATTCCCATATGGCAATATTGACAAGAGGGAAAATCATTTGAGATAAAGTGAAACACATCTGATACATGGTGAAGAGCAATCGGAAAACACTGTAAATGATTTCCATCTGTTTTATTGATTTATAATTTGAGTTCTTGCTAGCTAGTTGTTCGTTTCTTCTTGATCTCTTATTACCTTGTTTCTTAGTTTTGCTTATATTAATTTCAGCGTCTTCTTCATATCTTTCTGCCATATTGTGCATATTTTTGTTGTTGCCAGTCTATGTTTTGCGTTTATTTGGTTTTCTCCATCTTTGCCCATACGTATACATGCAATTCCTCTATTTATATCATTTTCTATTCTCGAGTTTCAGTCTTCCAAAATTATTACTTTGTCATTTTCTGCTGTTAATTTTTCTACTATTGTTCTAGGTCTGTATAGAATTGCATTACTTTTTCGTCTTTTGTTCCTTCAACTCTTGCGTAAAAACGTCAAAACGCGTTGAAAATCAGCATTTAAAAATGCGCTTGTTATTGGATTTGTGTTCTACCCAACTACACAGCGTTCTGCGACAATATAAATCCAGTTAAAACAGATAATCCATACTTGAACCGATTAATATGAAAATGAGACCATAAATTTTCCATAACGGCAGATACTGTTGATTTTGCTGCGAGCCAGTTTTATATTCCAGTAGGTAACTGGGGATAAAACGCATGAAAAGTGGCAGTTTTTCTTATTAAAATTCGTGTTCCTGATTTAAAACGTCGCTGGTCTCGAAAAGCTTCCAAATAAATTATCCTCGGAATAAATTGCGAATAGCAGTTGTAAATATACAGTCACGCCACTCTCTAAATGACACAATCTGGAATTAATTAAGGGTTTCTTTGTCGTAAATATAATGTTTCAGATTTATACTGAAAACTGCCGGCTATGCCGCTGCGTTCATTCAGCGGCTCCACTGCGAAACTTACACGCGAGCATGTTAGGTATTTATGGGCGTTATTAAATTTTCAGTGGGTTTTTACCCCCGTAATGGTTATTTTAGCATTAGATATGAGCATATCGATTTTATTGATGTTATTAATGGCTTACATTAAAATGCCATTTACAACTGCAAATGCCCCATTTAGTTCTCGCTCGCGTTTTCGCTCTCCATTCGCAACACGGCTCTGACCGACTCCCGTTCGCAAGAAAAAAGCAAATCCAATCGGCTACATAAAAGATTAAAGTTTACAGCATCTTTCGAACTTTTAATATCGGACTCAAAATTTTATTTCGCTTACTTAAATTTTAACGCTGGCTTTTAGGGCTCAATAATCATCCGCGACCTAAAACTTTCAGCGGCTGCTAGGGGTTCAGTATTATGGCTATTTAAAGGAACCTCCTAGTGGAAGTATTGATTAAATGAAACTACGACAGAGAAAAACTCAAAATATAGCGTGTTCAAGAGAAGAATACACAGCTTAGGATATCGCAAACCGTAAGAAGAAAAATTCGATAAAATAAAGAAATATGCAACATCCAGATAACAATTCGGTGTTGCTGGATTTGAGGAAATGTCTACAACGTGGAGAAATGTTTTTCTAAAACATGGAAATGTTTTAATACAAATACAAAACTTCAGTTAAATTATTTTCAAATAAATTTGAAAATGGAGATATTTAAGCATTCGCTTAATAACAAACTCCGTCTGAGATCTCTGATGTGTAGATTAATAAGTAGTCCATTGGGAGGCTCTGCCTCTCCCAAGTCTGGGTAAAGAAGAAGGGTTGGTGGGATACGGTTAGCAGCCTATCCACCGTAAAATAACGTGTTGCTCAAAGAACCGACAATTTAAGCCTCGGTCATGGACGGCTCAAATTGGAAACGGCAAGGCAAAAAACAAAGTTAAGGAGATATTGGAAAACGAATTAAATAAATATTGCCACTTGGAACATATACTCCAGAAAATAATTAATGAACTGAAAGAACGTAATATAGAGATATAAGCTCTCTTGCTGGCACAAAAACAAAAGGTAAAGGTATCAGAGATTATGGAGACTACATAATGGCATACAGTGGTAAAGATAAGCACTTAAGAGCTAAAGATGGCGTGACAATTTTAGTTCACCATAAACATAAGCATTCAGTTGAAAATATCACCTGCAGGAATGAAGGATTTATTATAGATAGGTACAATGAAAAAAGACAAACAATGACTACACATAGTAGGGGTATACAGCCTAGATATAAGCAAGCCGCAACAAGAAAAAAAGGAACTCTATGACAATGTCCAGAAACAAATAGATGACATACCCTTAGATGATTACATTGTAATATTGGGAGATTTAAATTAATGCACCCATAGGGAAGAAATAATATCCTGAATTAAGCAGAGATTCAATGGATTCACTGGTAATACATATTTGTTCACAAAATAGTCTCAGAATAAACTACAATTACTACTACCAACACCCATGGAAACTTAAATATACGTGGGAAAGTAAGCGAGGAAACAAAGACATCAGACGAAGACAATGTAGAACAAGCCTGAAGCAGATTAAAAACAAACATACAAAAAGCTACGCAAGCAGTGTACGGTAAGAGGAAGAGACGAACCAAAACAGTACCGTACAAGACACTGTTACGTAAAGAAAAAAAGAGCATACATACTATAGATAACATCACAAAAATCAAAAGATTTAGACGCATACAAACAAATAAGCAACATAAATAATATGAAAATAAAACAAATAAAAGAAAAATATTACGAGAGCTTTACAAAAGTATGGAAGGGTACCTAACCTTGGCCACACGCGGCAGTATGGAACATTATTCGGAATGGAAAAAGAGAAGTGAGTGAACTATACCACAACAATAAAATTACCGAAGAAGAATGGCAGCGTTACTTTTCAAACTTGTACGACTGTAAGGAAGATGCACCACAAAACGACCTGAATAGAGTAGAAAACATTAAACAAGCATTGACATCGTTAAAATAAACAGCTGAAATATGAAGAAGAATTGCAGCTCCTTGGTCAGGCGTACCACAAGAGTGGACATTAAGTATTACTATCCACTTATTTAAGAAGGGAGTTAAAGGGCTTCCAGAAATAAGAACCACGTTGTTAAGCACAGTACTAAAGATTACAACAAGAGTAATTTTACAGAAACTAAATGACTACATAAATCTTAACGAAGAAGAGTTTGGCTTTAGAACAAGAAGTTCAACAACAGAAGCAATATTTACACTCAGACAGATATGTAAGAAATCTATCGAATACTCTAAAACCCGCTTTTGCCTGCTTTGTTTACCTATGCAAAGCATTTGAAACAATTTAATGCACTGGCAATACTAGGCAATTATGAGGATCCAAAGGCAATCACACATACTATAAAAAATATATACAGGGTGTCCTAGTTTTTTCTCGTAATTTTTTATAGGTAGTAAATGTTATTCTGATAAAAAATGGTATAAAAACTTACTCTGTTTTTTGACTCCTTACCAAGCAATTTTAAAACAATAAAATAATATCTAAATAAATCAATAATGTGCTCATTTATCAACATCAACATGAATGGTTTCAGTTAGTTAGTGCTGTGAGAGACTGTTTAAACATCTATTACAACCCGCATTGGATTGGCCGTGGGGACCTGTTCAATGGCTACCTCGCTCGCCAAATATTACACTTTTGAATTACTTCCACACGAAGTGTACGAAGTATTGAAATTCCCTCATATCGAAAACCACTCTGAGTCAAATATCTCTAAAATTCGAGCCAACCGACTAATGAACCCCCTATATCAAATCTCCGTCTCGGCTGTGCGGATCTTTTGTTGAAGACCCCAGCCCGCTAGATCTTTCCTTCGTATTGGGGGGTGCCTAAACGTGCTGTGCGGGGTATGTATGTTCGTATGTGTACACGATTCCGGTCGCCAGACACCTTCCTGAAGTCTTAGATCGTTTTCATACGATAGGTCCTCCGAAAATGCAGGCAACATCAACTTCTGAGGTATGGTCGTCGGCAAAAAAAATGTTGTTAGTTTTTTTTTTTTTTGGTAAAAAACTGGTTCATAATATTTTATTGTATTAGCGAAACGGAGTGATGCTGAGTGTCAAAGTATTCTTGGAAGGACGCTTTTCTTGGGTGGGGGGTACCGTATATTTTTCATATTTGGAGTTATCTGAAATGGGGAGTGTACAGAACCCCGATGGGCACCCGACACGAATTATTAGAACGCATTGAAAATGCTTTTAATATATTAAAGGATCAAGTCGAAATGCTAAATCGTGTGCTAGAAACCATCGTGACGCGCTGCCATAAATGCATAGAAGTTGATGGAGGTCATTTTGAACATTTAGTATAATGTGTTTGTTTTTCTGTTACATGTCCATTAGAACTATTACTTCCCTTTGTTGTTAATTTTGAACAAGAACAAGAATCATTTTGATTTTATTATATTTAAGAATTATCCCAAAGTATTTGCTTTAAAAATGCCGTGATTCGTGTTATACGTTTGGCAGTACTGAAGTGTTTTGTTGGTGACGCTGTCTATGTCAAATTCGAAGTTAGGTTTTGCGTCAGTTTGTGTCAGACTGACAAAGAACCTAACCTACTAAACCATTTGATATTGACTGACAGTTCCAGCAACAATATACTTCAGCTCTGCCAAACGTATCATACAAATCAGAGGCGTTGTTACCGGACATGGTCAAGGGCGGTCGTTAAGTGCTACCGGCCTAGACCATAGGAAGCTACCTACCGGATTTGTTGCTAAGCTGATAGACGGTATCCACCACACCAGTATACAAAAAACGTCTAAAACAAAACAGCCAGAAAGGACAACAGAAATGTCTACTCTCAGATCGAAGTAAAATAGGCTGTGCCCAAAGAAAGAGCAAGAAGAAGAAGAAAACTTAAGAACGACGGAAATATTCAGTCTTGCAAATTTAAATACAATACCTGAATATTTTGGTTTTATTTGTATAATTTAAACAACTTTAATAATAAATACTTTTTCAGAAATATAATTGCTTATTTGTCTGCCTCGTTGGAATGTGGAGGCGGCGACAGTTTTTTCGGTATTCTTATTAAATTAAAAGAAATGGTGAGGCACTAACACCCCATGGAATAGCTTGGCCTGCAAGGCGGAAGGTTAGAGCTTCCGTATTCTCGCTCTCACACCCGGCTGTCGCGTGTCAAATTCATGACACGTGGTGATGTGGTGAGCACCACGCATTAGACAGCCGCATTATTACCCTTTGTTCTTTCGAACGCAGGTTCCCAATTATTTAAAGCGACTGGGTAGGCCGCCCGCCAGGCATCGATCTGGGATTTGAACTCCAGACTTCCGCGCCGCAGTCTGATGCTCTAACCATCAGAGCCACGCTGGCTTTTTCAGAAATATAATTGCTTATTTGTCTGCCTCGTTGGAATGTGGAGGCGGCGACAATTTTTTCGGTATTCTTATTAAATTAAAAGAAAAGAAAATAATTTATTGTATTGATTGCGACCAGCCAGATTGTTTCAATAACTGATAGACACCGTAGCTTTGTGGAATCCAAGAACTACATTCGTAAAAAATTACAGAAGTATTAAACCAGTTATCAATCATATATTTACAAAAGCGAGTGCAACTGCGTGCGTGCGGACGTTACACTGCAGCGTGTAATGTTACATGCAGTCTGCATGGCACATTTATTCATATAAAATATATCCAGATAGTTAATTTAAAAAGTTTATGTACAGTCGATGTGTTGTGAATGGTTACGGGTAACCAAAGAGAAGTAAATAAACAGAATGATAAAAAAGTTCAATTTGAAACTAGACTCGAGACGGTCATATTAAAACCGATGGTGGTTCAATTCCAACCAATTGGTATTTTTAATTGAATTTAATTAAAAGATCATTACACAGGAAGTATCTGGTAATGATATAAAATAAATTCAGCAAATCAAACCGTCTATCAAGTCGACATAATTGAAGTGTTTGCAATATCATATTGAAGTTATATTATCAAGTAAATAACTTACAATATAATTAACGTAGAGCCAGTGTTTACGTGTGTGTTGTGCATTCAATTGAGAAGTGCTATCTGGGAGATAGCAACACATCCAAAGAGCTTTTTGAGGGGATTGGAGATTTCAACCAGCCAGTTACTGTTAGCTGTCCTGCTTCATTTGCAGAGGAATTCTATAGGTTGCTGATCAGGTTACGCTAAAGCGACGTTAAGGTCAGTGTTGTTTCTTAACTTTTGCTAACAACTTTTGGAATACCTACTTCAAGGATATTTAAATTGTGTGTTTAATATTAGTGAACTTGTATTTAGAACTAAGAATTACTATTAATTATCTAAATTCTAATAGTGTTCTGAGTACTCAGCGATTTTAGGTCATTATATTTAGAAATTCTAACCTTTTGATTTAATTTAAGATTGGGAAATGTAAATTAGGGAATTTGGGTTTTAATATTGATTAAAAGTTATCTTAAACAAACTTGACTATCCTTACGTCATTGACAATTCAATAAACATATCTGAATGTCGTTAAGATATTTAGAATATCAGTAAAAGACCTGAAAGTAACTATAAAATTACTTTATATTAATCAAATAGTTGAACAATCAGTAATACTTGTTATTAAGAAGCACCATTCAGCTGAGGGTAAGGAGTATTTCTTTAGCTTTACTGACTAGCCGGAGCAAAATTTAAAATAAATAGAAAAATATACCATGACAATATTTGTATGTCACATATTGACGTTTGTGAGGTAAGTTATTATTTTAATTTATCATATAAATAAGTGATGTAACACCGCATAGAGGCGTTCTATTACAAGCGTCACCGATCAGAATTATTTCGTCAGCGATCGGTCTTCCTTTCTTCGGTTCCATTGATTACGACAATGACACAAACTTTACTGTTGCACTGCTACACAATATTGTGTCATTATTTAGTGCCATCTACCAGCAGTACTTGACTGCTACATGATGTTGTTTGTAACGTCTTGTGTATTCATGTAGTTAAATAAGCAATTAAATGCTACCAAACATTACAATACTTGTAAATCGACTGTTTATCCATATTAATACAGGAACTGGTCTAATAGTCAATAAAGACTGAAGAATTTGTCTATGATGAGTGGTGCAGAAGAGAGACTGGAGAAGAACCGCCCAGTTTAGAAGAAAAGATTAAAGTTGGTAGAAGAAGAAACGCTAAAGGTGGTATAAGAAGAAAGACTGGAGATAGACAAAAAATACAGGTTGAAACAGTTGAGGATGATTCCTTTCCCTCCTCTCCTCTGACGCGCGTGTAAAGCTATTTAGTTGTAATAATAATAACTACCTGTTCTTTTAATTTGCTTACGTATTTTGAAATTTTTCCATAGGTGCTCCTATATTATTGTTGCCCCATAGTGTCCAGAATTAAACATAGGCCTCCCTTAATTGCCTTAATCGTATTCGGTCCTAAGCGATTCTTATCCAAAGATGTCCTGCTACTTATCTTATATCACCATACCAGCGTGATACCGATCTTTCTCTTGCACGCTTACCTATCCATGGTCTCCATCTCATCAATTTCCCATTCCATCTACCGTCTTTTATCCGGATAGTATGTCCTTCGTACCCATTTAAGTAATGAAGCTTTGTTTATTATGTCCGTTACTTTGGTCTTATTTCGTATGTATTCGTCCCTCTTTCCAGTGACAGATTTAGCGGCTCTTTGAGATACCTCTTAAAGGTCCAAGTTTGTGCGTTGTATGTAACCACTGGTAAGATGCATTGATTATACAACCTTGATCGCAAATCTAAGGGTATATTTTTGTTCGTTAGAATATTTTTTAGTTTTTTTTAATAATCCCCATCTTAGTCTTATTCTTCTTTCATTTTTGGTATCCTAATTTTCTTTGGCTAGGGCTACTCTTTGGCCCAGGTATGTATACTCTTTTACGTTTTTTAGTTTATGGGTATTTATGTCCATGTTTGGATCTTCTGGGTACATAATTTTGGTTTGCTTCGTATTCATTTTTAATTCCTTCAATTCCGATTTTTTTTTATTCTGTTATAATCGCTTTCAGGTAATAATGATTGCCTGCAAACAAGACTATATCATCAGCAAATCTCAAGTGTGTTAAACTTTATCGGTTTATAATTTCGGAGGCTTTCACGATCGGGTCATTATTAAGGTCGAAGAACTCAACGTTTCGCCCACTTTCGTAAGGGGCTTCATCAGGAAAAAAAGCAAAAAAGCACGGTAACTCAACGTGTAAACCACGCCAGAGGCGAAACTCTTGTAATGGCCAGAAGGAGAAAGCCGAGAATTTATAGGCAAGTGTCGTCGCAGTTGAGTGGCGGTGGGCGGGGCTAGAGTTTCGCCTCTGGTGTGTTTACAGGTGCTCGTTTGTTTTTTCGTCTGATGAAGTCCGTTACGAAAGTGGACGAAACATTGAGTTCTTCGACCTCAATAGTAACACGGCTTTATCTGTTTATGTTGATACCTCGATTTGACCAATATAACTGCTTAAACCCTCTTTAAAAGGCAGGGCGAACAACTGTGGTGGTATTGTATCACCCTGTTTAATTCCTCTTTGCAGAGCAAAGAAATTTGTGGTATCGTGAGTTCTTACTTATGATATTGCGTTTCTATAGATGGTTTTTACTATATTTGGTATACTTATGATCCACACAGCACCCCACATAGCTAGTTTAATATGGCCCAATGTTCAACCTAGTGAAAAGCTTTTTCGTAGTCAAAAAAGTCATATGCAGGCATGTTATACTCTGTCATACGTGGATTGTGGATTGTACGTCCTACAGCACTTAGGCCACTTTTCCAGGCCCATTGTGCATACTAGTACTACCACTACCTTAAACTATCTTAAACTACCCTTAACCTAACCTATGGTAAGGGGTTTTCCTGGAGCTGACAACTGCCGTGGTCCGGATTCGAACCATCGCCCACAGACTCCCAAAAACCCCTGTGACTTCGACTGCAAGCGATCGCCGCACTCGCCTATCGAGGCCCATTCTGTCATACGTATTCTCTATTCGAATTTTTGCAGCATAGAGGTGGTCACAAGTATTGAATCCTTTTCGGAATGCTCTTATATCTATGTCCATTTTCTTTGAGGTTGTTTTTCGAAGAAAGTGTTCATCGCATGCAATCGTTTACTTAAAAAAAAATAGTTTATCCCCTTTCTTATTTCTTTGTTCTAACCCATGTCTTCCAACACGTAGTACGTCGTCTGGTAACTTCTTCCAATAACTGCATTAAAATCGTCGATTACTAGATCGTGATTACATTTGTCTCTTTCAAGGGCTCTTTCGATGTCTTTGTATAGTATATCTACTTCTTCATCGTAATATGTTGATGTTGGTGCATATGTTTGAATTGTATTACTTTGCAGTTTGTGAGAGTTTTGAAACGAGATAAACCACTCTGTCCATATTTCCTTGTATTTTTGAACATATGCTGTTAGTTTAGAATATATTTGAAATCCTACACCTTTTTGGCTTTCATTCGCATGCCCTTTATAATGCAAGGTATTTCTTTATTATAACGTCAATGAGCTTTATTTGTCTTCCAGCTTCACTTAATTCAAGAATGTTCCACTTGATTTTGCTAAGTTCGTTTTCTACATCATAGAGTCGTACATCTGATATTAATGACGTTGCTACGATGATATGGTGTTTCTGTACTGGGACTTTTTTCTTTATATGAATTAAACAGTTGAAAAGCATTTTATCGTTGCAATTGAATTACCTAGATTTATTTCATATTACATTACAAGTCATGAAAGTTGTCTTTTGCAAGACAAGGAAGCTTGTTTACTAATGCGAGGACGCGTCAGTGTTCGAGCGCCAATTGTAAGCCTTCGAGTCAAGCGTGAACACGTTGACGGCGCGTGATGCATGACATTTTTTCCGAAACTGCTCTTTAAAAACCTAAAAATTATACCCAAAAACAGCTTGTGTCTATAACATAGATTTGATTTTAGGGTAACAACAAATAAGTAGATTTATAGCCGATGTTACCATGAAAAAATGCCCTATTCAAACAGATCTGAGTTTTTCAGCCCTCCCATACTGTGTGAAAATTGATCGGAGGTGACCACTATAGCGCAACTTTTATCTCATTTAAGCAACTTTGTATCTCTTTGGGTTTCCAAGATGCCCATGATAAAAGTACCAATTGGGAAACCCTGTATATTTGCATTACGGCTTTCTCAACTTTCCATTCTAAATATTTTTCCCACAGGGGACCACCAAATCTCGATTATTGGCTTCCTCTATGTCTGTAGTAGCAGTGTGCGGTAAATTAAACTGCGACACCCGGAAAGCAGAAAATCTAACATTCCAATTTTACGAAGGGAAGAATAAAAAAGGAAAATATTTGCACTCACAAAAGCTTTCTCATAAGCATTTCTGAAACATCACAATGGATGTCCCAGCGATCGATACAATGCGTCAGGTAGCGCTTCCCAGTGGGGGTTGAAGGAAAACTGCTGAAAACAACTGTTCAGGAACCTCCTAATGTTTTGTAAACAGGTACGTAACCTATATTTGAGGATATTCCGAACCACAATAAAGCGTATAGACTCATAACTATCTTCACGTTGCTTAATTTGCATGTGGAAATGATGAGTATACATTTACCTATCGTAGTGGATTTTTATGACAGATTCTTGAAAGCTAGACAAGATGTAATTTGTATAGAAAAGGCAATTTCAAATTGTATGTTACTCCTTGATTGTTTCAAGCACTATCAAGGTAACACTTTTCTCCAGTTATTCGTCACTAACTTCGAAATTTATGGTTGTTTCTTATATACATTTAGGGTTATCTCTTCATATTACAGATTTTTCTAGATTTAAGCTCAATTTAAGCCTTTTTTTTCTAAGTAACACACCAATTTGTTAGAAGCTACTTTATTTATAAAAATACGTCCTGTGTAACTGTCTTCCTTAAATTAATCTCTTGTGTAGTATCTTAAAACCAAAATCTCGTTATCTATTTGTTGTTTTAGAACTGTTTTTTATCGATGAATATAATGTAACTATGAATTTTTACTAATTCCATCTTTACGTTCGCCTTGTTTGTCCTATTACAACTATTTCTCCCAAACATTTAGAATTTGTGATAGTCGTTTTTGGCTTCATTTGAAGTCTTTTAAACAAATCCAATGCTTTCTGGTTTGCTTCATAGATTTTATACAATAGTAAATTACTTTAGTGTGATCTCTAGAAACAAACACTAAGATAAAAGATTCACTTCAACTCTTATTAAAAGTTGATTTACATTTTTATTGTTCCATATATACTTTTCGTAGTCTAAATATTCAACTTTCAAAACATTTTCTCATATCCATCTGCTTTTCTAACTACGAAATATGTTTTTATAATTTTTGATAAAATACGGCACTTATCTCAACAATAGAATAGAATCTGAGTGTTTAGAACAAAAACTAGGAGAAAATAATGTTTTTTTTGTACAAGTACTGTGCTTGATCAAAATTTACATTCATTTTTTTTCATATCCCTGATAGCATTTACTGATTTTCCCAACATAAAAATATAGAAATATTTAAAGTTCTTGCATTAAGGAAAGAGGTACATTTATTTTAGTAATTCCTATAAATATTGTAAAGGATACCGCTTAGAACCGTAAATTGTTTCTAATGTACATTTTTACTTCCCTCGTCTGAAAGGAAGTATTGTAATCACGAAAAAATCACCTTCCGAGATTTCTTCAGATCTTCAGGTTTCAAGGTCCCTAGATGACGAAAAAGAGGTTTTCTTAATTCCGTCTGTCTGTCTGTATGTTGGCAGTATAGGTCAAAAACTATTTATCGGAGGAAGACGATATTTTGCATACATATTATATATCTACCTCGCATGAAATTGGTACAATTTCATACAAATATATACAGGGTGAGCAACCTTAAAAAAATAAAATGTTGTTTATTTTTGGGTTAATTTTGAAATAGAAGGAAGGAATAACTTTCACATAGGTCAGGCTTTACATTTGCCACAAATAAGACTCAACCGATACAGGATAATGTCACAAAAGAGTAAAAACGTTTGAACAATAACACCATTCTGTTCATGAGAGGCGCGCTCCGGATTTATTTCGAAGAGGCTCGGAGTCGTAGTTGGATTTATCGATGCAGATACGATCTCTACGCAGGGGTGCGGTTACGATCGCTGTGCAGATGCGGCGGGTTCAAACCCCAGCGGGATACATTTTTTTTATTTAAAAATACATATTTTTTGGGTTATTTCATAACATTTTCTGAACGTCAATCAAGAAACTAAACCCAAGGAGTCCAGAACCAGGATTACAATCTTCCTAAAAGGGGTTTAAGGCAGTGTTGAATTCAGACTGATTACTCCGGGGGGGAAAATAAAAAGTCTGGGGGGGGGGGGTTTACCTATTCCCATGCAATCCACCCATTCGTTTATAGATAAAAAAACATGAATATGAAATGGTAATGTTTCCGGGGGGGGGGGGGAATTTTGTACTGCCCGGGCCCCCCCTCGGTCACCCCCTGGATTTAACACTGGTTTAAGGTATATAATCGAGCCGGACTCGGTCGCACAATGGTTAAACATCCTGATCACTGATCCAGAGATCGCTAATTCAATTCTCGATCCCGGTGAAGCTTAAAAAATTTAAAATGCGAACTAGAACCTCTATATGATGCAATTTTTGTGAAGACATATAAAGCCGTGGTTTGGAACTCCTCAATCTCGGAAAAAATCTAAATGGAACTTATCATATGAGCACAGTACTCGGTGCCTAAGGTACGTGGTACTACGCACGCCTTGACCTTGTCCATTACAAACAACAACAAATTATATTAAACTAGCTTCTGAGTCCACCACGTGGGTGGTCTTATTCTAGTAAAAATAATTTTTGCAAATTTAAAATAGAATTGGAAAATATGGTGCAACTTTAGTATAACGTCCTGCCCACTGCGCATGTCCGTCTCAACCTTTTGATTAGTGACTTGGGCTTGGTTGAATTTACGCCAACATGAAAAAGCAATGGTTCCAAACAAGACATCAAAATTGCACTGTGGCACTGTGTTCTTTCTGGGTTAGGTTAGTTGCAACCGTTGATCGTTGCTTAAATTAAATGCCATGTGTTGTTCTAGCTTCTTTGGGTTAGCTGCAGCCTTTGTTTTTTTTTAATTTAATGCCTCATAAAATTATTTTGGAATCTCTGATCAATACCTGAAGATCGATTTTTGATCATGCGCCATAGGCAGGACCCTATACTAAAGTTGCACTGAAAATATTTCAATAAAGAAAGCGTACTGCAAGAAAAACATCAATAACGGTTAAAGAATGTTCAAAATTATGTACAAAATAGGTAAAAACATCGTAATGTTTCTAATAATGCTGAAGGTAACACTTTGTAATGCAAAATTCATTAATTGGCAAAGAAAAAACATCGCAGTTGAAGTGGGATTCGAATGCGCGAATTTGCTTCTATGTTTATCCCTTTCTTACTCAAACAATGAATTCTATTTTCTTGTTCATGTTATCTCATTGCTGTTATACATAATTTTGGCCCCATCGGTATAAGGACAATTTCAAAAAACAACTTGTGTACAAACAAAATGCGCACCCAACTTAATAATTCTTGTAGTTTTATTCAATTCTCGCAGAAACTGCCACGATGAAATATAGTAACACTGGAAAAGGTTAATTTGCGATCATTACATGAAGAAAACTCCCTCAGCAAATCAATACTGAACAAGAAAAAAGACGATTAGGTGAACTAAAAGAAACACATGCGAGTTTGATTAACGAGAAACTAATGTGGAATCAGGCGTTTGGTACACATAAGTTCGACTGGTGTAGTTGATCTCATATAAAATATTTACTTTAAACGTACCTATTGACTTGTGGAAAAACCGACAGAAGTTGGTATTTAAGTGAAATACAAATTAACATGTATCAAAACGAACTGTGAGCGTCTGTTATTCGTTATTAATCTAGGTGGTTGGTTTGATTCGACACAACAAAAAGGTTAAGATTGTCAACTTTAGTCAAGCCGAAGTTAAATTTCTATTTTGAAATAGCTTAAACTATGGGCAATTTATCAGGTGGAACAATGCAACTAACGAAATTGTTTACTGCGGGATATGTTTTCTACATATTTCGAACCAAAGGTAGTTACGAGAAACCATCTCAAGTACCCTATCGCAAATTCGTCTAAAGTCGGGGTGACTAACAATTCTGTCAGTCGAACTACATTTGTGCACGAAGACTAAAGCTACTGTTGCGAGATTAAAAAAAACACTTAAATACAAATAATTGCATTTATTTTCTACCGTTTACAGAACAACTTAAGTCTTACAAAATTACTTATTAACTGCTAAATTCTCAGTTCGGTTTGACCAAGAACACTCGGTAGGCGTTCTCAAAATTTCTAATGAGCCTATCAGAGCAGCTCTTAATTTCAGACTTCAAATCACGTACATTAACGTGAAAATTCATACTCGCTCTATACTGTTATGTATTCTACAAATTTGTAAGTTTCACAGGCCAAAAGTTGTTAAGTGGTCGACACCTCACAAATGGTTTGTAATAAAGTTTACTACTTTACTATAGGAATTTGCTCCAACCGGCACATATTTTTAAGCCAAATTTTTATGACGGAGTTGCAATAGTTGCGCTTCTGATCACGTACTAATAATCTAGCTTTGCCCAATTTTTCGGCTTACGAGGTAAACCCTGCATACATTTATTCTTGTGTATCCGTGAGATTCAAATACGTCTATCTTCCCAGAGAAAGGCACGTTCTAAATGCCGGCTTTCAGCCGTCAGTTGTAACTTTAATATGACAATTTTGTTTACGAAATTCTACCTCAAAAATATTTACGATATAAATTGCGTATGGCTAACTAAAGTAGAGTCTATTCGTACAACCGCGTATAGTTCAGTTTCACACAAAAACGCAAATCGTAACAACCCCTTGGTACATCAAAAGCCATCATTCGTTGGTATCCGGCTTAGACTACCAAAAATAATTATTTTATCCGTTATAACATCATGTCCATCCCATCGTGATCCTAGACATTGCAGTCTTAAAGTTGTTTCATCAGAAGAATCCAAGCATAACCTTGATGAACAACTTACATTCTTACTTTGCTTGGTAGATGAATGAACAAACAATAAAGTTTCAATTTATCAAACTGTTAGATAGGATGTTTCTTCTACTGGGCTCATGCTTGGGAACAGGGAAAAACCATGACGGTATTATCTTCACGGCAACTTTGACAGAAAATGTTATTTAATTTGTTTCTTGTTCTCACAAGGGTATATAGTTTACCTTGAGTAATGAATTTCAGAATCTACCCATGAAAGAGGAACTGACTCAACATAAGAAATTTAATAGCAAAAACGTTTCAAATGTCATAAAGATCTGTAATGCGTATAACAATATCTATAAAACTTCAAAAGAAATCAGGTACGCTTTAAAGTTGACTATTAAATTGTAGATATTTTGACTTGCATTACTTGTAACGTTATTCAAAGAATTTCATTATTACCAAATCAACTACAGGAGCTCCCATTTCTATAGATACTTATTCTAATTCTAAAATTATATACTAATTATAGATACGATGGACTTTCAAAGCGTATAGCAATTCGAGAATTGAAATAACTAATAACAATTAAATTAATTTATTGTTTCTCAATGTAGTTCCCCCTAAACGTACATTTGCCCCACTTCTCCTTCAGCGCCGCAGTCTCTTGTAATGTAAACTACGCTTCCGTCTCCTCTTTAAGACTTGCATCATCCAAAATCCGGGGCCCCCTAAGATATTTCTTGAGGTTTCGGAATAAGTACAAGTCGCTAGGAGCCAGGTCCGGTATGGTGGATGGTTAAGTTGTTCGAATCCGCAGTCCTTTAGGGCAGCCTGTGCAACTCTGGCATTGTGCACTAAAGCATTGTCACGCAGTAGAAAAATCTCCTTAGACAGTTTTCCACGACTCTTTTCTTTAATTGCAGTAATTGTAGTTTTGTGTGGCATATAATCGATTAAGAGCAGCCCTTAGCAATCCCACAAAACAGATGCCATGATCTTCCCAGCAGAGACCTGTCTTGAATTTTTTCGAAGCTGAAGATTCCGCATACTTCCATTGCATCGATTTTTGCCTAGTTTCGGGGTCCCAATGGTGAAGCCATGTTTCATCTACAGTCACAATTCGATCCATAAAGTCATCGGGATTGGAATTAAAGATATCGAGGAGCTCGCGTAATGCTTCCATGCTGTAGTGCTTATTCTACATAGAAAGATTTCTGGGCACTTACCTAGCTGACACTTTCGACATGTGCAGAGCGGTATGGATGATGTAATAAACACTTCCTTATGAAACACCAATCTCTTGGGCAATTTCTTATACCTTTATATGCCCATTTTTGAGTCCCAGTGACACAACCTGAACTACATGTTCATCATCGGTTGCAATTGTTGGTCCTTCGCATTTTCAATGCTCTTTCGATAAGCAATCAAAAATTTTATTTGCATTTACACTTTCTTCACACAAAAACTTGATGATGCTTCGATACTCGAACTTCTTCAAACTACACTCAGCCATGTTTCACAACTGACAGAAGGAAAACAAAGGCAGATAGGGCAACCAATTTTTGAAAACAAGGGTAACTAGATCTAATGTCTTAAACAAAATTTTCACGAAAATCTAAGCTTTGTTAGATACCCCCCAAATTGCAACACACTTTGAACGCCCCTCGTATAATAATAATTAAAACAATACACAAAACCCAATAGTTAAACCATACTGTGACGATCCTGCTGCCGGTCATTGCCCCGGAATTATGACACAGTGCCCCGATTCTTCTGGAGCCTCGAGAAACGACCTTGCAACCTTGGACCCCAGGTGCAGAGGCGTGACGTCAGTGCCCTTGGAGCCCGGTGCGATGGGTGCGTCATGCGGTTTCCAGAAAGGTGGAGCGAAATCTGGATGGATCTAGACGGAAATTATCCGCGAATATAAATACACGGCCGTCGGCGTCGGCGTTCTCATCAGTTCACTTTAGACTCGAAGCGCGCGTGATATAAACGAACCCTAGTGAAATAAATAACAGATAAATAACCATATAAATCGTTAGTGTTTAAGTTGTAAATAGCCAAATAAATAATTGATGTTTGATCCAGCGCATATAAATAAATAAATGTATCGTTGTTAGAAATAGTGCCTATAGTTCGTTAGTTTAAGTAATCTGTGTGTTTGTAAATAATCATAATTGTTGTAAATAAATGTTTAATACAGGAGCAGTGAATAATATTTTAAATAGCCCGAACGTAAAAACGCAACAATACGATGCTTCAGTTACCAAAAACTGT
This sequence comes from Agriotes lineatus, assembly GCA_940337035.1. NCBI lineage: Eukaryota > Metazoa > Arthropoda > Insecta > Coleoptera > Elateridae > Agriotes > Agriotes lineatus. The sequence continues at coordinate 108,288,951 of OW679200.1, read as the reverse complement.
AAAAGTGCTGTTGATTAATTGGTGGAAAGATGTGATGTATTTCAACATTTTACTGGCATGTTATGTGTAATTAATTAAAACTTCGTAATTCCATAGCATATACTTAAATAATACTAAGTGCATCAATTTAGTTAAATTTCAAACAAAAGACCGAGTTCTTTTTGAAATTAGGTATTCTTCGTTAAACTGCACTCGTTAATTTGTATTTGCCTGATCAGTTGTCATATTATTTTTAAAATATTTTTCTTTTTTTGTTGTTTATATTAATTGCTCGTTTTTCATTCTTACAAGATGTCAACCCCTAAAATTGTTCAAACTAGTATTTTCTTTTGGAACAAAACTGTTTATTAATAAGCATCGTTATAATTCTTTCTTTCTCTTAATGGTAAAGAGTAACCACTTCTTCCAGTTCTACAGGCTATATCGTTTATAGGAATCAGGAAAAACTGACCAACATAAGGAGTACAATGCTGTGTAAATTGCTATTACTTTATATGAGTGTAAACGTTTTCGTGTTGACATTGAAAAGTAATGGCTGATGCACGCCCACAAACCTCATACTTACTCTCTTTGGGGAATCGATATTTTTTCGACAGCTCTAATTCGAGGACATCAAATACGTCGAACAATAGTAAAAATGCTTGTCGATGGGATACTGTATTTAGGTACAACGTTGGTCGGTTTTTCCTAAGTCTCCGTTTTTTCGATGAGCATTTGTGTAGCAGTCAATGCATGATGATATTGCATGTTTGTCATTGCATTTTTATATCTGCGTAAAATGGATTTTATGATTGTCAAATTTATCTAATTTAAACTCTTGAAGCTACGTAAAAATATTTCAGAGATTTCTCCACAGAATATGCTCGTAAAGAATATCCACTCTTGAAATTGAAATATTTAGTCACGTAACCTTCAATGCGGAGGATCATAAAGTTTGTTGTTTAATAACCACTTTTAAAGCTAAAAAAATTCCATCATTTCATCGAAACCCAAACCATTGTAAAAAAATAAGTAAGGTGAAAAAACTTTCTCGAACTGAAATTGATCAAACTTCACTCCATTCAATCAAGTTTTCTGCAAAAAAACTTTTACATTCACAAAATTTCAGCAAACTAATAACTCGATATTCTGTATATTTTATAAAATGAAACCTTATTACAAAAACGTGGTGAGGAGGCAAGCTCTAGAAGCTTTCAGTTAATAAAAATGGCCGAAATGTTTCCCGAATGGTAAACGAAACGTATAATTCGGTGAGGTAAATTTTAAAACTTAGAAGGTCCTGTTAATGTTTAAAACTTCAGTACGTCTCCGTCTCCAGTTGGCCTACAAAAACGGTTATTGAAGAATGTATTTCTAAATATTTTATCAAATGGCCCTTCGTGCTGAAATAAATCGGGAACAATACAGTAATTTTAATGAGGAGATCGTTCAAATCTTGCAGGGTAAGCAAATTCTAAACTCAGAAAATGAAAAAGGTTCGTTCAAGTGATCATTAGGTGAAACTAGTTAACAAGAAATAAAAGTGGTTACATCAAGACAAGAACTCTTCCTTAATCCCGATTTCTGAATATTTGAATATATTACTAGATACCATTTCCCAGGTTTAAGACGTTCATAAAATAACAGAGAACTTAGACAGTGATGAAGAACAAGTACACTAATAAAAGCAATTAGCGCAACAATAAAATTGATTAAAAGTCATATGTTCTATCAATCTGTATCATCGTCTACTCCAATATCCATCGCTACTTGTGTAAAGGGTGGATTAACAGTTTAGAAGATAGTTAGTCTTTTGTCTCAACATCCTTCACGAATTCCTGACAAATATGTACATAAAATGGCACTACACATATTTGTATCTTCTTATAGTACTTCCACAGTACCAGCACCAAATAACTTTTTGCTAGAATAAATACTACTAAATACAAGTAAAGAAGAAGATGGCTCACAGCCATACAAAAATTTAAAAAAACGACAAGCTGATTTAAACCAGGAGATAGTAACATTCAACGTTCAAAGAACGCTTTAGAAGATTTGACAAGTGCATCGACCTAACTTTGGATAAGGTTGAGAAATTAAGCTATTTTTAAGGATTCAAAATTTAGCATCTCGCAGTTATAAACAACAGATTTCGCCATTCATTGAGTGCCACATCAAGTCTTGCTCTTTTTACAATATAACCCAAAAAACAGTTTTGGATAAACCTTTACGTGAACCTTTACGTAGATAACTGTTTTTAGTGAGTTGTGATATCTACAACCGTTAACTATAGTTTATCGAAGGAAAAAATACTTCCTAAACGTTTTGCTATCATTACACGAAACACGTTATTACTCCTGTCAAGTAATAGAAGCTTAGACTTACCATACTTTTACATACAATCCAGAATAAATTATACTTCTTATTTTGAATCTGCATATTAGCTTTTTTACTATTTTTAAAGCCCAATTAGATATGGGTAGGTTATACAGTACCAAGGCATATTGTACTAATTCCTCCAATTATTTTCAACAGCGAGAAGGCATCATATCAACTGATAAAGACAAATTATAAAATGGTATTAAGCCCACAACTTGGCTCTGTTTACAGTGCAAAATATTTAACCAAGTCAATAAACCACAGAGTTAGAATATTTTCTCTAATTTCAATTGTAAACAATAATAAAAGTATTAAATGCATTGGTAATGAGATGCGAAAAGCAGTAATTAGTCGGATAAAGGCAGGCAAAAGCAAAGCATATTTCAGAGGGTTTGAATTTGGCTTTTGAATAAAGTAATATAATTAAAATTATAGGTTTGTGCACCTGTAAATCCAGACCAAACGAAAGTAATTGACACAAAAGGTTGTTATGTGCATATAAATGAGCGTAGTTATCAATAAAAGCAAAGGACAGTAAAAATTGTGAGCAATCTGACGGGTAGATGAACATAAGGATAATATAGAAAATTGCAAAGAGCAATCCTGAATGTAGACAACAGAAGAGAAGCAACCGAAGTGAAAATGGTGGACTCGGATACCAGTGTATTAAAAACAAAGTGCAAAAGAGCAGAGCAGTGAAATTAAAAACGTTTGTGAGTGCAACGCTAAAGAACAATACTAGTTATAAGCAAAATACAATATTTTAATTTAAGAAAATGTTAAATGTTTAATTTGTGTAATCAAACTTTATTCTATTTGTGGTTAATATTATCAAAACTAATTTCCAATTAATAGTAGAAGAACACCGTATTATATCAACCTGTTTTTTTTTTGTTATTAACAGAGAGAACTATTGAAAATAGAAATTAATGTGTCTTGTTGAATTTGTGCTCCAATTTTAATTAATGTTTTTATGATAATAAAAGTGTATTATCAAGATAAAAAGTGGTCCATTATTGCCAAAGTGTCCGAGCAGTTGTACTATCGTTTGTGGGAAGTTCCGCAACGAAAAATTTACATTTTTCCAATCCGCCTTCGAGTGAACATCGGTAGCCGAGCGCCTGGAGTTTCCGATCTTCGACTAGGACCAAAATTAGCATCGGAACCCAGAGGTCAGCAGGGTCTGCAAAAACGTCGCTGTCAACATCTGCGGCCAAGAAATTGGAGCCCGAGGCAGAAAACTGGGAGCTTCATCTGCGTGGATCATCGAAGCAACACCGAAGAAAACTTTCCAGGTAGGATCCATCTGTAATTTGAGTGTCAGCGTTCGGAAAAACTACTTATTTACCAAATTAAACCTTGCTGAAGAGGCCTGTCGCTTATTCGAGGGTCCAGCTACGCCGTAATAGTCCGTAAAAGCCTAGGCGTCATCAAATTTTGCGAAATTGGACAGAATCAAGCATCATAAACAAGTGAATGTGGCGTAGGTCCTACGTCATTAATAACGAAGGCGAGTTAATTGTTGCCAAGCAGGTATATTCAAATTAATTACCTGACGCTTTCTCACATTATTTCACGATTTTAACCGTTCAAATACACGCTGTACGCACAAACCATTTTGTGTTTATCTGTCAATTTACGAGGTTGTGAATTAGCTACTAAGAACGAGAAAATGAGCTATATTGAGACAAATAACCTACAATTTGAGAATATAGTAAAATTCTGAACCTAACCCTGAGATAAGCAGTTTCGTGTTTGCCGTGAGCTAAGCGTATTAGATATTGCAGTTAAATAAAATTTTATTTGTGCAATTAATTATTACATTTCAATTTAACTAGCCTTAAATTACTGACAGGCAAAGTTTGAGCACAGCATAAAAATATAATCTGAGAATTGTGTATGGATTTGCCCTAAATTTAACTTATATTCATTTTTATACCAAAAATAAATAATTAGAAACAGTTCAACCATTTCAATATATGACGATATGAACCAGTGCAGTAACGGTGGCTTAGAGGTACCAGCCTCTAATTGTGGGCCTGAATATATGGGTTCAATCCCAAATGACTACAACTGCTACAAAAATCTTAATGCTTACTCCTTCTCGACGAGAAGACGTCCCTGCAGTAGGGATGTTACGACCAGGATGACAACGACGACAACGATATAAGAAAGTAATAAATCAACTAGTAAATGGCACTAAAATTTCAGAATACCTAAAAAACAGTTACGATACTATTGTTACGCCTCAGTTACGCATCTATTCGATTTCATGGTACTTAATTTATAACTCGCGCGCTTGTGTCACGTCTACTTCTAGCTGGCAGCCCAGAAATTAAAAGGTCGCGATTGTTTCCCCGGCGTTCCTTTACGGCTTGCTTTTGTTAGCAGCATGAAGCCAGTTTAAGCCTCAGTTAAAGTGTTCAGTGAATGTATGGGCATACAGTTTGATTTTTGTGTAATCATTGCCCGCGCCTTTTCGGCGGCTTTGCATTCCTGAACCATATATTAGGGACATTTCGTTCCCACGCCATTGTCGGCGGATTCTACATTTGCTGAGTTACTTCATTCGCACATAGCCCTGAACATCTCGGGGTAAGTAAGAAAGCCTTCTTCGGGCTGTATTTAATTTCACCCGTGTTCTATCGTGGACTATTTTCTCCTTATAGCAGTCAGTGAGGAACCGTAGGGCAGTTTGCAAAGGTGTTAGCTTTTATAGTATCTGGGTGCGGATGCCACTTAGGGCATGATCTTGAGCCGTTCATATCGCCCGTCGCGGCCTACTTCACACCGATGGCGTGCATTTCTTAGTGGCAGGAAGGGGCCCGATTCCGGAACTTACCTACAGGTTAGTTTTTCCTTTGTATGGTCATTTACTGGCGACCAGTGCCCTGTCGTTTTAAGCCCCGTTCGGGCATTTTGACGTTTCGATTGCCGATGTCACCTTGAGAGTATACAGTTCGCTCCGCGAGTTTGGTACCTGGAACCACACAAAAGCGTTTCACCTTGCAAATCATTGCCTGATTTTAATGTATGCGATAATATGTATCGCTGTATTGTGAACTTGTATGTATTAAGATGTATGTGTTTTTGTGAGGTGCCTCGTAATTTGTCGACCTGTAATTTTACATGTGAATTAATGACAATTATATACTGTGATATTCGCATTCTGGAGTTATTTACTTGTTACTGCTACCTGTACTTGAGTTGATCTTTTCTTTCAGATTATTTTGTGCTACTTCAATTTACGTATTCTCTTTGAAGGCCTGGATACAATTGTCGTTACTTGGTAAAAATCCGTTGACGCCCTTTTATTCGAGTATTTTAAAGAACTGCACAAGCGTTCCACTTGAGCTAGTCTTGGCCGGCAATTGTATCCAAGTAGTCACAAGTCTGTCTATTTTCTTGAGAGATTAGCCAACGGATAGCTTTGTTATGATAACAACGCAGTAAAAACTGTGAAGAAAAACGGGCATAGACATTAGTGAAATGTGGTTTGTCAAAACGATTTTGGATATAATTTCCGATCTCTTCCATTGTTGATTTTATTTAAGATGGCGAAAGCCCTGATTTGTGAAATAACGAATCGCTCTCAGGATGATCGAAATTCTTCAATGACAAAACATAAATTGTTCTCCCAGACCATTTGTCGTACAATCATATTATGTAATGGCATTTTGCTTTTTCGTGAAGCGGAACTAGCAACATAAAGTTATCCATCAAAAAAGTACTGTTATTTTGGAAAATTATAAGAAGCTCAATCAGCATGAGACATCTGGTCTAACACTTTGACAATCAGAACTTATTATGAGATCAATTCTTTATTCATCTTTAGTGAGGAAACAACTGAGGGCGTTAATTCTTTGTCGGAAGCATGTCCTCGCGATTCGATTGAAACCAGAAACTTACTACTTTTCCTTGTATTTCTGTCGTTAAGATCAACGTAGCATTCTAATCGTTAAATTTTCTGCAGAGTGTTCCTTCCATCTTAAGGTTTTTTCACCACCTCCGTATCAGGTTTGCAATAAGTGAATCCTCGGTTTTTAAAAAAGAACAACAAGGCCCACACAAGCATACACACAAATGACTCGACGAAGCAATTTTTCCCTTGTTACTTTTGTTTAAGAATCAATCATTTATATTATAAACAGAATAGCTATGAATACCCAAAACAGTCCCTAACCAATAGCGTTCAACGGTCCAGCTGAGCTACACGGAGAAGGGTTGGGTTAACACTCAAATGAGCAAAACCACATAAAATTGCATCCAACTTGATTGTTGACAAATCGCGAATATAAGTTGGGAGATTCTCCTGTGATCCGGTAATCGCAACTTACATTGAAGAGAGATATCTCAAAAATCATAATGTAATGTTTAACGCACAAAGCAAGGTACCTACGAAATACAACTTTAAATGGCAGTTCATAAACTTATTCACGCCAATACATTTTGAATTGCGGCATAACATTTAATTAGAATGAAGCAAGGTTGTAGCTTATCTGTTGAACCCAGCGTCGATCAAAAAATCTGACGTGGGTTCAATCTTGCATTGGTGCTGAATAAAACAGTACCAACAAACAACAAAAACAAAGTTAAACAGGGGCCCAAAATCTATAAACTAGTAACCCAAATTCATAAACTAGCAAGCTCTGAAACAATAAGCCGCGGCTAGCGTACAGACCCGAAGGGCATTCTGAAATTCTTACTTCAGATATAAATCGACTTAACTCCAGTTCCAAGTAGAAGAATAAGGAGATACTGACTTATTAAAAAACATCTAATATTGGAAAAGATCCACTGGTTAGTGACTTTCCCATATTCCATATAACTAACCCAAAATCATCATAGAGGAAAATAACGAAGATACAGCAACAATTCAATTACAAATCTCTCATAAAGGACAAGACGCGAGGTCTCCACAAATTTCAATGGTTTGTTTTTACGAGCTCAGGCCGGAAGTCCAATCGAAACAAAATAAAACCAATAAATCGAAAACGTGAGCCCATAAACGGTTTCACCTTCACAGTGGGACAAAATAACCCTAAAAAACTACCGTGGAAAGAAGTCACATAGCAACCGCGCTAGGACTGAAGGCAACAAAACAAATAGCTTCGCTAAATGGAGTATATGATACGTAAAATTCAACAGAAAATGTCTGAAAAGCTAAGACGGTACGAGATATATTCTTCTTTGGCTGGCCCTTATATGCCCCTAGGGCGTCGATATCTCGTGGCAAAGAAGCACCGAGAGAGCCGAAACAACAACGGTAAACGCTGGCTTTTGGGTATTTGTACGGGTAACCTTTGTAAGCGAAAACCAAGTTGATATCTTTTCGAGCCTAAAAGATATTGAGGAATTCGTAAAAACACATTTTACCTCTTTTCAGCAGCGTAGGGGTCGAATTTCGAAAAATCCTATCTTTGTGGGCGCTTACTTCCCAAATTTCATCATGTTTCTATGTCCAGGGGTTTCGGCTGGGCGTTGAAGAGTCATATTAAGATTACCCTGTATATTCAGTGAAGCAGTGGGGGCTTCTGATTCTGGGCCAAAAAGACTGAGTTAAAACCCCAGTAACTGCTACAGCATTCACTGCGATTCACCAATCCGGCTTTAATGCCCAAAATCTCTTCAACGAGGAGAGACTGATTCACGAGCAATAACCTTAAGACTATTTTCTTAAGTTCTATGAAAATAATCAAATGCAGGCGATAATTTTACACTAGTTCAATTTCAATGATAGTTTTCCCAAGTGGACAATTTGTTTCTCGAGAAAGTTAATTTAAGGGGCCGAGGGCTGTTTCTAAAATGCTTTGGGCTAATCGGTCAGTCAGTGCCGTAGCATGTGTACGTTTGGATGTAAAATATGATACCACAAGGGGTGGCATTACAACACCAGAGCTCTTATGTGCTTTTGCAGTATCGCTTGTGTTGAAAGAATAAGGTCTATAATAAATACTATTACTTGAGTAGCTTTACCATGGAGGCTGTATGTAGTTCTATTGTTCAGCGGAGTTAAACTATGTTTTATTGTTAGTATTGCTACTGATTGTAGAGCTTTGTTGTTTGGGTCGTTGTTCATTATTTTATTGTTGGATTAGGCCCCAGTCGTTACCGCAGATAGTAATATCGTGCCTGGGAATTACGAACATCCGGTGACTGATGCTGCTAGCCGTTGACCTGATAAATACGTAACTTATTAGTGATCCCAGGAAGCGCCCCTGGATAGTCATGGAGTGCTCATTTTCCACAAATGCCTTGTGATTTTGGTCTTCTGCGGTGGCGTCAACCGTAGATCCAAATCGCACTGACATGAGTTGGAGCTCATCGGTTTAGTTAGCATTCGACTAATAGGCGCTAGGTTGATAGATATGAGAGGCATCTCATCGACGGCGCACCTGAAGATTATTCTTTACCGAGATATTCTACTAGACGCTACGTGGAAAAGCCGTGAAGGCCCCAAAGCCCTCTGTAAGTACTACCTTTCTGAACACTACTGCTAAATGTCTTAATATTTGTTTACTCGTGTTTGCATGCCTTGTAGAATTTGGCTGTTTTGAGCTTTCGAGTGAGTGTGAGAAAAAATAATTAGCCTCGAACTCTTTGGCGATGTTTCTATGGGTAAGAGTTAGATAGTCTCTGCCATTGCATCCAATTAGGGAAAACGTAAACTTAAGAATAAATAGGATGACATGAAAAATGTTATTGGTGAAGAGACTGAAGCCATAATTTGTTGCAAATTGGCTCGCATTCTAACGAAATATAACACAAAATTTAATAAACGAATGAAAAAATGTTGTAGAATTGTAATTTTTAAACATTGTATAGAGAGACATTGCAGGCAGACCGATAGTGTTCAAAGTCAAACGCAATCGTGTGTTTAAAAAAAATCATTCGCAGCATGCCATGATCAAATTGAAGTTTGCCATAACTTGATACACACACATTGAACCATTGAAGCAAATGAACTACCATAAGTCAGAGAGAACTAAATTACATCTTAATCTTGAACTATTTTCCTAAATATATACAAAACACTTAATAAAAACATTTTTATTGACTGCTATCGTTGTTGTTGTGTAAATGCCATCTTATTTTCTTTTTTGCTTAATACAAGTAAACTTAATGTAGTGTAAACATTTGTCTGTCACAGTGACAAATGTTTTCATTAACAAAATGCAATCTGACATTTACCTATACACTTAAGTTAAGACTTGACTAGATTTGTTAATCTTTCTTTCCAAGGCCTGCTCTAAATGAGTTTTGTATGGAACACACGATATAATCTTTTCAACGAAGTACGTAGTGAATAAGATGCAACTAAGATGCAAGTGACGTGCTGGAAATGCTACCACTCTAGATTATTCGTGCATTTAACAACACCGTCCAAACTCAACCGCCATTAGAGTGATTTCGCTTCTAATTTAAATATAATTTTTGAACAATATATTTACATCAAATAGTGCTTCAAAAAATTTTATATGTTTTAGGTGCTATAAATGCTAAATTTTTTAACATAGTAGCTTGCTCCTTGCCAATGCAACGCTTTAGTCGGTATAGGCAAATAATTTATCTAAATATGGGTATTACAATTTCAGAAAAAGTGAGGTGACGATCCACGGCCATCAAATATTCAAAAGTCGATATCCTGATGTGTGCTATCATACGTAAAGTTGTAAACCGCAGAAGTTTCATCCAACATAAAATGTAAGGCAAGCACAACTCAACACTCCTGAGAAACCCCAACGAAAGCGGGCGAAACATTGCTATCGTCTACCTCCAGTTGTAATGCAACATACTGTATGTATGATATATTTAATTTAAATAATTATATCCAGATAGCTAATGGGTATCATGTGATATAACAGTTGCATGTTTTAACTGGTGGGAATTGCAAGAGCAACCAGAGGGTTGTTTATATTTTGTGAATAACAAACATAATCTACGAGAAATAGTCACGTTAAGGGTTAAATTCCCATTAATTATGAAAAATAATAATTGATGATTTGATACGTAGTAGTAATATAGCATTCTCTACGATCAAATTTGTCTTCAAGTCACAAATATTATTCAAATATATAATTCAAGATTATTTTATTCCATTTAACTTGGTACATTACTACGAAGCCAGTAAAACCAGTGAAAGTGAGTGTTGTGGTATGCTGTTGAACTGTCTATCCAAATAATAGAGTTTCCAAAGAGCTACAACGAACTTTGATTTGGCCTGGAACAACCAAAGGTGGTGTTTACTGACTAGGATTTATCCAGTTAGAAGCTGAGGTACTAGAGCATTCAGGTACAAGATAAACATTCAAAAGGTTAGTGCCCATTTGTTACAAAATATTAAGAAATTATAAAACAAGTTTGGTGCGGCATATCGTTAAGATATTGTATTTATATTTAAAAAATAATTTAGAAGAATTATTTTGCTAAATTCGATAGTGATTCGAGTACTCGACGTTTTTCTACAATTATATTTTGAAATTTACACACCTTGGAATTATGTTTTTAGAATTTTTATTTAATCAAGTTTGGATAAATTTAACATTTTTGACAATATGTATTTTATTTTGTAATGTCAGATCACATTTCAATGTGCTACTAACAAACTGAACGTATAAATTTAACTTTGTGAATTGCTTGAAACTTGTATTTGATTCATAAAATCAAATAGTTATTATATTTTAAAAGTAATTCCGTATTTAACTATTAGAGAAAGTTTTTAGTTGAATATTAGCCCATTCAGCTGGGAGTTATGAGTCCCATTGCTTGTAAAATTTACTAGTCGAGGTTTAAAAATAATAATCACATGACATAATTTTAAATGTCAAATTGATTTAGGAGTTACGTCAATTCCTATTTATTGCATTAAGAAGTAAGGTAAGTACATAAGTGCACTGTACCTGATAGTATTTCTCTTTTAATAATTAGTAAAAGGGTATATTTAATTTGATATGAAAAAGATCTTCAAAGTGCAAGCTATTACATTTTGACTCACAACTTGGGACTTGATATTAATTGACATAACACCGCGAGAAGGAGTTATATAACAATTTTGGCACCGCCAGTGGGAATAGATATATTACAAAGTATGCAACCGTCCAAATCACGAGCCTTTTATTAAATAAACTGCCAAACGAAGTAGCAAACGTTCAAAACAGACCACAGATACTCAAAAGAGTGTAGTTTTTTAGCCCAGACGTCTAATACACTTTTATAGGCCATCGTTGGCACCAAGTCTTAAACTACTGCATTACTTCCTTACTACCATAAAAAGTACGGTATCCAATAGTTATCATGTGTAGTGTAGATTGCATATCCCAAGTTATCACCGTTGTAAATATCGTATAATTACCAATTTTATTAAAGCAATACGGTTAACATTAGCTTAATATTCGCTGTAGTCGATTTACACATGTTCCCATGACTTATATGCTTGTGGTAAATAACGTCAACAGAGCGATATTAAATATCTCCGACGGCAATCAGTGCGTGTTGATGCGATCTGAAAATATAAAAAAAACATGTAAAACTCACCGATAACGTAAGCTGTTAAGGTCGACATTCCATTTATATGCGACTGCAGAAGTAATCCATAACAAAGCACTCCCAGTCCTTAATTAACAACACTTTTACGTTTAATTTCAAAACCACGATGCACACCAATTGAACGACATAATTATTTCGCCCCGAAAGCGTTTAATAATGAAATCGCTGAGAGGTTAATTGCATATTTAATTACACTTATTCGAAAAACGGCAACTATCGATTCCCCATTCGCTCCACACTAAAGGGGCGCTCTACAAAAAAAGACAACTTCAGCACGCAGTCGCTACTGCATTTAAATGCAATTAAGTCAGGTGGCAGCGCAACTATATTTTTTGTAAAACCTTAATGCTCGTTGGTCTTGGCTAGTCCGGAGCCGGTAAATTTGAGAACAACTAGGAATTCATCTCATGGGTATTTTAGAGAAGGTTGTCCGAAGCGGCTCCACGTCAATGTACGCGTGAGTTCTATAAATTCTTTAATGGAGCACGAAATGCAAAAGAATTCGCCTGCTAAATTTCTAAGGGAACATCCTGGAAGGTCTGAACTACTCATAAATATTTCTTATAATCTTATAGAGTTAATTAGAACCGATCTAGCTAGTCAATCTTTAATTCCCCGGCTGCTCTTTAGTCCTGAAATATTTAATGGAGACTTAAATTCGGCATGAATATTTCCCTTAGTTCTTTCGGACTTGTGGGAGTCCCTTGTATCTTCTCGCCGAATAAGATGGATATTTGCAATATATTTGAAGATCTTTATAACATATCAAAATACTTCTGGTCCGATAGAAGCGTTACATACGGGTTCAATCACTAAACTTCTTCATAAAACTGCCCCGTTTACCGAAATTACCTCACAATTTAGTGTTTTGCATAAATTATACTTCCTAAACTGCTCTTACAAAGGAAACAGCTGGATTTTCCCAACGTCTGAATCTATTTTGAGGTAGCAAGGACCGACTAATCAGTGGTCTTCTGCTTTAATTAAACCTAGCTCGTGCAAATATGACTGAAAATAATCGGGAAAGTCAAAAGTTTCTGTTGATAAACAATGACCTCAGTTTCTATAAAAGGTTGATGTGAAAGAAAATTATAGAAAAATGAAAAATGTAATCATGAAATGTGCAAAAAGAGGGCTCTGATTTGTTCACTTCTCTGATAGAACCTTATCCTACCCTCGGATATGTTGGATTAAATCTGATAAAAATGTGACAGTACAAACAATGAAAATTCGATAATATCAACTGCTACAAAGCTGTATTGGAAGTGAAACACCTTGGCTTAAACGAATTGATAAATCAATGTAGTTCTAAACTCAAGATAATAATTTATTTTTAGTATAACCACTATAACCCTACTCAGTCCAAGATGCATTTTGTTAACGAATGTGTTAAAAAGTGTAAATTTCAGCTCTAATATGCTGAGACTTCATATAAACATCATGAAGCCAGAACGCATTAGAGCTGAAATTCATTTGATCACCCGATAGGGTAAAACGGTTTGTTTTCGATACTGATTACAAAGAAGCAGTTATTAAATTATTTACTTAAAAACATTGTAGGTAGAATGGATAATTTTATTTATGTTTGTTGTAAAATTATGTAAACGTTGGCCTATGTTGACCCATGTACCAGTTTCAAAATGAGCATCAATATACTTGTCTATAATGATAATTGCTTACATATTTAATATGGGTTCTCTAGTATTTTATTCAATATTGTCTAGATCCAGTAGGCTGCGCAACTCCATTATTAGGGGTATGACCGGGAGGGGGTACACGGTTAATTGGAAATCACGGATAATGCAAAACGAAGAAAAACATTGACATGTAGGTAATATTTATACAACGTATATGAGCATTACTTCGTAGAAAATTTGTGTTGGAAATAATTGTCGATTAATGTCTGTTTATGCAGCCCAATTTGCCACAAGTCGCCACTATTGGTAATATTCAAATGGTTGTCGACATAGTTAACCCGCATACCGGATAATCGACTCCTGGATAATTGAAAGCCTACTTATAATCCTTAATTTGTGTTCATATATTCTGATTTAGTTTTATTTGTTGTAAAATTAGATAATATGTTGGATCCGCAAAAATATATATGTACCTATTTCAAAATGAACATCAGTGTACTTGACTATACTGATAATCACTTACCGACTTACATAGTTAATATGTGTATTGATATTTTATTCAATATTGTCTATATACAGTAGACTGCAAATCTCCATTAAGCGGGGTATGACCGGGAGGGGGTACACGGTTAATTGGAAATCACGGATAATGCAAAATACAGCAAGACGTTGACATTAGGTAGAACTTACATAACGTCTATGAACGTTATTTCCTAGATTGGTTGTGTTTGAAACAATTGTGGATTAATGTCTGTTTCTATAGCCCAATTTGCGATAAGTCGCCACTACTGGTAACATTCAACTGGCTGTCGACACGGTTAAACCGTAACCAGATAATCGACTCCCGGATAATCGAGAGTCTACTGCGTTATAATCCTTTATTTGTGTTGCGAAGGTTTTATCTATTTTTGTTTGTTGTAAAATTAGGTAATAGGGCTACACGGTTAATTGGAAATCACGAATAATGCAAAACGAAGAAAAACATAAAAATATAGGTAATAAGAAACAACGTATATGAACTTTATTTCCTAGAAAAGTCGTGTTTTAAATAATTGTCAATTATTGATTGTCTCTACATCCCAATTTGGGCCAAGTCGCCACTACTGGTAACATTCAACTGGCTGTCGACACGGTTAAACCGTAAACCAGATAATCGACTCCCGGATAATCGAGAGTCTACTGCGTTATAATCCTTTATTTGTGCTGAGAAGGTTTTCTCTAGTTTTGTTTGTTGTAAAATTAGGTAATAGGGATACACGGTTAATTGGAAATCACGGATAATGCAAAACGAAGAAAAACATAAACATACAGGTAATAAGAAACAACGTCTATTAACTTTTTTTCCTAGAAAAGTCGTGTTTTAAATACTTGTCGATTATTGACTGTCTCTACATCCCATGGGACAAGTCGCCACTACTGGTAACATTCAACTGGCTGTCGACTCGGTTATACCGTAAACCAGATAATCGACTCCCGGATAATCGAGAGTCTACTGCGTTATAATTCTTTATTTGTGTTGAGAAGGTTTTATCTATTTTTGTTTGTTGTAAAATTGGGTAATAGGGATACACGGTTAATTGGAAATCACGGATAATGCAAAACGAAGAAAAACATAAACATACAGGTAATAAGAAACAACGTCTATTAACTTTTTTTCCTAGAAAAGTCGTGTTTTAAATACTTGTCGATTATTGACTGTCTCTACATCCCATGGGACAAGTCGCCACTACTGGTAACATTCAACTGGCTGTCGACTCGGTTATACCGTAAACCAGATAATCGACTCCCGGATAATCGAGAGTCTACTGCGTTATAATTCTTTATTTGTGTTGAGAAGGTTTTATCTATTTTTGTTTGTTGTAAAATTGGGTAATAGGGATACACGGTTAATTGGAAATCACGGATAATGCAAAACGAAGAAAAACATAAATATATACGAGTAGATTATAAGAAACAACGTATGTGATCTTTATTTCCTAGAAAAGTCGTGTTTTAAATAATTGTCAATTATTGACTGTCTCTACATCCCAATTTGGGACAAGTCGCCACTACTGATAACATTCAACTGGCTGTCGACACGGTTAACCCGCAAATCGTATAATCAATATCATTTGTGTTGAGATATTTTTATTATTTCTGTTTGTTTTAAAATTAATTAATAATTTGGCCCGCAAAATAAATGTTGTGATTACCAATGTACTTGTTTCAAAATTAACATCAATATACTGTCTATGCGGATAATCACTTACATAATTATGGGTTTCAGACTTTTGTTCAACCTTTTTTACAGTACACTGCGACTTTCAATTATTCGGGATGTGACTGGAAAGTAGAACACGGTTAATTGAAAAACACTCATAATGCAAAATGCATAAAACAGATGTATAAGTAATAATAACTTAACAAAGTATATGAACATTATTTCTTAGAAAAAGCGAGTTTGAAATAATTGTGGGTTAGTCTGTTTCTGCAACCAAATTTACGACAATTGGCCATTAGTGATAAAACACAACTGGTTGTTGACACGATTAATCCGCAAACCGGATAATTGACTGCCGAATAATCGAGAATCTATTGAATTATAATCCTTAATTTGCTTCAGATATGCTTATTTATTACTGTTTGGTGTAAAATTAAGTAATAAACTTCATATAAAAGTCGAAGTGTTACACGTAAATTAAATCTAACAATTGAAATTGAGTTAATAACAAATAACGACGTTTATTGCAATCTAAGAGCTGGTATTTGACCTTGCCCAATATATTAGGCTAAAATTTCTAATTTTAAGTAAGTCGGAACCAGCTATGAAACGTTAGGCCACAGCTAATGATGTAAATATAAACATTTTATACAGGCTCATTAAAAATAAACTTGATTGCAGGAGCCCAAAAAAAATTCTGTCTACACTGCACTTTATAAAACGAAGTATATTTGAACTACAATTAACTGAACTATTCGCTCATGTGCCTAACAGTCTAATCATCAGCTACACAAATATCCAAAAATATGTAATTTAAACCAAACTTATACATTACATTGATAGCTAGTGGCTCCCACGATTAAGTTTATTTTTCTACTCATGACATTGAAATCAGTCATTTTGACATTGATTCCGGTGGTTGAAGTTACATTTCAACCACTAGAGATTGAAATGCTCGGACTACCGGGATTTCAAACTGTTTGACATTCAATTGATGACAAGAGAAATGTCACTTTATGTTTAATTTTTTCTAAAGTGCATTAATTTGTTAAAATGAGTGAAAATTCGTAGAAAAAATAGTATATGTAACTCGTGGCTGATAAAATTTCAACGTCTCGAGTTACTTTTTTCAACTCGCTTCGCTCGTTGAAAAATACCACTCTCAACGTTGAAATTTTATTTCAACCACTTGTCCCATAATATACTATTTCGATCTCCCTGTACAAATGTTGAAAATAAAATGCAGTTTTATTATAATGGTTGTAATCTACTCCAACCTAATTTAATCTACGCAACTTAATATAACTTGAGCATATCAATTACCTAATTCGACTATTTACCAAAAGTCAAAGAAGCTGTGTATTTTTTTTAAATAGGCTAAACTAAACTAACCTAACCCAACCTAACATAACCTAACCTAATCTAATCTATTTTTCCTAACACAGCGAATATGATCTGATGCAGACAGATTATTAATTGCCTAATTAAACATGGAGTACTATACTAGACTAAACTTACTAATAATCAAATAAAGTCTGTGTTTTGAGCTAGTAGGTACATCAGGTTTATACAATTTAGGTACCTACACCTGTATGGCATGTGTTTCAGGTTAAGGGTAGAGTTTGAAATGAACGACGATTTTAAAACTTTGCAGATCCTTCTTTTAATGCTTTTCATTGATTTAACTCCGCTGTATTTACTCTAACTTCAATAGATACCTAGCTACAAACAACCATTTAATTTAAAAAATGTATTTACTAAATCACAACTTGTGTTATTAAATATTTATATTTTATTATATTCCAAGTTGAAATGTTGGCATCAGCTGACCTTTATTTTATCTACTTCTTATCAATTCACATACAATTAAGTTATTCATATTGTACAGCACTAAACCAGTATTTTGAATAATCTTACATATTTTTTTCATCAAATGTATTATATATTACAGTTCAAGTACTGGCGAAGCAATGGTAAGAATAATAACAACCTTAAATATCTAGATGTTGTCGCGATACGCCTAGAGTCGGATTAACTGGCAATCCTTTTACTTAAAATACACTTGTACACGAAGACCAAAGCTACTGTTGCGAAATTAATAAGAACACTTAAGTACCAATACTTGCATTTATTTTTCTGCCCTTTACAGAACACTTAAGTTTAATACCGTTGCTTCTTTATTTTACTTATTAACTAACTAAATTTTACGTCTAGTTTGACTAAGAAAACTCGGTAGCCGTTTACAAATTTCTAAATAAGCCTATCAGAGCAGGTCTAAATTTTTTACTTTTGGCACGTACATACGGACTTGACAGTTTATAATAGTCCTATAAATTTGACAAATTTGAAGCTTTCACACACTAAAATTTGTCAAGCTCGACCCATCGCAAATTATCGCTAATAAAGTTTTACAAGTCTACTAAAAGAATTTGCTCTCGCCGGTACGTAATTTTTATGATCGAGTTGCAACAGATGCACTTCTGACCACGTACTAGCCATATACCTTCGGCAAATATTTCGGCTTACGAAGTAAACCCTACATAAATTTACTCTAATCTATTCGTGAGATTGAAATATCTCCAACTTCCCATCGTAACAATGTTCTCTGAATGATGTTATTTTTTTGACAGTGGTCTATTATAATATGTTTTATCGGACTCTTTCCACTGTCTCGAGTGTTTATCACACGACGTTTCCGGAGTTTCTGATCTACCCCCGTCTTCAGGTGAATGAACTCCTGGTTAGTCCTGAGAAGGACTGATTTTTTGTACGTTTTTATCACCTACACTCGTGTCTTAAAATTATTAGACGATCAACTATTGCTGTGTAGACATCGAGGTATGTGATTGGCCAGAAATGACTAACATCAAATTAATTTCATCGAATTGTTTTCATTTCTGATCAATCGCGTACCTCGATCCTGCAAATAGTACACAACAATAGTTGATCCTTCTGTAATCCCATAATTTTAATTTCTCTGATACTTTGCGAAACACACTGTATATGTGTATGGATCAAAATAAAAAAATCCTTACAAGTTGATGACTTGAAAAATAAAGAAATCATTAACACGGCCTTGTCATGAGAAACAATATTGATTTTAACCACCCACAAAATACAGCTGTTACTAAAAAAAATTGTTAGGGCTAGGTACATTTTATCCTAACCCTGACGAAAACTATGTTTACCTAACCTAGCCTAACCTAACCTAAACTCACTACTTCTAATAAAATTATATATTTCAACTTGGTTATGCTTTCGAAAAAGTGGCAAAATTGAACTGAAGCTTTTGTGGTTAATATATCTCCTTCAAATTCTAAATTACAGCGAACCTTTGTTCGCTGTAAATAGAATCTGAAGTATTCACAAAGCGACCACTCCGCTGCCTGGACATACGCGTATTTCCTATTTTACGGTATTAGCCCGAGTCCAACAACCCTTGATTAATAATGCAGCACCGTAAAAGCTTATTCTGTATATTATGACACGGATCAGTCATTCGCTGAATTATTAACCCCCTTTGTCGTGCCGAAAATCATCATTTGAGGTAACGTTACAATAGCGCTGTGAGTGACAACTGAATTGGCAAATAAACCTGAAGATAGGAACGCGTGATGCGCTGCACATCAAGCAGGCTAATAATTTTATTATGGGTTTATTCGACTGTTTGTATTTCCCCGAAAGCGGTCGTCTTTTGTTCTAGCTAACCATTTTTATCGAGTGGGTTAACACTACCACACAGAGTCTACACTTTTTTCCTGCATTGCTGAACAGTTCCACGTTGTTTTTCCGATTAAATTTTAAAGGCATTTTCAGGAAAAGCTAATAATATCGCTTTGTGGCGCGTTAACCGCAAATCGATCTTTCACTTTATACTACAAAAGCTAGTTTTATAAACGTACAAGTCCATTTATTTTCCCAAGGCAAAATGAACGACGTAATTAATGATATTTTTTTTTATCTTTCTATAAAAAGAAAAGCTGGTAAAATGTCAGCATATCCCATTACTGCTGCGTTATCTAATCTTTGCCGCTGAAGGTTATCCGACCTTCAAGTAACCGATTGTGACCCTTCGAGAGAGTTGTAGTTCTTAAGTGAATTAAAGTGTTTTTAAAACAAAAATTAAATCAAATATCTGAAAAGCAAAAGCTAGAATTTGCTTAGTAGTATGGTTTTTAAATATTTTCAAATTTTTTCGCCGACTGTTACTAATTGATTTTGTATTTTCGCTATAATATAGTTTTATTTAATTAAAGCAACGTCCAATCGTCTAATTTCTCATCATATTTTAATTGAGAGAGATGCAAATTTTCACTAATTTGATAAGATATTATAGTAGTTTCCTTCAAAATATATTAAGAGGTATCGAAATCTTTCTACTTCTACCGTTAATCTAACGATTTTAAACCCTAAAAGAGTTTTTATTGTAAAAATAAGAGCGATGATAACAGGAAATTAAATCTTTCAAGTTGTCGGCATTACATGAGCCGTATTTCTAACAAAATCTATCAGCTTGAAATGCAGTATCACGTTATTTTTCATTCAAAATCTTGCATGATGCAGTACTTCTAATAAAATTGACACTTCGCTTCCAGTAGAGGTTATTGAGATTATTTCGAAGGCTTTCAAGGCCATTGTCTTTAAGTAACAAAGGAGTTCCGGGATTGGACCGTGTCATCATTGAGGTGGAAGAACTCAACTTTTCGCCCACTTTCGTAAGGGGCTTCATTAGGAGGAAAAGCAAAAGAGCACGGTAACTCAACGTGTAAACCACGCCAGAGACGAAACTCTTCTATTCCTTCCCTTGCAAAAGAATATCGACTATTGATTGGGCCACAAAGTAATATCGCATACAGTCTGAAACTGTTCTTTAATTTCAATTACAGGAGCACAATTTATTGCATAGCAAAATACTAGGTGCAAAATTAGCTAAAGTTATACCTTTCTTGCCCTTTTCTTTAGAAGCTAATCATGGAGCTACTTCTTGGTCACTTGAAATTACTAAGAAGTTAAGTTTCATTTGAGACATGGGTGGCGCAATTTAATTTTTTTAACTTGATGTACATTTTCGCAAGACGCAACATAACTGGAGTAGTATAGACTATTGAAGATCTGCAGACTTGTAGATACATTCCAATAGGCACTCTCAAACTTAGTATGGTAAATTAGTTCTACATTATTAGAAGGGCAGGCTTTTATTTATCCAGGCTGTGCATTGTGCAAGCAAAGCATATTTTTCGATATTTACAATTTCTGGAAGGAATTTAAACACAAATCGTCAAGAAAGCAAAATTAGTAAACACACAATGAATGCATGAGAATTATAACAATTAGAAATGCAATTGATTTGAATAAGCTCTTGATAGTGTAAACTAAAACGCGCTCAAGAGAAGGGGAGGTTCCTTGATTTTCTGCGTACCGAATAACTTGAACTGAGCGAACATCACACTGCGGATTTCTGCGATGCTAATAACTGCTGGGGTCTATACGCCATAGGGAAATGTGATGATAGTGATAAAAATACTAACATCCGTTCCCAAGCCGCTCCAACAGGCTTGGTGCAACAACCTGGAACATGGTGCTTTCGCAGTTTACAGAACAACTCTCGAGGGTTTCCAACAATATTGGCATTATTAGATAGATGAACGCCCAAAACCTTTCAAATAAGGAGCAAACCTTTAGGTGTTGATCGGCCTCAAAGATTTCTCGTCTACTTCTCTTCGTCTTAGATGGCCACAAGAAGAAGACTCGCTATTTCCAAAAAAACGCATCGGAAGGCTTGCACTGCTCTGAATTCGCGAGAGGCTCAACACGAACGAAGTGCCAATTTAAAATTTCCAAAATACCCAAAAATTAGACAACATGCTCTACACGCAGGCGCTTAAAGCGACCTACTTGCATTGTACGCCATTGCTATATTTGAAAGCAAGCAGCTTGGGAGCCTATCAAAAGTGGCAATTACTAAAGCACTTCAAAAAAATATAGCGCAACGAAAAAAACAACTTTAGAGCGTTACAATCGCAACAAACGTAATCACGTTTGTACGGTGAACATAGAGTGTTTTGTTAGTTCAATTCAGCTGCCGACCAACTTCATTTGTCCCAAAATCAGGCAGATTCCGTTTGCACACTTGTGGTGTGCTGAAACTATCTTAAAGTCGTTCTTTATGAAACTGTCATTTTTCGTTTCACCTCCATTAGCGGAAGGTTTCCTTTCAATCATGTTCAGAGACAAGAAGAATTCATATACCACAAAATCGAGTAAGACGAGTGATTAAGCTTGAATCTAATTTTTGCCAGAAACTGCTACCATTGTGAGCTGGCGCTTTGTCTTGTTGTAAAATACATGAGTGATTCTTCAACAAAATCGGGGTTTTCTTCCTTGTCCGTTCTCGAAGTTTTGCCAGTTAAAACTATGTAAACTTTTGGAAGTAAAACACCATACTACTATTGAGTATTGGATAAAATTAAAAACGCCTTCAGCGTAGCCTGAACGTTATTATATTGTTTTATACACAGAATCACCCCAAAGGAATACTTTGGCAGGTCATGTCAAAGTAAGTAGAGTCTTAGATATGCAAAACATAGTCAGATTCAATATTTAGTAAAGATATTCAAATGATTTCGGAATCTTTTACGGCCATTGCCATTATACAATAAACGACTTCCGGAGTTGGACCGTGTCATTATAAACATAGAAGAAATCAGTTTCGCCGCCTTTCAGAAGGGACTTCATCAGGAGTGAGGCAGACGAGCACAGCAACTCAACGTGTAAGTCACCCCAGATTTTAAACCCTTGTGGAGGGGTAGAGAACGAAAGAAAGGAAAAGGCGAAATTTGTAGTCAAGGGTTGTGGTGATTAAATGAAGAAGCTGAGGGGAAGGGTTTGGAAATGAGCGCTTTCTACATGGAAGGCAGAGAGCCTCAAATCATCTCAATTAAGGTTGTTAAGGTGTTTGCAAATTTCAATGCCGTCGAACATTTCTGCTTAAGAAGAATGGGGATTTTTACATAAAGTAAGATTCATCAAAAAAGATCTAATGGCCGTTATTGCGTTGATGATACAAAACCTGACCTGATATAACTTTAGTGTTTAGAGATGCGGGATGTTACTAAATGTCCTGTTTCACTAATGTATACACATTATAGGAGCAGCGGACTCATAGTGTTTAATTTATCCTTAGGTGAAGGGAGAATCTATGCGATGTTGCTAGAAGGTTTGCATACTGTTTTGATGTAGTTTTCGAAAAAGCGACCCTATGCATCCATGCAATCGGCGACTTGGTGGATATATGGATGAAAGGCTATCGATGCGATAGGATCAATTCTCGGAGGTTTAGATGGCTATGAATGAAGATGGCGAACTGTATATCCCTAACACCGCAACTGTTGTTTCTGGGAGCTTTCCGAACATGGTTCAATGCTAAGTGGCTGTTCTCGAGATTTTCCATTTATCAGAGGGAGAAACATTATCGCGAATATGATTCACCTTTGCTCTACAACGAATCTTCAAAAATATAGAATTGTCAGATAAGGGAACTAACATAAGTGGCAATCGACTAAGCCATTTAAAGATCGCTGATGACGTTGTCATATTTGCTGATACAGAAGAAGACCACAAAATACGACAGAGGAACGGAGCAACACAGATGGAAAACGTTGCAACATACACATACCTTGGGCAAATAATGACAACTAACAAAGAAAACTAAGAAGTAGAAGAAGTAGAACAAAGTTAGCATAGGCAACGTATGGAGAAATTAGCACATATACTCAAAAACAAGAGAAGTCCCCAACACCTAGGATCCAATGTATGGAATAAATGTGTCCTTCCCGTACCGATCTACGATGCCTAGACATGGACCATTAGAAATCAAATCATTACAAAGCTACAGGCCACACAGAGATCTATGAAAAGTTGCACAATGGAGACCGTGAGCGGGTAAAGAAATAGAAGACCAACTAGCGAGATGGCAAGATGATATAAAGAAAGTCGCAGGGCTACTGTGGTTAAGAATCACACGAGGCAGCAATAGATGGAAATAGCTAGGGGGGGGGGGGTCTATACTTGACATATGGAAGCTAAGGCAAGAAGAAGCAGCAGTTTTCGGGTTGAGATATGGAAACAGCACGGTGCACAAGTGAATTGATAACGAAAAACTTCTGCACCGGATTATGGGGTTCAGTGTGTAGATAGCGATTAGCGTGAGTGGGTTTGTGACATACAGAACGTCTAAGTTTACCATTGAGTTGGGGAAAAAACATGTCAAAAAAGAAAGAGAAGTGTTGCTTGCCAACTCTATGTTAAAGCTGATGTCTGGATTTTGACTATTCAAATAGTTTAAAAAGACGGGTAGAGTGTCTTTACCATGTCGCCAAATGATAAATATATCGTCAACGTATCGAAATCAGACCTTATGTTTCAATTCAAAAGAAATTAGAGCTAAGGTTTCGAAGACTTCACCCAACCGCAACAACTCTTAACTATACATTTCGCCTTCTTCTTTTCTTCCTTGCTCTTGCAAAATAACGCCTCTGACGTGGTTTACACATTGAGCTACCGTGCTCTTTTGTGTCCCTTCTGATGAACTCCGTATAGAAATAAGCGAAACGTTGAGTTTTTCTCATCTCAACAAGAACACGGTCTAATCCCGGAAGTTATTCGTTAGATAAGATATTAAACATTCAATTTTTATTTTAATAATAATAATAATAATTTATTGTGCCAATTACAGAATAGTAATTCCATTTACAATTAGTTTGACATTTGTATCATTTTTATTCTGACACATAACATAATTGTAATGGCTCTGTTGATTTGCTTATAAGCTGCTGTAATAATATGTATCTTCATCGGTGTTGTTATAGACTATTAATCAAATTAATTTTAGTATCGTTAAGAGCTTCAATACCGCTCTGAGTGCGGTAATGGATATTGCCACACTCAGTGCGGTAATGAATATTACCGCACTCTTTTTATATAAAAACATACATTGAACCAGAGTTTATTGATGAAGATAAAATATTGAACAATAAACGTTTGCTTATGGCACATAACGAAACTCGTTTGATTGCCGGAAAGGTCTGCTCATCGCCTCGTTTTGGCAATCAAACTCGTACCGTTAAGATGCTCATAATCAAACTTGTATCGTTAATATCTATAATGAAATAAGTATAAAAAGTTGGCAATTTTTAAAAATCTTGTATTTGGTCATACTTTGTAATTCCAAAACAATTTCTTATTTGACATTTTGCTCCTAAATGCTATTAAAATTAGTTAATTAAAATTCAATTTGACGTTGTTTTGTAATTGTCTTAATTGTGTACATCAGCCCGCCCTCATCGAATACCCAGTCGAATTAAAACGCTTTAGCAAAAAGTCGGCCCCACGTGACGTGCAAAAAATCCCAGACAGAATTAATCATCGCAACAGTGTTTGAGCAGCAAATTCCACCCGTCACGGCAATGCGGCGATTAATGGCACCCAGTACATTATTTCCATTTTACAATAATAATATGCAACATAAAGAATGCATATGCTTAGCACGAAAAATTTCTACATCATCGTGACAAATAGCGCGATTACTGTGCATTATTTCTTTCTGACCTACATCGCAAGCTTACCGACGCGATTAATAATTTAAAGGCGAATGCGTAGGGCAGCGATATTTTAGTGCCGCATTGTGATTGATTTTTTGCTTTCAGCTCGGGCTTTCGGAAAAAGCGCCGAATTTTAACATATTGGGCGTTGTTAGTGGCAACGCTAGCATAATAGGGACGAACTTCACAAAATCCTTCTACTGCAGTCTTTTCCGGCCTGAATTATTCAAGAAGAACTCATGGAGGTTCCAAATAGTTGGACGAATATGTTGATTTTTTACAGAGCTCCAGATGGATGGATATGAAACATATGCAAGTGCAGTAAATCCAAAAATTGTAAACAAATCAAAACAATACTTGAGGTTATACATAAAATATATGAATCTAAGATTTTCAAAATTTCGTTAAAATGTCTGTTCATATATTAATTTAGTATTTTTGTAAGAAACAATTTAAAGTTTTCAAGGACACAGCTGTTATACACAATTAAAAGTAGTTACTATTGAAACTATTAATACGATGCCTTGTAGAAAATTGTATTTTCCAAAGGAAGTTTTGTCTTTAATTCCTGATTTATACAAGCCGAGAATTGTACTATGCAATTTAAAATATATAATAGTTATTTATACAACAAGTATCTAACACGCTGCTTTTTTGCATGCTTGAGAAAGTTTCCAGAATGAGCAGAAGAAAAATTCTTTAAATCTCACAAGTCCAGAAAAGAAACTGTAGATACGAGTTTTTTTCATATATTTTTTTAAATCGGCAGTGAAGAATGACGAAATCGGCAGTAAAGTAATCCATTGTTTTACTATTTTTGGCGGGGCGACAGATAAAAGTCAACCGACGTCAACTTAACCTACAAAAGTTGGTTAAAATGTAATTTCGCGATTTCTCGATTTTAAAAAAAAACATACTGTATAAGTACCTTTTTATCCCTCATGTGGTTTGTGTGCCTTGGCCTTGCGGGCTTCGGCAACTAAATCCACATTCGTGACAAAAAGTTAAACTTCAGTACCTTGGTATATAAATTACTATTTTCTACTACCCCTATTAAAAGTATACCTTTAATCAATAGCTTGTTGAACTAAAACTGACATATCATAGATCAGCGGGCTAACGGTAAAATCAACTGTTTACTTTTAGCACACATGAATTTACGTATTTTAAATCGAAAGTAAGGTTATAAAATTGTTCTAGTTGCTTTTTTCGTTAATGGTAGAGTGTTTTAAATAATTAAAGTATTTTTAAATGAACAAAGTAAATTATTACTATATATAATTCCCTTTGACAATTAACTTTGACAACTACCGGTTGCAGAAATAGTCACCGGTGCTGGCTACTTATCCACTGCCATTTTTTAATTATGATATAAATTATAATATGCCTCGTCCACTAAACAGTCACTTTTAGCACTTGTATCATAAATAGTTATTTTCGACTACCACATATTTATGCTAAAAGAGATTAGAAAACCTCAACGTCATTTCAAATTGAAAACTCACAAAAAATTATGTTAGGAGTACTTTAATTTTTTTAAATTGAGAACTCATCAAATTAAATAAATAATTTTGACAGAAATTACAGAAGTGTGGCAAATAAAATTTTTATTGCATGGTATGGAAAGTGTCAAATAATTAATAACCTCCTTTAAGCAGTGGTAGTCGAAAAAATTATTTTTGAAATCATATCTTTAGAAGTAATTTAAGAAAGTACTTCGCCTTGAGCTTCTTTATTAATTTTATCCTCCTCTTTTCTTCTCTCAAAAAACATTTTGCTTCAAGTCAACATAGGCGCAATGTTGGTCACCCTAATAATCTTTGTTCTTATATTTATTACTTCTTTAAAATTTAATACAGTATATGTATCATTAGAATTTCAATAATATAAAATTAACATTTATATTCTATTACTAGAATTAATGTGTAAGAATGAATATACAACAATGTTTTCAATTATAAATCAAGTCCCATATCAATTATGTAGCGGAACTTGTATTATCGTATATCATTGTATCTATTAAATAATGTATCAATTATTATTTTATTATTCTTTGATTATAAGTACATAATCATGACACTATATTAAATTGTTTTATAAAATTGATAATTTTCAAAGAAAGTTATCTGTTAATAGTCTTCTTATTTACAAAGAGGAGAATTTTTAAGATTTCATTTTTTGTTATGATCCTTAAATAATAGATATTAAGTACGCCATGTAATTGTATCATAAGGTAAACCTATAAGTTTAATTTATTGACTTTTTATACATTTGATTGTTAAACGGGGATAAATAAGTCAATTTTAAATATTACAGATTTTTTAGCAGATATATATAAAGCAAATTTTTAGGTTAGCGAAGATGAAATATAGTTGCATCTTCGCTAACCTAAAAATTTTCTTTATATTTCAGCAATGTAAAATAATTATAATTTTAATCTGTTTTATAAACCTTCAATTGCAATTTTTTACTGATGATGCTAACAAAACTGGCGAAACGTCTAAAATTTTAAAAATGTTAATTATTAAACAATTTTGACAAAATGATTTTTTATTTATCTGCTAAAAAATCTGTAATATTTAAAATTGACTTATTTATCCCCGTTTAACAATCATAAGGTAAACCATTCAAGAAATGATAAATAGTTACCTGAAATAACTGAGAAGTGTGCATTTTCAGTGAACTGTCAACGTTTAATTAAATTTTAAAAAAATAACTAAATCGCGTGTTCCAACCTGAGAATTATGTTCTAGTAATTGATGACTGAGCTAGAGTATTGAACATCAATTAATCATAATTAAATATTATGCTGGGTTTAAAAGGATTTTTAAAAATTACGTACACTACTAAAACAACAAAATTTTTATGAAATAAAATTAAATATAATTTTTTTTAAATTATTTTTGCGTACTCTCTACCAAAAACTATTGTTTTGGAGCTTTTAAATAGGAGTAAAATTTTTCGGAATTTATGTATGTATGAACTTTTAGTTAACCCGAAATTTTTTATTGAAAACTCGAAGACAGAAGAATGATTGCCAAACCTGAAGTCATTGGGTCAAAATTACAGTGTTGGTAACTTTAACGATGATACATATCTTGATTGGTTCTGAAATGCATGTTAAATGGAAAACTCATGTCATGTTCATATGCCATTGCAATGTTATCAGTAATATTTAAAATTATTTCTTTTTTATGTAAAAATATGTCAGACATTTCTAAAGTCTGGCCCATATGTTTATCGTGGGTATACGACAAAAGGACGCGGAAAAAAGGAAGCGCCACATAAGGACGCGGACAAAACGACATGCGACAATTGGACGCACGCGACAAAAGGACGCGGTGACAAAAGACGCGGCGACAAAAGGACGCGTCCTTATAAATTTCCTGAAATTTGAATTTAGAATAAGACTAAGTTAATTATTAATAATTATCATATTTCAACTTGTTAATATAAATTTAATGTTACAGAAAATGATAATACAGAAATATTATAAGGTAATTCAAAAAAATACTGGCTTTAATCAGTTAAATTTTTGTGAGGTTCTATTCCTTCGCCTATCTAATATTCAACTTTTGTTTCATTACAGATCACCCCACATATGTACTTATTGTTTGCGAAACGTTACTATTTAATACATTTTAATGAAACTTTGTACTGGCTAATACTGCTTAATTTTTTGAAAAACCATTTTTTTTTTAATTTAACTCAGTAACTTACTAATTACAGATCACAGCTGATTCTCTCCTTTAGTAATAATATATTATTCATATATTTAAATAAATATTTTACTAATTCCCAAGAACGACACACACATGTAAGTTACTTCCCTCAACTAGTGCATTCTAGTAGAGCTACGTAATTATTTGTACATGTGAAAATTAAATTTATATTAACACCTTCTAATATAATAATTATGAATAATTAACTTAGTCTTATTCTAAATTCAAATTTCAGGAAATTTATAAGGACGCGTCCATTCATCACTCGTCCTAAAGACGCGCGTCCATTTGTCGCCGCGTCCTTTTGTGGCTGCGTCCTTTTGTCGCGTGCGTCCAATTGTCGCACGTTCTTTTTTCCGCGTCCTTTTTTCCGCGTCCTTTTTTCCGCGTCCTTTTTTCCGCGTCCTTTTGACGTGACACCGTCTATCGTAATACTTGTTCAATTTTTACAACTTCTATTGCAGTATAATATGCTTTTAGAACAGTTTCTCTTTAGAACCAAATTGGCCATAATTGAACTGTTTTTAGTTTGTAGTAAGTATATAAATAGCCATTTGTAGTATTAGGGAGAAAAGTGTGCCATATCCTCCCGTAAATGTAGTTTAATGCTCCTGAGTTAGCAAGAGCAGTAATTATCCAAGGGAGGAATGACACTTTACTCCAGAATTATATACTTATAATTTGTTTGATACTTTTACTTTATGATATGACTATCTCTTGTACTCAACTGCATTCAAAAATATCTGAATATGAAAACGCAACAAGAATTGATTTGTTATTAATCAGAATCACATTGTCTCGCGTCTCTAATGGCAACGGGAGCCAGTATATTATATTCCCTCCCGCTGCTATTGGAAACCAACATGTGAGCCAAACGTCTAGTTTTGCTAACAGAAAATCCCCTAACAAGCGGCAGAAAATGTCCCTTTGGGATCAAGGCGACAAAAAAATTATTTAAATTATTTACTATTAAAACAACATACAAACTAAGATAATACATATTTAGGTTGTTTATGAAACTATCAAACATCATTTAAAAATGTAACTAACGTGAATCGCCATTTTCATTCATTATTTAGAAATAAAAATAAACAGCTTTCAATTACACAGTATATACTACCTAAACTAATTAATTGAACTAAAATCACAATATACAGGAAATGTTTCTTTTTTGTATGCATACAGGCTATGTATACTTTTATGAAAAACATGTCACTATATGCAATCTATAGTCAACCAACTATAAACTTCAAATCTAAGTCTCGATTTTTGAAAAGAATAGTCTGCTGTCGAAACAGTAATCAAATTATTTAATGTCCCTTTTTCGACAAAAACAAAAAAAATAAGAAAGTTTTGAAATTTAGCAGATATGTTTATCTAGTACTACTGTTGATTTTGTAAAAAAATTCTAAACAGTTGGAGATGAGACACCGCCATCACCTTGAAAAAAGTGCAGACTTTGTAGATTTTTCACAAATATCTTCGAAACGGTCTTTTGTCTTAAAAAAGTTGAATAGAAAATTAAAAATGGTTAAATTTCCTATAAAAACCGTCCTACTCGTGTTTATCCGCAGTGTCATAGTTTTCTATAATAAATCGTGTCTTCAAATAATAGGTATTTACTTCTTATTAAAGGCATAACATAGGCATTTTTGGTTCACGGTATAGAAATTATAACAAGAGGTGCAGAGCACCGAAGGCTATAACACGACAAGCGCCAAAGAAGCTGTTTAGGTACACCTGAGGTGCATACAACACTTTATGTGCGATCGAAATTCTATTACAATTGGAGATCTAAATTATACAAATCCTTACCAATAAAAAAAAGGGCAATTCTTATAGTTATTAGCTGAATAGCAACTATGATTTTGACTTTATCGACCAAGGGCGAAAACGACTTGCTTTACACCTGAAAATGAGATCTAAACACGTACATTACTGATCAAAAGCACATAAAAAAATCCTACTATCGTGTGACAGTTGCTTATAAAGATTCTAGTGTCAAAAGTGACTGTTTATACCACTTTCAATTTTTAGCCCGCGAAGTTTTTTTTATTGCACAACACCAAGGTAGCGTGCAACAAAAACATAAATTGCACACTCCGTCGTAAATTATATATCAACATGACTTAGACTATCTAATACCGTGTAACAGGAGAAGTGTCATTGTTTTACGTTTTTATACGTCGGCTACGATTATAGAAAAATATTGTAACATGCGCACAGAGTGTGTTTATTATCCATATTGACAATTCATGCCGCGTGCCGTAAATACCAACGTTTTACACTTGATACATAAGTAAGTAGCTATTTTACAGTACAAAAAGTCGACAATGCATTTAAAAAAGGAGGTCCGCGCAGCTATCCTTCATAAAGGGCAAATCTTTATTATAAACCACTTCCGTTTATTTTGGATAGAGGTTGGCCATGATTTATTGTTTTAAAGTTTCTATTGGAGTTTAGCTATGCTGAGGACATAGTATTATTCATCAAAGACAAAAGTGGGTGAACAGTCAAGAACAGTAGATCTATAAATAAATATGTTAAACTCAAGAATTATGTCAAACGTACCAGCGCAAGAGCATAAAGAAATTGAGGGTGTAAATATCGAAAATAGACTCTTATGCATATCATGGAAAATGGGGAAAATCAGGTTAAATTAGGTTGGACTGCATTTGGAAAATTGTCATATACCGCGTGAGTTTTTTAAAGTGTTACACGGCAATAGAGATGGGCGCGTGAGTGAATTTTCGCTCACGTCACGAACGTTTCACGCTTGCTTTAAACAGTCACGTTCACGCACGTTCACGCTCACGTTCACTCACGTTCACGGCGTGACACGCCACTCACGACGTGACACGCAGCTTTTATTTCAAAATTTAAATTCAGATAGAACAGAATGTTCAAATTTAAAACCAATGAAAACCCCCTAAAGAGAACTAAAAATATGTTTTGCATCTAACATTTACGTGATATCTTGCAATCAGAATAGTTGACATAAAACGAAAATAATTAAAATAGACTACAATAACTTCGACAAAGGATAAATACTGATTTCTCTCAAATATATTTCTTGCAGCTGTCTTCGAAGACATTACTTTTAATACCAAAAGTCCCTTATTGGTATGAGTACAGAAGGTATATGTTGCTAGGCAACACTTTTAATTTGTAGGTTGGAAAGTACTTTTACGTACAAAGATCAACATTTTCAGCTTTAAGGCGAGTATACAAAATAGCTATTTATGCAACAAGTGCTAAAAGTGCATAAACGACTTTTAGCACGGGTTGCATACAATATTTTATCTACGACCTTAATTTTACTGTTATTAATCCATAAATATCGATTTAACAAATGTTTGCATCTACGACACTTCTAATTTATGTCATAATAAATAGTAGGCCATGCGCGGGCGAATGTTTGCCGAAGCCAGTGCTGTCAAGGTCAGTTACGAAATGTAATTATTAATACTCCACATCTGAGTGTATTCATTACATAACACTTTAATTATTTCAAAAACACTTTACCTGTAACGCAAGAAGCAACTAGAATAACTTTACAACTTCACTTCCAGTTCGAAATTGTAGTTCTATAACCTCACTTCACTTTTAGCACTAGAGCTAAAAGTAAACAGCTGATTTTTTTAACCACGGTAAACTATAAAACGTCACTTTTAGTGAAACAGGCTAGCGCTAAAAGGCCTACTTTTAGTAGTGGTCGTAGATAAAAAACATTACTTTTATTAGAATAATAAATTTATCTACACAAGTACACAATAAATTGGTTTAAAAATAAAACGTAATCAACATTTTCAGTATTAAGTCGAGTATACAAAACGAAACATTAGGTACTTGTCTAAAAATAGGTTCATCTACACATCTACACAATACATTTTTGGTTTAATAATAAAACGTAATTAACATTTTCAGCGTTAGCCGAGTATAAAAAACAAACCATTACTTTTATTAGAATAATAAGTTCATCTACACATCTACACATTAAAATGTTGATTTAAAAATAATATGTAATCAACATTTTCAGCGTTAAGTCGAATTCTGCGCTCTTCTAAAATTCGCCCAGCTGTAGAAAATACCTACTCTTTCGCTTGTAGCGGAACTTGCCGGTATGTTTAAAATTTCTCAAGTTTTTTTAACAGTGGCATATTTACACTGTTTTTCCAAAATCCTAAAATGTCATCTACATTTCCGAATTTTAATTTAACATACTAATTTAGTTCTGTTTCGACATCATCCTAATTACATGTGTCATCGTTAGAACTATCTCTAAGTGTAGAAAAATAAGAATCTGATGCTGATGTACCAGTTTTGAGTCGTTATCTATGTATTTCATCATTATCATCTATAGTTTTATTTGCATTATAATATTCTCTTTTATGTGAAGGTATGAACTTTAAGGATTTATAATTAGGGTCCAAAAATAAAGCCACATAATGTAACTGGTTTGGCACAATTTGTGATTTAATGAATTTAAAAGTTGCTGCAAACTGCAGTTTTTTATTCGTTACTAAATATTTAACGTGAAATTAACGTGAAACGTGAATCACGCCTTGGAAATTTTCACTCACGTTCACTCACGTTCACGTCACGATTTTTAAATATTTGTCACGTTCACGACGTGACACGCCGTGACACGACGTGACACGACTGTTTTCACGTCACGCGCCCATCCCTACACGGCAATATCTCGAGAACGGTTTTAAATATTCTCATGAATTTTTGGTGGGATAATAGAGATATGGGGGTACATATTTAAACATATTTTTTGCATTTTATCCCTCTCTCTGTTTTGAGGGATGGTGAGTAACTTTGGAATTTTAAACGAGATGATGTGTTTTTGTTTCCAAAATTCGAATCTAAGTGAGAAGCTACATGTGTGTACAAAACATTTTTGGATATGCTCATTTGGTTACGGAATTTTGATTAAATTTATAAAATAAATACATTGTACGAATAAATCAAGTTCACTTATTCCAGAATTATTATTCGTTTCCATAAAAATAAGTTATTTTTACTTGCGTCAGTTGAGAATGTTGACGTTTTAACGATTATTATTCTTTTTAAATTTATAATCTAATAAATCATCCGTAATCGAAAAAGCAAATCAAAAAATGTTATGCGCACATATGCAGCTATTCATGTAGATTCGAATTTTAGAAACAAAAACACATCATCTCATTTAAAATTCCAAAGTTACCCCCTACCCCTTAGAACAGAGAGAGAGGGGTAAAATGTAAAAAATATGGTTAAATATGTCCCCCCATATCCCTATTACTTCACCAAAATTTCATGAGAATATTTAAAACCGTTCTCGAGATATTGCCTTGTAACACTTTAAAAAACTCACCCGGTATATTAAAATTTAACAAATTCTACAGACAATCTAAAGCTGAAGTTTTAAAATCTTGCGTACTACATGCTCTTACATGTGGCACAGAGACAATGAAAAGCATACACAAACTAAGTCACGCAATGAAGTTTGGTTGGTATACGGCTACAAGATGCAGTACAAAACTAGGAAACAATCGAAATTACAGCCAAGTTAAAATGGAGTTGGGCTAGTCATATTATAAAACACACACACACACACGAAGGCGAATGGTCAATCAGTATAATCGACTGAAGACTCACAACGACAACAAGACAAAATCAAGGACGCCCACCGGCAAGATGATCTGGTGACATTAAAACCATAGCAGGAAACAATGGCTAAGCTTGACTGCTGATCGAATAGCCTGGAAAAACAAATGAAAGAACTATATCCAACAATTGAGTCAAGTTGTCTGATCAAGAAGAAAAAGATAACGTTTCAACAGAGGTGTAGCCACTACCACCGAAAAACAAGGCAGCAGCTCTTAGTGCTGACGTCACGCCGGAGCTCTCTGTACTGACGTCACGCTGGAGAGTTGCGGCCTTGTTCTTTAGGAGGTAATTGCCTAGCTGATTCGTAAACTCAAAATCAAAATTACAAAGTTGGATTCACAGAGGAACTGACCTAGTTCACACGTATAAAACAGATTTCCTGACCAAGCCACATCCAACTAATCGTGAACGATTTATACACACAACCATGATTACAAAGCCGTAACATCCAAATTAGTCTAAAATTGAGGAAAAGTGGATATCCGCAAAACTCTTACGTCGCGCCAACGATCTAATGCATAAAATATCAAGATAAAAAACTGCGTTTGTGCATGCAAATGTCACCACAAGCTAAAATCGATGTACAAACTGCGTTTTCCCGTTGCTAAACCGCCTTTTACGGCACAAACATGTCCAACGTATCGTTAATTTTCTCTTTTGCAGCGCGACGATTAAAATTAAAATATTTACGGACGTGCAGTTCAGTTATTGATCAACTGCATGCTTTGTTGGCGAGCTTGCTGTATTTAATTTCACCGACTCTGCACTATTAAGTACGGAACAATTTAATTTCAGGCTCGTTTTCAGCATGCTGGAGTTTATGAAAAGCTCCGTGAAATTTTAACGGTGCCGTTACGCAAATTAGCTGAAAATAATTGCGCGCATATTTTGCTCCGTGTGTTTTGTCTGTTTTGAAACGTAATTTGTGCAGCAGCGACGTGCTACGGCCATTTCGGCCTTTCGCGACTGGATGAAAACGAATTTTATCAGGCAGAGCAGGCTGGAAGCTCGCAGAGCATACGAATTTCTAAATCTACTGCGTTAACATAAAACGGGTGTGTAAAACGAGCCTTAAAGATTGCCGTTCCGTTTTGGCGTCGGCGTCGTTCGTCTGTTTCTGTATCGACGGTAGCGATTCCCAATTATTAACTTGAATTTTGTAATGGCACGTGTCGTTTGCTTTCAAATAAAAGTAACGCTACTAGATTATCCATCTATCCTTTTCGTTCTACACAAGGACAAAAGAATAAATGAAAAATGGACATACAGCTATTAACAAAAAATAATTAGAAAACTGCAGAACACGAAGATTATATAAACGGGTGTGTAAAATGAGCCTTAAAGATTGTCGTTCTGTTTTGGTGACGTCAGCTGATTATGTTTCGTAAAAGCAACCAATTATTAATTTGAATGTTGTACTGGCATGTGGCAAAACTAATTTTATTGCAGATTACAATTTCTGGTGTGAACAGCATAAAAGAAGGTAAGGTTATATTAACGAGTGTGTAAAACGAGCCTTGTAGACTTTCGTTCGTATATTTACTCTTCGGTAAAACAGAAACTGGACTATTAACTTCAATTTTCTTGAGGTAGGTGACGTTTGCTTTCAAATAAAGCTACATTATGCAGGTAACTACAATACTTTACCACTGTTTGCCACAATATTAAAAGATAATGATGAAAAAATACAAGTTATATAAATTCGCACTCTGCTTGGCTACGTTCATCAGTTTCTGAGTCGACGATTGCAGTTCCGAATCACTTAGCTGAACTCTGTAACGACAGGTAGCTTCAAACGTCTTATAAGTTTCGTTATAGAGATAGCGACAATTTATACAAAACATAGATTTTGTAGCGATAAGCAACATTTTACGTTTTTCAAGCTAGATTATAGAAGCAGCAATAATGTATTCCTACTATTTTGCAAAAAAAAAAAAAACGGTTTACATTCTGTTTTTGCCAGCTTTCATCTGTTTCAGTTTCGACGAAAGAGAAGCTGGATTATTAACTTCAATTTTGTAGGGGCAGGTGACGCTTACTTCCAAATAAAGCTACTACGTACGTTGTAAAGGTAAGAACAGTAAATTGTTACTTTTTGGGACAAAATTAAGAGATAGACAATAACAAATAATTAAGTTATGCAAATGAGTTTGCAAAACGAGTCCTGTAGATTTGCATTCTATTTGGCTACGTTCATATGTTTCTGATTCGATGATAGCAGATCCGAATCACTAAGCTGAAATTTGTAACGACAGATAGCGTCTTGCGTTACGTTATACAGATAGCGACATTTTATACGAAACATAATAAAAGAAGAACTTAACTGTCTACTTCACCTAGATAAAATGTAAATAAACAACTACGTAAAAGGGAACTTCTGCAAACAAGAGTGCAAAGGAAGCCTCCAAGGTGTTTGTTATTTCGCCATTGAAAGCAATTCCGAATTACTACCTTCAAATTGATACCGACAACGACAAGTAACGTCTTACAAGGTAAATTATAGAGTCAACAACAGTTCCCACCTTTTTGGGACCATATAAATGGTTTGCATTCCGCTTTGCTGGTTTTCTTCTGTTTACCTTTCGATAAAAGAAAAACTTGATTATTGACAATTTTGTAGTGGTAGGTGGCGCTTGCTTTAAAATAAAACTAGTCTTACGTTGTACAGGTAAGGACAGTAAATTGTCACTCCCTATTAAAACAAACTTTATAGATCTGTATTCTATTTAGCACGCTTTATCTGTTTTTTATTCGATAATATGAGTTCCGAATCACTAAGCTGAATTTTGTAACGACAGGTAGCGTATTACGTCTTCTAAGTTACGTTATAGAGGTAGCGGCATAATACAAGGAGAAAGAGCAACTGTTAGCTCCACATAAATGCAAAATAGGTAGGTAAACATCTACGGAAAAAGGAAGTTATACAAACAACAGTGCAAAACGAGCCTCAAAGGCGTTTATCGGTTGGGTATTGAAAACAATTTAGAGTTACTAAGATAAAATTTATAACGACAAGTAACGTCTCGCGTCTCATTAGGTAGATTATAGATTATTGTCACTATTAGAAACAAAATTTAAAAAATAGACAATAACATAACAAATGAATATAAACGTGTTACTAAAACGAGATGTATAGATTTGCATTCTGTTTGGCTGCGTTCATCTGTTTTTGATTCGATTATAGCAGTTCCGAATCACTACGCTGAATTTTGTAACGACGGGTAGCGTCTTAAGTTTTATACGTTATAGACGTAGCGATTCATACGAAACATATAAAAGTAGAAAGTTCAACTGTTCGCTCAACATAAATGCAAAGTAGATAAACAATTACGTAAATGGAAAGTTACACAAACAAGTGTACAAAACGAGCCTCAAAGGCGTTTGGCAGTTCATCATTTAAAGCAATTCCGAATTACGTCTTACAAGCTAGTTTCGAGAGGCAGCAATAATTTGTTCCCACTTTTTTAGGACAAAATAAACGGTTTACATTCCGTTTTGTCAGCTTTCATCTATTTCCCCCAGTAAAACTAGATTATTAACTCGAAGTTTGTGGTAGCAGATGGCACTTGATTCAAAATAAAGCTAGCAGATCTTACGTTATATAGGTAACGCAATACATTGCCACTCTTTGGGACACAATTAAGAGATAGACAATAACATAACAAATGACGTTATATAAGCAGGTTGAAGTTGATTTGCATTCTATTTGGCTGTGTTCGTCTAGTGCTGATTCGATTATGGCAGGTCTGAATCACGAACTACTAGGAGGAGTTCTGTAACGACAGGTAGCGTTTTGCGTCCTATAAGTCACATTAGAGAGGTATCGACAATTCATAAGAAACATAACAAAATGGGAAAGCTCAAGTGTTCGCTCCACATAAATGAAAAATAGATACACAACTACGGCAACGGAAAGTTATATAAACAAGAGCTCAAAACAAAATTAAAAAATAGACAATAACATAACAAATGAATATAAACGTGTTACTAAAACGAGATGTATAGATTTGCATTCTGTTTGGCTGCGTTCATCTGTTTTTTATTCGATTATAGCAGTTCGGAATCACTAAGCTGATTTTTGTAACGACAGGTAGCGTCTTAAGTTTTATACTTTATAGAGGTAGCGACAATTCAAAAGAAACATAAATGAAAACTAGATAAGCAACTACAGAAAAGGAAAGTTATATAAACAAGAGCTCAAAAGGAACCTCTAGGCGTTTGTCGGTTCACCACAGAAAGGAATTTCCAAACACTAACTGGATATATGTAAGAACAAGTAATGTTTTTTATGTCTTACAAGTTAGATTATAGAGGTAGAAATAATTTATTTCCACTTTTTTAGAATAAAATAAACGGTTTGCATTGCGCTTTGGCAACTTTCGTTTGTTTCCGTTTCGATAAAAGCGAAACTGGATAATATTAACTTCCATTTTGTACTGGCAGGTGATGCTTACTTCCAAATAAAGCTACTACGTAGATCTTACGTTGTACAGGTATACACAATAAATTGTTACTTTTTGGGACAAAATTAAGAGATAGGCAATAATAAATAATTAAGTTATGTAAATGAGTTTGCAAAACTCGTCCTGTAGGTTTGCATCCTATTTGGCTACGTTCATCTATTTCTGATTCTGATGATAGCAGATCCGAATCACTAAGCTAACATTTGTAACGACAGATAGCGTCTTGCGTCTTATAAGTTACGTTATACAGATAGCAACAATTTATGCGAAACAATAAAATGAGAACTCAAGTGTTCGCTCCACATAAATGTAAAATAAATAAATAGCGTTTTACATCGTATAAGCTAGATTATAGATGCAGCAATAGAGTATTTCTACTTCTCTAATTTAAAATGCGGTTTTCATTCCGTTTAATAGGCAGCTTTCGTCTTTTTTCCTTTATGAAAGAAAAACTGAATTATTAACTTCAATTGTGTAGTGGCAGGTGACGGTTGCTTTCAAATAAAGCTACTAGATCTTGCGTTATACAAGTAACAATATTACATTGTCACCCATTGAGACAAAATTAAGAAATAGACAATAACAAAATGAGTTATATAAATATGTTAGCAAAACGAGTGCTTTGGATTTGCATTCTATTTGGCTGCGATCATCTGTTTCTGAGTCGATGATAGCAGTTCCTAATCACTAATCACTAACTAAATTTTGTAACGACAGGTAGCGTCTTAAATTACAATATAGGAATGGGTACTATTCATACGAAGGATAATAAAAGGAAAAAGCTCAACTGTTCGTTCCACATAAATGAAAACAACTACGGAAAAGGGAAATTATGCCAAACGCGCCTCAAAAGCGCTAGTCGATTCGCCATTAAAAGCAATTCGGAATTACTAACTTGCAATTTGTAACAAGTAAGGTCTTACGTCTTGCAAAGTAGATTATAGGGGCAGCAATAATTTTGAGACAAAGTAAACTCTTTCCATTCCGCTTTTGCAGCCTTCGTCTGTCTTCGTTTCGATGAGAGTGAATCTGGATTATTATATAGCTCAATTTTGTAATGGATTTTTAAACCAGACTCAAAATTGTTAGATCTGGCGGTCTATAGAACTCTTTCCCATTTTATGGACATTGTTTTTCAAAAACTCCAATCTAGTATTAAGAATAATACAGCATTTTGTTCTTATAAACTACATGGTACTTATATCGATAGTATAAATAATATTAAATGTATATTGACATATCCTAAGATCCTGGCCACTTCCAGAGAACGGACATACTTGACATTTGACACAGTTATAGACTTCAAGGTCTTAATAAGGAAAAAATTGTAAAAGTGTCAACCCAAGAGGTGAAATAGAAACTTAAAATTTGGCATAGATATACGTTTTAAGAAAACATTTGGAAATCACAAGATCATCCCCGAACCTCTTAGCTTAGAGGATGAAAGTTAACGTATCTTAAGATTTATTTTCTACAGTTTATAAGTTTTGAGATTTTAATTTTAAAAGAATCAAACCATCCCAACCTACTTTTGAAGGGCAAAATTAAATTGTTTGTTTGTATCCATAAGTCCACAAGAGATAGACAGTCACTGAAAAATACCTTTGTACAACATTAAACAAATGCAATTTGAAACAGTTATTACTGAATAAACATATATTAAAGTATTTATGTCTTAATGTTTTACGTGTACCATGTTTCATAAATAGATTAAAATTATATTAAGAATGCGCTTCAAATGCAGCATAATTAAAAGAACAACATTGTCGCCACCTGTACAAAACTAAGTAAAATCGAGTCGCCTTAAATAAAACCCACACGTTTCCGAACATACTTCAAAATATCCCGCTTATCTACGCACTTAATCAACGTCAAATGAAGGACGTTTCGCACAAAATACCGCAAATGCTAAAATATGGTAACGACTAGACTACTAAAAAAGCACAATTTGAATTTTTACATCGCTATGAAAAAGCCTGCAATTTAGCTGTACCCTAAATAAATACGAATATGTAAAAATCGCTCTTTATCTAACTAGTTATCGTTGCTATAATTGACATTTCCACTAAAATTTTTCAAAAGGCGAACACTCTAAAGTGCTTGGATATTTTGAATTAAAGTAAAACTTGGCTTATTTTGTTTTAAATTTAGAGCAATAAAGGGCACTGAGTAGTGTCAAACCTTTGACGAAAGAGTTACCTCTCTACTGCCCCAAAGAGCTAGACGCCCTATTTAACTAAAAGTGTCTATCCTTCTATTAGCTAAAAGTATATTCAGTAACTGACTTTTAGTATTTTAAAGATTTTTTTAATTTTTTTTGCTGATTTAATTAATTATAAATGGAAAATAAATATTTAATTTTACTCTGATTACACTCTATTTTTAAAACTTATCAACTGACTTACAGCTGGTTTAACTTGATAATAATGGCTTGCGCAATATTAGATTCTAAGTTACAAGTCATAATATGTTTTTAACTGTTAATATCCATCCGTTAATTCAGTTTTCTTTGTAAATCGGTGATGATTTGCCATCTTCTAAGCAACTACCTAACAGTCCTAATGTTGTAATTTATAAGATACTATACCTTGTTCACCGAACAGAAATGGTTAAGCCACTCCCCACTAATTTATCCGTGCTCACAACCAGTTTCACACGCTGCAAATTAATTAGAGCGCGCCAATTTTCAAATAAGTAAAAGCAGCTTGATCTATATACACGCTTTCTTGTTATACGACTCTTAGAAATATGACCAATAGAACGTTTCAGTTTAAATGTCGGGTGCTTTTGTAGCGAGTGGCTTAACTCTTTCTGTTCTGTGACCAGGGACTAGTAGTTAAATACATTTAAATATTTCTACAGTGTCTTCATAAATGATCGAACGTTTTTGAATGGTCAATATTTTGGCGCCATTTATTTTAACTACTTGATGTTGGCTACAAGTGCAGTGTTATATTTTGACGTTGAAATATTTCATTGGCGTTCGTTCGTTGTGCAAGGTTTTGTACCAAGTTTACAGCCAGTTTCAAATATATTCTGTGGTTTCATTGTACTATTCTTTTGCAAAAATTATTTCTCTAATTAACGTATTTGAGTTTGGTGTAAGTATACACACTAATTAACAAATTTGAAACTTTGAGGCTATTTTATTATTTTAGATTACAAATTATAAACATGTCGTTCACACCTAAACTAGATGCTTTTATTCTAATGGCCCACTTTCGCAGTGGAACCCGAAATCAGCATGCTTCATGGTCATAGTCCATTCAGTCGTTCATCGAACAATTTACTGAGGCATTTCCAGCCATAAGAGGATTATTGTTTACCGTTTCAAAGACAAACACTGCATCTGCAAAAACAAATCAACAGGCAACCTACTGTTTTAACCGAAAAAAGGTAGCTGACATTAATAACCGAATGCAACTAAGCCAGCACAAATCAGTTTCCACATTGGCTGCCCAAAGTGGTATGTAAACAATACATTGCTCATTTACAGCGTAATTTACGCATATATTCCTTTATACTTAGGTATTTCTGTTGGATTGAGTCATAAGGATTTAAGAAAAAATCTCCACATGTATCCGTACAAGATAACAGCGGTACAAGAATTATTTGAAAATTTTGGAGATCACGAATGCAATATTGCCAGTAGTTTAATGAAAATATAAGTGAGGAGGACTTGATAATATGAAACGACGGATTAATTTGTGTCTACAAGATAATGGCCAACATTTCCAACAATTTTTATAGACAATCTCTGTATCCTTATTGTGGCGCGTTTTAAGTCGGCTGTCAGTTGGTTGTAGTGATCAATTCATCATAACTTCAGTATAATAA
Organism: Agriotes lineatus; assembly: GCA_940337035.1. Classification (NCBI taxonomy): domain Eukaryota; kingdom Metazoa; phylum Arthropoda; class Insecta; order Coleoptera; family Elateridae; genus Agriotes; species Agriotes lineatus. Next base: position 108,245,931 of record OW679200.1, on the reverse strand, counting down.
TATAAATGTTTCCTGTTTTCCAATTAATTCTTAAGTTGTTATCGTTATTTGTTGATAACGAGAGCAGGGTAGTCCCTTAAACAGCATTTAGGGTAGAATAGGCTAATTACTTATCTTAAGTGAAATGGACTATTTTGTCCTAAAACTAACTTAAAATTGAATTGATGTGGTTGAAATTGGAGTTTCCACTTTACATGAAGACACTTGAATAAATTTTGTATCAATAAAATGTTTATAATAAAAAAAATTATAAGATTATTCCGATTTACGATTAAGACTGTTTTCATAAGAGCTAGGTGGATTTGAGTGTTATTTATTTTCACTGAATGTGAAATTAATAAAATGGTAACACAATAAAGTGTTTACCCCCAGTACCCACTCGGACGTTACTACCACGAAAACTAAAATGTTTACAGTAGTACCAACCCCTGTTAAATGGGTTGCCTACATACGCCTTAATCAGCGTTCGTTCATTTCTGAAGGCACTGTATTAAAATGTTTCTACATATTATTCTTTTTTCTACTAAAAATTCTAGTACTAAACGTCATAATAATCGCCTTTTAATAGTTATATATGGTACAAGTGAATAAAGTGGCATGGTAGCTTTTCAACATAAATCAATTTTTAGGTATAAACGCCTCTTTGGTTCTATTTTTAAAGGAATATATCTTAAACGTGGCGAAGTACTTCTTGAGAGTACTTATTTCGATAGATTTTTCTTAGAAATGCAGTTTCCGAGTAAATACCGACATAAATTCCTGTCTCGTATTATGAGCTGAACTAGTGATGGGTATAACCGGACAATTTTCATAACCGAATTATTTGCATTTGAATGATATTAATAACCGAATGATTATTTGAATAATCATTCGAATAAATTTTGGCTCTCGATTCGTTTCGATTAAGTCAGCCGGTTTGCCAGTTGGCGGTTCACCGTCATCTGCATCGACATCGGTTCACCGTCATCTGCATCGACATCGTAACTTGCAGATAACAGAGGAACCAAACCATAATATGTACGGTCGGCGCCTTAGAAATCGGGACACGTAATGTTCTTCTAGTCTTTGGAGTATTCTTGCTCCGGTTACTTCATTAATGTGAGATGGCATTTCATAATTGACAAACAATAAACAATCTGACGTAATAATTAAAACCATAATAACTGTAAAAACCCAGTTTATACACTTAAAAAATGCATGCAAAATATATCATAATAGTGTGTAGTGCCAGATTTCTAAGGCGCCGACCGTACATTATGTGTTATGTATTGGAAATTAAGAGGTATTTATTAAGAAGTGTAGAAAGAAAGAAATATGCGGGACTGATTGCTAATCGCAATAAACACAGTGGTAAAACGTTTATCTTTATTGATCGGGCGGCCTCTTGTTTTGAACCTTTGGAGTTGTAAGCAAATAAAAAATTGTTTTATAGCTTGATGCGTTTGCAGTTTTAGGCGTTCAGGTTTCAGGTCCCCAGAATTTGATAATTTGATATTTTTTATGATAGGAGGTAGGTACGCGATAACCAAATGGTGTTTTCAGTACAACCTGCTTTGTTTATGAGTTATGACGTATTTATATTTACAGAATTTTGAGCACTGCGTAGGTCGCTGAGATATGGCACGTAGTACCTTTGAATAGAGGTTTTATATTCAAAGCGTAGTACGTATCAGCATGAGGCTATTTTTTATTCGAATACTTGGAACGAAAACCGAGTTACATAGGTTATTTTAATAACCGGATAACCGGTTATCTTTCATTCGAATAAGCCCATCACTAAGCTGAACCCACTCATGAAGGTCACAGCACCTACCTGCAGGAACGTAATAAACCATTTATTAAAGGGATTTTATCATTTACTGGGATTATTATTCATGACAATTTAAAAGCCCACTATTTACAAAGTGTTTTTACCCCTAATATTGACGTTTAGTTTCAGTTTGTCATAATGAAATTATATGTAGATTAGAATTAAGGAACCATTTACACTGTACAAATAGGTCGCGAGTGTAAGAAGCCCTGCGGTAATACTCCCTCGAATACTCCTTATACACAAGATTGTATTTGAAAGGTATATTATTTGTGAGCTTTTTAAAAATTCAGTTCAGTTCAGAAAGAAATTATACAATTGTTCGTTGCTGTTATCTAATGTACATAAAGGACATAAGCCAGAATAAACAGGAGGTAGCTTTAACTGAAAGCTAGTTCCACTTTAATTAATTTGCAGATATTAAATATTTGGAAATAGTGAAACTTCAAGTCATAACTCTGTAGATATATTTTAAACACACATAAAGCAAACATAACAATTTAGAAAATGCAAGACTAATAAAATTCTGTATTTGTATATAATTCCGACAGCTCATTCTTGGTAGTAGTATGGCTTGCATTTCAACTTATGTTTGCTTTATTTTGAAAAACTGTTCAAATGTTTGTCGACGTAAGCGTTTCTATGGCCTTTATCCGCAAGAACAATGGTTTCTATGGCTTGTATTTGCTGAATAAACCCAGTAAGGGAGTGGAATATCGGCTATTAGTTTAACAAACGATTCTTCGAAGCTAAAGCCTGTTCACAAAGGATATTGATTTGTATATTCTAAATTACATTGTTGAACGTTTTTATATGCACTTCCTCATCTAATGCAACTAAAGATTTAGGTAAATAGAATGGGCTTAAATAAAATGTAGTTTTAGTTATATGTTGCCTTGCGTGACAAATATTTCAATATATTAAATGTGCGTTCTAGTCAGTTTTTATTTTTTTTCCCGATTCGCAATATTACAGCAACTTTAAATTACGGAGAGATAAGCTCACATATTTAAAATTATAAAAGCTTAGAACATTGAAAAAAGTTTCTGTGTTGCAACCATTATAGCCAGAGAGCAATTTTAGTGTGGATTTAACTTAATTTATGCTTTCTCAATTTTGTAAAAACATTAAAATTTAATATTCCTTTGTATACAAAAGCAAAATATTAAATCCAAATATAGACTTTCAGTAAACGAACATCAGGTACAATACAAAACAACACATTTAAATTTTATGTTATGTTTAATAATGGAACATTACAAGAAATATTTTTACAGTAAGCAGAACCCAAACACTTCCATGTCGAAAAAAAAATTTAGAATTTATTATTTTGGCAGTAAAAGAAAAATCTATGTTTACGCCACTTTAGCAAAACAAGGAAAATATATAAATGGAATATATAAAGGGTACAACTCTAGCTACATAAATTATTTTAATAAATGCTTTCAACATAAATAGGAGAACCAAATATACGTGTTGGTCCCAGACTCTGCTTACATCATATCTTTGCAAATTCTTAACATACATTATTTCAGAATTGTTCAAATTTAGTGAAGCTTCGTTTCTTTGAAATGTGATAAATGTTTCATGTTTGTATTTAAAAACAGCAATTCAGATTGAAAGAAAGGTTTTATGGTTTATTATTAGACCTATGAAGATTAATGTAAATTTAAAATTTTTATATTGATCCATTACACTACACTTATTGTTCATTATTAAGCAGTTGTTGCACGGTTTTGAAATTCTCGTAATGCATGGATCTAACCTTGCTAAATCAATAACAAGTTTATAAAAATTTGAAAAAAAGCTGTTGCACGTTGTTGCTGTTATAGAGAATTTGCAAAAATGGATAGATTTCAAGTTCATGCAGTAACTAAATACGTTTAAGATCACAGAAATGCTTTCTTGGTATACAGAATACTTTATCAAACTCTGTCTGTCAATAAAAAAATGAACTTCAAATGTTTCCATTTTTTAATATCTCGCACGTGCAACAACTTTTTTTACAAATGTCAGATAAATTTATCAATTATCAATTCTAGTACGGTTACATTAATGTGTTATTAGAAACTGTGCAACCACTGCTTATTTGTCGGGCTACGATTAAATCTAACAAAATAATCTGCAAATTTTAAATCTCTACTCATTTACTGCTACTGTAGCAACTAACGATTATAAACGCATATTTTTACAATTATTATTTGTTAATTTCTGATTATCCTAATAATTCGAAAATTGTAGCTCAATCTCCAAAACCCCTTATTTTAATCCAAAAATTGGATTGTACCATAAATTATTTTCAGCTAAATTAAATTTCCCAGCACAGCAATCAGTAAAACCGAAAAAAATCAACACTAATAAGGATGACATTTAATGTAGGCTAAGCCGAATTAAGTCAGGCATTTAAAAAAGGGGCACATTCCACCAATTCAAATTGTTGCTTTTTAACTCAAGTCTGCCCCGAATTGGGGAATTAATTCTGCGCTTCCGCGAAGACCAAATAAAGGACGAGTGAAAATAGGTCAAGAATATAGGGGTTTGGGCCGCCACACATGGACTGTTTTAGGCAAAATAACGGACGCTAGTTAGAGCAGCCGAATATTCCAAACTGTCAATTTCGCAGATCAATAAGACACGAGTAACAACAGGAAAACTCGAGTACGCACTCCACCTGATCGCCCTCGATCCAATAAAACAGCCCTTAAAATGCAGCCCTTCAGCAGCGCCCTGAACATCAACAAAATTCCCTTTATTAAATATTTACGCGAATTCGCGGGAACTAACCGAATAGTGCGAACTCGAGGATCGATATTAACTTTGCCAACTCAAAGGGCTCTGTAAACAAACAGAAAATTCGTCCGGTTTTTTAGACCAATTCGGGGGAGCCCCCGGCAGCACTCGCTTGTCTCAGCCGGAATTAATGTTCCGTGTTCTGGGACATTTTTGCGAATTTTTATCAAATGTTGGCTCGGCACGCACATAATAAATGGTGCCGGCAATGCAACTTTTCCAACCAAAATGGAATCTCAATTCAAACTGGAAAACGTCACGGAAAATCCGCAGCTGCAGCGCGCCACAGAGGGCGTTGGGCGTCGAAATTTCCACGAAAAAAAGGGCGAATGTAAACTTTTCGGCGAAAAGTGTAAACAATAAATTCTGCCGATCGATAACAAAAACACCCTTTGACGCGGAGCTCCACGCTGCTAAACTAATTTTTAATTCACTACCAACCTTTTAGCGCCTGCGATATTTATGGGCACATATTTTCCACCACAGCTTTTGTTTATGGACCAAAAGCTCGTAAAACTGTTTAAACTCACCACACCATTGTTTTTAGAACTCTGCTTCAAGCTTGATTAATAGAATCACACAGATTTTTTAGGTTAGATATGTCGCTGACGTCGTCTGTTTTTAGGGTTTTCTCAAGGGCTTGCAACACGTTAAATTTAATTCAAGGGACCTGTTAAAACTGGGTCTCAAAAACAATTTTAACTTGACACTTAGCGTGCGCCCATTCTCTTCAAATTTTGTAGATTTTCACTTCTGAACTCGTGATATAAAAAGGGTTGTAACACATTAAATTAATATACCAAAGAACTCATTAAAATTGTTCCCCCAAAAAAATCCTAAACTGGCACTTTAGTGGCTACCAATTTTTCCAAATTTTGCACAATCCCACTTCTGAACTGGTGGTACCCGCGTTAACATTTCAAAAAGGGTCGTTAAAATGGCAACAAACTGGCTGGTTCAAATTAGCCCTTTAACCCACATACGCTCCTCGAGCAACAACCACCACAGGAGCAAAAATTGGCCGCCAATGGGCAAGCAACAATTAATTGATATGCACAAATAATTAAGCCCTTGCAAATCTAATTAGGTTCCGCATTAAATAAACATCAATTTTCGACAGCAAGTCGAAAGGAGCCCCCGGGCGGGCCCTCGGCGGAAAAACCACACCCTGTCCGAAAAACCGTGCCGAAGAGCCACCAAGCAATTAATTTCCACTAAACGGTTATGATTTGAGCACACTGCGAATGTATACGCCTAAACGACTACAGCAAAATGGCGAAGCTGCGCTGCCACCAAAAGCATCGGGAGCCCGAAACGGGCTGAATTCCGCAGGCCCCCGCCGAAAAGAAGCCGTGGGGCCCTCGCTGGGCCGCACTGGACCGTAAATCGGGCCCTTGCCTGGGAAAATAACCGGACAAACACCCTTGTGGGTACCTGTCATCCACCTTCGCTTTTCTCACATACACGCACTCGTTCTCGGGGCTGTCCTTAAACTAGCGGCGCCGCGACGCCTCTTTACGCGACTTTTACGCTGCTCCGGACCCGGGCATGCATTTAATCCGATTTTTTAGCCGAAACATAAACATAATTGTATAAATACCCGAACTAGTATGCCTACTGCACGACATACATAAGTCCGACTGCGCGCAGACTCGACGTGCGTCGGGAAATTGAAAATTGGGGAGGGGAGTTCATTGACCATGGAAAATTCTCAAAAATCGGTACGTCTATGGTCAACCTACCCATGGCCTTTTTGTGAGCTCTCTCGGGGGAGTTTTAAGCGAATAATATTTTATAAAAACGTTGTATAGAACAATAATATATTATGGTTTCGAAAACCCAGAACAAATAAAGCTCTGTACAATGTTTTTACAGGTGATAGCACCCCTAATTGGATGGTTTCCAGTGCATTCGAAAATAAATTCACTTATCTCTTATAGACAAAAATTGTTATTGAATTTCGTTCATTTGTGTTCTGTTCTTTGTACGATTTTTCCACATTTTAAACAAATGCAACAGATGGTAGCAAAGCTAATAAAAAAGCATTTTTCTTCGTTAAGTAAAATATACGTCGTTTCTTTAATTTTCCGTTCACTTTTCCTTAATCATTTTCAGATTTAATTGTTAATTAATTGATAACTACGGCAGATTGTTCCTCAAAACTTTCGATATTTAATATGTTTAATTTTGCATGGTGGCAAAATACCCATAAATAGAACATGGATTATATCACGCCACAAAAAGGTTTTAGAGATTATTTTGAACTCCATCGGTTTAGTCGAGATTCGAGGGCTATGACCCCTTGCTTTCAAGTTCTTTATTTACGCTTCAGTTCTAACACAACAATATCCGTGATTAAATTATACATTCTACATTAATTTATCATTCTGTAACTAAGAATTGTCATAAATTATAGAAAACTGTAATTACTTTAATAGTTTCACGCTAGAGGGCGTTCTGGATACACAGATGGACAGATCTTGGTATTTATATTATTAATATCAGCAAACGGACGTTGTATAAAACCAAAAGAGAAACAAATGAATGTCGAATCGTCATTACTAAATTCCATACGAACTTCGTAGTTTCAAAAAACTAATAGTATAGATATAGTAACTGTAGAACTACAACAGACTTTCACTTTCCATTTGGGAAAATGGAGAACAGAAACAAATTTCTTTTTGAGTATTGGCCCCTGTAAAAAATTAAAAATATTAATATACGTTGCTGCGTTGATAATAGGAACAGCTTTTCCCCGAAACGTTCGTATATTAATACTTGTTTTTTAGTGTGACGCAAAAACACATCGATATTAGAACGCTATAGGGAAGTTCTAGAAATCATCGAAATGTCTATATTGTTCCTAAGCCACATAGATATTTAACATAACTTACAAATATACAATAGATAGCTGTAGAACTGGTCAAATCTAAGAGAAATTTATTATTTTAAAAATAAAGATTACCTCGAAAATCATTAACATTCGGCTATAAATTATTTCCATGTATATTAAAATCTAAAAAAAATCATTTTGCAAAGGCAAATGAATAATTTTAAACCACTGTTACTATAATGAGACTTTAGAATGAATCGAACCCACTTATAAAACTTGTAGTTTGTTAAATTCGATACATTATTTACATGTTGACTACTTAATTCGTATAGGTATACAAAACTTAATCTCCATAATTAGTTTTAAAAATTTTAAAAGACACTGTTCTACTATAAAAAATAGAAGAAGGGTTACTTCAAGACTCATATCATAAAGATAAGAATATAAAATTTAAAATGACAAACTTAACCTCACTTTTAAATATTGTTTATTATTTACTGAACCTCATGTGTGACGTTTGCTTTGATTCTATGTTGTTTAGAAAAATAATAGTTTACCACACCGAAAGATAAACGCAGTAAAGGTTATATGTATGAATTATTATTTACTTACTTTAAATCATACAATCTCAATGGAGGGTTCAAAACGTAACTGAAAATAAAATCATGTTGTAAAACATATATTGAATAATTGTGTAATAAGAAATCCTTAAATTACAATCTGAAATGTACAAATATTTAAATTGAACTGATTGCCTAGTTGATACTTGAAGAAACATTGTGTGTTCGTCAACTTAAAAACAATAATAAAAGGGTTGCTTTCATAAAATATATTCAAACTCTGACATATATTGCGGTTTTTCGACTATTTTGAAAGAGTCGAGTTTGGATAAGAAATATATGTCCAAGTTTAAAATATTTTCTGAAACCTACCAAGTATCTTATTATTTTATTTTAAGTTGACGGTATAAATATTTTGTATTTACAGCTTACACGTATATATTTCTTTCCTATTTCAATCAAAATTAAATTTAACTGTGGTACAAAGCTATTTAAATAAATAAATAAAATTTCAGCAAATATTAATTTACTCTACTTCCTTTTTTCGCCTTTCGGTCCTTCGAGCCGGCTAAACATTTCCCCGAAGCCAAAATAAAGAAAGACAAAGCATCTCAACAGTTGCATTTTGATTTATATACCTTAAGGGTGTATGACGCCCGAGCAAGCGTCGAGCAAATGGGGATGTGCAGTGGGAAACTATTTGGCGACGGTAGGCGTCGCGATGTAAGCGCCGGTGCAGGTGCGCGCTCTAGCGGGCGGCGCTGCAAGCACACACAAAAGCAGCGCGCGTTTCTAGCGTCAATATGAGGAGAGCTTGCGCTTTGCGGCCGGTACATTCAAACGCGAAAGTAAATATTTCTGTACACGCACGCACAGCATACAGGGCGAACGCATTTGCGTCTGATCGTCTTATGCCTGCAGCACTTCTCCACTTGTTTAAGAGCTTCTCAAAAAGGTGAAGGGAGCAGAAAGGTTTGAATTTTTCGGTTGTTGATGTAGGGGATTCACTTGAGATCAATGAGCTGAAATATACAGTTTAAAATCTTACTGTAGCTACTCAAACGTGTTCTATTTAATCTTCTAACCTATAACTCTCGAAAGTGGAGCCATATTTCGATTGTTTTGCAGGCAGAAGATGTATAAGTGTTACAGTTAAAGAAACCAGTAGCTGTATTTCTTGCTTTTGGAATCAATTCTGGTAGCATACGCAACATTTTAAGTTATTTTTAATTTTTTCACTTTACCTGCGTTTGGAAAATTCAGAGCAACGTACACTTCTGTGCAATAAAATTAAGCACACACGGATTTGTTGCATTTATTAATAGGGTTTTATTTTTGAATGGTCTTAGTTCTGGTCTTTTAATAAAGGTGTTATTTTCAAGTTATGGTGTTTTATCATTTATTGAAACTGCTGCTAAGCAGTTAAAATAGACCCGAAATATACAAACTAGGGGAGACCCAGGCAAGATGACATATTTTTTAATTGAGGCAAAATAAAAAAAAACTAAAGGTGCTAAGAAATTTAAAAAAGTATGTACATAAACTCTTGTTTATTACAACCATACAAAAATATATTTAGATCATTTGAAAGTAAACATAAAAAAATGAAAACATATTAAGCAGGCAAGTCGAGGTTGGGTAAAATGACATAGGTGTGTATAAGATGACATAGTCAATGTAAGACTATGTATTGAAGCACAAATCACATGTAAATGTCTTTATTTTATTTGGAACACCTGCACAAATATGTGGCACCAATTCAGACAAGACTGGCACTTTACCCAATGCTCCTTTGGCCTGGAGTTTTTGTATAACTCATTACAATAAATGCAGGCGGCATCATCTTCATCGTCCGAATGCTCATCTTGCCCATAGAGTTGACTCTCGTCTTCTTCATTGTTGTTGTAACAAACTCTATGTTTAACTTCTTTACGTTCCCTCAAAATTTTCCAATTTAATTTGTCATTTTTGACTTTATTTTGCGATTTAATTTCATTCATAAACGGGCTGCTTGACAAGATCTGACTACCAGTTTTCTTCCTCTTGTTTCTTATCTGTCCACTAGAAATGGACTTAGGGGCCGGAGAAAGTTCGTTTAACAACAACTGAGTAGTCATCATTACGCACCCACATTAGGGTAAGATGACATAGTATGTCATCTTAGATTGACGGCAGGTATGTCGTTTTACCCGGAATCGACAAAATTTTAAACAATGGATTATTTGTACTTAAACATATTTTGAGATTACCTGTACTTTTCTTTAAATATAAAACGAACAATAACTGCTATTAGCACCACCATACTTAAAAATATTTGAATACGTACCTGTCTGTAGATATCACCACTTCAATATTGCGGAAAAATAATTTTTCAACTGCCAAAAATATTTACGACGTTTTATTCGAAAACTTCATTGAACTGACAACCTTAAACCATTTCTGCTGAAGCGCCATCTATGAGCCCATGAGTAAACTTATTGTTGCTCAACTGGCGCGAATATTTAACTCGCAATGGACACTGTGTCATCTTACCTTACTATGTCATCTTGCCCGGACTTCCCCTAGAATGTTGTGAAAAATAGTCGTAAGACCTGTGCTTAATTTTATTGCACAGAAGTGTACATACATGTTTTCTTTGATCCGAAACAAATATTACGATTACGTACACAATTTCTACGCTCTTTAGTTTTGGATATATAACGCAGAACTTAATTTCTTTAATGCAGGCCCTAAGCCATAGTTAATAGTGACAGTATTGAACAGCTTCCTTAACTTTTCAAAAATATGTAGCTGTATATACAGTATAAACGCCCCAGGATAAGAGCTAGCCACTTGATTAAATTACAAGAAATGTAAACCACCCTAAGTGTTACTATTATCAACCTTCAAAATTAGAATGTTTCCCTCATTTTCACTACAAAATGTAATTTTATGTAGATATTGTAATATATTTCTTCTTCTCACCCACATTGTGAATTACATTTATAAAATATCTATTTCTCAGTCTCACGTTGCGTTGTAAGCTAACTTTGTAATATACCACTCTCTCGCGGTGTTATTACAATTAATATTAAGTTAAATATATCCTTTTATTATTAACAAGAAGCAGTATCAGGTATTGCTCTTTAAGTACTGGCCTTACTTCTTAATGAAATAAATCGAAATTGACGTATCTCATAACTCAATTTGACACTTTGAATTATGTCATGTGATTCTAGTTTTTTAATACCTCGGCCAGTCAGTTTAATAATAAATGGGAATCCTTTCTCCCAGCTGGATGGGTAAATGTTCAACTAACAACTTTTTATTGTAGTTGAAAACTTGATTACTTTAAAATATAATAATTATTTGACCTCGTTAATCAAATACACTCTTTAGGTACTACACAAAATTGAACGTATACTTCAGTTCGTTAGTATCTCTTGCCAGTTTGATCTGACATTACAAAAATTAAATAGATATTGTCAAAATATTTTAATCAAATGTTTAAAATTCCAAACTTGATTTAAATTATGCTTCTAAAATATCCTAATCCAAAATATAAATTTCAAATTATAATGACCGAAATACGTCGAGTACTCGAATCACTATTAAAATTTAGAAAATTAATTATTCTAAATTAATTTCCAATTATATAATTACAATTATTTAAATGATTTGCAGCACCAAACTTGCTATATATTTCTTAGGGCCGGTTGCAGAAAGCAATGTTAAGTCTGGTGTTAGCTAACATCGCGTCAAAGTGAACAAAAGCGAATCAAATCCCAAATGCTTATGGTAACTAATACATTAGTAAACAAAATTTGATGCGATTTTGTTCACTTTGACGCGATGTTAGCTAACACCAGACTTAACATTGCTTTCTGCAACCGGCCCTTAATGTTACAGAAGAAATGGACACTAACCTTGTGTTATCCCAGCTCCTAACTGGATGCTAGTCAGCAAACACCTCCTTGGTTGTTCATGACCAAATAAAACTCGTTGCAGCTCTTTGACCCCCTTATTATGTAGATAGACAGTTCAACAGCATACCACAAACACTCACTTGCACTTTTTTACTGGTTTCGAAGTAAAATGCCACTTTAAATGGCTTCAAACAATCTTGAATTCTATTTTGAATAATACTTGTGACCCACAGTCAAATTTGATCGTAAAGAATACTATTTTGCTATTACGTATCAAATATTCAATTATTATTCTTCACAATTAATGCGAATTTAACCCTTAACGTAATTATTTATCGCCGATTATAAATTCAAGTTATTTTTTCTACTTCATATGTAAACAACACTCTGGTTGCCCTTTACAACCCCAGCAGTTAAAACATACAACTGTTACATCACATGATACCCGGTGGATATCTGAATATTATTATTAAATTAAATTGATCATTCATTCGGTATGTTGCATTACAATATCTAAACAGAAGTTAAATGTTTCTCAGGTAGAGATTTTTTACACGACAATATTTTTCCATAAACAATATTATTCTATATCTTGAATATCACGCATGGAATGGAAAGACCACTAGCCATATACACATATACGTATACGTACAAATTCGGGACGCTGTACTTCACAGAGGAGTTTGGCCTGGGGCCTGGAGGATCAACGCTTTCGATTATCTCTTCCAAAACAGCCAGCTAGCATACATTTAACGCCGTATGGGGTGATATAGTTTGTACCACGCCTTGATAACTGCCTTATTTCCCTACTACCACAACTGTGGTTTCAATATCCAATTTTTTAAGCGACTGAGTAGGCTGCCCGTCAGTTGCCAGACTTGAACACCTTACCCCTTACCTTCAGCACAGATCTCTAACCACTCGACCATGCTGGCGTTTGCTATATATACTCAACGAACTTAAGATTCCATATACAGGGTGTCCAAAAAATGGCGGATTAACTCTACAGTGCGTTACTTGGGGATGCCTAATGAACCATGGAAAAATATGAAAAAAATTCCCTGGGTCGTATTTTTAGAAATATTTCTGGTCAAAGGTGGGTAATGAAATCCATTTATTTAAATAACTAGTGTATAATTATAGTGTCAAATATATCTGGGACTTATTAAAATATCTGTTTTTTTAATATTCTTGGGATTTAACTAAATTGTTTTCAATATTTAAGTATTTTAAAAAACTGATTTCCTGTTGAGTTTGTCAATTACTAAATATGGCAAACAGGCTTTGTACAATAATAATATACGAAATCAAGCTTGGCATTGAAATATTTGTTGTATGAATAATATGTAGGTGGCACTGTAAGTCTATGTCAAATTCGATGTTAGCAGGTTAGGTTTTGCGACAGTTTGTGTCAAAACTGACGCAAAACCTAACCTACTAACCTCGAATTTGACATAGACTTACAGTGTCACCAACATATTAACAACTTACTATGGATACATTTTTGATTGAAAAATTGTTGCAGTATCAATGTTGCCAGATTTATTTTTATTAATTTCGAAATATTTCGAAAAATACGGCCCAGGGATTTTTTTTCATATTTTTCCAGGGTTCATAAGGCATCCCTCAGTAACGCACCGTAGAGTTAATCCGCCATTTTTTGGACACTCTGTATGTAGAAAAAAGAAAATATTTCTATTTTACAACATTTTTACTTTTTGGAATATAAAACGCTGTGGTGAAAGCGAGTCAATATTAAACGAACAAAGATAGTGAATTTGAGGTTTAATGATGATACGACTCCAATTGCGGCCAGGGAAGAAATGTATAACCTGCTAAATAGGTTTAAGCTTTCGACATAGACTAAATATAAACATAAATAAAAGAAGAAAATATTATTAATTCGCTTAATGGACAGAATAATTGCCTTCTGAGATTTCTGAGAAGTGTAATGGCAAGTCGCTGCCAAAATGAAAAACACGCAGTACATCAACTTTATTAAGATAACATTAATAAAAAACACATTTAATCAGACACCAGCGGAAGTCTAGAACCGCAGCAAACAATGGTAACAAACAATCCCTAAGCCGTCTACTTGCTCGTGACGTCACAGTCGCCTGTGGAGAGACTTTACAATGGGAAACAATATCGATAAACTGGTGTAGAACTTAAGAAGTTACTACATCTCTAACGGGGATACGCCCCAAACTTATTTCACAACTGAACACTTACTTCAAACAAACAGGTTCAACTTAGCTTATGCAGAAATTGAATCCAAATCTACGGAAGTTTCTGGCCGTGCATTGCCCTACTAGCCCCCAACATTTTCCCAAATTTGGAAAACACCTACTGAGAACGAGGTTTCTGGACGATGATATGTTTAAGACAGATACAAAGACATACTTTACAGAGCAAGGAAAAGATTTCTTTTCAAATGGTTCATATTTATTAATTAAACGATGTAATAAATGCAGAGAAATTGGATCGTTGAAGAATAAAACCGTTAATTTGGTTTTTACTTGTTTTCTTGATATCGATTCAACCGACTAATCAGCCTATCTTTGTATATCCGATCGAAGATCGATCTGAAATTCCGCAGCACCCAACGAGCCGAAATTTGGATTTCCAGATTTTAGCTGGTAAAGTGATAATGTGTGAAGCAGCTGCATTTACGGGCCCATAAAATGATCACATACACAAGAACTCTTTGATTGAAGTCAATTGCCCGAATGAAGATTGCTCCCCCCCCCCCCCCCGCACTAGTTTAGAGCGAGAAGAAGTTCGACGAGACGAATTACCGCCTACGACGACTAATCTCAAACTGACATACACACATGAGCATATTTACATTTCGTTTGTACATTTCAAGGAAAGATATCCCACTACTTGTACAGGGTATAGCAGAGAAATGCCCTCCACCAGGTAGAAGTTACCAAAAAAGTAATACACACCAAAGTAAAAATGTTAAAATAGACCAAACTCGATCAATAAACAGACCGAGAGTGCAAAACTACAATATCTGAAACATAATCGAGAAGATATTAACAGAGTAAAGTTATTTTATTTGTGTTTGTTTCCTCTAGAACAAGAACAACATATGCTCTCACACCATCGCGTTAACGTTGGTAGGTTAAAGAAAATAGTGGAGCGCTTTTCTTCATCCCCATATAGTTCCGACTTATCCTCTTCGGACTAACATTTGTTTGGATCATTAAAACACTTTTGTGCAGTTAGAAATTCAAGATTAATGATAAGCTCATTACGCTGCCCCACCAAATAGGTACCTTTTTTGAAAGTGATATTCACAGGCTTCCAGAATATTGACGAAATAGATAGAGTGCAGCCGACGGGGATTACGCTGAAAAGCAATACTCCTCTTCTTCTTTTTCTTGTACCTCTCTTGACATTGTGTAGGCTAATGAAGCTCGTATTGTAATCTCGTTAATCATAAAATTAGATCAAGTAATTCGTTGATAATAGTTTTTCAACATCGTGGCTAGATGAATCTGATTAAGTTTAAAATGAATATTATAGATACTTGCAAAATAATAAAAAATATTTATTAATAATAATAATAATAATTGCCTTTATTTTAATGATACGAAAAACAAACAAGCAAAAATTTAAAACAACTATTCTAGAAATCAATATTTAATAGTTATTTGTGCAACAAGTGCTAAAAGTGGATGTTGGATGCACGAGACATGAAATTTATGAAACGAAGCCGAAGCACGAGTTTGCACACAATATTTTTTCCACGGCCTTAAATTTACTGTTATTAATTCATAAATGTCGATTTAACAAAGGTTTGCATTTGTGACAGTTATAATTTATGGCCTAGTAAAGAGATGGCCTTGACGCGCAGGTTACTGTTTCTGCAGCCGGTAGCTGTCAAAGTTAGTTATCAAAGGTAATTATAAATGTACACATTTTACTTTAT
The DNA here is from genome assembly GCA_940337035.1 of Agriotes lineatus. Taxonomy (NCBI): domain Eukaryota; kingdom Metazoa; phylum Arthropoda; class Insecta; order Coleoptera; family Elateridae; genus Agriotes; species Agriotes lineatus. The sequence goes on along the minus strand of OW679200.1, from coordinate 108,230,093 downwards.
TCATTACATAATGCTTTAATTAGAAGTAACTAGAATAACTGTACAATCTCACTTCCAGTTCGAAATTCTAAATTCAACAACAGCTGTTTATTTTATAACATATGTGCTAAAAGCAAACAGCTGATTTCACTTTTAACACGCTGATTTATAAAAGGTCATTTTTAGTGAGACAAGCTAGTGCTAAAAGGCTTACTTTTCGTAGTGGTCCTAGAAAAAACGACAAAAGAATCTTTTTTGATAATACAAATAGAAATGGCGAGGCTAAGTTCAACCTGACAACTGTAAGATCCTGGCTGCTCCACCACTTAACCCCGCGTTTGCTTAACACTTACTTAATACTAAGCAAAGGTTCATGAACGTATAATACAGGACCAGAAAATAAAATATTATTTAAAAGATTAGAGTTAAAAAATAAAATAAAATAATCAGATTTAGACAAAATTCGTTTAAAAATATTTAAACCGCTGACAATATAAGGTTCCATGGACTTCAGCAATACTTGTTTGATATCGAGACCCGCTGACCGACAATGACCTGATATTTAGGGGTAAAATATTCTAACGTCTTCCTATGCAATAAATAAAACAGTGTTTTCCTTTTTCCGTATTTAACAAAGAAGTGCTAAGTTTGCCCCTAAATCGTAGATTTAAATTATGTGTATCAGTCGGGTAAAGAAGCCGGGTAGTGCAGTTGAGAAAGCGCTAGGCTTGCATTAAGCAAGTCCTCGGTTCGAATCCCGCGGAGGACAGATTTTTTCCACAGCCTTGGTAATTGGAATCGGACTCGGTGAGCCCATTCGCAGTTGGGCACCAAATTAACTGTGCTTTACTCTGAACCACAGACCTACACGCCTAAAAGTTGAGCACTACACCACCAGATGCTAGCGTACAAAGCACCAGCCTCTACACCGCTAAGGTAACAAGAGGTTATTGACTATATATACATTTCAGTCCGGTAAGTAATGGTATTGTGGAGATAGGGTGGGCATTGAGTATCGTCTACTACGCATGTTGAGCCAATGTGTTTCATTTAGTTCATGAGAGATTCTTTCATATTTTCTAATGCCAAAATTAAACGTAAACATGAATTCTGTAGCTTTTGTATTCTAAATAATCTAAATTTATCTTAAAGTCCAAAGAAGGACCATATACTGAGTCGCAAAAGTAAAATTTCGAAAAAACCAAACTATTACATAACTTAATTTTGACATTGCGACTCTGTTTTTCTCGATGTTGAAACCTTAATTTCAGGATACAATAAGCGGTTTTTAAGCACTTTGATAAGTGTTGTTTAAAACACTAATCACTGTCTAACGTAACGCCTAAATTTTTTGCAGGCTCAACTATGGGTAGTTGATCAGTTCCGATTGGAATGCTAATTTGATCCGCAGCTCTTAATTTTTATCATTTTTCCTGCTAAAGATTGGACTTCTTTGAATTTAATTTTAGGGCATGTTACTCGGAAGTATCTACTAACCTTTTAAGATCGCTATTTATTTCTACACAGGCTTAAAATTTAAAAGATCTAAAAATTTGAGAAACATCGGCGTAAAAATGAAATAAACACCACTCCAAAACTGAGGGAAATAGCGACGTACATGTAGTAAAAAGAAGTGAACCTAAAATAGAGCCTTGAGGTACTCCCGCACTAATTCCAACAAATTCAGATTGTCTGGTAAAACTAATTATAATTCCATAGGACTTGTCTTTATTCGGCCGTCCAACCCGGTGAATTCTATTAATGTAACTTTTTTTAATATCAAGGTTTAGTTTATTTTTAAGAAATTCTAGTGTAATTTGTTCACGGTTCTCGTCGTTTTCTTCACGTAAACCAAAAACACTAAAGGAATTTCTCCTGGCGTATTGCTCTAAATCACAGCACATGTTTTTAAGAACACTATTTTCTGTTTTTAGGGATTCAACTTCTGCTTCGAGCACCTTAATTTTATTATCTTCCAGGTTTCATTTTTCGTTGAGATTAGCAATAATAATGTCTGAAAGCGCTGTAGCGATTGCACCAATAAATTTTTTGTCATTACACATAGCAGCATTTATTTTCCCCATCATTTCTACGATTATAAATAAACACAACTTATTTAATTAGAATAAGAGGAGAGGGAGATAAAATTATCAAGGGTAATACCACAGAAGGTGAAAATTTTTTGAGAATTTTTTTCGTTCACATGCAAATTATTGTGTTTAAATTTCGCGAAACCAAAAATGCGTTAAAAATTCCGCGAGATCGCAGGTCGAGTGGAATTTGAGCAGTTTTTGTTGAGAGAAATTTGCAATAATTTGCATGTTAAAAAAATTCTCTTAAAAAAAGTTTTACCTTGAGTGGTATTTGGAAAGATTATTCAACAATATGGGTATATGACATTTACCGTGTTCGACAGCGCACATTTTTAACGTTTTCCACTATTAATTCAATACTGAAGCATCTAAAACGATTATTTTTTAGTTTTTAGAACGACGCCGATTTGAAAACTTCAGTTTGACGTTTTGGCGAAATGTCAGTCAAAGGCTACTCACTAAATTGAAATCATTGAAACCAATCGGGCTCGCGTGAAAACACTGCGACATTAAGGGCCGGTTGCAGAAAGCAATGTTTTAGTCTGGTGTTAGCTAACGCGACGTCAAAGTGAACAAAAACGAATCAAATCTCAAATGCTTATGGTAACTAATACATTAGTAAACAAAATTTGATGCGATTTTGTTCACTTTGACGCGACGTTAGCTAACACCAGACTTAACATTGCTTTCTGCAACCGGCCCTAGGTGTTTTCAAGGACAGTCAATTTTGATTGGCCGTTTCTGACAAATTGAACCATTTTCATTGGTTCCCTCATTATAGTGTTGAATAATCAATTAAAAATTTTAACAATATAAATTCTGAGTATTCCCTGGATGTTATTATAATTACATTGCTACGGTCCTTGATGATTTTAGTTTAATTTAATTGATATGGGTAATTTTGTCTCAGGGTTTTATCACGATTTATTCTATCTTACCTTTCTTGGTCCACAGCTAGCATGCGTTTGTAAACAAATCAATTGTTCGACTCTCAATCTCGTTGGGCTACTGCAGAAATGTAATTCGGACATACACAAATAAAACACATAACACTTTAAACACGATGCAATTAACATTTATTGATTATAAATCTGTTTTTCTTAATATTTATCGGTTTAATCAAATTATCGTTAGTCATCTTAGTATTAAATTCAATTTAGATAAATAATTAATACTGTATGTTTACGTGCAGTTTATTTTAATGTTTATTGTTAAATTATTTCATAAACTTTTTGCTTAACTACTGTTAACTTTGCTTGTTTTTAATTTATTTATAATTTACTTTCTTCAAGCCCTTTTTTGGAACTGTTTTAACTGTAACACATACATCAAATAATATGCCATTGCTTCATCGGGTGGAAATATATTAACAAGATGGAGCATCTCCTCAGTACAATGTCATTATTTGAGATATACTAAATCGTTAATTTGAGAAATCTTTAATTAAAAATGGTATTGTGGCGTTTTATAGAGTATAAAATATAAACAATATAGAAACACATATGTGTTAATGTCGTAATTGAAGAAAGAGAAACAATGCCCCAGTTCTAACTATATTACGTTAATCTATTTACCTACTTAAAAATCCCATTAAGAATCCTTAATCTTTTTTTATAGTTGATAAAGGTAACTGTCAAATTAAAATATCAAAATTTCATGTTCCGCTCGCACCTGGAAAACTGAAAGTCATATTTGATTCATATTTTCTCTATTCTATTGAACTCTAAGAGTTAATCCCATAATGTAGGAACTTCTACTAGCTCTGATAATAACAAAAGTTTCTAGCTAATCCCATCGAAAATGGAACACTCTGTAGTACATAATTTTGTTGCCTTCGCAATTTTTGAAAAGTCTATGAAAGTTGTGATAAACGATTTACGGATAAATGTAAATATATGGTGTAGACTCCCTGCTCATTCACTGAGTTGTTCTGGGTCTTCATCATTTTCTTCTTTCTGGAATTGTCAGACCCAGAATGCTTCTTTAATTCTTCTGTAACCGTTTGCTCTAAACCAATTAGTTACTTTATTGTTTTATTAGGAACTCTTTCTAATCTTATACTTTACATGATTTCTCCTTTTCCATTGCTGCTAGTTTTTTTCTTTTTATTTCTGTTCATCTTTATTGTTCCCGGTTAAGTACTATCCTTTTCACTATACGTATATGTTGTATTTTCGTTCTTTAGTCTTTATGCCACCATATTTCATTCAATCTCTTTATTGCTTTCTTTCCTTGTCCCATTCTTTCCCTTCTTACGAACCTATCTTTTCTATCTGTATCTATTCAATATAGGCCCACTTGCGCCCGGCCCACTTGCGCCCACCGCCATTTTCGACCCATTTGCGCCCCAGAAGAATGTCAACGGTAATTAAGGTCTCATTTGCCTCCAGGCTTGCAACTCATTAGTCATCAGGACACCCGAACTTAGCCGACTGACTAGTGCGGCGCCGGCGGTCTTCTACCTGCAAATTAGTTATTAGAAAAACACAAAATTTAACAGGTTTTCCCTTAGCTGCCCTAACTTCTATGCGTTTCTGTTGGTATTTTAATGTTTGTGTTTATTTGAGATTTAGCTTAAAATTTTAGTAAGAGTTTTTACACTGGTATCAAATTTATTGATTAATAATTCAGATGATTAGATTAGCGCATTTTATCAGCGTGTCAATGACACCTAGTTTTTGAACATAATATTATGGGAATTAAACAATATACTAAGTAACTTTTTATACTCTTATTTTATACAGCTCTCCATCCACCTTTAGAAAATAAATGAAGGAGTTACTTAGTAGAGGATAGGGCGTATAGGTTAACAACGGTTGTACCATTTATAATTTTTTTTAATAGTTATTGTCAACTAAGGTCTTTCTATTTTAGCTGACCTTCGCCTGTGTTTCATTTAGTATGAAAAGAATGTATGGTTTATTTGGTAGAATAAAGACAATATTATTATTAAATACTCGATTATTGTTTATTGAATCTGGCAAAAATGACTAAAAGCTTTTAAGTTGCTATTATTCGTAACAGACAATACAGCGTCCCAAGAATGTGTGGTTCACAAAAAAATCTAACCAATATTTTATTTATTCTTTTTTTTATGTTGACTCTACTGTTATTGGCCTTACAGTTTTTTAATTACTTCCAAAATCTGATCAGGTCTAAGTTAGGATCCAACGATTGTTGGTGAACATTTTGTTGAAATCGGTAATTACAGTAGTTTTGTGTCAATCTGCGGAACAAAATCCGAGCCAAACGAAAACATTCTACACATGCACTTATACAGTGTGTCCCAGAAAGATAACACACTCTAAAAAACCTTATTGAAATCTTACTTAATTTCTGAGAAATAGCACTTTTTGGATTTTGACAATTTCGAAAAATTCAGTTTTCTAAATAAATAAAAATCACTCGGTATATATGATAGGGGCTACATAGGTTTTTAGACAGGCACAAATTATTGATGTAAAACGTTTTTGTAAAAAACCTAAAATAATTTTTTTTGCATATTATGCCGACTTTTTGGCGGACACTGTATAAGTGTATGTGTAGAATGTTTTCTTTTGGGTCGGATTTTGTTCCGTAGATTGACACAAAACTACTGTAACTACCGATTTCAACAAATTTTTACCAAAAATCGTTTGGATCCTAACTTAGACCTGATCAGATTTTGGAAGTAATTAAAAAACTGTAAGGCCAATAACAGTAGCGTCAACATCTAAAAAAAGCATAGATTAAATTTTGGTTACATTTTTTTATTAAAAAGTGAACCACACATTCTTGGGACGCTGTATTGTGTGTTACGAATAATAGCGACTTAAAAGCTTTTAGTCATTTTTTCCAGATTCAATAAACAATAATCGTATATTTAATAATAATATTATCTTTATTCTACCAAATAAACCATACATTCTTTTTATACTAAATGAAACACAGGCGAAGGTCAGCTAAAATAGAAAGACCTTAGTTGACAATAACTATTAAAAAAAGTTATAAATGGTACAACCTTTGTTAACCTATACGCCTATACTAAGTAACTCCTTTCCTTTATTTTCTAAAAGTGGACGAAGAACTATATAAAATACGAGTATAAAAAGTTACTTAGTATATTGTTTAATTCCCATAACATTATTTTCAAAAACTAGGTGTCACTGACACGCTGATAAAATGCGCTAATCTAATAATCTGAATCATTAATCAATAAATATACCAGTGTAAAATTTTAAACTAAATCTCAAATAAACACAAACATTAAAGTACCAACAGAAACGAATAGAAGTTAGGGCAGCTAAGGGAAAAATTGTTAAATTTTGTGTTTTTGTAATAACTAATTTTCAGGTAGAAGACCGCCGCACTAGTCAGTCGGCTAAGTTCGGGTGTCCGGATGACTAATGAGTTCCAAGCCTGGAGGCAAATGAGACCTTAATTACCGTTGACATTCTTCTGGGGCGCAAATGGGTCGAAAATGGCGGTGGGCGCAAGTGGGCCGGGCGCAACTGGGCCGACACCATCTATTCGCACGCTTACATATTTATAGTTATTATAGTTTTAAGTCAATCACTTTTTAAGATTTACTGACCAGATCGATATTTTTCTATTTATATATAATGCTATACTCATTGGGTTTGGTAAAGTTTAAAAGAAATAATAGCGTTTAATAAAGTTATAAAGTATAAGTGTCCGCACTTAACGGAGCTGTGCCGTTGAGAATTTTCACATTTTAAAATTTGGTTGCGAGAGTTCAAATTACTCCCTGAAGTTTTAACGCGGTTAAGAAAACACACTGCGATGCTTATATTAAAAAGCAGCAATTATAAGCTTTAGTGCTAATAGTTTGTTAACTTGATGTAAAGTTCGCTTAAGAATTGCAAATACAAGTAAAGATAACATTTGTGCCTTAAAACTTTCTACCCCAGATATATTTCCAGGGAAAATTTCTAAAGTATCGTCGCCAAATGACCTCAGCATAACAGTAAAATTATTTCTATCTTCCCTCCTAATAGTAATTTTATAGTAGGGAACTAAGGACCAGGAAAAATTAATTTTAACGAGGGAACGACGACACGGAACCGCAGTAGGAAGTTCCTTAATGATCTTAATCCCTAATTGGATGCGAAAGGTTACCGACGGGGGCTACCCTACGACTGTTCCCCTGCTTCTGAATATGAAAAATAAATAAATAAATCAGCATTGTTACTACTAAATGCTAATCACTGGCAGTTATGACAAATCTCTCTAACGCCTTATCTTAGCGTTATCAATATACATTTTCTCTTTTAATATTTAATTCATTTGAAATTGTCTGAAAAGAACTTCAATTTATTGACCGAGAACCTGTAAAGAATGATATTGTCAGCACTATTATTGTGGTTATAGTATCTGCGTAAATAAGCCTGACTGTTCTTATGAATGTATGATTTTTCGAGAAAATTCAGTTGACGAAACAAATTTGCTCGTATTAAATGATTATGGCTGCTACTAAAAGTATAATATAGAATGATAAAGAACCATTACAATATTGCAGAAATATTAAGATTAGCAGCTTTTATTAAAAAATAAATTCAACATCTTTATGCAAAAATGTAATACAATATCTCCTTCCTTTTCCTTTTCTTCTTCTTTAGGCTACGGTGTCTCTAATTGCTTGACTTACTGTGTTAATTCTGCAGAGGAAGAAAACCAACTATGAGACTATTTGGGGGAAAGGGGCTGGTAGTCTATGTCCACTTGCTTTATTTGTACATCTTCAACACCAACCTCCGGTTTCTACTCAATTGAATATATATTTCACTCATGCTTTTCCATTAAATTGTCTGCTTCTGAATATCGGTTTTTTCGCGAGTCTGCATTCCGTACGAGTTGACAGCCCTTTTGGAAGCATTGATGGCTCTTCGACGCAATTTCGACATCATCGGGTTTAAAAATTTCCAAGGTACATCCCACCAATCTGAAATTCCGTTTACAGTCTGGTTGAGTGCAGTGAAATTCCATTTCGATCCCTGGTTGGATATTTTAAAAAACGTCTATAGTCTCGCCATCAATGTTATCGCAACCATCCCGTATAGCGACGCTGTACGCCAACACAGGCCTGAAAGTCTTTTCATCGACGTTGCCGACGCTATGAGCTGTATTCTATCCATGTTTGTTTCGTGGATACCGGCCGCTATGCAAGATCGTCGCTCTTCGAGCCCGAGGGCCTAGTTACTCCAGCCGCTAGCAGCTTCCCGCAGAAGTTTACCTTGGTTCTTGCATCTCTTGCTACCAGTTAATTACTGCGTTCGTCCAAATTGAAACTGCTTTAACATGTGAGTTACCGCTAATTTTGAATATATTATTTTAAGTTAAGCGATGCATGTTGTGAAATAGTTAAGAATTGCCCGCTTATGCAAACCTAAGTTTTCAATGCATTCCTGTTAGAATTACAATAAGCCTTCAGCTAATTGATATGCGCCTGTCATCAAGCTATCAATATTGTTTCCCTGTGGAGTTGTATCACGGGGTTTTCTTATTGCAAGGCGTGACGGTACGGGCAGACAATATTCTTTTGTTGTTGCGGCTCTAGCCTACAGCTGTGTCCGGTGATATATGTATTTTTAAATATGTCCCTTTTTCCGTTTTTGATTCGAAATAAAGTGGCAACCATAAGAAGGGGAGGAGTTCGAGCCCTACAGAATTGAGTCGGTTAAAGCACTAAAAAAAACTAACTACATTAGTAGACGTAATTTTGCTGAAACGATTATTAATGCTATAATGCGCCATTTATTTATCCCCTGCGTTAGGTACGTAACGGTTTTGCACCTTTTATTTACGCCTTATCGTTATTTTAATTTGAATTTAAATGCCCCCTGTTTGCTAGCTAACTCAGTCGTGAATGCACAAAGCCCGTTTCTTATCTTAGTGTGGCTATGGATTAACCAATACAGCTTTGCTCTGAACCTGCTTCGTTTATACTTATATTCCTAAAAATAAACTAACTTCACTAAGCATAAAAGTCCAGCTGTTTACATAAACGACGTATATTCTAGATCATACACTGTAATGGTATAATGCTTACAGCAATTCTGGTTGCATTGCAAACGTACGAAAACTAAAGAAAATTTCAAATAGGCCCAGAATTGGTATTCTATTTATTGCAACAATAAGTCACTAGTAACATTGATAATTACATAAAACATGATTAGCAGTAACTGTAATTTAATTAACAGAGGCTAGTATTTGAATAAAACAGTATCGGCAGGGTTGCGTTCAGCTTATTTTTAATAGTTTGCGCTCGGTGTGGAAAATGCATCTAATTTATGATAACTGACAGGTTTATTTTGAGCGTCAAGACATGATAGTGAATTTACTTAAGTACAGAGGTGTTTCAAAGAGTTACAAAAGTTTTATACAGCGTTCTGTATTCATATCATTACACCAACAATCGATAACGCAGATGAAGTGTTACAAAGCAGTGTAAGGAAGCACAGCAATACAAATAGCATGTGAAAAGCAACCTAAAAATGATAGTAGACTACAATACAGTGGTAAATAACTTGTGAAAGCAGTGTTTATAAATTAAAAGTGCATAAAAGTAATCAAAGTGCGGTTAAAGTGCTCCGGAATGACATTTAGAAAAAACAATTTAGTATTTAAGGAAAAACATTGTAAAAACTTACTTGAAACAATTGTTAACTTGTTGCTATAATACCTAGAAGTTCAATTATTATTATTTATTAGAGAAGCCAAGCTAGAAGCTGTGTTATAATATTGGCTCCCAAGTTTGAATAATTTCATACATTAAAAGTTATAATTTGTGCCAGTTGCTGTGTTTTATTTATTCGCCAGTGTGCAGAGCCCAGTTGTGCATAATTTCATAAAGTTCTAAAGTGCAGTTCCAGAGGAAATAGATCCTGAAGCTTCGCTAATTTGTGTTCGACTTTGGAGCGCTATTTTGGCAAATTGTGGTGCTGCATCAAGCAGATAGCAGTGTGCAGATTATAGAGACGCCATTGTTTGTGACATACAATAAGGTAGCAGCAGTAAAATGCGTTCCAGAAGGCCGAAAACCTTGTGTACGTCCCTTGAAACCGTGATCCGTGTCCGAGGTGAACCTTTGAGGCCATATTCGAGAAGCCTGGAAGTTGAGAGAGGTGCAGTCCAAGGTGCAACGGCTGGGGAGGCTTTCGTTCGTGGTCCAGAAGCAGGTAGCAGTCACGGGGAGAGTTCCAGAAGGACATTACGAGGTTGGCGTCATCCCATTTTGTAGTGGACGGCAATAGATTCGTAAAGCAGGAAATAAAACAGTTACCTATTGAAGTCACCTATGACGTAAAATTTGACGTTTACTTGAGGCAAATTTATTAATTGTTAGTCGATTTTCGTTCAATTACGCTGGCTTTTTGTATGTTCGATCAGTTCTGTTTACAAACAATCTTTGAGATTAACTGTCACTCATTAATATCGAGTATTTGCAATACTAGGATAAATTTTATTCTGTGTTACAACCCAAACCTTTGATATTGAGGTCTCAAAAGCTAGCCGGCGCATTAATTTTGATTTAGTTCAAAATAATTAAAATATAGGGGACAACATACAATTTATTATTGCAAATAGTTAAACAAATCATCATCTTTAATAAGCCCTAAGAGAGGCAATTATTCATATTAAAACTTGTAGTATTTGTGATAAGCTATTTTATTTGTTTCAATTTATATTATTATCACACATTTATCGCCAACAGGTGGGGATTAATATTATTACTGCTACATATGTAGACATGAAAAAAATACACAGCGACAATACATAAACGTTATACACTGTCAACAACAAAATATAGTTAAATTAAATTGCTACATCCTAAAGGCTGGGTCTACTCGCTTTGATACTTGCATTAAATGTACATCAAATAACTACTATAATAATATATCAAGCACTAACGCTAACAAGATTTCGCGTGCTATAAGTTTCGAACACTTCGTTCAGTTCACTTTAAGGCGACGGCTAATGCTCAATGACTACCTACTTAACGCAGAAGGAAGGGTCTCTAACCACTTCCGATGAAGGTGCGACGACTATCCACTTAAAGACGTAAGCATAGTCACTACCGATTTTTCAATTACTCACACGATGCCTCGCTCAGTGATGGTGCACTATTTCGCAATACCTTCCTGATAGCGATTTAGCCCTAGCTCGGAGGATAAGTCAAACACATTATTTGTACAGGCACTAACCTTATTTCCTCTCCTGCTGCACGCAAACGCCTAAATTTGACCTCGTTAATGTCGATGACGATCAAGATCAGCATGTATCAAGTTCGATGCTAGCCTCAGTTGTATACTGGCGCCGCTGCTACAGACTCCTGATGCCTTTCAATGCTACACTTTTCCTTTGAAGCTAGATCTCAATTCCAAGGAAATCACACGTTGGCTGTAGCCTACGGACGCAACCATTCACTGGCGCTACTAGAAAGCGAATGCCTTCTTCATGCACAAAACCCGCGAAAACTGGCGTCTTTTCGTCCTAACGATAAACGCATCCGGTCTGCTTTCAGCTGGGTGCGCGAACTAATGGCGCGCATTTCAAATACGTTCTTAACTTACTCACTACAATAGAAAAGGTACAGCTATTACTCTAGCGTGTAAATATTAAAGAGCTCCGGTAAACGCGTCAGGCCCGTTACAACGCCCTTTTTTAAGACAATGGACCGAATAGCATTCTCTTCAGTGACGAGACCTAGTAAATAAACAAAATTATAGTTATTGTTGAAGTACAAGGAATCCACAACAAACGTATCAGAAACCATTACACAGCCCTAAGGTTGCGTTTGGTATGGTGTGCAATGTCGAGCTCCTGGATCATGAATATTTATTTTTTTGAAGATGCTTGTACCAGGACGGTTACCGTCGACAATCACCTTCACACTACAATGATTTAGAATTTTTTTACCCCCGGCATTGCAGAATTTGATGGCTTCAACCTTCAACAGGTTGGGGCTACTTTACATCCCCCCTATACCGCCCATACGCAGTGAGGAATTTTTTTCCTGACAAAATCATATCAAAATTTGGAGACTGGCGGTCAAGATCACCTGACGACCTGATCACTAGACTCTTTTTTGAGGTTACCTTAAAAACAGAGTATACATACAATAACGCGATATGTCTGCAAGTTTTGAGGTTCAATTTTCAGAAATGTTTGGAGCAAGATTGAAAACATCTCGCCATTATTTTTTTTAAATGATATTTACGTACATCTTCTTTAACTACTGATAATAGTATACAAGTGTGGAAATAATGCCACTGGAAAACGCATGCAATGGCCTTTCCACATCAGTGTTACATATTATTTTTCCTAAGTCGGATTCGCATTCTGCATGAAAATAATTTTTTAATGTTGACATTATTGTCAAAAGTAAATTGACATTTGCCAAAAATATATATATTTGCCAGTTTTAGCCAATCAGATTATTATTACTTGACATTAGAGTGCAGAAATATTGACATAAGAGTGTAGAAAATGGTAATTTTCTGTACACAATAGGCGAAAATATATATTTTTCCACTATCTTCCTTGCAAGTGCTCCTTACACTGTCTGATTTGAGGGATGTAGGAAACATTTTCAAAAATTGTTACCGTTTTCATGACAATGTACTTACTTATATTATCCCAGAAAACAATTGCTTGTTATGCATATTGGTTGTGTTTTTTTGTGCACAAGTACATTCCATATAATAAAAAGGAGGGTTTATTACTGCCTTACTGACTAAGACCCACGGTCGTCCATACGCTCCGTTTAAACACGCCCTTACAAATCGAGTACTTGATGCTTCGGTTGACATGACACGTGAAATTTGAACATTTTAAAATATATTTTTTTGAAACTTTTTCTTACTGCCAATCTCTAGCGTGCTCTTAAAACTGTCTTTAGTGCAACAAAAGTTATTAAATTCGTTCTACATTTCCATGCGGCACACGCCGCAGGCTACAGCTAGTTGACTAATAACAAAGCATTGTTCGTATATTAAATCATATTAATATTGTTAACACTTATTTCCCATCTAAAACTTTTTCGTATCAAGTCAATTAACATATTCATGACTAAATGAAACGAATATAAACCCAAGTAATCGACTTGTCTTTTATTGATAACTATGTTTTCTGTATTAGCCTTACATGTGACTCTTCCCGTGTTATGCTCATCAGCTAATCCTATTACACCACGGAATTGCAGCAGAATTAAGAAAATTATTGTAAAAAATACGTAGCCAACAAAAGATACCAGAAGCATGGAAAACATGTTCAAGAGGGGTGATAAAACAAAACTAGAGAACCGTAAGGGCGTAAGCTTATTAAATACAACTTTAACATTGTTAACAAAAAATATAACGGACACTATAAACGCATTTCTCCAATGACGGTGCGAGCAACAATATTTCCGAAGTGTACGGTCGTGCAACAATGCGATATACACAGCTAGACAGATTACATAAAAGGCTTTGAAGTAAAACAAATCGGCTTATGTGTGTTTTGTCGACAAGCAAAGCATTCAACAACTCGCAACTTTTAGACGTCATTCGAATACGCGTACTAAATGAAAGATAGGTGCCACTCTCGCTGTCCATGTAAATTAGCAATGGATATTTATTCTAATAATGGGACGAAAATAAAGTACAACGGATTAAATCTAAACTCGCATAGCCCTATTCTATCTCATTTAATTTGATAACTTAATCACAAAAACCGGGTTGTCCAATAGATGAGCAGAACATACCTAAGAAGTGTATAGTATGCAGACTACTACACTGTGCTGGTGGCATAGCGCGAGAGCGAAGTTATAGAATGTTGTTACACTTAACATATGTAAAGAGTATTGCTACAACAACAACAAAGTGCGTGATAATATGCAAAATCAAAAAAGTAAAACATAAATTGAGTCGATTGAAATTTGTTTACTTAAAGGCGCCCGGAACCGATTAAGCGAAATAAAAAACTCTAACTAAAAAACATCAACTAGTATTCAAAACTATTAAATAAAATGATCCGTAGATTCCGTTACACGACGAGGCCTCATCGAATAGATGCAATCATAAATAAGTTACTGTTTATCGCATTTAAAAAACGCACTTTGCTCAACCTTCAGATAGCTCGAGTATATCAGTAAAATTCCCATTTACTATTCGTGACAGATAGAAAAAATACCGCAGAAATTCTGATTGTAAACAAGGCAAGTGAAACTGGCAAACAATAGATAATTGTACTAAATCGAAATTACTAGAAATTAAAATACACAGTTATAAGTTACGCGATTTCAATCGAAACGGGGGACGCAAGGGCGTTACCTGTGGTTCAAATAGCATGACCGCTAACAAGTTTTTCGATTACAACAAATATCTATACTCGGATAGGTCAAGAACTTATAGACGCGGATTAATCGCAGCAGTCAATAACACAATATCTGAAATACAGAAAATAGCAGTAACGAAATCACACACTGAATGATAAAAGAGAAATATTATAAATTTTAATTATGCGTTAAATACTTGAAAGAGACACCCCAATTTAATGCTATCATAGCAGTGATTAGTACTACACAACAATTATGAAAACAATAAAATGTGCCGTTGCATATCAAATATAGTTAAAGTTTGTTTTACCAGGCTTGTGGTGCGAATCTCATTAAACATAACTTATTAGGTTGCATTACTTAACTGAGAGCCTTACGCTTATGCCGGAGGTGATGACTCATGGCCCCAAATGGGCTCGAAGCTGCGGTTTCCAGATGTAAATGAATGGCTCCAAACAGCTTACAGCTGCTGCTGCATGCAGTCAACGCCGGAAAACGTCATTTACGCAGCCCTCCTGGGATGCCCCAAACTCGAACTAGGCTCTCCTGGTGCTGAAAGATTGCAGAAGCCGCTAAAGCCCCGGGTGACGTGTGTAGTGGGATTCTCTAACAACCGGAATCGTTGGTAAATTGTACCATGCGAGTGACTTCTTTCGCCCCGCAGAGTCAGCTCATTGCAGAAATTGCACTCACCTGTATATTACAGGCGATCAGCTAGAAATCCTGTGGTCATAACCCGTCCTAGGACGTGGACGAGATGTCCCACAAAGTGCACAATGCTCGAACCCGTCCACCAGCGAAGCTCCAGAATAATCTGAAGCTAAAAGTGAACTTGGAGTGGAGCACAATTCACAGAATCCTGTCGAAAATGAGGCTACGTTTTTACAGGAAAAAAAAACGAAAACAAAAACCTGTTATAAAACAGTTTCTCCGACTGCCGGTAAAACAGATTACGAACCAAACGCTAATGCTGCGTTTACACAACGGCCGTGTTCCAATAAAAGAGCTTTTACACATCCATGTATTATACACAAAATACATTCTCATATTAATTATGCGTTTGACACGTAACAAGAAGGCCGAGGATTACTGAAATAAAGACTAACATAAATCCATTAAATTAGAAACCACTTCTAAAATCCCGTCAAATCCTAATTCAATCAAATAGAATGCAGCAATTCACCAGACTGTTAGACCAAATCTGCACATGCTTGCTGATCATGCGTTTTCAATGTAAAACACGTTTTACGGGATTGGAAGACTAGACGTTTTCTAAAAATGTAAACCAAAAAAAGGAAGGATGCCAATTATAAATTCAAAAATTACCAAAGCTATATAAAGGGTGTTTCAAAATGAATGGGACACCGAATGGTCATAGATTACTTAAAATAATAAACCGACTAAACCTAATATACCTTAGTGCAAAGTCCATCCAGTAAGAAGTTAGAGGGCCTTGAAGTTCAATAATTTTATTTTTTATTTTTATGTTAATTTCGAAAATTGTAAAGATCTTGATATATATTTTGGTATACATGCTTACTATTATGTACTGCAAACTGCACTAATAGAAAAATGTTCGTAAACTATATTTGGCTGTAAGAAGCACTTTACCTATCTTTGCAAACTTTTTTTAGCTCTAACTTTGTTATCAGTAATTTTTTTTAGGTTATAGTCTGAAAGAGAATTAAAAAGCACAAAAATAATGTACTCTCAGTTCATAAATGTAAAAGCAACCATTTACCATAAAATGCCAATCATTGGCTTTTGGTTGTCATTAAGACATGCAATTATCAAGTATTATCATAAAAACAGTGGAAATTGTCTTACTGGAAATTTTCATATAGTCTGATAAAGGCGCGCACTTTTTGCAGTTATTACAATTACATAAATACCTACACTGGAGCACTTTAGGAGTAAATAAATATTGCAAACTTAACATGTAATTGCTTTCCCTTTTTTAATGATTGTTTATTACATAAAGATTTGATTTTCACTAACTTCATAAAAGGGAGTCATATGAATTCATTAGTTGTGTTTGTCCGTGCGCTTTTTCGGAATTTTTAAATTTTGACTAATTCAAATAAAACACAAAACAAGAGAAGGTGTAAGCTCCTTATCTATTCTTTGGAACAGCGTTGGAATGGAAAGGTTTTTGTCATGCGCTCTTTGGAACGCGCACCCTTTAAGGCACAATTAGTCTTCATAATCTGTTGAAACGGTGCTTTCAGTGTGGTATGGCCATTATTATATTGTGTTATATACTGAAATGGTTTGATATGCTCCACTTAGGAGATTTGTTTTTAGCAATTATAATTACAGATTCGGACTGGGTAAAATAAGATTGTTTGTATTTTTAATTTTATTTCTCTCTCCTTAGTCCATTGCATCTTGTCAGATGCGTGGTGATGCATAATCCGATGTATAATTATTATTTTGTCGCTCTTCTAATTGCATTACGCCATCTTTCCCTGTTCTCTGTTGTTCTGACAGTTCCCTCAAAATTGGTTCCCAATAGCTTAGTAGCGTCTATCCATCTCTGTGGCGATCTTCCTCTTCTTCTTTTGCCTTCTACTTTGCCCTGTACTACAGGTTTTTCCATACTGTTGTCATTCCGTGTTATATGCCCAAAGAATTTCAGTATGCGACTTAGTATAATACTACTTAATTTTTGGGGTGGTTGTATTTTTTGCAATACTGATGTGTTTGTTCGTCTTTCGGTCCAAGACACTCTAAGCATTAGTCTCCAAATCCACATTTCGAGGACGTCTATTCTTTTCCCGTCCGCCGCACGCAATGTCCACGTTTCCGAAGCATACATGAAAATAGGGAACACTAGTGAATTGACAATCATTATCTTTGTTCGTTTTGTTATGCTGTTGTCTCTCCATAAGGTAGTCAACTGAGTCATCGCAGCCTTTGTCATTTGTATGCGTAGCTTTATTTCTGGTTCGCAATTTCCGTTGTTGTTAATATTGACTCCAAGATATATAAACTTGTCTACTACTTCACATCTTCCAATTTGTTGTAATTCTGGTCTATTGTTGTTGGCTCTATATATTACCATAATTTTTGTTTTGGTGTAATTAATACGGAGACCATAACTTTGGCTTACTTCTTCCAAGTTTGTGAGTAGGTTTTGAAGTTCAGTTTCTGATTCAGCCATGAGTAGGGTATCATCCGCGAACCGTAGATTCGATATTTTAAGCCCGTTAATATTGGCGCCGCCATTCCAGTTTTCTAAAACTAAACGCATGACATATTCGCTATATATATTATACAGTAATGGAGACAATACACATCCCTGTCGTACCTCTTTTCGGATTTTACACTTTCTTGAAAGATGGTGATCAACTTTTACTGTTGCTGTACTGTTTGTGTAAAGCTGGTGAATGATGTATATTAAATGTTTTGGAACGCCCACTTGTCCATAGTCGGTCGCATTTAATATTATCGAACGCTTTAGCGCAATCCACAAAGCACAAGTAAAGCGGCACGTAGTACTCCCTCGACTTTTCCATTTTATTTACCTTACTCCATAATAAAATCGTGTTATGGCCTCTTTTGTATTTTATTTATCTGCAATTTTATTCTCATAACGCTAGCTCGGTAGACAATCAACTCCATTCAAAGGGGTGAGTTCCTGATCATTTGTAAATTTTTACCTTAATGTGGTAGGCCACTGTGGGCCCAAATTATTTCCAAATACGCAGTCGCAAATGTATACGCTGCTGTCAAAATTTCACAAATTAGTTTGAATCTGGCAGTAAGCGTTGTTGACTTTAAAATTCAAATTTCTGAACATACGAACAGGTATTTTATTTAAATTGTAGTGCTCTGGCGGTTATAAATCTCATTTGTTTCAGGAATTAATTTGTCTTATGACGTCAGAAGCAACGCCGTTCGAATTTCAGCAATTGTTCACCTAACCTCACAACTGGACTCTGGTTAATAATTTGAAATGCGCCCTTGCTGGCTACTTTAATACACTTGGATCTTGTTCAGTAAGGTTTGCTCTCGTTGTCGTACAAATTTCCAGAAGCTAACGCCGTTACTTTCAGTTAAAAACTGTACCTTGAGATTTGAGATGGTGCGCTACAACCCTCGGAAAGGTGCTCCAACTGGAATCTGCCACTGCAATAGTCTTCTCCGGTGCTGTTGCTACTATACGGTCTCGTACAGTCCTTCCTGATGCACTGCAGTCGAAATCCCGAGCTCAGGAACCTTATTTTTCCCCGAATCGAAGGTCGAAATCTCGAGCTGGATCGCTGGCGAACGGCCTCGGAAGTGCTTCATGTGAAAATGTATTTTTTGTTGGGGAAATAGCTACCCACAGTCTCAAAGAAGCTCTGACACTTGCTCAACACAATGGTATAATTTTTTTGGTAAAATGGTATTTTATTATGTAAAAACTTTAATTATAAGGGAGCACAAAACTGCATGTCAATTTTATAATTCATTCAACTGTTATCTGCTCATGTCCGTTATAAACAAATGCTAATCTAATAACTATAAAAACCGAAATTAACCAAGTTTTTAAATGAAATTTTCTTACAAATTATTAAGTTTAAACATTTCTTATATCTAAAATATTGTCTACATTTTTAATAGTCAAAATGTCTCTTTGCGCCACTACACGTTTTATTAGTTGCGTTGGTTTATTCACTCGCGTAATTTCACTGATTAGTTTTAAGAGTTCACTTCCTGCTTAAATGTTTTTCGATGTCCAACTGTCTGCTTTTCACTTACGTTTTTCATGTCTTGCTGTCTGCTTTTCCAATTGCTGTTTCCTGACTTTCTGTCAGCCTTTTAATTTGCTCTTTGCAACGTACTTATTATTCTGGCTTCTTATACCTTTTAAGATTGCTCACAAATTGTACCTACTTAGCTCTATTGAAATCTACGCTTCAATGACCTGCCCATAGCAAACCGTTTTGTGATTATTTATTTCATTTGGTTTGGCTATTCATTCTGCCCAAACCTAATAATTAATTAATTTGAACTTTGACTTCAACCCTGTTAAAAAACAATGTTTGCCCCTTTGCGTTCCTTAATCAATTCATTTATTTTAATACAAGCATCTCTTTTTCAATGCATTTACTGATTGACATTTAAACTTAGCATTGCAGCTAGATTAAACACCCCAACTCTGTGCTTAGTGACTTAATTTTCAAACTGTACTGCAAGCAGAGCAGAGCCGTAAGACCTAAGACCATTGCAATACAATGTGTATACGCTGACCGCGTGACATAGAAGATCCCATGTTAAATTCTGAATGGTAGAATATTGGCTACCTTAGTAATCCTAGAACCAAAGTGTAAATACAAAAGTTTTAGGGGTCGATTTAGTATGTGCAATTCAATTATTATCTTACTTTCAAAGTTTTTCTACAAAGCGGAAAAGTAGAAAAAATTGCAATGAAATTTTAATAAAAACCTTAATTAGACTAACCATCGGTCAAACGTCTATCTTTCTGGAGTCAAAATCAATCACAGCTAACCACATCTAGAAGCCACCCTCGATCGAATATTAAGCTATGGTACACACCTAAGAAAGCTGTCAGAAAAACTTCAAACAAGAGTAATCCCGGTTCAGAAGCTTACAAACACATCATGGGGTGCTAATGTAAAACCATTAAAAACTACTGCGCTAGCCCTAGTGTACCCTACTGCAGAATATTGCTCTTCAGTCTGGATCAACAACCATCACACTCACAAGTATAACTGAACCAAGAAATAAGAGTTGTCACAGGACCAATGGTTACCAGTTTTAAGTAATATAGCTCCGGCCCACTCTAGGAGACATTTTATAACAACTGTAACAATAACCGTTCTTTACCGATTCACTCCTACATTGGTCAATCTGGTTATATATTACCGGATCACCTGAAACTAAAATCTGGACAGTCGCCCTGGAGAACAGCACAAGACATACTAATTATATCACAAGAAAAATGGAAGAGTCACTGGGATGCATCGAAGTACGAAACACAGATCCAATCAATAAGCTTTCAGAAAAAGTAGCAGCTAAAAGCCACTGGAAAACCTTAAACCGTATCAAAGCTGAAACAGGAAGAACAAATAGATACATGTATAAGTGGGGCCCCGTTGGTTTCCCACATTGTGATAGGTGTGATAATGGAAGTCAAACCATTGACCATCTACTGACTATCTCTCTTAATCGTTCACTGGTACTTTCAAGGACATACCACACAACCTAGCTCCATTGACTGCAAACTTCTGACTTACGGTTATAATATAAACTAGCTTTTGAACCCACCACATAGGTAGCCTTACCCAGTGTTGGGTAGTAACTAAGTAAAAGTAACTCGTTACTGGTAACTAGTTACTTTTCAGTAACTTAATAGTAACTTAATTACTTTTGTGTTTTCAGTAACTGTAACTATAACACGTTACAATTATTCAGTAACTTAAGTAACTGAATATGAGAAGTTACATTTTCATGCTACAAATGGAAAATATTTTAAAATGTTGGTTTTTTAATGCGTAGTATTTAAGAAATTATACCTGGAGCTGAAGAATTTGTGGAAATTTCGAATGCTTTAGTATGCAAATGCTAATACCGACCACAGGAATACCTTCTTGTACTTAGTCGATAATAAATAATATTTGACGGATCATATTTGAGTGGTGACAGCTTTTTCCAGTAATCTTTAATCCTTTAACAACTAATAGAAGCTCTCTGAGCAGGTATGTGGATTACTGGAAAGTACATTCCTAACTCCTGCCTGTGCTCAGGTTGGGGGTGTCTAATTCAGACGAAAATACATTCACCATCTCTATATTTCAATAATAACGAAACAATATTTTAACAAAAAATTGGAATAAGTAACCGAATACGCTATGTAGCTGCTATAGGATACTGCAGTTTAAATTTAAACTACATGAATTAATAACAGATTCATTCATTTTCAAGTTAGGCCTATAATGTATAATGGTTATTTATATTTTACAGTACAGTAAACATTGCACTTCCATACTTTGACCAAAATGTTTTTAAAATAAATTTTTGTCAACTACACGCATGTTCAACACATTGGAAAGGTGATTGTTCAGGAATGCATTAACAAAAATATTGACTGTTGTTTCCAATTTTTATTTTAGATTCACAGAAATTCGCAACAATTCTGACTACACTCTGGCTGCGGTTTACTCATCCTTGGTTTAAATTTGAGTGGATATGTGATGCAGAAAAGACACAAAACGCAGTTCCATTATTAGAAAATGAAGTAAAAAATCGTGCTTCTACTTCATCAGTTTGTCCACTTCCCAGTCCACAAAATAATGATGAAGACAAATGAAAACACCATTTTTTCGTTCAAAACAGTAAAGTGGTCCAAAAATATGGACGAAACTGAAACATATATCAAGTGCGATTCACCTAATTTAACAACTTTATAAAAAGATAAATTTCCAACGATTAAGGAAATATTTATTAAATATAATACTGCCCTCCCTTCCAGTGCTCCAGTAGAACAATTGTTCAGCACTGCAAAAAACGTTCTCCACTTCAAACGTACAAAATTAACTGATAAAAATTTTGAAATGCAGTTATTATTAAAAACCAATAAATTTTATACATAAGCAATCAGACTGGAATGTAGAACTAGGAATCTAATTTACTAGTAACAAAGATTATACCCTATAGAATATTTGCTAATAAACAATTGTTTATAAATATGTGTTTCTGTTGACATTAAGTTGATAGCAATTGCATGTAGATTAGTAACCTCTCATAAAAAAGGTAACTTAAAAAATAACGAGTTACTTTATGGTAACTTAGTAACTTATTCAAGTTACTTTTATAATTCTGTAACTTAGTAACTTACTCAGTTACTTTTTTGCCGAGTAACTGATTAACTTACTTAGTTACTTTTTTAGAGTAACTTACCCAACACTGGCCTTACCCTAATTGAAATAGTTTTTGAGTTTTTTAAATTTAATTGTAAATAAAAAGGTTACAGAAGAAGACGTTTTAACGTCTTTGACATATAATAAGTGTTCATAATTTTGTAAAATTATGTTAATGCTGCTAATGATACTGAAACAGCAAAAGAAAACACTTAGCAGTACGATTTAGATTAATTCTTAACGGGGAAAAAACGCAGTTGGTGGGATTCGAACTTGCAGAATCTGATTGTTAGTCATAAGGCGTACATACACGATGGCCGATCTCGGACGAAGTGCGTCCGATCGTTGCCGATGAACAGATCATGTAGACACGCAGGGCCAACACAAGTTTATGTATAAGGATTTTAGATAAAAACAATAGATATTTGATCTTTGTCTACTAATCCTACCTTATTATAATGAACCAATAGGTGAGTGTACCAACCGCCTGTTTTGCCTAGCAGCTACGTTGCTTGGAGCCTTCATTTCAACATTCGTTTATTGCCTTAGGGAACATCGCAAAGATTAGTACGAGTTTAATTTAACAAAATACATATAAGGATTCTCACATTGTGGTAAATATGGACAGTGATAGAACTCTTGGCTCCATTATTATTTATATTACATTATGTTCTATATCTCTTTTAATCAATCTTCAGTATTTTTTATACTTATATTTTATAATATTTTATACGAAAGAAACTAAAAAAACCTATCTATCTGACTACGAAACAATTAACATGTGATCCACAAACTCCGTAAAACGGACTTATGCGTACGATGTGTGTTCGTTTTTTCGGAATTTTTAAATTTCTACTTCGGATTCGGATAGAATATAAAAAAGTAAAATAGGGATGTCTAAAGAACCAACCTACTGTCTCATAAAGAACTAGGACAAAATGGTCGATACATTTAAAAAAAATAAGCAAAATGTTAAATGCTGTCTAGAAGTCCGTCTGGTCATGCTGGGCTTAGTATTTGAACTGGTTTTTTTTATTAATTTATATTTCAATATAATCTCCCCCAAATTAACACACAATCACAATTTCTTTTGTACAGAATTTATCGCAGTATAAAACATCTGTAAAAAGGTTTAGACGGAACTTCTTTCGTGAGAATTACATAAATTTACAAATTTAAAAAAATGTGGTTCGCTGGGATTCAAACCCCGCGTTCCCACGCTAATGAGATTGATATTTTGAGCCCAGCTTCTAGTCCGTCGCTTGAACAACGTTATAAAGACACCATACTATTCTGTCCCATTTATGATGTTTACCATGTATCTGTTAGGGCTTATATTCGCCAAAGATAAAGCCTCAATTATGTGCAATTGATTACTTTTATCTATTTCTCAGTTAAAGCAAAATTAAACAAAATGTATTTTTTTAATGTGCTCACCCTGTACATATTTTTCCGAAATTATCTCGGTTTCATGCCAGGTAGACATATAATCTGCATGCAAAATATCGTCTTCCTTTAACCAATAGTTTTTGAGTTATACCGAGTTGACAGACAGAAAGACGGGCAGACATGCAGATATATAGATGGAATTGAGAAAACCTGTTTTTCGTCATCTAGTAACCCTGAAACGTGAAGATCTGAAGAAATCTGGGAAAGTGAGTTTTTCGCGATAACAATACTTCATTCGTCTTTTAGACGAGGGAAGCTGCAGTACATCAAGAATTGTTTCTGTCACGGCTAGGTAGGTAATTTTTCTGATTTTCCTCCGATGTACAAGGTGATTTATAAGTATAGTAATTAAATTAAATGAGTGTGTACTGACCTCAATAGAAGTACAGTTGATTTCCAAA
The DNA here is from genome assembly GCA_940337035.1 of Agriotes lineatus. Taxonomy (NCBI): domain Eukaryota; kingdom Metazoa; phylum Arthropoda; class Insecta; order Coleoptera; family Elateridae; genus Agriotes; species Agriotes lineatus. The sequence continues at coordinate 108,205,987 of OW679200.1, read as the reverse complement.
TTTTTTAAGACAGCATATTTCAGTTTAATTGTCGATTAAAAGATTAATGTTATTGTTTGGAAGTAAATTATATTATATTATATAGCTCAATAATTAATTGTTTTTATTACTTTATGAAATTTAATCCTATATTAATTGAAACATTAAATGTCAAGCACGATTACATAACCAAACATTTGTCTTATACAATTTTGAAATCAACTGACATTCACGAAAAATTAATTGCCTACGAAAAAATTGCATTAGGATCTGGGCAAACTTTTGAGAACCACTGGCTAAATCACATGAGAGTACATTAACCTAATGCACCAATGTGATTGAAATACCCAAAAAACTGTTTTTGCTTCTGCATTTTATCCAAATTTGGTCTTACCGCAGGTACCTGTGCGAACTTATGTTCCTCGAAATTCATTCCAGTGACCAGAAATCAGTTTCAGTAATTTAATTAATTTTTGACGTATAGTTGTTCTGTTTGACGTCCTCTAACTACCCTTAAATTTAATTACCATACTTATGAATCACCCTGTATACATATTTTATATTCTCATACCATATATATTTGGTAATTTGCAAGTAAATGTGTGTGTTTGTATTTGTTTTAATGATACACACTTTATATCAAGCTAATATTGTTTATACAATAGTATATTAAATAACAAGTCAGGAAAGTGACACTTTCCTGACGTAGTATGTATACTATTCTTTCCCCGGCCATTTAAATTTCAGTAAAAACTCAGTAACCACAAATAATTCAAAATTATAAATGTTTTTGGTACGATTCATGTTGACAAATTAATAACTTAGCCTATATTAATATTACTGATAATAGTTATTTAACCAACAAGTGTGTTAATGAAGGCGATTAATAATGGAAACTGTTTAAAGCACGAACGAGCGATAGCGAGTGAGTGCCATTAATATTAGATATTATTAAATATCCATTAAAAAACGAGTTGATTACAAAATTTTTTCGTTGACCACAAAATCTTTTTTTGTGGTGAAAAATTTGATCAATACAGTGACAAAAACAGTGAATTGATGAAAAAGAGTGTGTTAATAAAAAATAGTGTATTAATGACATCTATTAATCCATCCTCTTTTAGGAAAAACAATTCATTTTTATTGAAATTAACAAGCGGTCAACGAAAAAAATAAATAACGAGCTTATTGAATTTTATAGCTGTTTATTTGAGCCCGGTAATAGTATATGGCATAACAAGTCAGGAAGGTGATTATTTACAGGACGATGTGGCTATTTGAAATACGAGGTCGTCAGGCCGAGTATTATAAGTTGCCGTGTCCAGTAAGAACAGTTTCCTGACATAATATCGCGTACATTTTTTTAAACCGTTTAAATTTCAGTGAAAAGTCAGTAATCACAAATAATTTGATATGTTTAAATTTGTTGGTAATATTCATGCTGTCAGACTAATAATTTAGTCTATATGAATATTACTGATAAAAATAAATAAAGAGCTAATTCAATTTTGTAGTTATTTATGACAGCCAGGAAAGTATTTTTATGGCTGTTTTTATATAGGTCTACTTGTAGTTATTTATTTAAGTCAAGTGTAGTACTTTCCTGTCTAGTCAGGGAAATAATTTCATGACTGTTTTCGTAAATATCTAAAGTATGATTAATAGTATATTATGTATCAAGTTTATAAACGTCATTTTAGTCACGAGTTTTATTAATCACGAGCGAAGCGCAGCAGAGCGAGTGTTTATTAAAATGAGTGACTAATAAGTTTATAAAACGAGTTGCATACTATACTTTTTCTACGACCACACATTTAGAGAATATAACATCATATTATTTTATTACAATTTTGACATTTATTATATTAAGTTAAATTATGCTTGACAAACGTCAAAGTGACGGTTGAAAACTAACTTGATTTTAGTTTTGGCTGTGGCTAATAAAGCAAATACTATTTGAACCTAATTTCAGCCCATGACTAAAACATCGTTGCCAACTTCAGCTCATGACTAAGAGGCTCTTTAGTCATAGGTTATGAAGCCATGATTAAAAGGTCACTTAGCGACGTGTATGTTAGTATGTTAAATGGCATTTTAGTTACAGGAGTAGAAAAAAATTATTTTTGTAAAATCGTACTAAAATATGGTCATTTATGCATTAATTTGCGGGCGTAAATAGTGCCGTTTGCGCCCTAAGGCCTAAAAATAATTTGCGGGCGTAAATAATGCCTTTTGCGCCCTAAGGCCTAAAAAACCAGCATCACATTGGCAACCAACAACAATTTGATTTTTGAGAACGAATCGTGCCATTTATTTTTCAAAGCTTTATGGTGGATTTTACAAAAAATCTTGTTTGCTTTTCGGGCGTGAACGGCGATTTTGGCCCTTTGGCGTTTTATAATCCTTCGGCCCTTCGGGCCTCTGGCTTATAATTCCGCCGCGGGCCAAAATCGCCTCCTTCACGCCCTTAATACAAAAATAGCCATTTTCATATAGTATGCCAATGGAATAGTACATAATTTATGAATGCAACTACGTTAATACTTAAATGTCTAACTTGACATTTAATTTTTAAGTGACTTATAGTTGCATTCATAAATTAGGAACTATTCCATAGCCATACTAGATGAAAATAATTTTTGATCATACTATATATCTCTCATCAATACGTCATCATTTCTGAAGTAAATTTTATTATTATCTTATCGTTGCAGTATTTAATATTTGAACTTTAGTTTCTTGGTCATCGATTAAAAAACTGGGAAAAATTGATGTTCAGCAAAGTTCTATTTGTTAAACGTTTAATTTACTGAAATTACGCATTTCACGCACCTGAAGCATTCTTCTACTTGTAATTGTGCAATTCTAGTCTAATTTGTGCGTGCCTAACGTGACAGTTAAAATGCAACGTCATACATTTGTAACATTAAACGATTTATGGCATTTACAGCTGTACGCGTTTCCTGTGCCACTTATATTTATTTAAAAATAATAAACAACATGAATGAAATAAGAAGTGTTATCATTTTAATTCAACAGAATTAATAGTAAATTTAAGTATTACAGAACTGTAACTAATTATTAGTTTATCTGGACTTACCTTGCGCTTTCTTGGTCTTTGTGTAGGTATCGAATGAAGAAGTTGGTTGACGTTCTCTTTTTTAATTTTAACAGGTTATCTATCATGCGAGAACACGCAATTTTTTTAATAAAGTACATACATATTGTATTTATACAAAAACTGTTGTTTTATTTGCAAAACGTTTAAAAATTGTGACACTTGTTTACAATGGTCCAACATTTTTTTTGTACGATTCTCATATTTTGCAGTCAAGGCCTGCTTGATCCAGCAATGATTTTTACCAAACTGCAGTTACATATAATGTGGTTAATAAAATCCCTTCCTCACAAACATTTTTCTCCAACCTACAAAAAATACCATTGCTTTTCTTCGTGGTTTAATTTCAAGATGTAAATATATTTGTGTTTATAAGGAATATTTTATTTAAAATAACATTTCTTTGCAAATGCGATTTGTTACTAAATACTCCTAGTTCTTGCAGATTTCGTTTACAGCTTTAACTGCATAATCCTTTATCGAAACTCCTGCAAACCTTAATTGAAATTGTCTAACCAACCCAAGCGAGAAACTAATTTTAGAGGGTGCTCATGAGATTTTAAGGGAGTCAATTTTTTTTTCATTCAAAACCTAAATACAGCCTTTATATACAGGGTGAAACTGAACTACGTTAAAATATTTCCGTGTGGTAATCCTTAGCCAATTTTAATTAACAAAAAAATCATGTAAAGAAGTGTCCAAAAATCAAAGCTGCAAGCTAGCAACAAACGACTGGTTGATAAAACAATATAGTATGTAATTTGGATTCGTTCTTCAAGGCAGTAATTCAAAAGAAAACTCTTCATCCCAGCCAATATTTCAGAAATCCCCGGACAATACAATTATATTGGATTGGTGTAAAACAAGTACGAACTCGAACAGATATATCAATTATTTCTCGTAAAATTTTATGAAAATTAAAATCAACTTTATTTTGGCAATTTAGAATCCTTATCTCGTCTCTAATTGGTTCAAAAAAATGTAAAAAAACTATAGCAAATCTTGAAAGATAATTCATACCCCTAAGGTCTTTAAAAAAACTTCTACATAATCACAATATTAATAATAATGACACGGAACTTGCGAACCAAGGGTCCAGTCAAATTAAATAATATAAATATTTGCCATGCATTAAAAATTTAACCAATAAATTAATAAACGGTCTTAAAGATGTAGATTTTAACATAGCAAAGAGTAGTGTTCTCACAACTAAGCATAAGATGCCTACTATGCAAAAGTGTAATGTTATCTATAAACTTGGCTGTCTTGAGTGTACTGAGTGTTATATGGGCCAAACGTTCCAACAACTGAAAAATCGAATTAATCAACACAAAAGTAACGCAAAACTAAAATCGAAAGAAAAGTTCAGTGCTCTTGCATCTCTTGTTCACTCAACTAAACACAACATCGACTTTCAAAGCCTTAAACATTCTGGACAGTGAAGACAATTATAACAAATGTATTTTCCTAGAAATTTGTCATATTAGAAAATTGAAAATGTAAGGAATATATACCGGGTGAGAATGAGACCAGGGCCTTGTTTCTATCTCCTTTACTTATAACGAATTTGGATGAAACTTGTTACAAGAACATTAAACACAATTTAGAATTAACAGACAAATATAATAAAAATGGTCGACTTTCGGTTTCACCGGAAATGTCATTAACTTTGATGTTTTAAATGGATTTCCCTGTATATATTTTTTCGAATTCTATGGCTCAAATTACATACGACAGTGTTGACAAATTTGCATAGGTATTGCAAAAAATATTAAGTATCAATTTTCCATTTTTCAGTTTTACATAAAGATAGCATAGCACATTATGCACATGGTTAGATTGGTAATTAAAGTTTTTATTTAGTATCATGGTAGGTGCCATTAAAAAAATACTTTTTTCAAAAAATCTATTTAGCAAATTGTATTCGATTTTTAACGTTATGTGTGAAAGAACAAACGTAGACAAGTAATTTCTTACAAAAATGTTTATTTTATTTAGCATTTTTGAAAGACAAATTGTGTATGTAGGGAAAATGAAGCGTCTCAAAAACCCTTTGATGTGCATTTAAAGTAGGAAAGTTAGTATCAATGGCTTCAAAATTATGAAAACAAATGAAAATCTAAAATCAGATTTGAATTCCTAATCAAGTCAAGATAGTTTTGTTCTAGGTTGTACAATAAAGGACTTATAAAGAACATAGTTTCTTATTTAACAAGCATATAATGTAGGTTATATTACACGAGGATGAAGTTTACACACGAGCCAAAGGCGAGTGTTGTAATCATCCAAGTGTAATACAGCCATTATATGCGTGTCAAATACAATATTTTATCTGCATTTATGTATATAGTTGGTGACACTGTAAGTCCATGTCATATTCGAGGTTAGCAAGATAGGTTTTGCATCAGTCTATGTCAAATTCGAGGTTAGCAGGTTAGGTTTTGAGTCAAGTCTGTGTCATCACTGACGCAAAACCTAACCTGCTAACCTCGACGTTAATGTCGTTTATTGACAATTTAGCCCACTAATTAAAAAAAATGCCCTGTGGAATATGAAATTTCATATTTCACTAGTGTAATATGAGCCGCTTTTTGTATTTAGAGTTGATATATAATGCATTTATTATTTGACAGTTGTCGATAAAATATATAAAAATGCGTTTTGACATAACTCGAAAACTAAGACTAATAGGTGGGATTTATATTTTGAATATTATTTGGCATTAGAATCTGCAACTTTGCCCCAATTTAACCTACCCTGTATAAAGATCGCGTTGCTAATTTTTATAGTAGATTATATAAGTGAGAGAAATGCATCATTATTTGCAAGTGAGAATTTTGAATCGCGAGTGCCCCAGCACTAGCGATACAATTTCTCACGAGCTTATTATGGCATTTCGCTCACGTGTGATATACGACGTTTTATCTTACAGTAGCAATTCTTGTGCCTAAATAGTTTGCGCAGTCAGAATATGTCGCGAAATAAATTTATAATTAGTCGCCTATGATTTGTGATATACGTTTGACAGTACTGAAGTGTATTGTTAGTACTGAAGTGTATTGTCAGTCTATGTCAAATTCGAGGTTAGTAGGTTAGGTTTTGTTTGTATTTGACACAGACTGACGCAAAACTTAACCTGAAAATTACGAATTTGACATAGCTTGACAGTGCTACCAACAATGCAGTAGTATAAATAATGAAAACTCACTTGTGAATAAAACTTCATTTTAGTCACTGAAAACAGTTGTATAAAAATGTATGGTAATAAGGGCTACTGTAAGATAATAGTAGATTATGTTATTAGGAGTAAAAGTGATACTTTATGTGACGAAGCTGAAGTTTATTTAGCCGAACGTTAGTGAGGCAAATAATTCAGCTAAGCCACATAAAGTCACTTTTACTCCGAATAACATATACTATTTTATCCGCAAACGGATTCAGGTAAATTTCTTTAATATAAATTTTTAAAAAAAGCATGCATCGGCCGGGAATCGAACCCAGGCCACCCGCGTGACAGGCGAGCACTGTACCCCTGCGCCAACCTCTGTTGTTCAAATAACGCGCTACTGTAATGATAATAATGATATATGAACATATAGTCTGTTCACTAAACATAAAAACAAAAAGTGGCCTTTGATTTCTAAAATTTCATGAGTGTACTTCAAAAACTCATCTTTTGTCTAGGAATGTACTTACAGAAAGTTACTAAAACAAATAGGTTAAAGAGTGTGACATTTAATTAGCATCTGTCATAACTACTTTTAAGGATGTTAAACAAATACTGTGTTGGATACTATTGATGTAGCATTTATTAATAGGTATTTTTATTACATTTTATAAAAGTTCAGGCAGGAATTTCCAGAATAATATGTACTTTGACACTGCAATAATGACATTTATTAATTCTCATTTATAAATTCAAAGTAGCCTTTATGCAGGTGTGGAAACCTTTGCAAAACAAAATACAGAATCCCTAGCACAAAAATTTTACGTATATGCCAACTTCAAGAAAATTTAAATGTTTTTGTGTTTACTGAATGGCCTATACTGATTCACCCGAGCTAATAGCGCACGGCCACAGCAGCTGTCACACCATAACCCACGGCGACAGATGCTCCGAACCGCTGCCTAAAGGTTTATTTAAATTAAAACTTTTTCGTACTCTTTTTGAAAATAAAAACCGGCCTACGATCTAAGTCATCATACAATTTAATCGGTCCAGTATCTTCGGAGGACATAGCGAACAAACATAGAAAGAAAGAAAGAGAGCAACGATTTTGTGTGCTTAGGCAGATAAAGTACGCAAAAGTCGCTATTTTATCTGCTTAGGCAGATAAAATGACACTTTTACCTTGTCAATAAAGACACATAAGTTGTCACTTTTGTGACGTTTGGGGATAAAATATTTTTTTCTCCAACCACACGGATAAGACGCCATATTGTCGAATAATTTTGTATAAAAAATACGTCATTTCGGGATGTTCACCAATTACCTTGGCAACTGTACACTTATCGATTCATATTTGCACTAGTACAAAAATGGAAGCAAGATAGGGGTTTACATGTTAAATTTTAAATAGAAAACAAACGCTTCGTCAATATTCGGCATTCGCCGTCGTTGTTGTTTATTTTCCCCGTATAGTGATTGTTTATTTGAGCCATGACAGTTCTGCAATATAACCTACAATGTTTGATTCTAAATAATAAGTCATATTACCGAATTTATGAGTAGTTGGAGAAAAAATAGTATGTTTCATTCGCACAAAAAATGCGTTTTCGGGACGCGTAAGACTCGCCGGACTCCGCTGCGCGTCGTCCGCGGTCTGTCTTACTTGTCCCGAAATCATGCATTTTTTGTACTAATGAAACAAATAACTATTATTTACAACTGTCAAATAATAAGTACATTATATAAGCAACTATATATACAAAAAGCGGCTCTTATTACACAAAGTTCATATTCCACAGAGCATTTTTTTTAATTAGTGGGTTAGATTGCCAATAAATTACAATAACGTCGAGGTTAGCAGATTAGGTTTTGCGTCAGTTTTGACAGAGACTGACGCAAAAACCTAACTTGCTAACCGCGAATTTGACATAGACTTACAGTGTCACCAACTATATACATAGTTGTAAATAAAATATTGTATTTGACACGCATATAATGGCTGTATTAGTATTACACTTGGATGATTACTACACTCGCCTTCGGCTAGTGTGTAAATTTCATCCTCGTGTAATTTAGCCTACATTATATGCTTGTTATATAAAATACTATTTTTAATGCAACATTTTTAAATCATAACTTTTTTATTTATAAACTACAGCTTTTAAAACATGTTTAATTTTCCCCTAACAATTTATAGAGAGAGTAACAAGCGAACGTCAACAACCAATTAATTGTTAACATGTCAAATGAAAGTTTTCGTGCAAATCTGTAAATGTAGCAAGTTTAAAAGAAATGAAAGCTACTACATTTTGCAATTCCCCCAGTAGACCTGCAAAACTGTATATTTATTTAAAAAACTCTCCAGTAGCACATGTTCAATATTTAGTACATATAAATTAACTGGCTTTAATAGTTCTGAAGAAAATTATTTTTACAAAATCACAAGCAACTTAATTTTGTTTTTTTATGAAAGTCTCTTAAAAGATGTAACTTTTATTTGTCAAAAACATAATTTTAGGCAGCAACACAACTAGAAACTTTTCAGGTAACTATTTTTAAACAGAGAGCTCTCCTCATTTTGAATAGTTAAGCATTATATTTACTGCCCCGTTCAGTTTAACGCTTTCCGTAAATTATTATCTATTATGATTTACATATAATAGCACCTAAAGGCTCACCCTATAATCGAGAGCGTGGACAGGATTAATATAGTGCACTCTGTGCATAAATCTGCGGGCGTCAAATGCAGCCACCCAAGAACACAAAATTATTGTGTTGCACTCGAACTCGACGCCCGATTCCCAGAAACTCAAAGTGGGAAGCTATACATTAATACAAGGAAATTAACATGTCAAGTTATGGCGATACAAAGGCTGTAGTTATAAATTTATTGTATCCGAGGGAGCGACCCTGCATAATCACCTTGCAGAAGGCCCTCAATCCTGAAAAAAATCGAGAATCAACGTTTCGAAACATCGAACGCGCTCGAAATTCCTGAAGTTGCAATTCAGTGGCACATTTAATTTGTTGCGATTGCATTCGCGAAAATTACACTCTGCAAAATACCGCTTACCGAGTTTCCTCATTCGTGTTTGATTTCATAAACGGTGCAGTGGCGGTTGAGCTCAGCGAATGCTCGTGAGTTTTCCGCGAGATTTATTTAATTTGAACCATTTTAAATTTGTGCAAATTTATTGAAATGTTTTAAGCAATAATTCAAACGTTTTGAAAAGATTTAAAAATGAAGTGTTACGTAGTGGTGGTGTGCGTACTGATAAACCAAGTTGGCTGTGCCTACATCGACAAGCATCCAAGCCTCAACGAAATCAGCAAGTATGATCAATCTTATATTAATAGCAAGACGCAACCCCAAGTAATCCATGGCCACCCCCAAAATTTAACAGAAAATTCAAGCCAAGCTCATAGAATTTTTAAAATGTGCATGTTTAAGCAAACGTTTAAAAAACTAGAAAAACTCATGAAGGAGCTAGTGGATAAAAGCAACGCCAAAATTGCTGATCTTATGAAATCTCCAGCTCAGTCTCAGTATCAACCTACAGCAAACAACCCAGCACAGTCTAATTTCAAAAAGCCACCAACAAGCCAGGTTTTAGAAAACCCCTTCCTTGCGTATGCCAACAAATTGCCAAAGGAAAACTATTTACCAGAACGCCCTTCACAAAACTTGCACAAAAGAAGAATTCGGCAAACTTTCCAAGGACAACAGGCTGATGTTTGGAACAAGTGCGTCTTAAGATCTGAACTGGAAGAACACAAATTTCTCGAGAACGAGCACATTCTATCCATCCAGCAGGAATTGGAGAAACTGAAAATGTTAGTTCGCCTACTTCGAGACCAACAGTACATCTTAAATATGTTAAGTGATTACGGCAATCAACCAGAGTATAAGAAAGACGACATCGAAGACCAGCAGCAACTACTTGAGCTACTCAAATTATTAAAGCACAATCTTCCACAAGAAGAAAAAGCCATAGCATCAAATGAAATCCCCAATTCAAATCCGATAAAAGTTGAACAACCCGAGATTCACACACCAACTGTACCCCAACCGCAAATTCAACGAACTCAAAAGCCTAAAGTCACCACGACCACTGGAAAAGACGAAAACTTGGAAAATTTAGCGCAAGAAATTAATAAACTAAAACTATTAATCGACAGCAGGAGCCTCATGCCAATCAACGAAGAAAAACTTGAATTGGAGCTAGAAAACCAAAAGAAGGAGCTGCACGATCTACACGATGAAATTAACAGATTACGAACTCCGCATGTAAGTCCAATTCATTTAAATCACCCGCCTACAAAGGCCAAAGAAGACAATTCAAATTCAAAAATGCGCATACCAGAAACCGAAGATCAAATACAAATTATGCAGCGGGAACTTCAAAATCTTGAAAATAAATTGTCGGATTTGGTGCATCACCCTCCAAATGAAGACAATGCCGATGAACTAAGTGTCCTAGGTGCCATCCCTCCAGATTCACAAGTGCAGCACCCATCAAATTTCGGTTACTTGAAACATCGACCACAAACCGTATTTAAACACCCAACATCACCTTCCATGAGAAAAGTAGCCAGCGAAGATGAAACTGATCTTGAAAATCTCTTGCAGCTTCTCAACGGAAACGATTCCAAATCCAAATCAAAGCAAACCGCCACTGCTAAATCGGATATCGATGAACTACAAAAAGAACTCGCCGGCCTCATGGAAAACAGTGATACCAGCACAAAGCCTGCTCTTCAAAACCCTAAAGTAAGGGCAGACAACGACGAATTTTTTGAAAGTCTTCAGAAGCTAATAGAGAACTCGGACCCTAATGCAGAACTTAAAGAAAATTCATTAAATTTAAACACAAACTCAAATGCCGACCTAGAAAATAGGCTGAAAAACTTGCAAAAGCATATGGCAATTACTGAAAAAATTGGAAATCTCGAGAAGAAAATTAAAAATCTTCAGGAGGCGGCCGAAAATAAAGCAGTCGATGACGACGACGAGAGCGATATTAGAAACGAACTGAAGAAAATGCAACGCCAGCTCAAGAAATTAAACAAGAGTAAAGCCCAAGGTAAAGGCTTGAATGATGAAGAAGATGTTCTGGATGAATTAAAAAGTCTTCAAACCGCTATTAACAGTTTGAAACCTAAAGAAGATGACTTCAATATTGACACAAGTCAAGCTAAAGACGGAGTTTCTGAATTTCAAATTATGCTTAACAAGATTTTAAATAAACAGGTAGGAGTAGTGCCAGTAGCTCCTGTCATTCCAACTTCTGCCGCGCATCACTTGAGTCCTGTACAAGTCCAATATTTAAAAAGACTTATGCAGATGAAACGTGGGAACAACAATCATCATTCTGGAGCCTCGTCTTCCTATGGACAATATGATAATAATGGAGGTTTGTATGGACAATACGGAAGTGGAAGTTTACAATACGGAGGAGGTAATTATGGAGATATAAATGAACAATATTCAGGTGGAGGAGGGCAATACGGATACGGCAGCGGGCAATATTCGACTGCAGGAGGATTGTACAGACCACCTCCATATGGAAGCGGTGATTCATATTCAGCAACTGGAGGAAGCTCTCAATATGGTAGCAGCGGAGGACCATATGGATATCAAGGTGAATCGTATGGATATGGAGATAAATCATATGGAACTGGAGCTAACCAATATGAGGGATCCTATTCCAATGGAAAATACGTACCTTCAGGGGAATATTCTGGATATGGGACGTCATCTGGAAAGTACAGCTTTTTAGATGCTTTGTATGGTATGTACGAGTTAAGTAATAAAACATATATTTTTATAATTAAAGAATGTACAGGTGGACCCTATGGATCTCCAAGTGGTTACAGTAGTTCCAGTGGAGCATATGCACCATCCAGTGGACCATATGGATATGGACAATACGGACCTATTGCTGGACCTTATGGAAAATACTCTCCCTTGATAGGACCATATAAACCTGGCGGTGGACCTTATAGACCTAGTAGTGGTAATTATGGTTCTAGCAGTGGATTGTACCGTCCTACAGGTGGAAAATATGGTCAGTATGGATCAGGCAGTGGACTATATGGAGCAGGTGGTGGACAGTATGGATCAAGTGACGGACAATATGGAGCAGGTAGTGGACAATATGGAGCAGGTGGAGGACAATACGGAGCAGGTGGAGGGCAGTATGGAGCAGATGGAGGACAATATGGAGCAGGTGGAGGACAGTATGGATCAAATGGTGGACAATATGGAACAGGTGGTGGACAATATGGATCAAGTGACGGACAATATGGAGCAAGTGGAGGACAATACGGAGCGGGTGGAGGACAATATGGCGCAGGTGGAGGGCAATATGGAGCAGGTGGGGGACAATATGAAGCAGGTGGAGGACAGTATGGATCAAACGCAGGACAATATGGAGCAAGTGAACAATACGGAGCAGATAATATACAATATATGGGAGCATATGGTTCTGGTGGCCTCCAAAGTGGACAATATGGTCCTGGCAGTAAGCAGTATGGACCTGGTGGTTTTCGAGGTGGACCATACGGCTCCAAAGCTGGACCGTACGGCTCCAAAGCTGGACAGTATGCACTTCGTGGATTCCTCAGCGGACAGTATGGATCTAGCAATGGACAATATGGTGGATTTCAAGGTGGTAGTAGCTATCTTGGGCCTTATGGACCTATTAGTATACCATATAAACCTACTAAAAACTTATATAGACCTGCCAGCAAATATAGACCCACAGGTGAACAATATGGCTCTGGAGCTGAACCATATGCATTTGGAAACTATGGGGCTGAGCAGGGAAGTGAATCTGAACAATATTCTAACAATAAATTATACAATTCTGGAGGTGGAGCAGTTAGCCAATATGGATTGCATCCATATTCTTTACCTGCTAGTCCTTATAATAGCCCAAAGCAGCCTTATGCTGCATCCAAGGGTTCGTATAGTTCATATTCCGCTTCTAAAACTATTAACAATCGGCATATTCCACAACCACAAAATCACTACAGCCAACCAACAAATTCCTACTCAAGTTCGCAAACACATAAGCCCGCCTCCTCAAATCCATACATGAATGTACATAATGTTTTCGAACATTTAGCCCATGGGTATCAAAAGGAGCCCAGTAGCAGTTTTTTTCCTGGTTACCATGGACAAGGATATCAGAACACTGATGCAGGAAATTACAAACCAGCAGCAAACGTTAATGTTCCAGGTACAGCACAAGCTTATGGAAATTCACAACAGAATCAGGTCCCTAGCGATTCATATGGTAACCAACAAGTTGGAGAACTAAAGACGCAAATTTATACTTTACAAAATGTTATCACTAATTTAAACCGCCCTGAATATACACAAAAACCGGAAGACCAGGAAACTATCTACAAACTGGACCAACAAATCTCTCATTTGAAAAGTGTTGTAAATCACTTATCAGAAGACACACCAAATTCCAAAGGACACGATTATGGCAACGGTGGTCCAGCCGATTACAGCGCAGCTGCAAATGATAACTACCTGCAACCCAACTCAGGATATCAAATGGATCAAGATGAATCATACAACCCAGCAAGTGATTCCAGTGGCAGCAACACTTACGATGGGGAAGATAGTCATAAAGCCCTGCCCAGTAATCAAGGTTACACTTCAAGAAGTAGACGAATTAGACGATCTTCAGAAGATTATTATCAACAAAAGCCTAGCTCTCGCAGAATAGTTAGGGAAATACTTCATGGACTCGTGGAAAAGGTAAAAAATGTAATTGGTCTTCCAAACGATTATAGACGGAATGCTATTGAAACTAGTGGAAAATCAGAAAATAATAAAAGCAATAACTTACAAGACTTGCTATTTAATAAAAGTAGACACAAACGCCAAGTCTCTACCAGTAATCAGACCGACAAGTCAAATTCAACTGATGCAATGCAAAACTTCTTTAGCGAATTAAATAACATATGGACTGTCATAACTCATTATTCTCAAAGTTTATCAAGTGCTGACGATAAAAAAGATGTAGGCAAACACACGGACAGCAAAGAAGCAAACATTTTCAGCAATCAAAATGATGACTCAACACCTAGACAAGTGCGTGATACTGCACATTTCAACGAAACTGACAGTAAACCTCTAAAAGTTAACAGATCAGAACTATTGGAGCAATTTGGAGATTTTATGACAATAGTAAGCTATTTTTCCGAGGATTTAGCAGGCGGGAATAATAGCAGTTTTGAAGAATTGGTGGAATTTATCAAACCCAATCTTAAAGAAACAAATTTTAATGAAGTAAATGGTGAACCTGAAACTTCAAAAGGTGACCAGAGGTCGGTTAGACAATCTTCAGAGAATGAACAATTACAAGAGCAAACCATAGGGGCTGTTATTATTGGCTTATTTAAACAACTCAAGAATTTGGTAGATATCGTAGATGACTTGGCTTGGGAGGTTCTGCAGAATAACTGTACAAATGTGGAGGCACATGAAGACTGCACTAATTGTGATGATGCAGAAGCTTTAGAGAACACAGGTTTTCAAGATGAAACAGGTGAAAGTAATAGTATCCCATCAATAAAAAGGAGAAAAAGGCAAACCGAGGGTTCAGAAGAAGAAGAAGAAAATGACATGGCAGGAGCTTTGACTAAAATGGTATCTTTCCTCAAAGATATGGCCGACGAAGAAAGTGATCGTGAATCAGAAAATGATGAAGTGGAGGATGAAAAGTTGAGGGACAGTCAAGACTTTGCTAGAAGCAACCATGTTGTAAAAGAGCCACAATTTGAGAATAATCGTCAGAAGCTCCAGCAAAAACTTCAAGATTTAAAAAATCAGTTAGGTATAATAACTTTGTGAATGATTTAATTGATAAACATATAACTATTTTTACAGATTCAAAACTGCATACCGGACTGAACCATCAATCACCACACCTTAACCAGGATTCAGCATCATTAAATCCAAGTTTTCAGCAGAGATCAGGAAACAACGAGCCATACTCTAGGTCTTCATATTACCAACAGCCATCCTACTATCAACCAGGATATTATCAGCAGCCTTACTACTATCCCCAAGTGTCATACTATCAAACTCCATCGTATGATTATGATAAGGAAAAACCAACAAAATTCAAAATAAAGAAAAAGAAAACGAAAAAAGATGACGTTCTAGACAAAATTTTTCAAAAAATTCTTGACAAAATTTTGGATAAAGTTATCAAGTCAATCCCAGTAATAATAAGAAGATTACTTGGCTTAGGCTTAGATAACTTTTTGTACAAAGATGATTATGGGTATGAGCAAGATGGTTATGGACAAACTGATTACTATGGGCAAGCCAGTTACGACAAAAAGGGTTATGGTGTAAAGAAAGACTATAAACAGTTTGGTCTGTTTAGTTTCATACCAATGCTAATATTGCAATTAGTTTCACATCTTAGTAGTTTTGTCAATAAGTTAAAGAGAAACAAGTTTATTAAAACATTTTTGGTGCCGGGTTTTGTCACTGTTAGTACAGCAGGTCTAGTTGTGTTTTTAGTATGGTGGTTAACAGGGGATGATGAGTATGGTTACAATAGTTATAATTCTAACCAAATAGGATACGGCTATTCACAAGGTGGTTATGGTTATTCACAAGGTGGTTATGGTTACCGCAATAACTTGGATAATTATAATGACGATGGTTATTCAGATAATCAAGTTTATAACGCAGACTATGAAAATGACTATTACAGAAACAGTAACCCACGAACTGCTCATCATGACAGTAACAGACACCATGATGTTATAAAATATGCTGACACTAATAACAACGTTAATAATGTAGGTTTCCATAGTCATAATGACAATAAGGCGCTCACTAAAACTGATCACTATAATCATAATTTTGGTTATAACCATTACAATCCGCTTGAAAGAAGACCTATGAATCATAATTATTAATTTTAATAGGGATATGAATTATTATAAACTCATATATTTATAAATGGACTGATAGGATTGTATTTTGTACTTTAATTTTTTAAAATAAAAGCCTATTATACAAATGTGTGATATTTTTATAAGCCATTATCCATCCCATTTCTAAGAATATTGACACCAAAAGGCAAAAGAGGTTAAATATTATGTACATATTTAGAGAAAATAACTAATTTTCTTACTTATCAAATCAAAAACTTAAAATTTAATACACTGGTATTACAGTTCATAACAGTTGTTTAAACCTTCAAGATTGAAAACATTTAATTTTGATCTTCAGAACCCAGACTTTCAATTATTTCGATAAAATGTATTGCACATAAAATACCAAATTGCACTTACATGGCTATGTATAGAAACATTATGGAATTTTTAATATGCCAATGTTAATTTTTACAGCAATTTCAGAATTATAGCAACTTTTTATAATTCCAAAATATAAAACAGAATCTAGCATAATAAAAGAATGTCGTTTGTTTTCTTTTCTTAAACACATGCGTCTGAGCATCTGTCAAAGTGTAATCTGAGGTATTTTACCTCGTTTACTTAAGGAATTTGTTGGTTACTAAGAGTGACTGGAGGGCATGTTGACTGTTTCGTCGTAAAGGTGATGTCCACTGACTTGTTTTCGTTGGCTCTTATTCTCCATTTCTGCGGCCATTCTTCTATCAGGTGTAGGTATCCTTGGGTACTAGTTGATGCTATAATTGCATCATCGTTGCATGAAAGTATGGCTGTGTCGTCAGTGAAGGTTCCCAAATCACTTTGTTCCATATTTGGTATATCATATAATAAATTCTCTTTGGATGATTTTTGAGGTGTTCACGGCCATTGCCATTAAGTAACAAACGACTTCCGGGATTGGACCGTGTCATGATTGAGATCGAAGAACTCAACGTTTCGCCCACTTTCGTAAGGGGCTTCATCAGGACGAAAAAAGCAAAAGAGCACGGTAACTCAACGTGTTAACCACGCCAGAGGCGAAACTCTTTGTAAGGGAAGGGACAGAAGAGCACGGTAACTCAACGTGTGAACCACGTCAGAGGTGAAACTTGACTGACTATCGGAAGGAGAAAGGCGAGAATTTATAGACAAGCGCCGTCGCGATCCAGCAAATGCCGTCGCGGTTCAGTGGCGGAGGGCGGGGCTTAGGAATTAGCACTTTCAACATAGAAGGAAGGGGAAAGCCTTCGTCCCGATTGAGATTGTTAGGGTGTTTGCAAATCTCAATGGCTTCGCGAATCTTTCTGCTAAAGAAGAATGGGGATTTGCAGATGATCGAAGTTTCATCAAAAAGGATCTTATGACCAGTATCGCGTTGGTGTTCGGCGATGGCCGATGATGAAACGAGACCTGACTTGAGCGCTGGTGCTCAGAGATGCGAATATTCACTGAACGACCTGTTTCACCAATGTATACAGCATTATAAGAGCAAGGGACTTTATAAACACGCGACGGCGCTTGCCTATAAATTCTCGCCTTTCTTCTTCCGATAGTCAGTCGAGTTTCGCCTCTGACGTGGTTCACACGTTGAGTTACCGTGCTCTTCTGTCCCTTCCCTTGCAAAGAGTTTCGCCTCTGGCGTGGTTAACACGTTGAGTTACCGTGCTCTTTTGCTTTTTTCCTCCTGATGAAGCCCCTTACGAAAGTGGGCGAAACGTTGAGTTCTTCGATCTCAATCATGACACGGTCCAATCCCGGAAGTCGTTTGTTACTTAATAAATTCTCTTTATTTTTAAAGTTGGCAAAGTTCAGCTGAGGCTGTTCTTCCACTTAACAACTAAGAATATAACGTTATTACACAAAATAAATTTAACATGTGTCACAGAAGGATATAAGCATATAAACTGAAGTTTAAAATTAGAGTTAACAATAACCAATAACCAATACGTCTTGTAAATCCTCAACAAACATATAATAAATAAAAAATATGAACAATAAAATTTTGAGCAGGCTATAATTAATGATTAAAAAAATATTTATGTAAATGTTTTTTGAATTGTATCATTGAATATTGTTTTATTTAATGTGGAATGCCATTGTAAGCGGTTACAGCACTGTACACAAAGGATCGCCAAAACATAGGTGTAGAATGATGTGGAATGTTTAAACCTGAACAACGTAAGTTTAACTCATGTACATATGTTCTTGTTATTAGTTTATCAAACCGATAACTACGATTTTGTTTTAGTAATATCGAATGTGTTACACCTGCAAGGTGGTACAATCGTCTCTGTTCTATTTTGAGCCATTTAATATTATTGTAATAAAGAGTAATGTGTTGATATCTGTTTATTTTTAAAGCAAAACGAACGCAACTATTTTGTAAAATTTTTATTCTGTTATTAGTTTCAACATAAATACAGGGACCATAGACTACATCACAGTAATCAAACAATGATAAAATGAGAGCAACTGATAATATCAATATTAAATCCTTTGACAACAGGTTTTTTTAAGAATACAGTGAAATCTCCCATAAGCGGACACACACAATGCCAAAGTTTTTGTCCGGTTATTAGAGGCGTCCGCTTAAGGGAAAAATTCATTTTTGTTTAAAAATGTTGTATTATGCAAAGGTATACATATGCGCTAACAATACAGATAAAGAATAATAAAATAATTGAAACGTTATGTAATAGTTGTTACAAAATCTAAAATACTCGTTTGACGTAAGGGTTTTTTCTGACTGCTTATTATACTTTCCACCACATGTATTTCTAAGTATTTTGACAATTCGAATACTTTAAAGCATTAAAACATTTCAAATTTTTCACTGTTAATGCTTCGTAGGTTTTGATTACATTCTCACAAATTTCTAATTCGCCATGGTTTTCTAATTCTCCTAACTCCACATCAACGGCAGCTGATTCATTCGGTTACATCATCTTCCATGACGTCTTCAATTTCTGGGATATTTCTATACAGTTCAGCCATTGCTGATAAGGGTAAATCGTCCTCTGGTTCGAATTGATTACAGGGGCTGCGGGGGGAGGGGCTGAGCCTAATCATAATGGGATGCCCATGTAAAAGGCAAAATAGTTTGGAAGTGCGGGCCTTTAAAATCAAGCGACATCGACTGTTTTGTAATAATATCGGGCATAGGGTAATTAATTAAAGTGTTGAATTTCCTGCTGTCCTAACGCTGATTTGAGTTAACTTAATCCACCCGTATTGTAAAAGAATTCTATAATTTAACATGATCATTAAATGTTGGATTTATGGATTGTTTTGACGCCTTATGACATTAGCTGGGTCTGCATTTTGAGGTGTCCGTACAAGAGCGATTCAGTCTAAAAATTGTCGAAAAATGGTTTCCGTGTCCGTTTAAGAGGGTCTCCCTTTAATAGAAAAATTCTATTAGTAAAGTTAATGCAAGCAAGTTGGTTCCCAACAAACTGTCCGTGTAAGAGAGGTGTCCGCTTATTAGAGGTGTCCGATTTCACTGTATAACATTTTAGTATACGCTCGTTTTAATACTTTATTAATGTGTTTTCAATCTCAAATCTGTGTCAATTACCAAGTCCAAATTCCTGCATTCAGCAAGACGGGCAATAGTTTTCCATTCATTTTCTCATGAAAGTTTTTATCTTTGCCTTTGCCAAATAACATGACAAACGATTTATTTGTATTGATTTGTAATTGCAATTTTGTTGAAAAGTTAAGTATAGTCTAAATCACTGTTTAAGTTACTAATTATATGATCATCAGCATGAGGAAAAGAAAAATCAACATAGCAGTGCATATCCACAAACTTAATTTTTTTGCAAAGATCCGCGGTATATTCTATACCAGGGGTGGCAAACCAATGGCACGCGTGCCATTGATGGCACGCGGCAAAATAATTTGGGCACGGCCTTAATTATCGAAACAATTTATTTTTTCGTCTACATTTGAGGTTCACATTGTGAACAAGGCTACCGGTGCCGGAACGGCAACAGACTGCGCGACAGAGATAGGTAGATTTCGCGCGAATTTCTGACCGAACGGATGGGAGTGAGCTACGGAGTGAGCTAGCGCGGGCGACGCGGAGGGCCGGCTAGAGGGGCGCTGTTACGCTTAGTTTGTAGATCGCATGCAGTATTTGAAATAACTAGTTGGATTTTACTTTAAGCATTTATTTTGTAAATTTTCCCCTGGATCGTTAGGCAGTCCTATTCACATTAATTTTTAAATATTGAATGAATGTTCCCCTGCGTAGCTAGGCAACCCTATTTTCATCTTGTGATAACATTTTTCAGCAAATTACAGCTATGTTGCTATCAATTTAGACCACTCTGCATTCCCATAGTTTTTCTGGTGGTCCTTTTCCAATTTTTGAGAGATTTTGATAACCTGAGTTGAATTGCGTGTGGTAGTATTTTTCGACCTTTTCCGTCCCAGCCTTCGCTTGAATAAGTTGGTTGCCCCTCGGCTTCGTGCTTCACCGGCTTAATTATAGCTTGGTTCATTTGTGAGGGAAAATTTGGAAGCAATGAAAGCCCACTAAACGTTAGGATAATTGTTTATGGTTGCAATCCTTACGTTCACTGCGCTCTTGTGGAATTTTGGGGCCCACTTTCGTTGTTTGCACGGCACTCCAGGCTATCCGCCACCTCCAGGTTAGTCTTCTTCAGCTCCCGCCTTTTAGCTAGGTTATGTACCTAGGAATATGTATTTTTAATCTATTTCTACCTGGCATTATTTGATGGCACGTCATGGCCTCATTAACCATTTCTTTAGAAAAAATGGCATGTAGATCAATAAAGGTTCGCCACCCCTGTCATATACCATAAGATTTGTATGTATTTATCTTTGTTCGCTATCTCCTCCGAAGATACTGGACCGATTAAATTGTTTGATAGCTTAAAATTTTGCAAGTTTTTAGACTTAGATGGTAGGCCGGTTTTTATTTTCAAAAAAAGTACATAAAAGTCAAGTTTTAATTAAACCGTGTAATTAGCAAAGCGAAGCGTAGCTCGGGCACCACCAGTGCCACCTACTGTCGTGAGCGCACACCAGGCACAACACGCCAACGTACAGCAAACTACCGGCAGGCCCACACTCCACTATAGTGCGGCCATCACAAGCGAGATGGCGTTGCCGGTTATTTGTCCCACGACACATCCTATACCATAAAATCGGTGGTCTCTTTGTTTGTATGTATGTATTTTTATTCGCTATCTCCTCCGAAGATACTGGACCGATTAAATTGTATATCTTAAATTTTTGCTAACTTTTAGACTTAGATCGTAGGCCGGTTTTTATTTTCAAAAAAAGTACGAAAAAGTAAAGTAAAATTAAATTATATTTAATTTAATTAAATCGTGTAATTAGAGAAGCGAAGCGCAGCTCAGGTGATTCACTAGTATACTGCATATTGCTTTAAGTGCATTGGAGGTGTAGCTGGGGATTGGGTATTCAATTTTTCATTCTTTTTCTTTTATTACTTTTAACTATTTGCCAACTGTTAGCAGGGTTATTTTCAATTTCCATATCATCATATTCATCGAAGTCGCTAAATTCATTTAATCTCTGCATTGTTTGTATCAACTGGCTCGACTTGGTGTGCGTACCTAAAATTTTATTTATATTTTCTATAATACTTGTATTGTCTGCAAGCTGATGTTATTAAGTTTATTTGGTATGCCATTTTACTGCATGCGTTGTAAATATACTACGATTATATATTTTTTTTTGCCATGTTCTACTCAAACTTAACGTATTTTCGTGTATATTTTATTTTATTATATTGTTGGTTAGAACTACACAATTTCTTTAATTTTATTTTGTCTATTATAATTGTATTGTCTGGGAGCTGATAGTATGTAAGTTTATTTCGAACGCAATTTTATTGCTTTGCATTATGTATTACACATACACTGTAACTATGCTTTGTCTAATTAATATTAACGGTTTTGTAATTAATTTATTTTATTCTATCATACTACTCTTTGCAAGTACTCGTTTCAATTTCATACGGGGAAGTGGTAGAACAGTATCTTCTAAAGATACTGAACTTTCCCCTTTTTGTTCCGCATATATTTATTCGTAATTTATGTTACTAAGTTTATATTAATTTTATACAGTGGAACAAATAAAATTATTATTATTATTATTATTATTATGTAGGTGGTGGATTTGTTAGTTGGCTGGAAGGAAAATATTGTGAGCTATATGTTTCTTGGGACTTAATTGCTTCTAAAGGTTGAACTTTGACTGTTCCAAGTTGATTAGGCGACGATTGAGAATGTGGTACACAGGTGTTTCATTTGGTAGTTGCTTGTTGTAAATGTAATATGGGTTGGTAGCATTACTACTGTTTAAAGCTGCATGAATTTATACGTTTCTATTATAGAGATAGTATTATTGCAAACACTTTGTGCAAAATAAAAATGGCGTTCCAGGTTCACTATTTGATAGCTGTCGGGCAACACCCATGCATTCACACTGCTTGAAAGCTCAAAAGTGAATAGTGAATTTAGTGATGAAACACATTCTAATGAAAGTGTTGTTTAACACACCTAATCTCCATCAACAATCTTTTAAAAATCAACAAAATGAAAAAGAAATCATCAGGTGCGCTGGTTTTAAAACGTTTGGGGTTCTAAATATAATAAATTGGAAGAGGTGGACTAGTCTCTTAGTCTTGACCATGTATATTCGCTGATCCCAACACCTTGGATGTATAAAGGAACATGTCTATGCAACACAGTGCATCTGTATACAACAATGAATTTAATAGATAACAGATAACATAAGGCTGCCAACCGTCCCGCATTGTGCAGTACTAGTCCCGCATTCAAATACCACATTGAAAACGTCCCGCAAATCGTCAAATGCGTTCCGCTAGTCCCGCATTTCTTAGTATCGAATACTTACGAAACCTTGGCCCTACAGGCCTCAATTTCCCAAACTTACAATTCATGGTACGTAATACACTATTCAAAGTAATAGTAAAGGACACCAGTTTTTTTTTCAAATATCTAGTTATAAAGCTGTATTTTATCTACGGAAATCTCTACAATTAAGTAACATTTTAACGATGAGTGTGGATAAAATGCTACTTTATTCACTAGTAAATAAAATAGCCCATAATCCATAGCAACTAGCAAAATAAATACGTGCTATCGTGGTAACTAGTACAAAAACAAGCAACATGATATTTGAAATTATTTATCTAATTCCAAACTTTATATAACTAAATGTAGGTATTGGAAAAAAATTGATATGCCACACGTGAATACAACGTCATAAAAGTGACAACTTACGTGTCTTTATTGACAAGGTAAAAGTGTCACTTTATCGGATTAAGCAGATAAAATAGTAACTTTTCCGTACTTTATGTGCCTAATCACACAAAATACAAAACTCACACATTTCAGAGAAAAGTTTACATCGTAACCACTGAAAAATTGTATTAGGTATTAGATTATTTTATTCATTTACTTGCTAATAATTAATGTTATCAATTATTAATGTTTATCAATTTTTAATTTATCTGAATACGTTTCCGGATAAAATAGTATATGTTATTCGGAGTAAAAGTGACTGTATGTGGCTTATCTGAATTATTTGCCTCACTACGTTTGGCTAAATAAACTTCAGCTTCGTCACATGAAGTATCACTTTTACTCCTAATATCATAATCTACTATTATTAATTCGGGGAAATTATCTCACTTGACTTTGCCTCGTGAGCTAAAATTTTCGCCTTATGGATAAAATGCCTCTTTATTCACTAGTAGCATACATAACTATTATTATACAGAATGCGGAAGGCTACTAGGACCATTGCAAAAGAAAGGAGAGTATGCATGTGGCCGTCGTGGCGTTTAACAAACGAACATCAATGTACGATAGCGATATGTCGTTAGGATCATTATAAATGCAAAGTGTATATATTCGATTTTTAATTTTTTTAAATACAATTACGGCCACATGTAAAGTCCCCTTGCTTTTGCTATGGGCCTAGTGGCCTGCCGCAATCTGTATATATTGTTTCACCCCCCCCCCCCCCCGCCCCTTCCGGGCTCAGAGTAACCATGTCCTGCATTGAAGCTTTCAATAGTTGGCAGCCTTAAGATAACATGTTAATCTTTACCAGTAAAATCGTTTTATTTAAAATAGTAACAATACCTACTTGTATCAAGCAGTCACGTTTACTTTACAATTTAACATCGCATCCATAATTAACGTCACAGTGAAAATTCTTCGAATATTGGCAGTAACTCAACGAAGACAAAATCACAAATTTATTTGATCCGACTTTTTGCCCTTATAAACCTACAGTTAGAGAAGAGATCATGAGTTTAAAGACACCTTGTAGAGTAGTAATTTTCGTATGGACACCAAAACTCTATAGAACTAAGGTTTATTTGTTTCCTGAAAATTAAATTTTTTGTAGCGGCTATTAAAAATTCGACGGTTGGCGACCTCTATCAGCCGCATACCAATTTAATGCAAAACTAAAACTGCAACAAACTGAGCTCATTCATGCCGCGTACACAATTCCAAACAATTCCAACATTGTTGCAACTTTAAATCGCATAATCCTGCTGTTTGTACCTCAATAGCAAGCTGAAACAACAACTACAATAATTAATATTAATAACGCTTTCCACAAAGACGAATCATTTGTGAACCTTCCACTCACTACGCATGCGCACTTCGACAAATTCCCAGCTCATTAGTGTTTAGTGGTTTGTTCATTACAGCGCAGCGCAGCCGACACGTTGTAAACATGTCGCGTTAGAGGAATTTGTGTCGCCGTTTCGCTACAGAAAAAGACGTGTCGTAAACACTTTCGGACGCGGTGGTGCGCTCGTAACTGCAAGCGCTGGAAGGCCTCCCGCTGAGAACCAGGATGAAGGACGACCTGGAATTTAACATCAAATTTGTCACACTTATCGAACAATACAAGGCTTTATATGATCACACCAACGAGGGAAATTCAAATCGGATCATTCAGGAACAAGCATGGCGGGAAATTGCCGACGCAATGGAAGAAAATTGTAAGCTAACGTTGGTAATTTTATCGAGTCGTAAATGTACAAAGTATCATAATCTTAATAAAATACATTACAGTCGCATTTTGCTTAAATTCCCAATTTAAAGATTATAAATACAATGATCGTTTATTTTGCTTCAAAACATGTTTAAATCACACATTTGTGGGTTTTTTGGTCCTTTAATGCTCTCTTTCTAATAACAGACTTTCTCTGGTCGACATTACCGGAATGTTTCTAATCTTTTTAGAGATTTTTCTTTCTTTTTTCTAGAATTTACTATTGCCGATAACAAAATGAAACCAACGTTAATTTAGTGCTCGGTTTTTTATTGATTTTAGATGTCGTAACTATAATATGATCAAAAATTATTTTCATCTAGTGTGGCTATGGAATAGTTCCTAATTTATGAATGGAACTATAAATCACATAAAAATCCGTCGTCTGCGTTGATTGTTTACAACAATCAACGCAGACGACGTAAAAATCAAATGTCAAGTTTGACATTTAAATATAAACAAAGAGCAATGCTCTATGATATAAACATAGTTGCATTCAGAAATTAGGAACTATTCCATAGCCGTACAAGATGAAAATCATTTTTGATCATACAATATGTCTTCTATGTGATACTGAAAAAGCAGAAAATGACTATGATTCTATACGTGTACGTGAATAAGACGTATTCGCTAGATATACTAAATGAGGTGTGACTATCACAGGACTTTCTTTTGCTGCATAACTTGCACACACAAATTCGGTTGACAATGACAATTATTTTAAAAATGTAGAACGCCAAACTAAATGTTATCCTTTCTCTCCGAAGATGCGAAACTATATATTTTAACAAAATTTACTGATTTTTTTATAATTATTTCTACATTCAATAGAAACAACGTAAGTAACGAAATTTGTGTGTAAATTTAATTTTGCGATTTCTTCAAAAAGTATACTTGGAAAAAACATTTTAAACAAAAGTTATAGACAATTACGTAATATATAACACTGTTTTTAAAAATCCGTAAAAATTGTATTCCCATTATTAATTTTTGGGATTTTAAGGATTTTTTTATAAATAGTATATTATGTATCAAGTACGCAAAATGGAGTTTTAGGGGACGAATCGTTTTAATGAGAGGAGTCCCCTATAGTATATTATACGAGTTTCATAAGTTGTAGCACGCGTGGGTTTGGGGCACCACGAGCGCAGCGAGGGGTGCTCCAATGGAACAAGTGCTAAAATGCCTCTTATTAAACGAGTATAATATATTATTTTATCTGCGTTGAGTTGCTGATTTTATAGAAATTCTAAATTTCGGATACTAAAAATATTACATTACAATCTAGGGAGTTTTGGGGGTAACGATGGCGACATTGTCAAGTGACATTTCACAGTCACCTTCTATTGGAAAAAAGTATCAGTTTCGTTGCTCTGACATTTGAATTACTTTAAATTTGATGCAGGTTTTGGTTCTTATACTATTCAAATATTGCCTTACCGTGAACAATAATTGCGTTTAATTGATTTGTTAAAAAGTACCTTCAGTTTAAGTTACATTTGATTAGAATCAATTTAATAAATACAGTTCAGAGTTTGTGGTTATGTATTCGAAATCGACGTTTGTCGTGTTTGAGCATGTGAAAGCAAATGTCACCAATCTTATAAAACAAATAGTCACCAAAAACAGTGTTATAATGGACTGCATTGTAGCACTGTTTTCGGTGTTATAATAACTAGAGTGCTTTATTAACCAGGCAAGCTTATCCCATTGTGGCACAGGGATTTTAGCGCCACGCCGTTGGCTGCGCTGACCGTTAACCGTGCATTCTGTCGTCTGTCAACCAAGCAAGACTAGCATATTTGAGTTCGCTCGATGCTACAGCGCAGTCCGTGAATGCCGGACTCTGATTGGTCCGTGGTGCGCCGCGAAATGCGTGGTCAATGCCTCGTTATCCTTTATGTAGGTAATTCTGTAGGCAATAAGTAAAATGATTGTTTAATAGATCTAATACCTGCTTTTGTTTACACCCGGACTAGCTCTGATACGTACCTAATACTGTCAACACCTAATTGCAACTTAAAATTGAGTAACAAAATATAGGTTATAACAAAAATAAATTTTCATCGATCTTTTGAAGTACGTCAACACAAGCTTTGCAAGAAAATAATATAAGCAGCGACTCCAATAAGTATTAAAAGACGACGAAATTGAAAATAACAAATAAGTATAACTACTCATTTATTGTTTCATACAATTCACATTAAGTAGTTTCTGAATAGGATGATTTCTTAACACCAAAACAGGGTAAATCTTGTCTGTTCATCTATAGATAGATAGCTATTTATTGGTGCTAATATGCAACAAGTGCACTTAGGTAAGTTAAAAAAAAAGATTACAATAAAATTAAAACTAATAAGAATCATCGGTTCAAATTCAAACGTCATTCACGAAGGACACGAAGTTGGCGACCAATCAGAGCCCGGCAATCCCGGTGCGCGCTGTGGCATCGAGCGAACTCAAATATGCAAACCGTTGGAGTACGTACTGCTCGATCCAGACGAACACTGCATGCTGATTTAAATCTTGGTGCATTCCGTTACGATGCTAATTATAATTACAGTCTTCATCCAAGTGTGGTTATTTAAATCTATATATAGTGTGTAGGTGTTGTTCTGTGCTGTCAACTGTATCTGTCAGTTCTATTGAGTTCTGTCACTCGTCACTGTTGTTTGAACTAAGTAAAGTTCTCTAGTTTGAACCACGGGTGTGTTAGTTAATAGTGTTTTATGTTTCGATTTTATCTGCTTTCTTTTTATTTGTTTAAAAACCAATCTTTTTTAAGACGGTACAATTAAATTATATGATCGTTGTTTTTCCGACTTACCGTATGCTAATTGAAAAGTAACTAGAATTTGAATTTGCCGCCACTTCCAATTACTCAAAATGGCGGACGAGCTTGCTCGTATAAATATAGTACCTTAATAATAACCATATTGTGACATCACAGTAGATAATAGTTATATATGTATCTAGGCCGAAAAACTGGTTTTTTATGGACGATGCCTGAAATTGCTGGCCGAGGCGATAGCCGAGGCAAGCAATCAGGCAAGACCATAAAAAGCAGTTTTCGTCCGAGGTGCATATTAAATTTTTCCGTCGACCGTCATAATTTGAAAAAAAATTAAAGTGGAGTCCGAATTATAAGAGTTGTTGAGGACGAAAAACGTTTGCGGACAAAAAGCGTTTGCGGACGAAAAGTGTTTACGGACGAAAAGCGTTCGCGGCTGTAAAGTGCGGCCGTTAAGTGTTTGCGGAAAAAAATTAATGGTGTCCAAAAAAGTGACAGTTTTCGTACGTAAATGCGTCCGTAAAATCACATTTTATAGGTAGGTCGACGGAAATGGTAGTTTATTTATCTAGAACGAAAAGTGGCATTTTAAAGGACGAGAAAGTTGTTTACTGCCGAGGCGCCAGCCGAGGACGGAATTACTTGCGAGGACCTTTAAAAACACTTTTCGTTCGTGGTGAATACAACGGTTTATTTCATACTGCAAGATTTATGAATTTTAAATAAAAAATTGTAAATCATTTAAAATTTCATGTCAACTACTGACGTATAATTTTAAAGTACTTGAACTTTAATATCTTTTATCTAATAGACTTGTCTGTCCGGGACGCTGTTTTGTCTGTCCGGGACGCTGTTTCAGCAGCCAAACCGTACGAGATAGAGAAAAAAGTTATGAAAGTTATATGTTTGGAATGGTCATGTCAGGTCAGGGACCGAATTTCAGTCACGTGACACTTCCGGTTTTCGAGAAATCACGTGATTTCCGTCCGTCCGGGACGCTGTTTTAGCAGCCAAACCGTAAGAGATAAAGAAAAAAGTTATATGTTTGGAATGGTCATGTCAGGGAACTGAATTTCAGTCACGTGACACTTCCGGTTTTCGAGAAATCACGTGATTTCCGTCCGTCCGGGACGCTGTTTGAGCAGCCAAACCGTACGAGATAGAGAAAAAAGTTATTAAAGTTATATGTTTGGAATGGTCATGTCAGATCAGGGACCGAATTTCAGTCACGTGACACTTCCGGTTTTCGAGAAATCACGTGATTTCCGTCCGTCCGGGACGCTGGTCCGTCCGGGACGCTGGTCCGTCCGGGACGCTGTTTTAGCAGCCAAACCGTAAGAGATAGAGAAAAAAGTTATGAAAGTTATATGTTTGGAATGGTCATGTCAGGTCAGGGACCGAATTTCAGTCACGTGACACTTCCGGTTTTCGAGAAATCACGTGATTTCCGTCCGTCCGGGACGCTGGTCCGTCCGGGACGCTGTTTGAGCAGCCAAACCGTACGAGATAGAGAAAAAAGTTATTAAAGTTATATGTTTGGAATGGTCATGTCAGGTCAGGGACCGAATTTCAGTCACGTGACACTTCCGGTTTTCGAGAAATCACGTGATTTCCGTCCGTCCGCGACGCTGTTTTAGCAGCCAAACCGTATAGGATAGAGAAAAAAGTTATGAAAGTTATATGTTTGGAATGGTCATGTCAGGTCAGGAAC
The DNA here is from genome assembly GCA_940337035.1 of Agriotes lineatus. NCBI lineage: Eukaryota > Metazoa > Arthropoda > Insecta > Coleoptera > Elateridae > Agriotes > Agriotes lineatus. The sequence continues at coordinate 108,176,178 of OW679200.1, read as the reverse complement.
CGAATTTCAGTCACGTGACACTTGCGGTTTTCGAGAAATCACGTGATTTCCGTCCGTCCGGGACGCTGTTCTATTTGAAAAACGGTCTTTTTTGTTTTATTAAATGAGAAATTTGTCTCACTGGTTGCTAGTTTTACTTTAATGTACTAGGACTTTAATGTTCTATTTTTTGTACCATAAATAAGTTTTATTTCATACTGATGTCAAAAATGACATTTTTCGGATTATTAATGGTACAAAAAATGGAACATTAAAGTCTTACACCCGTATGCATAGTCGTTCGCCAGCGGCTCGCCGGCGACCCGCCGGAGTTTCGTTATGAATAGTGTGTTGGTGGCACTGTACGTCTATGTCAAATTCGAGGTTAGCAGGTTAGATTTTGTGTCACTTTCTGTCAAAATTTACGGAAAACCTAACCTGATAACCTCGAATTTGACATGACGTACAGTGCCACCAACATACTATCCATAACTTCGGCGATCCGCTGGCGAACGACTATGCATACGGTGTTAGTACTTTAAAGTAAAATATTAAACTTCAAGTACTTTAAAACTTGCCTTGGTATACAAACTACATACTATTGTATACCAAGGCACTGAAGTTTAGGTTTTTATCACGAATGTGGAATGTGGATTTAGTTGCCGAGGCACTAGACAACAAATGTTCATTTTTTAATTTTTTTTTAGAAATTATTAGGTACAATTTTCGTTTCTTTTATAGTTCTAATAATAGTTTTAAAAACACATTTATTCTGGCACGTCAGGTTTTGGAAAATAAAATTATTGAAAAGTAAATGAAATAATATTAATTAGGTACCTATGTAGTGAATTCTCCACATACATAATAGAAGCTGTTTGAATTATTTATACACGTACGGGGCATTATGAAATAAAAAGACGTTCAGCTATAACAAACTGATTTATATTGAAACGAAAGAGCCGGTTTAGCCAGAAATCGACCAATTCTTAATTTGATTGTTTCCAATTCAAAAATGGGCGTGGTTTAAGTGCTCTGACGTAGGAAACATGCAAGAACATGTTCAGACATGTCCACTCAATGTTCGGCAGAACAATATTTCTTGTATAAAAGTAACTTTGAAATTGTGTAAAATTTAATGCGTTTTTTGAAAAAAAACTAGTTAAGAACATTTCTGACGTGATGGAGCAAATCTGAAATCAGATTCAGAATCAGCATGACGAAAGACATAAACTACACGTATTGATGTATAAGAAAACCAAACTGTGTTGACCAGTGTAATTGGATAATATATATGATTTATCAGACAGTGGAAAAAGTCTGATAAAACATATCATAATAGATCGCTGCCAAAAAATGACATTCAGAGAACAACTGGATAATATATAATTTTTTCGCATTTTGTATAATAATGTGCTATTTTACTAAATTCAAAATAGTTTAATAAAGTGGCACTTTGGTGCATAGAAATGTCAGTTTACTATATGGTAATGTCACTGTCAAATTCAAGGTTAGCAGGTTAGGTTTTGCGTCAGTCTGTTTCAAAACTGACGGAAAACCTAACCTGATAACTTCGAATTTGACATAGACTTACAGTGCCACCAACATATTATTTATACGTTCGAATTTCCACAGCCGCCTTTTTCAATGGAAATTTAGTATGATGCTTTTATATAAATGTAAATAGTATACACACTTCGTAAGAAAAGTAGTTTTAGTAATCTTATACAGCTTTTTAAGTTACTCGCTCGCTTCGCTCGCTCGTACTCAGTCAAGCTATATTCGTTTAGTAAAACTTTACTTTTCTAAACTTGTTGTGTAATATACTAATTTTCTACGATCGTGTAAAAATGACAACTTTTGCACAGTTTCTAGTGTCAAAAGTGACGTTTGTAGAACTCTTAATATTAGCGCTCGAACTACGTCTTTTTAACACGTTGCCATTAGAGGCGTGTTTGAATAATTTATTAAAACACGCTTTGCCGTAAGTTTGCATATCAACATAACCTAGAATATCTAACACAATGTGACGGAAAAAGTGTCATCGAATTAAGTTTTTATATTTATGTTACGATCGTAGAAAAAATAGCGTATGATACACGTGTATAAGAGCCATTAAACTCGTCGCACGTGCTTTAAATGCGTACTTATACACTAGTATCATAATATACTATTCTCTAAATTTTATCAAACAAATCTAATATGGGCGATTTACACGAACAAACATTTCTGGTAAAGTGACGTTACAAATTTTCTCTGTCTAATATTCACGTGTACTAGAAAGAGACAATGTCTTACAAATCCATCCTACAAGAAAACTTTGACCGACAAACGTGGACATGGGCTACTCTCCACAAGTTTTGGTTAAAAGTTCCAACTTTGGGCCCATATTTTGCAAGTCCGTAATACGAATTTGTTTTATGTGCAATTTGGGAACATAACCTCTTCGTTGCATAAACGTAACTTTGTTACATGAGTTTAAGTTTTGTTCGTGTCCCAAAGACAAGTTACTGTATCCTTCCGTATGAAAAAACACTATACAAGCACACAGGCTAGAACTCTTTTGAGGTTATGTTTTTATTGCATTTTAAATAGATTGGTATGACTACATACCAGACAGCTGCAAGTGAATTTTAGTGTCTTAAAATACAAAAAAAACTTGTTCACATACACGGAATTACAATTTACTTTTAACATGACCTGTAACTTCAATTTACCAGAAATTCTTGTTCGTGTAAATGGCGCTTAAAAATATCCCGAATAACAAGAAAAAAACATAAGAGTAAAGTACCCCTTTCGGTTGTCCGATTTTAACCACTAGGACCTTCCAATTTATATTAAAAATGCAGATATACATTTTCAGGCTGATCGATTGAACCGTCTGGGTTGTCCTTTTGTTGTATAATTCTTTTCGAGTAAAATTCTAGTGTTGCGTCAACGCCGTTTATCTTGTAAACTACCTTCAGTTGCGTTTGAATTTGGCGCCATTGAATATGACGTTTAAACCACTTTCAATATGGCGAAGGTCACCAACATTGTTTCCCATAAATATAGCATAATCAAAAAGTCTTTGGATCGCGGTTGCCGTGGGATTTTATAGTGGGAATCGAAGCGACTGCCCCTTTTGGTTTGTTTATTCTCTGCCCAAGCGTTTTCATAATAATATCGTGTGGTTTGTGGTAGGAAACCTGACGTCAAAGTTTTAAAATTGCGCTACCGCCTCTGACGTAACCTAATGACCGTCACTGAAATGACAACCGGGACTGACGGCTTAACGTGATGTCTGAAGCAAGGCTAGCTGTGATGTTACTAACACTATAGTTTAATTTAATTGGAATAAAAACTACAAACCATTAATATTTTATCTGAAATAAAATGAGTTTTTCAGATTGATGCATCTGTTGTTTTCTAATATTATTTTGTGCTTACATAGTATACTATTATTTAATTTTAATAAAATATATTAAAATAGCTCATTTGCTTACGCTTACGCTCACTGAACATTTTTAAATAAATTATTCATTTGTTTGACTCAAATATTATTTAATTTGTTTAAGTATAGTACCTAATCATGGAAATGTTCGAACTTGACATTTTTGCGGAAATATCAGTTTTTGTGTCTTCTAATTCAGAAAAATCTGGTGTGATACACTCACACAACTTCCTTTTACAGTGATCTTATAATTAGATAAAAATTTCATTTTTAATTTTTAACCATTTGTTAAAAATTTCCAAAAATTACAAATTCTACAAAAACGGTACAAAATCGAGTGTTAGTTGAAGAGACAAATTTTCTCTAGAATTTTAAGGTGAATTCAAAAATGTAATAATATACCGGGTGTTTTATTTAAAATAGGAGTTAATAAAAAAAATAGAAAAAAAAAACAAAAGAAACCCACTTTAGAAGTATTCAACTGGAAAATCACCTATCTCACATCAATACATATTAAAAATGTAAGAAAAATGTAAAATTTAAAAAAAATCGTTAGAGCCGTTTTTGAAAAAATCGAAAAAAACTGAAAAATCACAAGAGTAAACACCTACTTCCGGTTATGCGATTTTCTTCAAAAGCTTGCTGTCTCATCTACATGGTACACAAAACTTATATATGAAGTTTCAATGCCATACCTCTTTTCGTTTTTGAGATATTCTGTTCACAGACACACACACAGACAGACACACACACAGACAGACAGACAGACCAATGAAAAAAAATATGTTTTTTGGGATCAGGGGACTCTAAAACGTGAAGATCTGTTGAAAACTCAATTTCGAATTTTTGGGGTGAATCCAATACTTCCTTTATAGTAGTAAAAGGAAGTAAAAATGTGTTTTCAAAGTGTTGTCAGCCTGTCTCTGTCCTCTCTACAGCCCAGGCGGTTTAATCGATCGACTTGAAAATTTGTATCTACGTTTTTAATATAAATTCGGAGATTCCAGTGGTTTTTGGGAAAAATGGGCCAATCGAAAGTGGTATGTAAATTACTCTTATTGTTTCTTCCGTTTTCCGGGAAATTTGTATTGTTTGATAAAACTTAAATTCTTTTTGAGATCATATATTATGCAATTATCTAAAAATTTAGTTTTCAAAGTTTTTTTGTAAGGTATATAGGTAGTTTTTCAAAAAATTGGTAAATCAATTTTTGAAAAAAAATTATCGAAATTCAAAAATTAATAATGAGAATAGAATTTTTTAAAACAGTATTATATGTAATGTAATTGTCAATAATTTTTGTCAAAAAGGTAGTTTTATACGAATAGTTTCTGAAAAAATCGCAAAATAAAATTTTTGCAAGTAAATTAAGCAGTAAAAGAAAGTTCTGTGGTGGCCATAGCTCATTTTTTCTCTGTTATTTTGTGCTATAAAAATGTTAAAATTGCTCATTTAATTAAATACATGTACTTAAACACAAAATAAAATAATCATCTATTTTGTCTCAAAATAGTTTTTTTGGACCATGCCTGGGGTCGTTTAAATGACAACTTATTTCTGAAATGAAATGAGCTTTTAATAAGACTGTTATACTTGTTTTTATCACTTATATTTCTGATATTTTCTATGATCTAATTTTTAAATAACAATGAGGTGTCCTAATATTGTTTTGAGCTCTTATAATATTCTCTATTTTGAACAAAAGACAAAATCTGATTAAGTACTTACATTTAGTTTGTTTGAAAACAGTTTATTTTTAATATTATTTTGATCCTCTATAACATTTTGTTTTTTAATAGCTGATTTCGTGAAGTATTATCTATCCAGGAAACTTGTGTACATTCAACGTCAAATTATTATAAATATTCCTGAGTTTACCTGGACATGATGCTCTTTTTCGAACTGTACTTTGGATCTAGTGACAAAAATATACATATTGAGATGGTATTGGGCCCTACGCCCCTGCTCTGATTGCAGTGCGATCTAAAAAGTAAATTAAGCACAGAGTAGAGATATTGTATCTGGCCGCAAAGTTAAAATCATTATAATTATAATCCAGTAAATGCATTTGACAAATTTGAAATGCCTGTGTTCAAATAAATGAAGGAATTTAGAAACGCTAAGGAGACAGCCGGCTTTTCACAGGGTTGGAATCTGAGTTTAAAGTAAAGTAATTATTATATTTGGCAGAATAAAGTGCCTAATAAAATCAAATTAACACAAAGAGGTTTGCTACGTGCAGGTATGAAACATAGAATTCATGTTAGCCAATTTAAAATACATTTTGTGAACGATTATAAAAAGGTATGAGGCGAAGGAATGATAATATTGCAATAGAGCAAATGAATAAAGCAAATTAATAACTATAAGAAGAAATTACCAAGTCCTTATTTCTATTTGGCAAAATATGCAAGAAAATAGACAGTTAAGTGTTGTTAAAATTTGGTGAAAAGCAAACATGAGATTCAAACATTCTATAAGGAAGTGAGTCAATAAACATACGTGAATAAACAATAAGAACATTTATTAACAAGTGCAGTGCGCCAACAGACAATTTAAAGACTGAACCAATGTGCATTGTAATTTAGTTTATAAGAATTGTGTAGTTCTAGTTACTGTTAATAATAATTAAGATAAAATGTACTGTATTTGAACTAAGATAATATCCGGTTTTTGTAAATTTATTAGTAGATAGGCAATTGTTTATAACCATTGAGAGAAGAGAAACAGTTGAATAAATTATTTGATATCACACCTAAATTTGCTCTGTGTTTAATTAAATATTTCTTCTATTTATCATTAACTTACATGAAAATAAATCTTACCACAGTGATCAGCGCAATTTGAAGTTTTTATACAAATGTGGGCAACGTTTTCTACGACAAAAAGTTGTTTTCCAAGTGGAGCCGTCCGATCTTGGGATCGGCACCGATGAGGCAGCTACGGGTTTGACACCAGCTAAACCAAGGATAAGCAGGGCCGTGTGGACGTTGCAGAGCATCGTGGGCACCAGCAGCAGCGAGACCAGCAACCCCAACACCCGGTACAGCGAGTTCCAGAGGAATTCCAACTCAGGCGCCTGTCCGAGGAAGCTACCGTTCACAAATGCAATAAGGTACTGTAGCAACTTAAATAATAGCTTGAGGAGCCGGAAATTTACGTACCAGCGAGATAACACCGAAAGCAGCAGAGGGCAGGCGTATCCGAGCCGATAGCAGAATTAGTTTGCCAGTAATTATAATTAAAAGCCAAATTGTGAGGTTAAATGTCCAGAACAAATGAAGTCGACGCAAGCGGCGTCGGTTTAACAATCAAGGTCCGGTTTTGGCTAAAACAAAAGAAGTTAGAACCGCCAAAATAAGATTATTTGAATATTTACCTGATTTAACGTTCACAAAAGTTAGAATTTGCGAAACAAACATGTTATGCGAGGTTAGGAACCCCTTTGTACATTTGATACCAGTTCATAGTTGCGCGGCTGCGTAGTAATATCGAATGGGAACGCAGTGGCGTGCCGTTTTAAATAATTAATAGTGAAATTGTCGTGAAGCCACCCTTTGATGAGAGTTGAATCTTTACCGGAGCTAGCATATTTTAAATGATAATTGCAGTCAGATAGGTAAAATAAAAGAGAGGGCATAATACAATTTAGTTTGAAGCAATAAAATTAGAACCATCTGATTTTTACTCAGTTCAACATTTGAAAATTCTTAAATAATAAATTATTAATATTAACATGGTGTGGTGGAGTTTATTATACCATTACAATATATTATATTTAAAGTGAGGTTAAGTTACTATAAGTACATGTCGAAAATGATACTGAAATTGAATATTTATACAAATTTAATTTATGCATGTTAATGCAGCTAAGTATATTAATAACCAATTAACAAGCAAGTAAAGGAATACATTTGCTATATGAATTATAATTTTTTAGATTTATTGCTGCCAAAATAAAAAAATTAATGTTGCAAGAATATTTTAAACAGGAAGATTGGAAGATGACAAGTTCTTTGGATAGATAATAGTTTTTTTAATATAAAATAATTAAACATTATTTTATCCCGACATGCGTTTTAAGATATTGCTCTTATTACTTGGTGTTCCTATAACATTTTCTAGTGGTTATGATTTTATAAGGCCTGCACTGTTGCCAGTTACCTACATTTTTTTCTCCTGTATAATTTTCACCATTTTGGCATTAAAATTGCAACAATGTCAATAAAGCAAGTATAAAATATGTATTTATTTATGTATCAAGGGCATTTGAAGATGTTTATGCCCTTTCGAGGGCGACAAGTTTACAAGCCTGAGGGATCTGGCCCGAGGGTTTATATGTCGCCTGAGGGCTATGAACATCAAGTAATGCCCTTGGTGCATACATTTTATTTTCCACTTTGAATACGCAAATATCTTGAAAAACTTGTAGAGCAGTCCATAACGCCCTAGGGCGACAGGGCATGAGTGGGCGTAATCATTACACCCGCTCATAACGTCCTAGGGCATTATGGACTGCTTTATATACCTCATATCACACATAGGTATAAACAAAAATAGGTCCGTAATAAAATATTTTTGTCACAGTTTGACTTCTATCACAATTCATGCATGCAACCTAATAAAAACATAACAACTTACTAGGAGGAGGAAACATAGTGAATCAATTATACAGGATGAGTCATAATTGGGTGTAAAATTTTAATTAAAGCTTCTATAGGCCAAAACAAAGCGGTTAATCTAATACAACTTCATACCGAAATGCTCCCTTAAAAAGATACAGAATGCTAATGAAAAAAAAACAATTTCTGCTTGTGATCATAACTTGGAAAGTAATTATTCAATTAATTTGAAAATACATTATCCCTCCAGCCGCAATACAAGCATGGCAACGTCGTACTTGCTGAATATTATAGAATTTCAGTGGTAGCCTAGAAAATTCTTTGCCTCATGTTAATTACCTCATCGTAAACCAGCTGTTTTAAGAAAACCCCATAAAAAGAAAGGCAGCAGATTGAAGTCGGGACTCCTTGGCGGCCATCTCACAGGAATAAATTTTTTTTCTTTAACAGTCTGTATCTTTTTAAGGGAGCATTTTGGTACTAATGGCATTAGTTTCAATATACTTACTTGGTTTAATATTCCCACTTCACTCCTGTAAGTAACTGTATTGATTTATACAGACTGACTTTTACTGTTGCCGAGTTAATTTTACTTTTGTGATTCAACGAAGCTGTACATCACATCACTTTTTATTTTTAAATCATTTACACTCTTTGAATATTTAGAAGTTAATAAATATTTTATTTCCGTTTCATTAATATTCAACCCGTATTTTGCTGCTTTGCTTTCTAATGGCTTGAACACAGTTTTTAGTTCTTCTTATGTTCTAGCAAGAATTATTATATCATCCGTGTAGGCCATGATCTAATACTGTCCTGTTATTGCATTCTTCTTACTGCAAATCTTGTACTTTCTTATAATCCCCTCTAAACCAATGTTATAGAGTGTTGTTGACATGGGATCTCCTTGGCATAGCCCAATTTTTTTTCAAAAATGTACGATATCATTGTCACCAGATCGACTAAGTATTGTGAGAATTTTAAATCTATCATTATTTATATTACTTTTGCTCTTTGTATGCAATTGTACGCTTGCTTTAAGTCTATGAGAAGTATATGTAAAGCTGTACGTTTCTTTTAAACCTTTTCCAACTGTACTGTAAAAAAGTAGATCTATCGTAGAACAGCTATTCGTAAAACCACACTGCTATGCTCCAATTTTGCCTACTTCTTTAGCTTGTCATTAAACAATGTGGCCAGAATTTTGTCACATTTAGAAGCGCTGTGAACCTGTTCTTATTGTAGTTCAGACGATCTCCTTTTTTATGGATAGATACGGTTACTGCCTGCTTCCACTTCAGTGGAGTTTCTCTTTTTATCAATATTTTCATTATTGCCTCAAATACGCTTTCAGCTAGCTGTTTACCTTCGTATTTTATTAGTTTGCCTTGTAGGTTATCGCTTTCTGTAAATCCTTTTCCCTTAATGCTTCAAGGTAATGTTTTTTCCACCTATTACATACTCTGCTCCACCAACCAGACCTTCACTTTCATTTTTGCATAAATTTAATTTGAGTTGAAATTTTCTCCTTACAATACCAACTTTTCTATAAAACTCTCTGATATCCTTTTTCTTGTAATTCTGCTCTAGTTCCGTTGCCAACTCTTCTTTGTACTTCCTCTTCTTTCCTCTGTATAACTTTTTTGTTTTCTTTCTCATTTCTCTAATTTGTGACCTGTACATATTTCTTTTCCCATTTATTTTTTAATAGTTCTGCATTCCACTCTGAACTTATACTTACTATTACTATTACTAAACATTCAAATAATTACTTGCACTATTTACAGGGATGACATGCAAGGAAAAGTGGAAAAATATTCGGTCATGCTACACACGCCATCTCAGACAAAAAGCAAATGACAAAGTAAAGAAACCATACTACCTATCAAAGCACCTGCAGTTTCTTTTACCATTTTGCCGAAGTATAGCGTAAGTAAAACGTGCCTTTTAAACAGTAAAGCTTACTTTTGCAAATTCATGCCTTCAGACCAACAGGGGCTGCTCCGCCCTTCTCATCTCCCTCGCAGGCTGTGCTTTGGAGCAAAATAGAAATTGACGATAACGATGAAGTGGAGGAAGACCCATTAACATTCGATAGTAAGGAAGAAGACGTTAATGCGGAGCAGGTATACTTCACAGTTTCATCTGAAGACACAACCAAGGATATGAGCGAAGAGACAAAAATGAAGAAGGAGGAAGACACACATGTAGATGCTAGTACATCGGTGTCAAGTAGATGGCGAAATAAAAAAAGAAAACTAGCATTTTCTAGTAACAGGCATAATCTGTATTATCCAGCATTTAAAAAAAGCAACCACGCTGATTCGGAAGATCCCGATTTAAATTTTTTTAAAAGTTTGCTTCCTGATGTGCGTTGCATGACCAGTAAACAGAAAAATATGCTGAAGATAAAAGTCTTAAGTGAGATCGATAAAATTTTGTATGGTGCAGATAGAGATAAGTAAGTGAGTAACTTGTTTTAAAGGGTTCATGGTTACTGAGCTATTTTTAAAATCAAACCACTTGCTTAAAACACGAATTCGTACTACTGCACGCTGCTATATTTCTACAAATAATTTATATGTAAATTATACATTTTTCAACTCTTAACATATTGTAAAAAAGTTGTTTATAATTTAAAAATGTTAAAATATGTATATAATAATTGTAAATATATTTTTGTGTTTATATTAACGCTACTTATTTCCTTGATTTCCATTTTAGGAACATTTTTGACATCTCAAACTTGAATTACTGTACACTATTGCGTAAGGTTGATACTTGAATTGTAAGCAATTATTGGGTAAAGTCGAAGTATTTCTGTCGTAATTTTCGTTTGGGTTTTTTTGCTCAACCATCTATGCAATGACTAGGTTTTGGAAATTTCTCAAAGAAAAAGAATTTTGTAATTGTACTGAATGCTAATAAATAGTTTCTAATCTATTTTACTTCCACTCGTTGCCATCTTACAGTGGCCTCTGTAAACTCGAACTTATTAAAGTAATACTCGCAATTTTAAAGACCTAACGCTTGTTTTTAAAGCTCAACTTCTGCATAATAATTAAAGTTTATTTAAGGTTTTACATGTAAAACTCATTCCATATATCCGAAATTGTTTGTCAAGAGTGAAGTCTCATCAAAATAATTGAATAAAAAAGTATGAAATTAAATAAGTAGCTAAATAAAAAGTAAGATCAAATCAGAATGTTAATAATATACCAATATAGATTTAACATGTTTTTGCTCTACTACGTCGGAAAGCTATCAATTTCGGCAGTGTTTAGCAGCCGAAATCCCCCATTTTTCATACTAGTACTTTTCAGTAGTAATAACCATAGTAACAATAACTAATGCTGTTTCCATTGGTCAAAATCAGAATACACATTGCCATTTTTTGGTATGTTCATGACCTCCTAGACTTTTCCTGACCTCCTCGATTACACTGTCATTTTTTAATAAGAAAAAACACTTCCTAAGCAGCAGAACAAAATAGTTATTTACTATACAAGTGGGATAAGAGCATCATTAATATACTGTAGAGATATGTGATGATAATTAAATTATTGTAGTGTTTTGCCCTTTATAGTAATTCGCACATCTGCAAGTAAATTTAATTTATGGCTGGCTTCAGTAGGCATGAAAACTCAAAATCTGCAAGTTAGGTTCACCGATATGTTCATATTTAAACTCCTGTGTTACGCCAATGGGCTGTGAAATTTAAAAGCAGCAACGCGCAGACTCACTGCGCTGTCAAATTTTATCTATCAACAAATTGATTTTCCGTGCGGTTCGTTTCTGTGTATTTACAAGTGAATTCAAAGGCAAATCTATGAACAAATTATCAGGTAATTCAAATCTCGCGCTTTATTAAGCGTCACTAATGGTGTTTTGTTTTTAGATCGTTGTTTCGTGACGTAAACCGACGCCGTTTGGGTTAATTCAGTTGTTATTCGCTCACTTAACCTCACAATTCTAATTTGGCTAATTATTGGCAAAATAATTTATCTAGAGACTTGGATATGCCTGCTGCTTACTCGAAATGGTAACGTCTCGCTGGTACATTAATTTCCGGCTCCTCAAGCTGTCAATGAAGTTTTAACTGTACCTTGAACTTTTCAGGTGATGCATGATGGTACGTTCTTCCGGACGGAGCCCCAAGCTGGATCTTCTCTGGAACTCGCTGCCTTCGATGTTGATGATGCTGGCCTTGGTGCTTCAGCTCCACACGATACCTCGCAGTCGTCAGCTCTGGTCTTGGACCCCTGGTTTAGTTGCAGTCGATCCTCGTAAATTTGAGTTGGTCACCGACTCACATTCGGAAGCCTGCTGTGGTGCGATAACTTTTTTATTGGAAAAACGTTGCCCACACTTTCACTTATGCTCCACAATTTGCTGATCACAATGGTGTAATTATTTTTTATTTATTTTGATTGTAAATGGGTTAAAATTTAATTAATTTGGAGACACAAATTCGACTGGCATCAAATAATTTTATTTCAATTGTTTCTCTTTTGTTAGTTAACAACAATTGCCTATCTGGCTTCATAAATCTGGATGTTAACTGAGTACAAATCAATGACTTACAAACTAAAATTACAACTTATATTATAACAATGTACAACATCTTAAATCTAAAATTATTGTTTGTTCATGTTCGTATTTAAACTAGGTTATAGCGCCACTCACTATGTTTTATTTGGATTGTCTGTTCACTTATGTCATTTCACTGACTCATTTTTATAAACACAAATCTCGTTCATTTCCCGTTGTGTCAATTTCTTGCATTTTATAAAAGTTGTCTGCTTTTCACCATTCTTCAAATATTACCGCTCCATTTTCGATAGTCTTATTTGATCTAGTATTGTGCTCTCTTTGCGCTATATTAGGAACATTCTGTCCTTACCTTTATTTAAAAAGTTCATAGAACTGTACTTATTCAATTAAACTGACATGTACATTTATTTAACACGCATGTAATAAACCCTTTGGTAATAGGTTTATTGAATTTTTGATTGGCTTTACTTTGCACCAACCTCTTAATTTATGCTAATTGGTATTTCTGTGACTCTAATTTACGAATTGAGCTCCGCCTTATTGCCATTTATTCTGAAGTAATTCCATTTAATATTGGCAATGCTTTACCGATGTAGTTATGAATTAAAGTTTCTAATGTAAATTCTTGCAGTTGCCTGCTTTACCCCAGCTCTGTGCTTTACTGACTTGCTTTATTTATGTATGCTGCAAGCAGAGTTGAGTAACGGGCTAAATACCATCTCAATACGTCTGTGTAAGTTACAAACAAGTGCGTAGGACGAGTTATGTAATCATACAAGTATATTAATGATGCATTATCACACATCTATTGTACAAAATTTTATCTACAACTGCCTAAAATTGAGAAAAGTGCATTAAGAGAAATGTCAGATGTGCCATTTTCAAAAATATTTTAGTAGGCAAATGTCATTATGTCATGCATTTGACACTATTTCAGTTAGGTAATGCAGCCATTACATAACTTAGTGGTGTAATGAGCTTCATTACCTAATGGAAATAGTGTAAAATGAGTGACGTAATGAGTTACTTATCCCACTGGAGTAGATAAAATTATATATGTATAACTCGTACGAAAGCGGACTTTTAGACTTGCCTTACTTATGTGCCTCGGCTCGTCCAAAAAGTCCTTAATTTCGTACTTGTAACATAAATAGCTACCTATTAACTATTAACTAATAGCAAATTCTGAATCGATTAAGCAATTATGAAATTCCTTTTAAAATAACTCGTACAAACACTGAATACATCTGCCTAATTATACCATATACCGGCACGATCGTCAGTATAAAAAAGGGGGTGGTGTTGCCATTTATGTTAAAAATATGTTTGAAAATTTACCGATCTCGGTAGAAATTAGTGACGAATACAACAATGAACACATCGAAGCGTTATGGTTAAACGTAACTATTAGCAACACTCGGTTTTTTATAGCTTTTGTATACAGAGCTCCTAACTCACAACTATTGTTGATGAACGCAATCAAATCAGCATCAAACTACTGCAATACGATAATATTTGGAGATTTTAATTATCCTGCTATCAACTGGCATGAACTAACAATGACAAATACACATATATTGAAATGGTCTTTAGCCCGTTACACAACTCTGCTTGCAGAATCAATAATTTAAAGCAAGTCATTAAAGCACAGAGCTGGGGTAAGCAGGCAACTGCAAGAAGTCACATTAGAAATTCTAATTTATGATTACATCGGTCAAGCATTGCCGATATTAAATGAAAGTACTTCAGAGTAAATGACATAAGGCAGAGCTCAAATTTGTAAATTGGAGTCACTGCAATATCAATTAACATAAACTAAGAGGTTGGTGCAAAGTAAAGCCAATCAAAATTCAACAAATCTATCACCAAAGGGATTTATTACATGCGGGTTAAATAAATTTGCATATCAGTTTAGTTGAATAAGTACAGTTCTGTGAACTTTTTAAATAAAAGTATAAAGGACAGAATGTTCCAAATACAGTGCAAAAGAGCACAATAACAGATCTAAAGGCAAAGTATAAGATGGATCAACAACATTCAAGATTTGGTGAAATTCACACCAGGATTTGGAAGTGGAAGAAAAGTAGACACTTAAGTGAACTGCAAGTATTAGGTAGAAAGGAAGTGCACGAAATGAACCACTAGTCAGTGCATCAATTAAGTGAAAGGACAGTTAAATTGTGCAATGTGAATCACATTAAAAGACAATAATTACAAGATTAGAAGGACAATTTTAATAAATAGGATTTTATTGTGAAAGTAATTCGTTTTAAGCATTTTAATTGTAACAGTACTTAATTTGAATCAGTTCAATTTCCGTTTTTTTGTATTTCTGATGTGGTTTTGTTTATAACGAACTGGGCATTAAACAATTGAAATAAATTATTTGCAAACCTATTGAATTTGTGTCTCCATTTAAATTAAGATTTAACTTATTTATCATTAAAATAATAAAAAAATAATTACACCATCGTGTTAAGCAAAATTTGAAGAATAAGTAACGCGTGGGCAACGTTTTCCACGATCAAAAATTATTTCATCACCAAAGCCAGTTTCCGAGCGTGAGTTGTGGCCATCTGGAATTTACGAGGTTTGACTACAACTAAACCAGGGGAGCTAGTCCAGAGCTGACGACTGCTAGGCATCGTGGGAAGCTGCAGCACCAAGGCCAGCATCATCTACATCGCAGGCAGAGACTTCCAGAGAAGATCCAGCTTAGGGCTTCTTCCCGAAGATCGAATCGACCACCTAGAAATTTTAAGGTATCGTAAAAACGTCATTGATAGCTTGAGGAGCCGGAAATGTATGTACCAGCGAGACGTTACCATTGCGAGTAAGCAGCTGGCATATCCTAGTCTCCAGACAAATTATTTACCCAATAAATAACCAAATTAGAATTGTGAGGTTAGTGGAGCGGATAACATCTGAATTCACCCAAGCCGCGTCCTTTTACGTTATGAAACAAAGAACACTGGAAACAAAAGAGAGATTAGCCCGCGAAATTACCATAAATTGAATAAATACCTGAGAATTTGTTCATAGATTTGCGTTTGAATTCACTGTAATTACACAAAAACGAACCGCACATTAAATCTATTTGTTGATGGATTAAATTTGACAGCGCAGGAAGAGTTTGCGCGTTGTTACTTCTAAATTTCACAGCCTAGTGCCAGATATCGTGGAAGTGATAACCCGAACATATTAGATTTGCTTTTTACCTTTGATACCAACCTGATCAATAATGTTGAGTACTTACCACCCATTGGGAAGAGTGATCACATTACCATTTTGAGTATCTTACAATTATCTGCAAACATTTTGGCTAATAAACGAACATTTTCTAAGCCCAATTATTGGCAGGCTAATTATAGGGGCATTAATCAATATTTACAGGAAAGCCTAACTTCTCTATCCATTGTCACCTCAATCCTGTCAACTATTGGCAACAATTATTAAACGTGAAATCTAAAAATCATAAACCTTGGATTACAGCAGATCTCAAATCGCAAATACGACAGAAGCATAGATTATGGGATAGATACAAAGCTAGAAAAACACCGGAAAATTTCAATGATTACAAAACCTTTGCAAACATTAACTACTGAACTGAGAAAAGCTCGATCGAATTATGAAGAAAAAGTTGTTGACTCAGTGCCGAAACAAGTCTATTAATATATATGGAGAAATTTATCATCGCCAGTGTCTACAATTACTCTTCGTTCACCAGAAGGTATGGTACACTCTAACCCCACCATTACTAGCGAAATATTTGCTCAACAGTTCCAAAACGTGCTTCTGGAGGAGTCCCAAACCATGTCAACTATCGACAAAACGAAACGAGTGCACAATTCCATATCAACTGTACTAATCACCAAAGATATTGTTCTTAAACAGTTATCTACTATCAAAATAGATTCCAGTCCAGGTCCAGATAACTTGTCCCCGAACTTTTTAAAAAGCTACGCCATAAGCTTAGCCGAGCCAATTGCAAATTTAATGGAATTATCATTTAAACAAGGGGTGCTCCCTCCCGAATGAAAAAAATCTATTATAGTTCCTATATTTAAGAAAGGTGATAAACTCTCTGCCAACAATTACCGCACAGTAAGCCTTACTTCTGTTTTATGCAAATGTATGGAAAAAATAATCGCCAAAGAACTCACCGAATTTCTCATTTCAAATTCCGTTAGCTATTCCCAAATGTCAACATTGTTTTGTTCCAAGTAGATTAGTTCTCTCCAATTTGCTTTTGAACATAGACTCGTGGACGAAATCTATTGACAATCGAACGCCATTTGATGTTCTCTATTTGGATTTTGAAAAGGCATTCGACAGAGTTTCACAACATAGTGTAAGAGGAAATTTGCTAAAATGGATTAAAGACTTTCTGACCAATCGAACGCACCAACTACGGGGTAATGAGTCTCTTTCTGCATCTTATCCAGTAAATAGTGGAGTGCCCCAGGGATCAGTGCTTGGATCCATTCTGTTTTTAGTTTACATGGCCGACTTAACTTCAGACATCGAATCTCCATCTAGTGTTTTTGCTTATGATACTAAGTTTTTCAATAATCCTTTGATGAACGCTCATATTTTGCAATCAGATCTACATAGAATCAGTTCTTGGACGAAAACATGGTTGCTAACACTCAATGTCGATAAATGTACAATCCTGCATATTGGTGCCAACAATCCAAAAATAGATTATACTCTAGAAGGAAGAGCCTTAAAGAAAGTTTCCGTACAAACCGATCTCGGTGTAATTATTAGCAATGATTTGAAATGGTCTTCCCATATTACTGATCTGGTTAAAAAAGCGAACTCGCTATTATATCTAATTAAAATTTCAAGAATTTAAAACCAAAAGTGTTTTTGAAACTTTACAAAACATACGTGCGGCCTATATTAAAGTTTGGTGCTAGTGTCTGGAATCCTTATCTAATTAAGGATATAGAACTGCTTGAAAGAGTTCAACGTACAGCCACAAAGCTTGTTTTTGAACTAAAGACTCTCTCTTACGATCAACAACTTATACGCCTGAAGATACCAACGCTGAAGGAAAGACGCACTCGTGGAGGCTTAATCGAGACTTATAAAATTATGCACAACCACTATAGCTGCCCGTTGCGTGACATATTTGTGCTTAGTGAAAATGTGAACTTGTGAGGTAACACTTATAAGTCAATTCATCAGCATTTCCACTGTCAGTGCCGCCAAAACTTTTTTGTTCTTCGTGTAACCAATGACTGGAATACTTTCCCGGATGAAATTGTTAATGATAGAACGCTCAATGACTTTAAAAATCGCTTAGATATATTTTTAAATTTTATTAAGTTTATCATCATATACTGTTAGATTTAATTATTTTTTGCACTGTATGTATATTTGTTTGTGCGAGATAAACGGCTACGCCGCCGCCGCCTCTGGTTTATATGATAATAATAATAGTCATTATTATTTTTAATCAATCGAAGAGCTTTTTCCCAGTGAGAATATTCTAGGTTATGTAGCTGTAATAACCATCGACATGGTAATAACCAGTGCATAATAGGGTGAACATGCACTTTACGGCACCGAAATGTAAACAAACCGATGTGGGTAGTTTGTGGCTGCCGCAATCGATGGCGAAAGTTGGACCCTGAGCAGATTAGCGAACTTTAATAGTCCAATCGAACCCCTGCAGTGGTGTGCGAGAAGCGGTTTACTGCGAAATTCCGTGGAATTTGGGCAATGCCACATTCCTAAAACATTAATTAGACGAAACGGTAACAGATACGGTTTTCAGTGGCGATGCAGGGAATGTAGGAGCGGTACCACCATTAGAGATGGGTCGTTTTTTGCCAGAAGCCATCTGACCATTCGTCAGATATTAATTGTAATCTATTGTTGGGCAAGAGACCATACCCAAACAGAAATCGCACATGAAGCGGAATTGGGGGAAAATGCCACACACACAGTTGTAGATTGGTGCAATTTCTGTAGGGAGGTTGCGGAACAAAATTTAATTGATAACCCTACCATTATCGGTGGACTCGATGAAAATGGCCAATCCAAAATTGTGGAAATCGACGAGTCCAAATTCTTCCATAGGAAATACCACAGGGGACAATGGCGAGAAGGCCACTGGATTTTTGGTGAAGTGGAAAGGGGTTCTGGCCAATGTTTTTGGTTAAGGTAGCGGACCGAACGGCGCAAACTTTGTGTGCCATTATTGAACGGTAAAATTATATAACTTTATTCATGTAGGCTGCTTATGGAGAATCCATTTTTTTTTTTGGCTTTTTTAAGTCTCGCATGCAAATGTTGTTTATTCAGTTGTGAAATATATTCTGAAACTTTTTTAGGCAAATTCTACCAGGCACCATCATCATGTCGGATGGATGGCGAGCCTACCAAAACATTGATCAAGTAGGAGGTGGCATTTATGAACATCAGGTCAGCACTAAATTCTACATATGGTAACAAAATTAAACACCTTTTAATTATATTTGTCGTAAGACCAATTATTTGTAATAATTGAAGAGCTTTTTCCCAGTAAAAATATTATAGGTTATGTACATGTTTATAGTTTATACTCACTTTATAAATAACCAGTGCAGAATGGCGGTAGATTCCACAAATGGTAACGAAATAAAACACCCAGACCCCACAGAAAATGGCACTGCAGCTGAAGAGTTACCAAATAAGCCACCACTAAGTCTCATCACTGACGAACTTTTGCAGCAAGTAAAAATCAAACGTACGATATTTGAGTTCCTCAGAGCAGTCGTAGAACCAAGCCTCGCCAGACGTAACGTCGTCGACAATCCAGCATCAATCGATGCTCAACTTTACATTGCCCTACAATTCCTAACTAATGCTAAGTACGATAGTGAAACTATCGCTGAGGTTCCACAAGCTACAGTGATTAGTTGCATCTGGAATGTCGTTGATTGTTTAGTGGAAATTGCACCACAGTTTATTAAATTTCCAAAACTAGAGGAGCTTTCCACCATCAAGCAACTGTTTTCGCAAAATAGTGGTTTTCCAAATGTAATTGGTGTAATCGATTGCTTGCATATCCAGCTACGAGAGCCAGAAGAGCATCCAAATCTTTACTTAAACTGTTACTCACAACATAGTATTAATGTACAGTTTGTGTGTGGCCCTGATTTGCAGATATACAACGTATTTGCCGCATTTCCTGGCAGCAAAGAAAACTCATACATCTGGCGAAATAGTAACTTGCGGCACGTGCTTGCTCAGGGCAGCTTGAATGACTGCTGGCTTATTGGTAAGTTATTTCCAACTTCGTGGAACAAATATGCACTATATATTTTTTGTAGGTGGCACAAAGTATCCCCAAGAACCGTGGTTGATGACTCCTGTTTTACCTCCAGAAACTGCAGCAGAAGAGTTGTATAATACAGTGCACACATTAACACAGAAACCTATTAAGCAATGTTTGCGACTTTTAAAAACCAGGTTTGCAAGCCTCGGGTCAGTTTTGGACTGTACCCCTGATAGAGTTTGCGCTATTACGATTGCCTGTTCCGTGTTGTACAACATTTGCCTACAACATGGGGATATGGATGTAGATTCTGATATGGAAGAATTGCCAGATCTACAGGAAGCAGTCTTGGAACCAAGTGTTTTAATGGATGAAGGTGTTGTTGCTCGTTGTAATTTAATCAAAGAGCATTTCTCGTCGTAAGATTGTGTTTTGATGTAGAATTATTCTGCTGTTCTTATATAGTTTGGTATGCTACAATGTGATGTTCTTCATATCAGTATTTTCAACACTACTGTATAATCGACTTGTTTACTAAGAAACGAAACTTCCAAAACTGTCTTACAACAGGACTACTAGGTACCTTATTATGATTTTGAATTAAAATCGATGAGTATGTTGTAGAAATGAGGCGTGTATCGTTTAAATCTAATTATTTTTCTCTTTCAGATGGTATTATGCACTCAGCTATTCATGCAATATGGTTTTATAAAGTTTAACTGAATAAGTTATCCATAACTGGAGACACGTTTTAGATTTTATGATCAAGGTTTAAGTAAATAACTTGTATATTATTACAAAATTTGTATTGCTTTGAAAAATATATCTTTTATCTATGTTGTATACAATATGATCCATTAAGATCTCATTTAATCTATAACTATTGTCAGCTTAAGAGTAAAAGATTATTTAAGAAATGTCTCTGTTATCGAGCAAACTGACAGAATACGAAGACTGTTTTGTTATAAGAAATATGTGGACTTTTGAATATAAATTAGGGTGTTATACAGGCTAAACCAGTTTTTCACAAACCGAGATCCTCGCCACAACGAGTAGAGACGGAGTTGAAGGTACTTTTTTAGTTTACACCCCAAACTTTTTATTGAAAATTAAGTAAAACAAATTATTCACGTTTATAAACTTCTGCTATTTGCAAGGAGAATGTAACAAGCCAAGCCACCACCAGTGCCACCTACCGCCGTGAGCGCACAACACGTCAACGTACCTAACCTAACCTATCCTATCCTAACCTAACCTCGCAATTAAAATCAAAATATTTCAATACAAAACAATGGAAAAAAAGAGGAGTGTAAACTAAATAAGCTGCCCGTAAACACTATTTTAGTTTACACCCCCACATTTAAGCAAAATACAAAAATCGTAAACCAGGTGTAGGTGGGGTTGTAAACTAAATAAGCTGCCCGTAAACATTATTTTAGTTTACACCCCCACATTTAAGCGAAATACAAAAATCGTAAACCAGGTGTATGTGGGGGTGTAAACTAAAAGAGTGCCGAGTTGAATTCTTTAGAGAAAAAAGGTGTAATTTTAAAAACGGATAATTCAAGTTAGGGAACACCACTAGTTTAGGTTATTAAACCCGATGGTAAAAATATTAGAGTATGTGGAAATTATATATTAACGATTAATAGGAATTTAGAAAATTTTAATCATCCTTTACCAATAATTCAAGAAATATTTACAGTGTTACAGGGAGAACATAGAATACCCAAATTAGGTTTCTTGAATGCTTAAACTCTGTTATATATTCGTTTCATTCTTAATTTGTCACCAACTTTGAAACCGAATTATGATTTACTAAAAATCAATGAAAATTTTAATTGGACTAAGGAATGTCACACAGAATTTGATTTAGCTAAGCAAAAATTTGTGTCAGATGACATTTTAAAGTACACTTTGACCCAAACAAACTGCTTAAAGTATATTGCAATGTTTCACAATATGACATTAGGGTAGTAGGTACCTATAGTCCAAGAGCCAGCAACGGGTTTGCTTACAGTATTTTTAGCAAGCGTGTAACTGTTATGGAAGATCCCTTTGAATATACTGAGAAGGAAACCCGAAGTCTGGCAAGCCTGTGGTGGTGGTTTTGGCCCCCTTGCGTCCTTGAAGGATGGAAAAAAATAATAAAAAAATAGTATAATAACAAGTCTGGCTCTTTGCTATGTTAAAGGTAATCATATCTTATGTAAGTGAAAAGACTGACAGACGCTTTCGTGGGTGGTAAGTTTATCCCAGATTCACATAAGAGTGCGAGTTGAACTGTGGTACGAGACGGACGCGTATGCGGACGACCGTTATCAGTGACCGTTCGTGCACCAGGCGATAAGATTTGCTTACGGACTTAGCATTAAACTGTGAGTCTTAATCTTGGATGACATTCCTTACTAATAAACTTAAATAACAATAATAATTAACCTGTAGCATTGCAATAACTGCTTTAGCGGAAAGGTCAGCGTTCACCGCCGCTATCGCACGGATAGCGGCGGCCCCCTTTTTGTCTGCAAGAGTGATATTTAAAACTTAACCCTGTATATTTCAAACAAAGCCTGTGCTACAACTAATAAAAATATATGGGAGATCCAAAACCCTCCCCGCTTAAAAATCCAATCTTAATTATTCAAGGAGCAAATGCTACTCCCAGTCCAATGGATACAGAAACTACCAACATAAACACCAAAAAACGCGGACTGACAACCCCAGATGACGATAATGACGTTAACAAACGTTACATGTTTAACAACGATACACTTATAACCCAAAACAAATTCTATACATTGCAATCTGAAACAACACTCAACCAGAATTCCACAAATAAAGCTTCTCACACAACCGAAGAACCAGCCAAACCAAAAATCCCACCGATATTCCTACTTAACGGCACCCACCATCAAAACATAATCAAAGACATCAAAGCAGTAATTAAAAATGAAAACTTCACCACATCATACAGAGGAACTCAATTAAAAATCAATTTAAACAGCTCTGATGATTATAGAGCCTTAACCAAATATTACGAGGATAAAAAGGTGAACTATTACACTTATCATTCCGCGGAAAACGCCAATATCTCAGCAATTATAAGAAATGTACCTATTTCAATCTCTGATGAAGAAATCTCTTCAGAACTACAACAATTACAATACCCAGTAATTAAAACAACTAGATTGCTAAATAGCAAAAAAGTGCCCATGCCGCTAGTGGCAATCGAGCTATCAAAAACTGATAAGGCCAAGGAGCTCTTTAGCCTAAACAAACTTCTACACTGCGTAGTGACCGTGGAACCACGAAGAAAAAACAGCGAAACACCACAATGCACAAATTGCCAACGCGTAGGCCACACTAAAAACTACTGTCGCCTACCACCGCGTTGCGTAAAATGCACTGAACATCACCACTACAAAGAGTGCCAAAAAACAAAAGACATCAAACCCAGTTGCGTAAACTGTGGAGCAGATCACACGGCCAACTACAGAGGCTGCCCATACATCAAGAAGCAGACTAGAAATACTTTCCCCCACAATCAACAAACACAACATACTCCTAAAATCTACCCTACTAATCCCAACGCCCTTATTGCAGGAAATATTACATCCAACCCAACTTATGCCAATATCTTAGCCAACAACTATACAAATCCCAACCAAACAAACAACAATCAATCGACATCCAACTCTGCTAGTTCAACGTCAAATATCCTTCAGACCATCCTACAAATGTTAACTCCTTACATTGAACAAATTAAGAATTTTATCCTGTCAATAATTCCAATGCTCCTCAATGGCGGCAAATGAACAAAATTTAATACACAAGTTAACACTAGTTAATTGGAATGCCGACGGCCTAAAAAAACAAAGGTCTACCTTTATCTCATTTCTCGCAAGGCATAATACTGATATTGCATGCGTAACGGAAACGCATCTGGTCAACAACGAGCAACTAACAATCCCAGGATACACGATATACAGAAAAGATAGAGAATCAGCAGTTGGATGGGGCGGTGCAGCGATAATAGCTAAACGAAGCCTTCACATAACATCAGTAGATATTAATAATACCCACAAAATAGAAGCTACCGCAGTAAAAATTAGCTTAAAAAATAATAGCACACTAAAACTTGTTTGCGGATACAAATCACCTAACAGACAACTTATCCGTGAAGAACTAGAAGACATCTTTAGCACCCCAGAACCAACACTACTATTGGGAGATTTAAATTGTAAACATACAAACTGGGGCTGCAGAAAAACCAACCCTAACGGTATCAAACTTAACGATTTCGCCTCCCAACTTGCATTACACATCTCGGCACCAACAGACTACACATACGTTCCTTACAGAGCTGACCACATGCCTGACATTTTAGATATAACTCTTCACAAAAACCTAACTTCACCAATTACCCAAACAGTTCTGACAGAACTAGATTCAGATCACTTACCGGTAATTGTGACCTTTCACAACGCTGCCCAAAATTACCCTAAAATTCCTAGGCTAATAAATGGTCCAATAAATTGGGATCAGTTCAAAAAATCAATGAACAATCTGTTGTCCTGCCCAACAAATCTCATCTCACAAATGGATATTAATAATGCAATTGAAACCTTCAAACACACACTTAACCAAGCAGTACATAACGCCACTACCATATACCGGCAACGCAGGCCCCCAACTTATCTCCATCCACCAATAGCCATATTCAATTTAATTAAAGAAAAACATAGAGTACGAAGATTATGGCAAAGAACCCGTGATCCGCTAACTAAAGTACGACTAAATCAACTAATCAGAGAGATCAAAGAAAAATTGGACAAACACAGATTTGAATCATACAATAAATATGTAGAAAACTTAAACCCTGATGATTCCAGCATCTGGAGGGCAACCAGGAGGATTCTAAATCAACCACTAATAATCCCTACCCTTCGAGTGAATGATCAAGTATTTTCAGAAGACAAGGACAAAAGCGAATTATTTGCCAACCACCTAGAAGAAGTTTTCACTACCACCATAGACCATAATATAGAACAAGCCCAACAGATCGCCACAGAAGTTAATAACAACTCCAATAACAATATAATTCTCACAGACCCAACTTCACCTACGGAAATCAAACAATATATTACAAAACTGAAAATCAACAAAGCTCCAGGAAATGACATGGTACCAAACATAATTCTGAAAAACCTGCCGGCAAAATCAATATCCTTCCTAACGGCAATATTTAACGCATGCTTAAGGGTAGGCTACTTTCCAGAGGCCTGGAGACAATCTCTTATTCTAATGTTTCCCAAACCTGAGAAAAAACACAGTGATCCGACCGCATACCGACCGATAAGTCTACTTTCAACTCTTTCCAAACTGCTGGAACGAATTATTCACCACCGCCTAACCAAATTTATAGAGGACAAGAATTTAATACCCCCATCACAGTTTGGTTTTAAAAGGGCTCACTCAACCAACCACCAAATATTAAGACTCACAGAAATAATCGAACGAGGGTTTGAAAACAAGACACATACACTCATCACATTCGTCGATGTAGCTCAAGCTTTTGATCGCGTCTGGATCAATGGACTACTCTACAAAATGCTAAGGATGCAAATTCCAACATACCTTTACCAAATTATTCAATCATTTCTAACCAACCGAACATTCCAGGTGAGAATAGGTTCATTCACCTCAACAATCAAACAAGCTCACGCGGGTGTTCCACAGGGATCTATATTGGGTCCAATTCTTTTCAATATATTTATGTCCGACATCCCAACCATACCTAAAGTACACCTAGCCTTGTACGCCGATGATACGGCCATTATTACGCAGGATAGTGATATTCACCGAGGAGCACATAAACTACAAGAAGGTGTGGATCAACTAAATAATTGGTTTAAAAAGTGGTGCATAAAAATAAACCCCAATAAATGCGAATCCAAGATTTTTACCCTCCGTAGACCAGTAGACCCAGCAAGAATAAGGATTAATAACATACCAATTGAATGGAACCCTAAAGATAGAGCCATCCGATACCTTGGAATTTATTTGGATCGTAAACTAAACTGGAGCTACCACATTAACCAAAAGCTGTCACAATCCTACGCGAGACTAGGAATGTTATACCCCATTCTCAACAAAAAGTCTACACTTAAAATCAAATGTGGAACATTACTTTACACAACCATAATTCGACCGATACTCACCTATGGTTGCAGCATCTGGAGTTCTACATCCAAAACCAACATAAACAAGCTGCAAGTCTTACAAAACAAAGTGCTGCGCACCATAACCAATGCAGAATGGTATGTCAGAAACTCCCAGTTGCACAGAGAAACAGGCATCTCCACCATACAGAAATTCATTACCAAAACCTCAAAAACCTTTTATAACAACATTGACAACTGCACTGGCGCAGTATTTTATCAGCTAGGTACTAGATCAATACATACCAGGCTAAAAAGAAGGCTACCCAGGGATCTCTTATCCAGCGATAGCGAATAATGGAAATCCACCATACCGAACAAATAAAAACTTTCGTGTAAATAGTACTCCATAAACATGAGTGTAAATATAAACCAGTGCAACAATAAAAACTAGTGATGGAGGCCTATTGGTCCTCTATAGTGCGGTATATAGTGACAAACTTTATTGAACACTACCATGAATAGCAATTAGTGCTGAACTGGTAAAAAGAATGCTGAAGAAAGAGATTCACATAAAGTTGCATAATAAACTTAACCATTTACTGTAAAATATCGAGAGATCCAAAAAAACTGATCCTCAGCGGGCTGTGGAAATTCAAACGTGTGAATAATGAGTGGCACTGTAAGTCTGTCAAATTCGAGGTTACCAGGTTAGGTTTTCCGTCAGTTTTGACACAGACTGACGCAAAATCTAACCTGCTAACCTCGAATTTGACATATACTTACAGTGTTACCAACATATTATTCCTAGGTTTTGTGTCAGTTTTGACACATTATTTTTTTTTCGCCCATCAAGGACGTAAGGGGGCTAAAACCACCACCGCAGGCTAGCCAGACTACGGGTTTCCTTCTCAGTATATTCAAAGGGGACTTCCATAACAGTTACAGACTTGTTAAAAATACTGTAAGAAATCCGTTGCTGGCTCTTGGACTACTACTAATGCATATTTTTCAAGATGGTTCAAATAGGCCCATTAGCTTTACATTTTCTTGTGGCCCTTCTAATAAATGTACTGTAGATGATAACTCAAATTTAAACTTTGACAGCAAATCTCTGCCTAGTAATGGCCTACAACCTTTTCTACTATAACTATCGGACAACCTCATAACCATATTTTTAAAACTATTTCTTTGAATTTTACCCATGTTTGTTCATCAACCATCCAGTCTGCTTGTGCTATTTTTGGTAGACGATTTGTACCTACGTACCTTTTGTTTTAGAATATAAAAATTCAGTTTAGTCATACATTTCTCTATAGTGTTTTGCACGGCTGGTACAAAGCTTTAAACACCACTATGCCTCCTTTTAGCTTTTAGAATAACTTTGGCTCTGGTGTTGCAAGCTGCAGTATTGTTATATACCTACAAAAATTGTTGTTTAAGTTCACAATGTGCAAGGCACAAAAAGCTGAATGTAGCTGCATTTTTTTCAGAGACAATGCAAGCTAACCAGAGTTTAATTTTAAAATTGATACTACAAATAACTGTAAGAGCCTCAAATAATATTTATTAATATTTACTTCTGTACCGTCCTACACGAAGCGGTTGACAAGGCCTCGACTAGCTCTTTTAACTCTCGATAGAATATGGCGTAGTATAAGGATCAGGTAAGAAATGCTTCGGGCTTTTCCATTGAACAGAAGGATAAATACAAATTGGGTGCCTTGTCGTTACTCACAACCTATAAAAACAAAACTAGCTGCTTAAAACTACGCCACCCACCTTTGGTGTTCCACCATTACTTAGATTACTCGTTCAGCTAGTTGCAGGAAAAAACACAAACAAATAATAGCAATAGGGGCATTTATTTAATCCCAAAAATCGCCGTAACACATGAATTACTTGTATTTGCCCTCACGCCATGTGACAACAAATAAAGTGGTAGGACTATTGCCTATCAAATGAAATAATAAATCATAAATAGGAATTTACTTCCAAATATTCAATCTACAAAATGCTAATTATAGCCTAATTCACAACTCCAGGACAACACTTGTGCTATCGCAATAGGCATAAACGCACAACGCCTAAAGTGTGGCTCATGAGTTACAATGCACATGCTTATTTCAGCAATTTTAAATTATTTAAATTCTCGCTCATTAGCGTCATAAAAGGTTGATTTAACTCGTTCAGTGTGATTTGCTAAGATCTTAGTAAGAGCTGACGTAATAAAGGTGAAGGCCTTTGTTGAAAAAAACAGAGCTGATAACGGCATGTACAGTTTAACTTGATGTTGAAGTCCAGCGATCGATAAGTGGAATTATCCTGTTGTGTTGCATTTATCCATCAAGATGCTAAGCCAGATTTGGTTGCTAAATTTGGAGGCTTCCAAGGTTGCCACTCTTAGAAGTCAGCTAACCACAAAAGGTAGCAGCACATGTCGAGAATTCCTAACCCATTTGGAAGCAGAATTACCTGAATTTTTAGCCTTTGTTTGAGCCGAATTTAGCCCACACAAGACCATAACACACACTAAATGATATTAGCTCATTCCAACCAGTAGCTGTTGAATGTTTGCCCGTAGCTGCTTGCCTAAATATTAAAAATTAGTTGCGAAAATAAGCTCGCAGAAGCGTTCTTACCGAACGGTGTTTTCGGCTTAATTATTGCAGAAGACGCACCGCAGCAATTTCAATCATTGGCAGCGCAAGGGAACCCAACATAAATATAAATATCAGTACGCAAAGAATACAATAAGATGAGCTTTCTTACCTAGCGCCTAGCGGCTTTTTAATCAATAAAAACGGCTTCAGTTTAGCCCAGCAATTCAAATCCGCGAAAGCATGCTTCACAAAGCTGGTTGCTTTGTGGCATGCTTCTCGAGAAATCAATACTCTGTCAGCTCTTCGGCTGTTTGAGCGGCCTACTAGAATCGAAATGCCAAACAAGTTTCAACGCGAAAACCGCAGGTTTTTATCATTTCGCACACACGCCTGCTGCGATAAACTTGAATTCTTTTGCTACAATAATTAGATATAAGGTGCCAAATGCATTAACGCGCTATAGAAATGAATTTGAAATGGGGCGTTACACATCGTCAAAGATTGTTAAAATATTTCTATTTTAACCATTGTCATACTTCTTTAAAAATACAAAGATCTGCAAAAAGTACGGGAATTTGAATATTAATATTGGATGTTTTTTTTTTTTGGTGGAAGGTGAACCAAGTTCACACTTGTACCTCCAAGTCCATATATTTTGTGTAGTCTTGTTACTATCCCTCATGGACCAATATTCAAAGGAGAGCAACATTAATTTATCCCAGTGTTGAAATGTAACTAGATTTTAATTTTAAGTTCTATACAAAATAAAAATTAATGTTATATGCTATACACTTTGTAACATTCCACAGAGAGTGCTACTAAAATGTATTAATTATAAATTGTAACAAAACCTGAGAGTTATGCAACTTATTATACTTGGAAGAGATGCAGGTTGCATAATCATTAAATAATAATAATTTTTAAACAGGGCTAATTCGGAAATTTTCAAAAAAATACAAGAAAAACGCCGTTTCCTGTATTGTAAAAAACAAATTTGGTCTTGGTAGTGTCTAGAGATGAATAAGTTGGGTGTTCTTCCTCAGCTCATGGATTT
The DNA here is from genome assembly GCA_940337035.1 of Agriotes lineatus. NCBI lineage: Eukaryota > Metazoa > Arthropoda > Insecta > Coleoptera > Elateridae > Agriotes > Agriotes lineatus. The sequence goes on along the minus strand of OW679200.1, from coordinate 108,146,505 downwards.
ATGAATTTGACGCCCTCCCAATCTGTATCTAAGATTACAATTAATGTAATTTTGCATTTAATTATATTGTAATGGTTTTGAAGGCGAATAGATTTTATACTTTGGCCATATTAATTACAGAAGAAGCAGTTACTATTTAACTGGTAGGTACATACATCGGTAATTATTATTTATTCTGATTGATGTTTTTTTCTTCAATTCAGCTTTTTATTTCCCTTGCAATTCTTCGTCGTCTCTACGCAGCCTTTTGAGTGGCTAATCTAGAGTCGACTATGGTAGTAAACCGGAATTAAGTATCATTAAGAATCCTTCGCCATAATCCCAGCTTCACTATTCCTCAGATGGAAATGCTTCCTGTGAATCAGAGATTCAACTCGATAAGCGAGACAAAGCTTCCTGGCTGCATATTACCAGCTGCACCCCTATTGAATTGGTTCCAACCCGCGGAGTCCACTAGGAGGCAACTCAGGGCTAAACTTCAATATAGCATCCCCAGTTTTCGTGCAAGCGCAATGGTTCTGCAAGTCAGCGGCTCTCAACCCGTCATTTCAACGGATCAGAACTGGCAAAGTACTAGTGAAAGGTACGATTTTGCGATGGCCAGTTTAATGTTATATTGCATATATGTGTCAAACAATGGGCACTTCTTATACTTTGGAGGTGTGAATTGAGTTATCCGATACAACACTGAACGAAATGTATTCGCGATCAAAAATAGGTTAAGAGGATATAAAGAGCTCTTTAATGTATCTCACCTATGCGCATAAAATTTTAAAAAGAAAGGAAAACCCTTTTGAATAAAACTTGATCCCTAAATTAATATAACTTCAATATTTCCGTATAATGTGATATTTATAATTTGCCATCGTAACTAGATAATAACCATAAAATGCACGATTGGATATACTAAGACATATATGTACCTACATATTATTTACAAATTACAATTGAATAAAATTGTTGACTCCCAATACTTCTTTCTTAGTGTGAACCTAAAACCTTTATGCAAAAGTGAAGTAAACAAAAAATCTCACAAGGTTAACTTTCTAGGGGATAAGTGGCATTTCTGCAGGGTTCCTAGTTTTAATAATATTGGTACATATATTTTTAGTTCTTTTTTTCCACTAAAAAAACGATTGTCATTTTGACAGATATGTCATAATTTAATATCGCTTACTTCATTTTTGCATTTAAAATATTTCTTGGCTTTCTTTTTTTATCCGATTTTATTGATGATGATGATGATGATTCCATGTTAAAAAAATAAATTTGTCAAGAGTTCAAATTAAGAAACTTTGACATTCAAAACTGACACAACCATAATTTTGAAAAAGTTCTACCAACACGAGGTATAAACATTTACTAGCGTTTTGATCACATATCTACCAACAATGTAATACTTTGACAGTTATTATAGAAAAAAAACGTACTTTACCTGTATCGCAGCCGAGAATTGAGCTAGTCGGAGTTATGTGAGCCTTCTAAAGGTAGGTTGCTTATAGTTGGTACAACTTTTAGCTTTAATTTTATAAATTATAAAATACGATAGAAAAGTGCTATAAACGTGAATTGAAATTATCAAATCTTATAATTTGTCGTTCGAGAAATGTACAAAAGGAGCTTGGACAGATGAGAGAAATAAAAACAGTTTATAAGAGCATAGAACAAAGAAGCTTAATCAAATATTAAATTTAAAAAAATATAATGCTGTATAGTAACACAACAGCGACACAATCTGCAACAACTACTACAAAAATGTCAGCAAACTTAGTTTATTGAAGCCCTATGCTTCGCTTGGGGCGAATAAAAATGAATGGATGAATGAAATAGTAATCCTTATTTTTATTCTTTAGTTATTTACTTACAACAATTAAAATCTTATAATTACTTTAGTATTTTATAGCAAATCAGCCTTATAAATAACTATGACATTATGAAACAGAAGTTTAAGCTTATGTATGTACCTTACCACAATTATTTACTCTAAAACATAATTAAAGTTCTGAACACTACTTGTTTATAAAATCGGAAACATCTTTTAACTAACTAATTTAATTCCTTTCCATGAACCCTGAACCTGTAAATGCAGGTAAAGTTTAAGTTGCCGTGGTTAGTTAAGATGTGTAATTCCACGTTCTGATAAGTTCCGTTATTTCGTTGTATTTGAAAAGTTTGAAGAGGTTTCCCATCAAGTTTGTACTGAAAGTGGCCCAACTCAATCCCTGTTTCACTATCTTCCTTTTCCAGACCCTAAATATGACATCTGAGATTTTTTCTCATAAATTATACGTACTTACATAAACCTTAAAATCCTTCAATGCGCTGCTTGGATCGGACAGCAAATTCGGATGAGCATGTTCGATAGTAACTGCCATTATAGCAACTATACGAGCCAAACGGATCCGAATTCTACCACTGTGTCCTACAAATGTGAAACATTGGCCAGGCAGGGTTCCAGGCTGAATCACTGCTCGAGGATTTGAGGAATAACTCACAATTATTATACCTAAGATGTCATAGGAAAAGCGATCTGGGTATGGGACTGTGTCCGGAATGGATGTTATAAAGCCGCCTGCCGATTCCAAAGCATAATCTGATAAAACAATGAAACGGGAAGCATTCGGAAAATGAATGTCAGCATGTAGATTTACCTACCTATCATTCCTACTTTGTCAGCATCATAAACGTTCAAGGCGTTTTCTATTTTAAGATTCATCTGCTCCAGCAATTTAAAATTTTCTGGGGGTATATCGTTATTTTTTGTTATAGTCATTTCATTCCTACAATTTTTTATTGATTATAACACAATAACGTGGACATTAAACAGCGGTACTTACTTCCACTTTATAGTTTCCTCCAATGCTTGACTTAAGCTTTGTAGCTTTTCATTTAAATGATCAAGTTTTGAGTAAATATCTGTTGCAATAAATTTGTTATTTCCTAAACAGGGGCAGTTTTTAATCAGTGGGACATCATTGCTTTGTTTGAAAATTCTTATGCTGTTTAAACCGGACCAGCAGTATATACAAACTTTAAAATAGAATTCTTATTATTAATAAAATTAAGCTTTTATTAAACTTACCCATATAAAGAACGACAAGTAGTGACAGCACATAAAGTAATCTCTTGACTAAGGTACCTAAAATATACATAATAAGCTATAGGTACACATTTACTACTTAATTATTTAAAACCTTACTAGAAAATGTAATTTTAGGCCATACTAAGCGCCTATTTAAAACTTGAGTGTTTTGCTGGTTAGGCATGAAATCTAAGACATTTAAATTTATATCAAGGTCAAAGCTCAAGCTTTCATCTAAAGAATTGTTATGAAGATCTCGTTCTGAACTGGTAGCGATCAAAGATTCAGCTGCAAAAGATAAAAGCAAAAGGAATTTAGTTTAAAACAAAATCATATAAATTAAATAACTCACGCATTCTCCTTCGTAATTGCCTGATTCTATTTGTCATTCGATTGCTTCTATACATATTTTTTTGAAATTGATTGCGCTTATGATTTTAACACTTCATATTTTGACAGTGACAAAAGCCAGTTGACAAATTTTAGTGATGTTAATTTGTTTCTTATTTTCACTGCTGACCAAAGCCCTCTTTGGTTTACATTTTTTCCTTTCTCAATTTTTTTAGGCAAAGTAATTAAAATAGATCAATATTTATTTCTTTAATAAGTAGACATATGAAATTTTCTCTATTAAATAACCAATCATAAATTTATTAGAAAATAAAGGAAAGAATCTTTAATGTAAATAAGTAAAGCTGTGTAATTTGAATAGCGTATTGTTTGTGTTATTTTTTATGTATAATATAGGTACCGTGAGATTATTTAAATTTATAATTACAGCATGCTATGACTTTTAAATTAAATTGGCGACACTAACAGCCGTATTCATAGTCGTTCGCCAGCGAGTCGCCGGAGATTCGTTATGAATAGTATTATGGCGGTACTGTACGTCTATGTCAAATTCGAGGTTAGCAGGTTAGGTTTTCCGTCAGTTTTGACAAAAATTGACAAAAAATCTAACCTGCTAACCTCGAATTTGACATAGACGTACAGTGCCGCCAACATACTATTCATAACGAATCTCCGGCGACTCGCCGGCGAGCCGCTCGCGAACGACTATGAATACGGCTGTTAAACTGTTGACAGCTTGATTAAAATCGTCACAGTGAGGCTTCAAAATGTTTAATTTAGATCAAACATTCTTTCTTACGGAGAGTTATTTTAAGAACGCTGAACGACAAGAAAATGGTGAATGGAAGCATTTCAATAAAAGTGTATTATTATCTAGTGCTTCATTTCCTTTAAATTAAAACGATTAAACATGGTGGTACGACGCGACAACCGTATGTGGCGGCTCCGTCTATCAGTGATAAATTATAGTGATTTTACGCCGATCGCCAAAGTGTGAATAAGTAATCAAAGTGACAGTGTAAAGTGTAAACTAATATTAACAGACCAGAAAACGAAAACAAGAGTTAAACAAGCGAATTGCGAGCTAGGAGAGGAAATTAAGGGCGTGCAAGGTCGTGAAACGAACGGTCAAAACACGGTGCGCGGAGATACGGGAGCGCGGCAAAATTAAAATTGCACATTATAGCGCGACTACAGCAAGTGGAGAAGCGAGACAATTTGAGTAGTGGTTAAGAAAAGTCATTATAAATTAGTTTTATTTATGGACAATACAGGAGAAAGCACAGACAAGCGTAAAAGGGAAAAAGAAAATATCGCGGATATATTTAAAAGAAGCAAATCAACAGCAAGGACTTCACCAAAAGCAGAAAAGATGTGCGACAAGCCTACAGAAAAACAAAACAAAATGGACAATATGATGGGGGACATGCACGCAACAATGCAGGCAATGCTTAACACATTTATGGGGGAAATCCGCAATGAAATGAAAAAGAACAACGAAAGTCTTGAACGGAAAATATGTCAAGAATTGGAAGAGAACCGCAAAATCATAGGAAAAAACAACGAGGCAATTGTGAAGCTAAAAGAGGACCTAGCAGCAAAAGAAGCCAAATGGGAAGAAGAAAAACAAGAACTTACAGGCAGGATCTCAGAACTGGAAAAAAACATGGAAAGCAGAGAGAAAAAAGACAAAAAGCTTAACGTGGTAATAAAAGGAACAACATTTAATGCCAAAAACAAGGAACTGGAAGTAAAACAATTTCTGAAGGAAAAGATTGATGTAGAGGCAGAAGTAAAAGAAGTGTATACTTTTAATGGCAAAAATGGAAAACCAATTAACATCGTGGAAATGAGCAATTGGAGAAGCAAACAAGAAACCATGGAAAACAAGAAAAAATTAAAGGGATCCACAATATACATAGAAAATGATTTGACAAGGAATGAAATGAAAATACAAACCGAACTGATGAAAATTGCGCAAGAGAAGAAGAATGAAGGATATAGGACAAAAATCGGCTATAAAAAGATAGTGATAGAGGGCGAGACATACTTATGGAATGACAACCTACAGGGAATAACAAAACAACCAAAAAACCAGTAATCATAAGTAATAACAAAAGCACGACGGCAAATACGGCAACGAAATATGGAATTGAAAAAGGATACGAATTGGAAAGACAAAAACGACAAAGCGTATTAAATATAGGAATTTGGAATGTCAGAGGAACAAATGCAGAAGGGGCAATCAAAAATCTATTGAGTGAATTAAGAAGATATAACATTGGATTATTGGCAGTACAAGAAACAAATCAAATAGGAAGCGAAATAATCGAAATAGGAAATTACATATTCTTTAAAAGTGGAGGGCAGATACGGAGGCTAGGGACTGGTTTTCTTGTTAACAAAAAACTTGGACAGGCAGTTATCGAATTCAGAGCGATATCAGACAGAATATCATACATAAGAATAAAAGGTATACGCAGAAAATTAAGCATAATAAATGTCCATGCGCCAACGGAGGAAAAAGAAGTGGAGGAAAAAGACATTTTCTACGAACAATTAGAACGAGTATACAACGGGCTCTCCAATTATGATATTAAAATAGTAATGGGTGACTGTAATGCGAAGATTGGCAAAGAAACAATTTACAGACCAACAATTGGACGTTTCAGTAAGCACGACAACACAAACGATAATGGGAAAAGACTAATAGACTTTGCTACAGACAAAAACATGATTATAAGTACCACGCAGTTTGAACATAAAGAAATATATAAAGGGACATGGGTGGCGCCAAATGGGCAAACTGTCAATCAAGTTGACCATGTACTGATAGAATCTCAACATGCAAAGTGCATCACAAATGCAAGAAGCTATCGAGGAGCTGACGCAGATTCAGACCACTACCTGGTGAGAGCGACATTAAATCAGGACATAAAAACAGACTCACGGCACAGCAAAATGAAACAAATAAAATATGATGTTGAGCAACTACAAGACCCGGACAAAAGAAAACGCTACCAACATGAAATAGATATGCATTTAAATAAAACAAAAGAAGAACGAAGTATAGAAGGAGAATGGAAGCGGCTAGAAGAAGCAATCAAGACAGCAGCGAAGAAAGCAATGTCTGTAAAGGGGTCTGACAATAGAAAAACGTGGTACGATGAAGAGTGTATCAAAGCAGTAGAAGAAAAAAGAAGAGCCAGAGAGATCATGATCAGCAAAAATTCTGAAGAAAGTAAAAATAAATACAAAGAAAAAAGGAAGAAAGCAAAGTCAGTGTGCAGGAAAAAGAAAAGAGAATTTAATGAAAATAAGATAAAAATGATAGAAGAGAAGCTAAAAAACAAAGAAATTAGAAACTTTTACCAAGATGTAAAGAAGGACAAAATAGGATACCAAGGAAGGACGACATACTGCAAAGACAAACAAGGAAAACTAATAGGAAGACCTGAAGAAAGGATGAATAGATGGAAAGAATATTTCGAGGAATTATTAAACAGCAGCAAGGATAGGGAGGCAGAAACACCCACAGTAATAACCATGCAGGAACAAGAGCGAGAAGTAAGAGAGATAGAACCGCCCAGTAAAGAAGACGTCATCAAGGCTATAGAAAAACTAAAAAATAACAAAAGCGCAGGAGAAAATGGAATCGTATCGGAAATGGTGAAATATGGAGGCAAAAAGTTACACGAAAAGCTGTGGATATTGATTAAACAAATATGGCAGGAAGAGAAAGAACCGGAAGATTGGTCAAGAGCATTGATAAGCCCCATACACAAAAAAGGTGATAAAACTTCTTGTGAAAATTACAGGGGAATTGCTGTATTGGATATAACGTACAAAATTCTAGCTACATTAATAAAAGACAAACTTAATATCTATACAGAGGCAATTATAGGAGATTATCAGTGCGGTTTTAGAGCTAACCGTTCCGTAACTGACCAGATATTCATCCTAAAGCAAATTCAAGAGAATTTCTACGAATATAACAAGACAGTACATGCAATATTTATCGACTTTAAGCAGGCTTATGATTCTATAAATAGGAATAAATTATACGAAGCATTAGAGGAACTGGCAATACCTAGAAAATTAATAGCATTGGTTAAAATGACACTGCAAAATACTGAGAACATCGTAAAAGTGCAAGGACAAAAATCAAATCCGTTTAGAGTCGAAAGGGGCTTAAGACAGGGAGATCCGCTGTCAGCATCACTGTTCAATGTGGCATTAGAAAAAATCATTCGAGACAGTAGAATAAGGACAACAGGTACCATATATAACACGGACCACCAGTGCATTGCATATGCCGATGATGTAGCCATTCTTGCGAGAACAGATAAGGAGCTAAAGAAAGTTATCCGCAGTTTAAATGAGGAGGCACAAAAAATGGGATTGCGAATAAACGAAGAAAAATCAAAATACATGGAAATAAGTAGAGCAAGGAAAAATTCAGAAGCTTTAGGATACCTAACTGTGAGGACAAATGAAAACCGAGAATTAAAATTCGAAAAAGTGGGCAGTTTTTTGTACCTTGGGGCACTAATAACATCAAATAGTGACAGCGATAAGGAAATAGAAGCTAGGCTAGTGAGAGGCAACAAAAGTGCGGGTAATCTATTATCAGTGTTACGAGCAAAACAGATATCGCAAAGGACCAAAATACGAATATATAGTACAGTGATTAGACCAGCTGTAACATACAGTTCTGAAACCTGGATTCTGAACAAAAAAGAAAAGGAGAAATTACTCAGATGGGAAAGGAAAATTCTACGACGGATATATGGAGGACAGAAGGTAGGGGAGATTTGGAAAAGACGAACAAATGAAGAGCTCATGCAAATGTACAAAAACCCAGACATCATAAGCATAATAAAGGCGCAGAGAATAAGGTGGATAGGGCATGTCCAACGGCTCCCGAAACAAAGAATGACCAAAATTATGTTACGAGCAGGTTTAATAGGGATCAGAACGAGAGGAAGACCTAGGAGAAAATGGATGGAAGCGGTGGAGGAAGATATAAAGAAGATGGGCGTGCGAAATTGGACAGAAGTAGCAAAATGCAGAAAACAATGGAGACAAATAGTTAACAAAGCCCTAGGCCTACATGGCCTGTAGCGCTTATATATATATATATATAACATTAAATAAAAAACAAAACTATTTTCCATACTATTTCTAAAATTTGCAGCGCGTACAAAAACGATATTGAAGTTGATATTATTCACTCAAGGTCATGTATTCGTATTCGCGAATATTCATAAGAGTACAGTGAAATCTCCCATAAGCGGACACGCACGGTGCCAACGTTTTTGTCCGGTTATTAGAGGCGTCCGCTTAAGAGAAAAATTCATTTTTATGTTTAAAAAAGTTGTATTATGCAAAGGTATACGCGCTAACAATACAGACAAGAATATAAAATAATTGAAACAAAGTTATGTAATAGTTGTTACAAAATCTAAAATACTCATTTGACGTAAGGGTTTTTCTGACTGTTTATTATACTTTCCGCATGTATTTCTAAATATTTTGACAGTTTGAATACTTTAAAGTCATTACTTTCTTTAGCAAAGCATTTAAAAATGTTCACTGTTAATGCTTCCGTGTGGGTCTTGATTACATTCTCACAAATTTCTAAGTCGCAATCGTTTTCTAATTTTGCCAACTGCACATCAACGGCAGCTGATTCACCTGAAATTTTGGTTACATCATCTTCCTCGCTTATTTCCTTGTCAATGTTTATAAATTCGTCAGGGTCGACGTCTTCGATTTCTGGGATACTCCTTTACAGTTCAGCCATTACTGATAAGGGTAAATCGTTTTCTGGTTCGAATTGATTACACTGGCGTAACTTGATACCCGCAGACTCCGCGATCGCGACGGCCTTGAGCCTAGTTTTCTTATTCTTTCATTCAATAAAAGCAAGCAGGAAAAATTCTTGCTATTTTTATTTTTATCATAATAGGCTGCCCACGCAAAAGGTAAAGTAATTTTGAATTGCAGACCACTAAAATCAAGCGACATGGATTGTTTTGTAATAATATTGCCCATAGGGTAATGAAAGTATCGAATTTCCTGCAGTCGTAACGCTGATTTGAGTTGACTTAATACCGCCCGTATTGCAAAAGAATTCTATATTTTAACAACATGATCATTAAATGTTGGATTTATGGATTGTTTTGACGCCTCACGACATTAGCTGGGCCTGCATTTTGAAGTGTCCGTACAAGAGAGATTCACAGTTTAAAAATTGTCGAAAAATGGTGTCCGTGTCCGTTTAAGAGAGTGTCCGTTTAATAGAGAAACTTTTATTAGTAAAGTTAATGCAAGCAAGTTGGTTCCCAACAAAATGCCCGTGTAAGAGAGGTGTCCGCTTATTAGAGGTGTCCGGTAAGTGAATACGAATTTTTGTATATTCAGAACATCCAAATACATACATACAACTACCTTAGTTAAGACATTGTATTGTAGTGCCTAATCTTATTATTATTGATTATATGTATTATTATTATTATTATTATTGATGTTTTTACCACTTGATTTTATTAAGTACCTATAAGGGGTTCACAGCAAATTTTCGCGGGGGGCCAGAAATCTGAAGTTACGCCACTGGTGCATATTTTCGGTATTTTGGTGCATATTTTCGGTATTTTGCGTGCATATTTGCATGTATATATTACAATTTCTAAGTGCATATTTATCCCAAGCCTGGTGATATATAATTACACTAACAGCCAGTCTTATAAAGACCACTAATCTGAAGTTAAGTGTATTTTGTTGTTAAAATAAACAAAAGCGCATTTAAAAAAGTTGACAGCTATCGAATGGTGATGATGTAATTTCGGTACAATTAAAATTGACAAAAATATTCAACATTTCGTGCGCGTAACAAAGGTCACTCTTCAAATTGAATTTGCACATATTTGCAAGTCCAAAAAAATTCGCGCTCATATTGTGTGTGGTAGTATAACTCTTAAGGAACAAACTAAGTCTATCGCTGAATGTTGTAGGGCTTCTGCAACCTGAGTAAATCAATTTCTGCAAAAACGTATTTTTTTAGAAAAAATTGATTTAGGCAAAAAATAATCAACATTTTTGCAAATTTCAAAAATGTGCTTTCCATCGAAAGTTTGTTTTATTTGTTTTTTTAAGCTACATAAGCGTATATTTTTGAAGAAAAATTTAAATTGCTTTTTTGCATTTTTGTATGCAAAAAACCGTTTTTTCAAGACTTTGACCGCCATTTTGAATCACTTCTCCACTGATTCAGCTGTTACTTTGTAGTTCATTGAATTCTACGGATTTTTTTCTATAAAAATGAATGTTCATTTTTCAGGTAGTATTTTTGTCAAGTAAATATCTAATTTGACTGGACTAAATGTCCCTTGGGACATTATGAAAAATAAAAACTATTTGTTTCCATGGATACAACTTTTATTTAAAAAATCTGGTGTGATACACGCACACAACTTCCTTTTACAGTGATCTTATAATTGACCAAAAATTTGATTTTAAATTGTAAAGCATTTGTCAAAAATTTTACAAAATTACCAATTCTACAAAATCGGTTCAAAATAGAGCGTTAGGTGAAGAGACAAATTTTCTCTAGAATTTTAAGCTGAATTCAAAAATGTAATAATATACCGGGTGTTTTATTTAAAATAGGAGTTAATAAAAAAAATAGAAAGAAAACAAAAGAAACCCATTTTAGAAGTATTCAACTGGAAAATCATCTATCTCACATCAATACGCATTAAAAATGTAATAAAAATGAGAAGTTTGAAAAAAATTGTTAGAGCCGTTTTTGAAAAAATCGAATAAAACTGAAAAATTACAAGAGTAAAAACACCATACTTCCGGTTAGGCGATTTTCTTCAAAAGCTTGCTGTCGCATCTAAATAGTACACAAAACTTATATATGAAGTTTCAACCGCATACCTCTTTTCGTTTTTGAGATATTCTGTTCACAGGCACACAGACAGACCAATGAAAAAAAATATGTTTTTTGGGTTCAGAAGAAGATCTGTTGAAAACTCAATTTTGAATTTTTGGGGTGAATCCAATACTTCCTTTATTGTAAAAGGAAGTAAAAATTACAAGTGCATAACTAGAAAAATATAATTCAAAATCAATTTGATATGTTAAAACTGGTAGGACATAAAACGTTAAATGCATCATGGGCATTATGAGCTAAGCGCCCACGATTGTTGTACACACATAGGGCCAAAGGCCCTCGGTTTGTACACTAACAATCTTGGGCGCTTATTTTGCTCATAATGCCCTTGATACCTTAATAACTATTCTGGCCAATTTAGTCTTTATCCTCATCTCCCCACAGCTTCTGTAGGAGAATGAATATTTATTATGCTGAACTTCCTTTTAGTCCCTTTTATTCTAATATAGCTGACTCTCTCACTTCTTACATTAAATATTAACTTTCTATTCTTGTTTTCGCTACCAAGAAACCCATCCTCAATCTGTTTTGTCTTTCACCTCCATTTATGAAATATATAATGTTCTAGCTCTATTTCTGTTTTTTCATGTATAATACCATATGTGACATTATTTTTCCGGAAATATTAGACAATTGCTGCGAGAGTTTGTTGCTTAGTAATTTTGCGAATGACATTGTTAACAAAACTACGAGCCGTCAGGCGAGTAGTTTTGAATCAATGTCATGAGTCAAATTACAGCAACAAGCTCGAGTACTTCAACTGCCTACTATTTCCAGGTAAAATAATATCACAAATGGTATTCGATATGACTATTTCAGGAATAAACGACTCAAGTTATAATTAATAATGTTACGATCCTGAGGGCCGAGGGATGGATGAGTCAGCAGCCTTGGCGATTAATACGCGAGCGTTCCAGAGCTTCTCGAGGCGGCTGCAGAAATATGAGTCACAGCGGTCGAATGCTCGGGAAGCGCCCTAGAACCAGGTGTACTGAATGACTCACGCTTGCTTACGAGAACAACACCTGCGAATGCCGGAGTGCATTCGCGAGGATTCTGGAATCTCCCCAGTGAAATATAAATGCGTGGCCTTCAGACCTGTAGGGCAGTTCGAATTCAACATCAGAGCGGCGAGCTCCCAGATAAATAAAACGCGTGAAATAAATAAATCCGTATGTAGTAGAAATACATCGTTAGTGTTTAAGAGTGATATAAATAAATAATAATAGTTGTTAGAAATAGTGCCGTAGTTTAAAAGTAATTTGTAATCTGCTTGATAGTTCGTTAGTGCTTGTAAATAACAATAATCGTAATAATTAATCCAATAGTGTGTAAATAAATATTTGAACCCATGTTTGTCGTATAATTTTAAATAGCCCGAACGTTAAGAACGTAACAGTGGTGTCGGTGTGAGGTTTTGAACCGGGGGCTATAAGAAAATTATTGAATAAACATTAAAATAAATAAATTATTTAACAAGTGCCGATAAAACGACGGTCAGATAAATAAATTGAAGTGAGTATTGTGCATGCTTTTGACGAGATCTCAAAGCAGCAAAATGGAAGCCCAATTAAGCCAACTTTTGCAACTGATGCAAGTTAGCCAGGACAAGGCAGAGAAGGCAGGCGCAAGAGAAAGCGGAAAAAGCACAGGAGGAACTTAAGAAAGAGATCCAAGTTGGCCAGGAAGAATTGAAAGCCGGTCAAAAGGAAGCACAGGAAGTACTGAAGGAACAGTTGAGAGCCGCGCAAGAGGATCTTAGAGAAAAACTTGAGGAAAAACTGAGAGTCACTCAGGAAGACCTCAAGGATGAACTTCGGGAAGATATGGAGAGAGCGTTGGCCGGGGTTCGGAGTGACATACTGGAGCTGCAGTCACGAAGTGGCCAAGGCCAACCAGCTCTCTCTGAATCTGCTGGCTGCTCTTCTCCAATTGCAGTGAATCAGCCTATCTTATCGCGAGTTGCTGCCCCTCAGGTTGCTCTGTCCCAAGATACTGCCCCAGTGAGGCCCGCAACATCTGGCTTGCACATGAAACTGCCCTCTTACGATGGGAAAACGCCATGGTCAACATACCTGAAGCAATTTGAAGCCGCAGCCGTTGCTAATGGTTGGGGAATGGCAGACAAAGCGACCGCATTGATCCTGACATTGCGAGGGGATGCTCTGAATGTTTTGCAAATGATTCCAGAAAATCAGCAGAGGGACTTCCAGCAATTGGTGAATCGTCTGGAACGGCGTTATGGCAATGGTCATCTTCAGCATGTGCATTGTGCCCAGTTGAAGAACAGAATTCAGAAGTCGGGGGAGACTCTGCAAGAACTGGAGGCCGATGTTGCTCGATTGGTTCGGCTCGCGTATCCATCGGCGCCGGAGGACTTCCTGGAGCAGCTAGCCGTCCAAACATTCGTAGATGGAGTTAAAGACGCCGATACTCAGCAAGCGGTACGTCTGGGGCGCCATAGGACACTGGGAGAGGTCTTAGCCCATGCATTGGAATTTGAAGCGGCAAGGAGTGCTTCCAGAGGACATGGTCGTGTCCGCGGTGTCGCCACGACGGAGATGGCGCCTGAATCCATGGAGGACATGTTGCGACGACTTATAAGGCAGGAGACCAGAGAGAAGGGGCCCCGTTGCTGGAGCTGCGGAGAGATGGGTCATCTTAGGGCTCGCTGTCCGAAGAAAGGAGCCCGAGTGTCTGACGAGCCGTCGGAAAACTAATGCGGGTCGACAAGAAGGGGCGAGAGTCGACTCGTGATTGCCATGCCCCGGAGATTCCCATACATGTGTCGTCCGTGCACCACCAGCCTGATAGCCTCTTCATTGATGGGAAAATAAATGGAAGAGTTCGGTCTCTGCTGTTGGATACTGGAGCGACGAAGTCCATCGCCAGGTCTGACGTAATACGAGACGAGGGTGAGCTGCTGCCCACCAGGACACGCCTTCGCACTGCCACGGGAGGCGCAGTGACCACACATGGGGAGATGGATGTGAAATTGAAGATTGGGAATCAAACCCTCAAGCATCGGGTCCTGATTGCTGACATTGCGGACGAGTTCATCCTGGGAATGGATGTCATGAATAAGTGTGGGTTCACTTTGGACCTGGGACGCGGCGTGTTGCACGTGGGTGGGGAGGAGCTTTCCCTACACCCAAGAGAAGAGATCGCAGTACAAGTGGTATTGGCGGAAGATGTTACTCTGCCTGGACCTGAACCGAGAGAGTCGTGGATGCATACCTGGATGGCGATCTCCGGGGCAACGTAGTGCGCATGATTGAACCCGATTATGACAAGGAACTCACTCATGGTATCCTGGTTGGGAAGACGTTGGTAAAGACTGGGCTTAAGGTCCCAGTAAGGATGATGAACGTCAACAGGGAACCAGCAACCGTCAGGAGAGACACGATCCTGGGAAGGTGCACACCGGTCTCCGCCGTTGTGAGAACGATCACTAGTGGCGGCGGCCGCAAGGCGAAGGACTGCCCAGAGGCATTAATTAACACCGTGATGTCTACGTGCAAGGGCGTGAGCCACCAAGAACGGAAGAAGATTGAAGATCTGGTGGCCCGGTACCAAGACGTCTTCGAGTGCGGAGATCATCCCAGCGGCCGTACCGACATAGTTAAACATAAAATCAATACGGGGGATACTCAACCGATACGCCAACATCCAAGAAGGTTGCCCCTCGCCAAATGGGAAGAAGCTGAGAAGATTGTCCAAGATATGCGAAACCAAGGGATCATCGAACCGTCCAGCAGCCCGTGGGCCTCCCCTGTGGTTCTTGTCAAGAAGAAGGATGGCTCCACGAGGTTCTGTGTTGACTACCGACAGCTGAACCATGTGACCAAGAAAGACAGCTACCCTCTGCCACGAATTGATGATACCCTGGATACACTCTCCGGTTCTCGATGGTTCTCGACGCTAGACTTGAAGAGCGGTTATTGGCAAGTCGGAATGGAACCCGCGGACAGGGAGAAGACTGCATTTACTATCGGAACTGGGCTCTGGCAGTTCTCCGTTATGCCGTTCGGTTTGTGCAATGCCCCCGCCACGTTTGAGAGGCTGATGGACACCGTCCTGAAGGGTCTATCTTGGCAGACCTGCCTGATATACTTGGACGACATCATAGTGGTGGGCAAATCCTTCGACGAGCATCTGAAAAACCTGGAGGAAGTGTTCGGTAGATTGCGAGGTGCCAACCTGCGATTGAGTCCAAAGAAGTGCCACATCTTCCAGAAGGAGGTACAGTACCTGGGGCACGTCGTATCCCGCCAGGGAGTAGCAGTAGACCCGAGTAAGGTGAAGGCAGTGCAGGATTGGCCAATCCCGAAGGATAAGCATGAACTGCGAAGCTTCCTGGGCCTCTGTACTTACTACCGACGGTTTGTGCTGGGCTTCGCGAACATCGCAAAACCGTTAACCCGTCTAACGGAAGAGGGACGACAGTTCGAATGGAGTGCTGAGTGCGCGGAGGCCTTCGAGACGCTCAAGACTGCCTTAACCAGTTCACCTGTACTTTGCTATCCACGTCAGGAAGGCCAGTTTATCCTCGACACTGACGCTAGCAATGTCGGAATAGGTGGTGTTCTGTCCCAGGTCCAAGATGGGCAAGAGAAAGTCCTGGTATATTTCAGCAAGGTCCTGTCCAAACCAGAGCGTAACTATTGCGTAACCAGGAGGGAGCTTCTGGCAGTAGTCAAGTCCGTGGAGCATTTTTATAAATACCTGTATGGCAGAAGATTCTTGCTGAGGACCGACCATGCTGCTCTAAGATGGCTGCTGCAGTTCAAGAACCCTGAAGGACAGGTAGCTAGGTGGATCGAGCGCCTACAAGAGTACGACTTCGAAATAAATCATCGACCTGGCACAGCCCACCGCAACGCCGATGCGTTGTCCAGGAGGCCCTGCCCTGCGGACTGCAGCCACTGTTCGAGACTGGAGAGTCGTGCGGTACCCATCAATCGTACCACTGTAGTCGACGACTCGTGGGAGCTAGACGAGTTGCAGAACAGCCAGGAGAACGACCCCGACTTAGGCACAGTTATGGCCTGGAAGCGAGATGGCCGTCGACCTACCTGGCAGGAGGTCTCCGCCACCAACCCAACGGTGAAGACCTATTGGGCGCAATGGGACTCCTTGCAGCTCGAGAACAACGTCTTGACTAGAATCTTGGAAGACGAGGACGGTAGGGCAACGAGATCACAATTGATGGTTCCAAGGAGTAGAGTGGCCGAGGTTCTGCGTCACCTGCATGATGGCTCCTCTGGGGGACACTTTGGATTGAAGAAGACGTTGCAGAAGGTCCGAGACCGGTTCTACTGGGCGAGTTGCAAAGATGATGTCCGAGAGTGGTGCCGGAGGTGCGAAGCCTGCGCTACAGGAAACGGACCGGTTGGTAGACGTAGAGCTCCGATGCGGCAGTACAACGTCGGTAGTCCGTTCGAGAGGATAGCCATCGACATCGCTGGACCATTCCCCGAAACCGAAGCGGGAAATAAATACATCTTGGTGTGCATGGACTACTTCATCAAGTGGCCTGAAGCATATGCCCTTCCGAATCAAGAGGCCGGTACTGTAGCTGATGTTCTGGTGAAGGAGTGCTTCAGCCGTTTTGGAGTCCCCCTGGAATTACATTCCGACCAGGGCCGGAATTTCGAGTCTGGACTGTTCCAGAACGTTTACAAGCTGCTGGGGATACACAAGACCCGGACCACTGCCCTCCATCCTCAATCGGACGGCATGGTGGAAAGGATGAACCGAACCATGTGGAAGCATCTGTCCAAGGTGGTTTCCGAACATCAGCGTGACTGGGACCAGTACATTCACCTATTCCTAATGGCCTACCGATCGGCAGTACAAGAGACAACCAACCACACCCCAGCCACGGTACTCTTTGGGCGCGAGCTGCGATTGCCATGTGATCTCAAGTTTGGAAGAAAGCCTGGCGAAGAAACGGCCGGCGAGGACTACGTGGGGAACCTGAAGAAGCGGATGGAAGAGATCCACGACGCCGTACGCCGAAACATTCAGGGTGCCAGCGACCGAATGAAGGACCGATATGATGCCCGCGCTGAGGCCGGTGGTTTCCAGCCTGGCGATTTGGTATGGCTTCATAACCCCCAGAGGCGTCGTGGCCTCTCCCCCAAGCTCCAAAGAAACTGGGAAGGCCCCTACACTGTGGTTGCTCGACTGAATGACGTGGTATACCGAATCCAGAAACCTCCTCGAGGAAAGTGCAGGGTGGTGCACTTCAATCGGTTGGCCCCATATGCCGGAACGAATGAGGAAGTGGAGGCTGTCACGGAACAACCCCTGAGACGACTAGGGACCGGAGGAACCTCCTTCCAGGAGTTTATGGCCGCTTATGGGGGTACGAAGACTGCGCGATTCGGAGTTACTACAGAGGTGCAGCGTGACCTGTTCGACACCCTGCGGCAGTATTCCCTGGCACACTGCGTCGCCCAGGACCTCCGGATGTCTAGGGGGATCGCCGCTGCCTTCCGGGAGCAGTTTGGCCGGTTAAACCAGCTGCGAGAGCAGGCACCTCAGGTTGGCAGAACCTTGCAGCTGAAGGAAGGCAACAGCTCCATTTATTACCTGGTGACGAAAAGGTTGTCTCACGAAAAACCTAGTTACCAGGAGCTCTGGTCTGCTCTTTTGGACCTTAAGGAGCAGATGGTGAAGAACGGCGAAAACCGGCTAGCGATGCCGAAATTAGCATGCGGCCTGGATTCGTTGGACTGGAGGGTCGTACGCAGCATGCTGGAAGTAGTCTTCGACCAGACCGGCATCCAGATCGAGGTCTGCTGTTGCAGCCCGGCGCGAAGCATTGAGCCCACGGTGGACTGCTACTTCTTCAACCAGTCAGTGTGCAAGAAAGGCACCGCCTGTAAGTACCGTCATCGAATTCCCACAAGAGCGAGTGACAGGCACCCGACGCAACTCGTTCTGGGACAGAACGACCTAAGGCGGGGGCAGTGTTACGATCCTGAGGGCCGAGGGATGGATGAGTCAGCAGCCTTGGCGATTAATACGCGAGCGTTCCAGAGCTTCTCGAGGCGGCTGCAGAAATATGAGTCACAGCGGTCGAATGCTCGGGAAGCGCCCTAGAACCAGGTGTACTGAATGACTCACGCTCGCTTACGAGAACAACACCTGCGAATGCCGGAGTGCATTCGCGAGGATTCTGGAATCTCCCCAGTGAAATATAAATGCGTGGCCTTCAGACCTGTAGGGCAGTTCGAATTCAACATCAGAGCGGCGAGCTCCCAGATAAATAAAACGCGTGAAATAAATAAATCCGTATGTAGTAGAAATACATCGTTAGTGTTTAAGAGTGATATAAATAGTTGTTAGAAATAGTGCCGTAGTTTAAAAGTAATTTGTAATCTGCTTGATAGTTCGTTAGTGCTTGTAAATAACAATAATCGTAATAATTAATCCAATAGTGTGTAAATAAATATTTGAACCCATGTTTGTCGTATAATTTTAAATAGCCCGAACGTTAAAAACGCAACAATAATATTTATTTTAATTCAACAATAAAATAATTATATAAAACTCAAAGTTCTTATAGTTACTTACAATTATTGACAATGTTGAATGTACAGTTATGATATAACACTCTATTGTTGTCTTGAAGATTAGTAGTTTCAGTACAATCAGCCGATGTTTGTGGGGCTGTATTAATTTCGGCACCCCTCATATTACTAACCAAACGCGAATGATGTACTGAATCTAGCTGTAAATATGTCTTAATTGACTGGGCACTTGCATAGCCAGTCATTTTAATAAGCTCCTGTTCATTGACTCCATTTTTTGCTAGAGCAGTAACAGTGGAACACCGATGCGAATGGTTAGTAATTTTTAGTTTTTTTGTGTGCAGACCAATCTTTTCTGCAGAGTTTTTGTCCGCTTTGCCAGAGCATTTATTCATAAAGGCATATTTTTAAACCACGTTCCATTTCTCCAATTAGGATTAACCGTAAGGAAAAGCCCCTTTTGCTCAATAGCTTTCTCAGCAATCGAACTAGACAATAATTGGTATTATCCGAGTTTGGTATTAACCATTTGCTGTCGGTGCATTTTTGGGCCCCACCTTGTCTTCTTCTTCTCAAAGTGCCGTATTCATTAATGAATGTTGGCAACAACTTCGGCAAAATTTTCTCTGTCTTTAGCTGTTCTGATCAATGTATGGGTACTCATATGTGTCCAGTCTCTGATATTTTTGAGCCAGGAGCATCTTCTTCGACCTCGTCCCCTTTTTCCGTCGATTTTACCTTCCACGATAAGCTGTAAGATGTTGTATTTATCATTTCGGTATAAGTGTCCCAGGTATGCTGTTTTCCTTTTTCTTATAAGTGTTAGCAGTTGCTTTTCTTTGTGCATTCTTCTCAGCACCTCTTCGTTTTTAATGTGTTCTGTCCACGATATGCGCAGCATTCTTCTGAATATCCAGAGTTCGAACGTGTTTAATCTCTTTTCTGTATTTGCCTAGAGTGTCCAGGCCTCGACTCCGTATAAAAGCACTGAGTATATATAACATTGCACAAATCTGTATCTTATTGCAAGTTGCAGGCTGCGGTTCGTAAGTAACTGTTTCATTCTTAGGAAGGACGCTCTTGACAATTCTATTCTTGTTTTTACCTCCAGATCCGGGTCGCCATCGTCCGTCAACCAGCAACCAAGGTATTTGAATTTTGTTACCTTCATGATTTGTTGGTTATATATTGTCAATTGGGTTTGTGCTATTGGTATTTTGCTGCATATCATGAATTTTTAATCCGGCTGCGTCTCCTTCTTGAGTTATTGCATCCATCAAGCGCTGTAAGCCCTCTAAGCTATCTGCAATCACTGCCGTGTCGTCCGCATACCGGATATTGTTAATTAACTCACCATTTATTTTTATGCCATCTTCTGTGTTTTCGAAGGCTCTTCTAAAGATATCTTCAGAGTAGATGTTAAACAATAACGGTGAGAGGACACAACCTTGTCTAACGCCCCTTTTAATTGGAATAACTTCGGTGTATTCATTATCCAACCTTACTGTGGCATTCTGGTTCCAGTAAAGATTTTTGATGACGTTTATGTCTTCGTAGTCCAGGCCCTTCTCCGCCAGTATTCTCATTAATTCGCTATGTTTAACGCGGTCGAACACCTTTTCATAATCAATGAAACAAATGAAGACATCTTTCTGCTGATCTCTACATTTTTGCAATAGTACTGCTAAGCTAAATAGCGCCTCTCTGGTTCCAAATCCCTTCCGGAATCCAAATTGTGAATCACTTAGATCTTGTTCACATTTCTTGTATATCCTACAATGTAGGGTTTTTAAAAATAGTTTAAGTACATTACTCATTAGGCTTATGAGACGGAATTTATCGCATTTGTTTGCATTTGATTTTTTTGGTATAGTATGAAAATTGATTTCAACCAATCTTTTGGTAATATACCAGTGTGATAAACTGAGTTAAATAGGTTGGTGAGTAATTCAATGTTTTCTTCGTCTAAGAGTTTCAGAAATTCATTATAAATCTGGTCTGGTCCGACAGCTTTACCATTTCTTGCGTTTCGTAGTGCTTTTGTGATTTCCGCCTTGTCTAGTTTTAGAAAATATAGGATTATATTCCATTCTTCCTGTTAAGTTCCCTGTGTTATCAGTCTCTTCCCTGAAGAAACTTTTCTTACAGTTTGCTGCCTCGTTCTCTCTCCAGGACAGTTCAAATGCACATATATGGAATACCTAAAAAATAGGATTACATTTTGATACGCAATAAATAGATTGTCTGTTACCTTTCTTTGTAGTCCGTCTGGATTTTCCTCATCCCAAGCAGAAGCCATAGCTTGAATTTCCTCTATTTTTAAAGCTTGAGCACTTTTTTTTTATCAGGATTTTCTTGTAAAAGCTTTCTTTTAGTGTCCCGTGCATTTCTGGCTTTTTGAAATTGAATGTCAGAAAACGGATCAAATGCAACTTTAAATTCGTTGAAATATTTCTCCTGCACTAATTTTGCTGTTGTGTTCCATATGGACTTGATGCAACTTTCCATATAATCTTCTCCATTCTTTCTTTTCATGTTGAACGCCCAGTCTTCTAAAATTCTGCTTATTTCACTTACGGGAGTCCTTGAAAGAAGCTCGTACTGTCTCAACTTGCAAAATTTAGTAAACTGGTTCAATACTGACGTGCGTGTTTTTATGGTGTTACTTAGAGTGATAATTTTAGTGTGTTTTCTTATTACCTCCATGGATTCTTCCCCAAAACGTTTTTCTTGAAACATATTTGTACAAAATTGTTCACACCTGTCACATAAATGGCTTTGTTTGTTATAATAATAATAATAATAATAATAAATCGTCTTTTATTAGCTCCATTGTATTACAAAAATGTATAACCTAGTGAAGATACACACAAAATAAACATAGCATAAAGGAGCTATCCCAAGGCGGAGTTCAGCATTTTACCTTTCGGTTAGCTGTTCTACCACTCAACCCTTGCCAATAAATAAATGAAATATCGGGGCCCAATTATAATAAATAAAATAAACTTACATTACTAATACCAGTCTGGAAATATTTCAGTCATTGTTTAATAAAAAAGTATAAAATTTGAATTTGAATTGATTCAAGGGTAAGCTTTTGAATGTGCTGTTAATACTGTTGTAAATTTTAGTTATTTGGTAAGAGAAACACTGTTTAAAAAATTCCGTTCTATGTAACGGTGGAGTTAGCTTACCCTTGAATCTAACATTTAGATTGTGAACATCCGTGCGAAATGTAATCTTATTATATAAGTAAGGTGGTGATTGAAAGATGAGAATTTTGTGATAAAGGCAAGCCGCATGTAGCAATCTTCTGTTATCCATATTTAACCATTTTAATTCCTGAAGTTTATAAGAAATATGTTGGTACTTGCGAATTCCAAAAATAAGTCTCATACAGGAGTTTTGCATTTTTTGAATTTTTTGTGCATTGGCTTTGTCAATAAACGGTCCATATATAGTATCGCAGTAATTAAAGTGAGATAGCACCAAGGAGTTACATAAAATCTTTTTTGTGTTTACATTAAGAACCTGTCTGCTGGAGTAAATTGTTTTGAGTGAATTGTAAGCCCTTTGTGTACATTTGTTTACATGGAGATTAAATTTTAAATCCTCATCTATTACAAGCCCAAGGTTTTTAACTGATTTACTGAGTTGTATAGGTGTGGAGTCAATAATAATTGAATAGAAATTATCAATAAATTCTTCTTTTAGTTTTTTTGGGCCAAAAAGTACTACTTCTGTTTTGTGGGGATTTATGGTGAGGCCGTGTTTGTTGGAGTAGTCAATTAGGCTTCGCAAGTCTTCATTAAAATTTTCCATTGCTGGTATAAAATTTTGTTTAGAAAATGAAGCGTACAATTGAGTGTCGTCCGCGTAGAAATGATGTTTGGAGTACTTAATTACACTGTTTAGATTAAAAGTATAAATACAATAGAGCAGGGGCCCCAAGATTGACCCCTGCGGAACTCCAGATTGTAAATCTAAGAGATTCGATAACCTGCCATCAATTTTTACAGCTTGTTTTCTGTTTTCTAAGTAACTTTGAAAAAAGTTACAAGACACTTCATCAAGACCAACATGGTATAAAATAGATAAGAGCAGAGTATGGTTAATGGTATCGAATGCCTTAGAGTAATCAATGAGCGCCAATAGTGTCAATTTATTATCATCAGTTGCTTTTACTATGTCGTCAACAATGCAAGTTAAAGCCGTTTCGCAACTGTGACCTTTTTTGAATCCTGACTGAGTTTGTGGAATAATATTATTTAGAAGTAAAAAATTTCGTAACTGTTTGTCAACTATTTTTTCAATAATTTTTGAAATTGCTGGTAGAATACTAACTGGACGTAAAGACTTGTACTCTGCTGGATTTGACACTTTTGGAATCGGTTTTATAATCGAATTTTTCCAAAGAGATGGGTATTTACCTTCAATTAGGCAACTGTTAATAATATTAGTTATGTGGGGCAGTATTACAGGACATGCTAGTTTCAGGATATCAACACTTATTAAGTCGGAGCCTTCTGCCTTTGACGTGAGAGATTTGATAATACTTAGTATTTCCCGTTGATCCACTAAGGTAAATGAGAAAAATGAATTAGTGAGCCTCTCAGAGTTATTATAAAACGAAATCATTTCGTCCACGTTTTTCACTAAGGCAAGATTACTGTTAATGAAATAGTTATTAATTTCATTTACGTTTTTTAATTGATCAGGTAAATCTACATATTTGTTATTACCAAAAATATTTGAAGCTTTTAACATTCGCCACATATTGCTTGAGGAGCTTTTAATTTTGTATTCTAAATACGCTTTTTTTTCATTTCTAATGGCTGTTGTTACTATATTGCGTAGCCGTTGATAATATGCTCTGTCCTCGTCCAGTTTAGTATTTTTGTACCTAGTATAGGCCTGATCCCGTGAAGATTGCATTAATTTAATGGTTTCAGTTAGCCAAGGTGCTGGCGGTTTAGTTATACGTCTAGTAATATACGGGGCATGTAAATTGATAAGGTCGACAATAGTATGTGTAAAGAATTCCACCTTTTCATCAATATCACGAGTATAGAAAATTTCATCCAACTGGGTGGAGTTTAGATCCGTTGTAAATTGATCAATATTAATATTTTTGTAATCTCGATATGTTAAAAACTTTTGAGTGGTTGGTTTATTTATTTTAAAGATGCATGATAATTTTTCATGATCCGATACACCATCTACGCTTTCGACCCTCACTTCGCTTATAATATCCATCTTGTTAACAAAAATAACATCAAGTAAAGTTTTAGTAAGTTTGGTGATTCTAGTTGGTTCGTCAATAATTTGTTGCAAATTAAGGCCCATTGTCATGTCCAACAAATCACTACAGTATTTGTTAGTTAAATCTAGCAAGTCAAAATTTAAATCTCCACAAAAAACAATAGTTTCATAACAAGGTAACAACATTGATAATGTTGTTTCTAATTCATCAATAAACATCTTTTTATCACATATTTCTGACCTATAGCCAACACCAAATGCAGTACAAGTTTTATTTAATTGTAGGGAAATCCAACACTGCTCTATGCTGCTTGCCGTATCAATAAACCTAAAATTATAAATATTTTTTATATAAAACGCAACACCTCCCCCACATCTTCCATTGCGATCGCGTCTAATTATTGAGTATCCTGGAATGCTTACAGAAACATCACTGATATTGAGTGTGAGCCATGTTTCACTAATTGCAAGAATATCAGGATCTTCCTCGGCTACAATTTCTTTTATTCTCATTAGGTGAGCAGGTAGCGATCTCGCATTCAGATGCAATAATTTAATAAGTGTAATACTTGACATATTTTACTTAAATATGTAATTGATAAATAATTATCGATATGATAACACTAACATGACTGAATATTACAGACTGGTGCATGCAACAAAAAGTAGAGGTTTTATAAAATAGCAAATAAAAGGCTTTCAACTTTATCACAACAGGTGTGTGCAGATACGCACACAACCCAAAATAATACAAATTTTACGAATATACTAAAATGCTAGCTTTGCCAGGTATTAGAAAAATGTTTCGAGGTGATTCCACTGCCGCTGTGAAAAAACTAAAGACTATACAAGTTCGTTGAGGTCGGAAAGCGATTTAACTTTATGAATATTATCATCTTGTTTGATAAATATTATTCCGTAAAATGTCCACACATTTTTTATGCCAAATTTTTCCCGAGCGATTTTTAACAAATTTAGACGCTTTTTGGTTAGGTCCTCACTGATCACAATTTTTGTACCTTTCAGCATCTTCTTACTCTTGAATATAATGTTGCGATCTGATTTGCGAATAAATTTGCAAATTATTGGCCGGGGTAGGCTAGGCTTACCCGGTAGTCGATGCGCAATGTCTAAAGCACCTGGCTGCAATACCACTTTGAACTTGTCGCTAAACAACTTACATAGTTTGTCTTCCAGTATCTCGTCCTTACTTTCTGGAACTCCATAAATTCGAATTGAGTTGCACCTCCCATACTGTTCCAGATCATCCCGCTTCTGTTCGCAGTCACTAAGCTTTTCTTCTAATGAAGACACCTTATTTTCCAACTCTTGGATTTTCGCCTCCATGACTTTGCCCAGGTTTTCGGAAATTTTATTAGCAAGTTGATCGATAAAATTTTTATTTCCAATCACAGCCTCAATTAATTTAGTTACCGACTCTTCGCGGTTAGCAGCCGTTCGCGTATCGCGACCAGTCATCTTGATTCAACACTTTAACCACCACGAACTATAATTTACCTTGAATAGATACCAGCGGCAAGGCAACACGTCTACTCGACTACACGGCCCATGTAGCAATCCTTGTAGTCTACCGTATTTACCTACACCTTTACCGTATGTCATAGTTGCTGATTCTGCTTTTTATCTTCAACAGAATATCATGAAACCATTTCCGATTAGAGGTTTAAATAAGGAGCAGCGAATTTTCAATTATAGGCTCAGCCGAGCTCGAAGAGTTGTTAAAAATGCGTTTGGAATTTTAGCTAGTCGTTTTCGAATCTTTCTAACAACCATTAAATTAAGTCCTGAAAAAGTACAATCTATTACACTAGTATGTTGTGCATTACACAACTTTTTAATAATGGAAAATTCAAAATACGTTTCCCTTGAATCTACACCTACACATGGAGAACACATTACTGCAACAGAAGGTAGTGGAATGCATAGTGTAGTTTTTCAAGACGGCAGACCAACTTCAAGGGCAATTGAAATCAGAAATGAGTTCATGAAATATTTTAATGAAACTGAAAAAAGTGCCTTGGCAAGAAAAATTTATATGATTACTTTGTTGTATTGAACATTTCCTTCACACTGTACTTCTATTTAATAATATTTTTATTTACTTTAGTTAGTTTAAATGTAACAATTTGTTTACTTTTTTTGTATTTTACTTTATTTAGCTTAAGTAGACATTAACGGCCGTTTTTATAAAGACCACTAACCTGACGTTAACTTTAATTTGCTGTTAAAATAAACCAGAGCACATCAAAACGTTAGTGCTTATGACATGTTATTCATTAGTAAACAAATTTTCATGCGTTTTTGTTTATTTTAACAGCGAGTTAAAGTTAACGTCAGACTAATTTTAATTGTATATTACATTATCTACTTTAAATAAACGTTAAATTTAATAATCTTAGTTTTTTTTGTATTTTAACTTTGCGTCCTGTACTACAGAAAAAATCCAGTTTTGATATACTCTACTCCTTCCTCTTCTAATTTCCGTGTTTCTGCCTTAATGTAATTGAAAAAATGATCTAATTCATCTTCCACTCTAGCTTCAGCATGTACCTTAGGAGCTTGAGTAATTACAGCTAAAGCTCTTCGGGCATCTTCGAAGAACATCGTTTGAGTATCTGAACTCGTAGATACTTTCCTTTTTTTCGTTACTGGTGTTACTGGTTTCTCAACTGTCGGTGGAACCACATCTACGTCAAATTCTGGACTACTTATCTGTGTATAATTACTACTCGATGATTCATTTGTGACGACGGGCACAACATCATCGTAAAGTACCTACTTCTAACTGGAAACAAAATTACTAGTTATCAAGCTGCTTAATAAATAAAAGACATAATACTTACATTTGTATTTTCGGCTTCACTTTCTGTATGAAGTAATTCTGGAGCTGAACTACAGCTGTGTTGGGAATCAGCTTCATCCAAGTGCTGAATTTTAGAAGTTAAATTTGACTTGCCTTTTCTATGGATTATATGCGACTGTATAAATTTAAGCTGCTCATAAAATACCCAGGTTGGCTGAAATATCTCTTCGGAAGCAGTCCCTGTGCCCTTCGAAGCAGTTACTTTATTCAAATTCTCGATGAATTGAGTTCTTAATTTTAAAAGTTTGTTTTTTACTTCCTCCACGTTTATTTTAGTTTCTAAATTTAATAACGCGTTTAATTCATTAGTCAAACATTCGTAAGCAGCACGTTTTTTGTTTCTATTATGGTAATAACTTTGACCTACAGCAAATAAAACTGGGTAGTTTTCATACAATTGTATTAGTAACTGAATTTCTTCCCTTCTCCACTGTCTCATTTTTAACGTAAATAGTTTTTTGAGACAAGAACGAAACTGAAAATCGCGTGTTTACTAACGTAACGAGAAGAGGTTATGTCACAAAACAATTGGGTTATGTTTACGAATTGGCGCCTACAAAACGCAGGTTCTTCTTCGTGATTGGAAATATCACTTGTTTCATCAACCATAACTGCATAATAGACGGCATTTTGTACTAGTTTGATTATTTTACGTAGTACTTGGTGACTCAAAATTGTACACAATTTGTTAGTAATATCGTGTGACAACCATCTATATTTGCTACGCTGGAGCCACGAGTTTAATTCGGGAATATTCTGTGATCGCAGCTTCAATAACCGAATGTAATTCGAATGTTCGTCCTCGTGGCCTCTTATGGCTAGGCCTCCGGTCATCCAAAAACGAAGAGTTGAAATCATTTTTAAAAGGGCAATTCTAGCTGTTTTTATATCTTCAAGTTTTATTTTTGATAACATATGGTGTACATTGACACCACGTTCTAAATTGGCTTTATGAAATACACTAAAACAGTGAACGTCCGACTTTTCGTGCTTTTTAAACCTTTCTAAAGCTTTATTCCATGATGAAAAACCAATTTGAGTGAATGCCTTAATGGACTCATCATCTCTTGATGTTGATGATTTTTTCGGCGCAGAAGTGCGACTAGACCAATATCTCTATCGTATAACAGCCATGGAAAAATTGTTTGCCACTTACTTTGAAAATTGCGCCGTTTCTTCTCCGCAACTGAATTTGCAGAAATAACATTTTCTAGTTGCATTTGTTGAAAAGAGCTACTATAGCTCATTTCACTGTGACTATGCATTGTACAGGGATAGGGCTACAGTATTGCCATATTTCCCCAGCAAGTCGCTTAAAACTGAACACGAAAACGTCAATCATAATAAATCCGCCTTTTGTATTGCAATCGGCTTATTTGTTAATACCTTGCTGAAGTAAACCCTTTTTGTCGCTTCTGCGTCAATTCGAAAAGAGCAGCATATAATGCAAAATAATTGAGTTTAG
Organism: Agriotes lineatus; assembly: GCA_940337035.1. Classification (NCBI taxonomy): domain Eukaryota; kingdom Metazoa; phylum Arthropoda; class Insecta; order Coleoptera; family Elateridae; genus Agriotes; species Agriotes lineatus. The sequence continues at coordinate 108,117,960 of OW679200.1, read as the reverse complement.
ACATTTAAAATAAAAACAATTTTAATTAGATCATTCAATTTTTTGTAACATACTTAAAAATAAATATAAACATGGTTTTTAATAAAATTTGATACAGAAGCATACTCATTAATGTATTTCTTTTTTGGTTTTGGTTATTCACTATAATTATTGTCCTCTTCGCTATTATCATCAGAATCCTCATAATTTATATTTATAATAATGGGTTCTATATCGGCCATCACACGGTCGATTTCCCACATTTTGTCTTCTGTTTTTATTACATGACTTACATAGTGTTGCCATTTATCTGGTGTGATTCGTTCATAAGATTCGCGGATTAAATTGCATAAGGTATTTTCCTTAAAATTCGTATTATGTGCACCTATATACCTTTTGACCTCACTTCAAACCAGTTCAATCGGATTTAATTCGCAGTGGTAGGGTGGGAGCCTTAGAATCTTAACATTCTTCCGATTTGCAATTTCTTCAATTTTATACCCACTATAATTTATTTTGAATGTATTCACCACTTGAAGCAATTCGCTTTTTAGATAGCCTTCTTCATAATGTAAATCTTTCAAACGAAGCCATTCTTGAATCTCTTCTTTTCTTGAAGAGGTGTTAGGGATTTTTCTAATTTTCTGCTATGATAAGAAGCATTGTCCATTACCACAACACTTCTTTCTGGCAAATTCTGACATAAGTCATTCTCAAACCACGCTTCAAACAAAGGCCCATCCATTTCATCGTGATAGTCTTGGGTATTTTTTTTGCCAAAAAAGTCATCTCTGCCCCCGCAACAAATCTATTTGCACATCCTGCGTGGAACAGGACTATAATGGCATGATTAACCTAATTAACTACCTATTATTCCTCAAATATATAGTTAGTAATTAAGTACATAGCAGTTATGATAAATATAATTATTTATCTATAGGGATGTTTATTATTTACATTCCAAGCATAATTACCTATCTATTATTACTGATATATTAAGTTATATTGCACTTATAATTCAATAACTATTTCAGATTACCATCAGAAGGTAATAACAATTACCTTAATTTGTATTATCCTCTACCTATACCTGCCTTTCCCAGCTTACACGAAGATTTAGAATTTCTTCGAGTATACCCGAGTGCGGTCTAGAAGCGGCAACGCAGCAGGCGAAGTTTGTCTTTAAATAACATTGTCGTATGTTCTCTGTACTGCATAGTCAGAGTGAAACGAGCTATAGTAGAGGGTTCTTCAGGTTTGGGCACCTTAGGATTTCGAATGACGAATTTATCCATCGAAACTGATCATTTTCCGAAATAAAAACGATAAAAACAAGCACGATTCTCAAAGCACACGCTACACGCTTTATTTACACCAGCTAAACTCAGAATGAGTGAGACAAAACCGCGCCGGCGCGGACGGCGACAGGTGACGATTGAGGGGCGCGGGTGGGGTTGGCGGACGAAGCCACTTCAGCCACTTGGCTTGCTTTGAATGCGCGCCGCACACATCATAACTACACTCTTACCATAATAGCACGCAAACTGCTTGCGGCAAGCATATAGTCGTCTTGCCGCGCGACGGGTGAGGTTGTAGAGGTATCACTCAAAGCCGATTACTGATCTGTTTTGATGTCAATGTTCATGGGAAATAGAATCACACAGTTCATCATAATTTCTTAGATGAAAGTTGTGTCTATTCATTATTTTAACCATTATTAACCACATACATTTTCAATATGATTTAAATCTGGACCTATAGAAGGCCATCTCGCGATGTTAATATTGTTAGCTGTAATCTAATTCCGGACCACATTTGAAGTGTGGATTGGACAGTTGTCATGTTAGAACGAGAATTCTTGATGAACTTGATGCACTGTCGCTAGCATTATATTCTTCTACTTGCGAACTCAAACCGATTCTCCCGTATGAGATTTACAAGGGCTTCGTCTTGTTCCACAGTAGATACTCTTCTGCGACCTGTTCCTAGAGTTGTTACTAATGTGTGTCGGTGTCTCCACTTCTGTTTCATTCTCTATACAGTACTTTTTCCAACCTTAAACTGAACAGCCAGTTATCGTGTAGACCGCCCATCTTCTAGTCCTTGGAGTATTCTGCTCTGGTTACTTCAGTAATGTGCATTTCATATATGACAAACAATAAAAAATCTGACATAACAATCAAAACCATAGCAACTGCAAAAGCCTAGTTTATACACTTACAAATATATGCAAAGTGTATCATAGTATTGTCCCGATTTCTAAAGCGCCGACGCTTTCAACATAGTTTTGCATACGGGATGCATTTTCTACAGTTATCCACATGCACTGAAGTTTTATATTCGTCCGCTTATCATCGACTGGCATTTTATTACAAGTTCTGCGAATTTCTGCTTTGCGTTTACCCATTGTACAACTGTACAACCTACAGAAATTGTGTAATTGTACGAGTACAAAAGGTAGCTCCGAATCTATTTAAAATTTTTATTGTTATGATCGTATGAACATTGGAATTTATTTATTTATTTATTTGCAAGAGAGAACACACAGAAATACACATAAGAATAAATATAGTAAAAATAATAATAATAGTAAATGCAGTTGACAGTGTATTCCTAAAAAAGTCTCCTTATAAATAAACTATAATGATCAAAACAAATCGAAAACAAAATTATTGACAGAGAAAGTAACTATTAAATAATTAAACTCAAGGACTTAAAGTTGTATTCCCTAGACCAAATTATATGAAAATATGTAAGTAATAGTAATCCTATAAGTATGTACATATATAACAAATATTTTATCTTAAAAACATAGAAAGTTCTTTTTTAATTTTTTTTACATTATTTGTGAAAATGTCGGCATGGGAAACGATATTCTGAGATCTAATCATTCGAATGATAGGCGAATAAAATAAGTAATTTGTACTTCCATGCGGGACTAAAAACAAATTAGCCGTTCTCGTGGGATATGACGGAATATTTAAAGAAATTAGTGATAATAAATCGATTGAATCATAACCACCGTTCAGAATTTTGTGGAAAGCCATAGAATCTCTCAATCTTCTTCTTTTCTCAAGGGAAGTGAAATGAAGTTCAACATTAAAGCGGTATCGCACGAATTTGTAAAATTTGTTTTGAATATTCACAATTAAGTTAATATAACGTTTGTAATTCGGATTACAAATAGGTGATGCATACTCCAGGTGCGAGCGGACATAAGCAAAATATAAAGTAGTAATAGTGTTAACATTAGTAAAATCATGACCAACTCGAAAGATAAAACCCGACATACGAAAGGCTTTGTTTACGATTCTATCGAAATGAGAGTGAAAAGATAGTTTAGAGTCAACAAGTATGCCGAGATCCTTTATGATATCAACCTTTTTTAGAGTACAATCACCTAACTTATACTGGTAATTAATAGGATAACGAATTCGGAAAAAATGTATATATTGACACTTATCAGGGTTTAGAGCGATTTTATTACGAAGACAATAATTATACAACTCGTTTAAATCAGATTGGAGACGTTCACAATCATCCTTACCCCTTACACAAATGTACAATTTCAGATCGTCCGCGTATAGAATAAATTTACAGGAGCGAAATACGGAATTGATATAATTAATAAATAAAAGAAACAGCAGGGGGCCAAGATGGCTACCTTGCGGCACGCCGGAAGTGACTAAAAAATCTTTGGAATGAAATCCGTTTACAAGTACTAATTGAGACCGATTACGAATATAAGAACAAAGCCAACGAAATAAATAGCCATGAATTTCAGCGTTCAATAACTTCATAATCAAAATATTGTGGTCAACTTTATCGAAGGCTTTTCTAAAATCCGTGTAAACAGAGTCAACTTGTACACCTTCGTTCATTCCCTTCAGAATAAAATCTGTGTAAGTTAACATATTTGTTTCTACAGTGCGTCCATGAAAAAATCCATGTTGTTCAGGAATAATGAAACGTTTAAGGTTAAAAAATAAGAAATAGTAGATGATTTTTTCGAATATTTTTGAAAAAGAGGACAAAATTGAAATAGGCCTATAGTTGCTAACCAGACTTCTGTTTCCCGATTTAAAAATAGGAATAACGTGTGCTTTTTTCCACACCTCGGGAAATACGCCGGATTTAATAGATTTATTAAAAAGTAGTGTTAAAGGGGAGGCAAGAACTTCAGAACATTTAATTATGAAATATGGAGGAATGCCATCAGGACCGGCTGATTTGTTAGGATCAAGAGATTTTAAAATGGCTACCACGTCTTCTGATTTAATGGAAGATAAGGTGATGAGATTAGTATTACTCAAAAAGCTGTTGTTATCAACGGAGTGAGAAGGGTTGGTGGACGTAGAAGATAGGCTGTATACTGATTTAAAATAATTAGCGAAAAGTTCAGAAATTTCATCACCAGTCGAAGCTAGTTGATTATCACATTTCAGCACATTTGGGATCAGCGATTCGCGCTTTCTATCAGAAGTGAATTTCCAAAATTTTTTTGGGTTAGATGCAATGTCATTTTCTAAATTTGAGATATAAGATTTATAGTCACGTTTAATGCTGGCTTTTAATTTGCTACGAATATCACTGAAGATTAGATAGTAAAATTTATTCTTATAAGTTTTCCAGCGTTTATGAACTTTGATCTTACTCTTAGCCATTCGTATATAACTCGGAGAAAACCACGGAGGGTAGTGATCATTCTTACACACAGACATTGGAACATTCCTATCAATGATAGAATTAATGTGTTTATAAAAAACAGATACATCCGCATTAACACACACTGAAGAAAGTTCCGAGTGCCAGTCGATAGAATCAATTTCGGCAGAAATTAATCAATTTCGGCAGAAATTGAAATATCAAAACCAAATAAAATACAATATCCTTGCTAGAGAGTGGTATTACAGGTAATTACATTTTATTAGGTATTCAACAATACAGTTATCAATTTATCATCAGTAAATGGTCTTTATAAAATACTCAATCTTACCTTAATATGCCACAAAAAGTATTTTATCCGACACTTTGAAACAATAAAGAAGCCGACCTGCGATTAATTAATAAAATTAAGCAATGGTAGTAAAAATCGCGGATCAACCCCCCTACAGTTTATACACCACGGCAGCTCTGAAAACTCTTTACTCACCGCGATGGCCCTAGCTAACTCAAATTTCGGCGGCCTTTGATCGTAAGTTCAAATCACCAGCTGTGTACCCTGGAATGTCTTCAAAAAAGGAAAGGAAATGGAAATGGGCGCCAGAAATCAAAAGATTTCAAATAATAAGAAGCAATAAACTGCAAGTGACTAGCGTTTAATTAATAAATAATAAAAAGTATTGAAGTATCAGTAATAAATTGTCAGAATAATTGAAATGCAAATAATGTGATAACAAAGTTGTGTACGTTAACTGAAGGTTGCGACACGCATAAAATCAAGAACCCCTTTCGGGTTATTTTAATAACTTTAACAACAAATTATTCGTGTGTAAGCTTATCACAGTCATTTAATAAATCATTCTGTTTAGGATATTGAAAATAAAAAAAAGCGTGACTGTACCTTTTACAGAGGGTCGAAATATATCAAAATAGCAACTTTAAATACTGAGCATCATTAAATATAAGCATAAAAATTTTAATATTAAAAAGCAAGAGCATGTATGAAATTGAACATTAACATATTAGTAATGGCAAAACGTATGAATTTAGATTCCAAATAATTACGGGTTTAAAATGTATAAATGTAAAATCCAGGTATTGAAGATAATTTCAGATTTAATCCCGGAGTAGCACCAACTAACCTCGAAACATAAGCTGGACGTGAACTCCGTGGATGCGCTGAAAATTGCTGCGGAAACATCCTCAAAAAGGCAGCAAATACGCCGAACCCAGCAGGTGTCGAAAATGCTATAAGGCAAGCGCCTTGGCCTCCGAGATAAACTCGTGGTTGAAATTGGTAATTAAGAGCTAAGAAAAAATGTAATTACTATGCGAATAACAAAACAAAAAAGCGCCATCGTACCTGATCATAATCAGCCCTTAGGAAACACAATGCTCATAAAAATTGGTTGAACGCACGTAATTTGACTTAATTAAAATCAAGCCTTAGCCGCGCCAATGACGGCGGGCTTAGGTTAAGACAGCAAGTGCCTCGGACGAACAATTCGAGCCCAAAGGAAAGCTTGCACTCTGATAAGAGATAGCGCGGGTCGAGAGGGCATCGCGCAAACGAAAGAAACTCGATACAGGTACAAAATAAGCTGCTTTGGAAAATTGAAGAATTTGAAATGCAAAGGATTTATAATTCAACTAAAAATATACAGGTTACGCCTGAAATAATTGAATAACTGGCGAAACAATTAAGCGGAGCCAAAAAATTGTCTCAACTTTCTACTTTAAGGCTATTACTAGATGGATTGCAGACCTCTAAAGTGGCCCATAATCCATTAGTGACGGAGACTGACAATACACTTCAATACTGCCAAACGTATAACACGAATCACAGGCAATTTAATTATAAATGTATTTGACCTCTCGGCACTTTCCAATTTTTCACTATGACTCTTCACGATTGTCGATACAACATTTATGTTTTTTAGATATTTATTGAGTTGTTGGATAAAATTTTGTATGGTACGCGTGTGTTATTACAAATAATACACTCGAGAAATGACCCCTGTCAGCCTGGCGGCCTCAAGGGCTCAACTTTTCTCTCGTGGATTATTTGTAATATAGCACACTTATACCAAAAATAACTATTATTCTTCCGTGTACAATGCAGCAGTCAAACACTTCGATCAGAAGCACGCAAATGACGCACGCACATCATTAGTTACTAATAATCTGCATGCAGCATCCATAAGAAGTTTTTGCTGATACAGGGGTTTCCAGCACATTTCAGGAGTTTCTTTATCTCACCCAATGAGTAAAGAGACACAGGGGGGAAGTTAATGTCGCTTCTCAAGATGGCTACCTTCCGCAGGTAATCAGTGGCGATTTCTCCCTTGCTAAGACAGTAACCATACCAAAGCAAAGGATTTGATCGCTCCGGGTAGATTAGGAGAGGTTTAGGAGAGGACTCGGGACAGAATCTGACTAGGAGCTGTCGGGTGTTCCTTTTTATACGTTTCAGCGGCTCCTCGTCGGTGCACGCGCTCCCCACTCTGGCGGCGGGGGAAACACTCCTGCGCGCAAACGTGGCTTCCTCCGCATCGGCTACCGGCCCGCGCTATCGCTTGCTAGCGCGGTCTTGAGATGCAAACGTTTGATAAGGCGGCGAATTAAATTCCCAATACGTTTCAAGTATCTTTAGAGTTTAGATTCACAAGCGAAACGTTACACATGACCCGTCCTTCGGAAGAAATCGCTTCACGGTGGACCTCTTCTCCGACGGGTTCCGGCCAGACTTAGACCACCTCCTGGTGTGCCTGCGGGGTAGACACTGGAAGCTGCGGTTTCAACCTCCCGGGACAGCAGGTGTCAAGTCGGTTTTGGAAATCGGGGACATGATAAATAATAATCGAACTTTTACTTTCGATTTTTACGGGCGGTCTATCAAGTTTCATCTCCAGGGCCGCTTCCCTCTGGATTCGGATAACTTTCCCAGCGGGCAATTTTATCCGGATGCTGCGGCGTTTATCCTTCCGTTTCGTCTTGCGTATCAGCGGCTTGGGTTCAGATTTCTCAGGGCGCCAGGGCGATGGGTGCAGCGACTCCGCGGGCGTCAGCTCGGGTTCGGCAGCTTTTGGGCGCTGGAATAACAGGTGTGGCAGCTCTGCGGGCGCTAGCTCGGGCTCGGGGAGTTCCAGCTGCTGGAGCTCGCTCAAAATTTCGGCGAGCGCATCCCCTTCGGAGAGGGGCGTTAGGGCTTCCTCCACTGGCACTTGGGGATGAGCTGCGGGTTTCAGCTCAGGCGGGAATCCATGTAATACCCACCATAGATCATGGGCGCACTCTGCCAAAAGCGCTCTCATCGAGGGAGACGGCGTCTCCGGCGTCGCCGGAAGTCCTGGGGGGGGTGTACGGCCACAGAGGTTCGGTGTCGAATTCCGTCGGCGGGGTTAGCCATGGGGGCGCTGTTCGCGTTGTTGGCGGGGATTTGCCAAACAATCGCTCGAATCTACGGGCCAGGTCTAACGGGGATGTCTGAAGACCTGATTCAAGGTTGATGCTCACCTCGGATTTTTCAGGAGACCTAGTGGAGTCTATTTGCGGGCTGCTTTTCCTCTCCGGCGTTGCTGGTAAAGGAGACAGCATTGCAGGCACGGGACTCCACCGGGGCAAAGGTGACCATCGTGTATTCCTCGGGGATGTTGGGCGGATGTATGCTTGAGGATTCCACGGGCGTATCCTCGGCTGGCCTTTACGCCGCTTCCGTATTTGGAAGGGCCACGGTCGCACATCGTTTCTAGCTCTAATGAGCGGCATCTTTCACTTTAACAAATGTAACTCGGAAAATGGTAACAGAGTTGTAGATAAGCCCTTATATAGGTACAACCCTGCTATCACCCCTTCTATAGGATTGCAGGTAGATAAAGTCTTGTTGTTCGGACCTTTTCGCATCTGGATCCAGTGAACTTCTAGCAAAAATTTTGTAACAGGTATGGGCGAGGATTGCTTACAAAATATGTTCTAACATATGGGCTGCAAACTTCTAGAAGGCTTTCTTGATATCTTTGACATGGGCACGTCCGACTTCCCTGCCGGTCTGGGGGTCGCTCAACTCGACGACTACGGGGGAGATAACCTTCTTAATCACATACGGTCCAGCGTATTTGGCGGTTAGCTTCGCCGAGATGCCTTGGGCGGCATCGGAGAAGGTTCGGTCCCTCTTGTATACCTGGTGCCCCACCTGGGGGCGGTATTCGCGCCTTCGTAGGTTGTAGTGATGACTCTGATTCGCGAACGCTTTGGCAAGGTTGTGACGTACCACTTCCATGATATTACTTAATTTTCGGAGTTGCTCCCGGTATACTTCTGGGGACGGAGCTTCCTCGTCAGGGTTGAACTCGGGGTCGGTCGCTCCTCGTAAAGAACGCGGCGGCAGAATTTCGCGTCCAAGGTTTAACAAGGCCGGCGTAAATCCTGTGGATTCGTGTTTTGAGGTGTTCAATGCGAACATTACTTCCGGTAGCCAGGCGTCCCATTGATTCTGTCGTCGTTTCGCCAGCTGTGCGATCACGGTGCCGACGACTTTGTTTGCTCTTTCTACGGGGTTGGCTTGGGGCGTGTACGGCGGAGTCAGCCTGTGTGAGATGCCATACTCGGCGGCCAAGGCTTTGAAGAGCTTGCTTATATATTGAGGCCCATTGTCTGAGACTATAATTTTTGGAGTTCCAAACTTGTAGATTACCTTGTCTTTCAGGGCTTGAGTCACGGCTTTTGCGGAGGCGGATCTCAACGGATGCAGCTCTATCCATTTCGTAAACCGGTCCTGGAAGACGAGTAGCCATGCATTGCCCTTGGCGGACCTGGTGAGGGGGCCGATGAGGTCCGTACTGATGACCTCCCATGGACCCTTCACCCTTGACCAGAACATTTTTCCGGCGGTTTGCTGCTGTCGATGCTTATACTGCTGGCACGTGGGGCACGAGCGCACGTATTTATTGATATCCTTTTGCATCCGGGGCCAGTAATATAACCTTTCCGTTCTAGCCGTCGTCTTTGTGATCCCCAGGTGTCCGGCGGCGGGTTCGTCATGGCATTCTTCGAGTACTTGACGACGCTGCGACTTAGGTACGCATAGCTTCCATTTCGGCTGGAAGCCTTCGGCCAGGTCATCACTAACATTTGGAAGGCTTCGGTAAAGGTTCCCATTCTCCGTTTTCCACGAATCGAAGGCGTCAGGATCGTTTCTTATCCGGCGTTTCATCTTACGGATCCATGGACAGGGGGCTACTGGTTCTGGCACGGCCATGGGATAGAGGCCGCTGATGCGTTGTCCTGGAGTCCTTGATAACGCGTCGGCCACGTGATTGAGAGCTCCCTTTCGGTACTCAACTTCGAAGTCGTACTGCTGGAGCTCTAATGCCCATCGGGCCAGGCGCGCCGAGGGGTTTTGCAGGTTTTGCAGCCACTTCAGGCTTCGGTGATCGGTTATCACCTGGAATCGGTACCCCTCTAGATAGCCTTTGTATTTTTTAATGGCAAAAAGTACCGCCAGGCATTCCAACTCGGTGGCCGAATATCTGGTTTCGGCATCTGTGAGTGAGCGACTGGCGTACGCGATTACTCGTTCCTGACCTTCTAACACCTGGGTGAGGATGGCTCCCAAACCGGTAGTGCTTCCATCCGTCTGGAGGACGAACGGGACGGAGACGTCGGGGCAAGCGAGGATCGGGGCCGACGTCAGTGCCTTCTTCAGCCCGTCTAGAGCCTCCTGCTGCGCCTTCGTCCATTGGAATTTAACACCCTTTCTAAGGAGTTCGTTAAGGGGAGCGGCTATTCGGGAGAAATTCGGAATAAATTTCCTATACCAAGAGGCCATGCCGAGGAATCGTCGGACCGCTTTTGGAGTTCGGGGAACTTCCATTGTCAAGATAGCCTCCACTTTTTCGGGGTCGGTTTGGATGCCTTCTTTGTTCACCACGTGGCCCAGATACTTCAACTCGAACTGACAGAAGTTGCACTTACTGGGCTGCAACTGGAGGCCGGCGTGGCGCAATCTTCAAAAAACCTCTTGGAGATGTCTCAGGTGGTCCGGGAACGATTTGCTGACGACGATGATGTCGTCCAGGTAGCAGAAGGCATAGGGCTCGAGCTCGGGTCCTATGATCGTGTCCAGGAACCTCTGGAATGTGGCTCCGGACGAATGAAGGCCGAAGGGAAGGACCTTGAATTGAAACAACCCCCGGCCGGGGACTGTGAACGCCGTTATGGGGCGGCTTTCTGTCGCTAGTGGAATCTGCCAATATCCGTGTTTCAAGTCCAGCGTGCTGATGTATTGGGCCCCCCGGAGTTTATTAAGAATCCCGTCAATGAAAGGGATGGGATACGCGTCGGAGCGGGTCACTTCGTTGACCTTCCGGAAATCAATACAAAATCGATACTGCCCCGACGGTTTCTTCACCAGCACCACTGGAGAACTGAACGAGCTGGAGGACGGCTCAATTATTCCATCCGCCAGCATCTTGTCCACCTCGGCGTTTATGACGGCTTGCATGGCCGGGTTCCGCGGGTAGTACCTCTGTTTAATGGGCCTCGCTCCCTCCTTCAGGACAATGTGATGTTCCACCAACGTAGTCGGTTCACTAGTGCTCGGAAATTTTTCTAGCTCTTCCTTCAGGAATTCGTCGAGTCGGCTGGATTGTGTAGCGGTGAGTGGCACGATACCTGCCAGGGTTTCGGGTTTGCGGCTCGTCTTCAGGGGGACTTTCATCTGGCCAATTGTTACAGCCTGGGAGGCGGGGCGTATAACAACTTGGTATTTGGCTAGGAAATCTAGCCCTAGAATGACGTCGCTGGGCAGGGTGTTCACCACACGGGCTTCCAGCTGGTACGGGGTGTCATTGATGAACACAGTGAGGTTGTACTGTCCTTGAGTGGGGATGATTTGGCCGTCAGCCAACTGCACTCGGGTCGGGCCATGCTTTTTCTTAACTATGCCTTGCCGTCCCAAGGAACTGCTGGAGGTTCCTCCCCATATACGACTTGGTGGCACCAGTGTCGATGAGGGCGTTGAATCTTCTTCCCTTGACAACTATTGGCATATACAACCTGGCGTCCATTGTGGCTGCGCGGGACGCAGGGGGTGCCTTCCGTTTATAGAAGCGCTTTACATACCTTAACCACCTGGACCACTCGGGGGATTGGTTCGGACGTGTGGAGGACCTGGCCTTTGGGTGTCGAGAACGCCTCACAACTCGCGACGGCCGGGAGCGTTTCCCGCCTTCTCACATGGGCAGTCTCTTGTCAGCGTTCCGGTTTTGCCGCACCAAGAACAGAAGAGCTTCGGCTGTCTTTGGCATCGCGCTTTCCAATGTCCTCTTTGACCGCACCTCCAACAATTCTCTGAGCGCTTGTAGGTGGGGTCGGTTGCCGTCTTCTTGGTTTCGGACTTCGTTGGCTCCTGCGGGCTGTCCTCGCAGGCTCGTAATGGGTGTCTTAAACCCCGGAGCGAAAAAGACTCTGGATTTGGTCCGCTGATATGCGGTTTCTACCATATACGCTTGGTTGACGGTCGGAGGCGGTTGAAAAGACGTCTGTTCCATTTGGAGAGCCTCGTACTCTTCGGCCATCTGCACGAGCTCGTCTAGCCTGCGGAAATGTTTCCTGCGTACGTACAACTTGTACTCCGGACGAAGGTTCTCGTAAATTATTTCCAGTTGTTCCTGTTCGCGGGTGACTCCGAATCTTCGTAATAACGTGTGTAGGGCGGTGGTGAAATCGGCCACAGATTCTTTCTGGCCTTGAGTTCGATTGCGGATCTCTTCGGCCATGCGGAATTGGAACCGTGGCGGGAGGTACTGATTCTGGAAGGCCACTACAAAGTCTGCCCAGCTTTTCCACTTTTGTTTGTTGTTTCGGATCCACAACAGCGCTTTCCCTTTGAAAAGCTCGGGCAGGGCGGTCAGAACCTCTTGATCACGGAACTGATAGCATGCCGACAGTTCCTTGATTCTTTCCAGGAAAGAAATGGGGTCAGACGTGCCATCAAATTTCAGGCCCCACTTGCGGTTGCTATTGCATATTTGAGCAATGTTGAGTCTCGGTGGGTCCTCGGATCGTTCTTCTTGCTGGTCTTCATCGTCGTCCTCGGTTCGCCGGTCTCCTTGTACTTCGTCGGATGCCTCTCCGTCGTCTGGGTCTCCGCTCCCGGCTCCTTTCAGGTGCTGTGACAACATTTGTCTCAGCTGTTGTACGTTGCCGCTTGTATCGAGTCCCGCTCCAGCTACAACTTCTCGGAGGACGTCTGCTTTGAGGTTGTAGATCCAGCTGACCTTCGTTCTTGGAGGGGGTACCACAGCGCCGTCTCCATTCGAGTTCGAGTCCTGATCTGCCATTGTAAATCTGGGAACAGAGTTTATATAGCGTGTCAGTTACAACCTTAATATTAATCGGAACTAATTTCCAGGATGCCTCGGGCGCCAATATCTAGTAAATCGGGTCGGCGGGCGAGTGTTTATTGATCTTGTATTCGAGGTGTCCCTGCTTTTCGGGTGCCATGTAATGACCCGCCTTTATTAGGAATATTTTAATTGGCCTTCTTGCTTCGGATATGCTCTAAGTCGGAGAATACGTTCAAATTGCTCGGATACAGCGTAGATCAATAAATAACACAGGATAACTAATGAAAATAAAATATACTGATTTTAACTATTTACATTGAATGCGAACTTAATAGAACACACGTATATTACGGACAGGGGGGTAGTTGCGTCAACAGGGGTTTGCTCGGACTCGCCAGCAGCGCCGCAACCCAAATTGTCCAGGTGAAGGGCAAGCACGTCGAATACGCCTTCGATGCGCACGTCGGTGTCCCCAGAGATGTCGCGGAGTCGGCTGTCCGCGCAGCGGCCTCTTATCGCTCAGAGGAGGTCGTTGGTCGAATGCCCCAGTCGTGATACGCGATTGTTTGTTTACAACAAACGCTGTGAACATTCGGATTATTAATTGTACTTTAAGGAGGTACCTGCCGACGAAAGAAGTTGTAGAAGCTCGCGTCCGGTGCGCCGAATTAGACCGGGGCCGCTGAGCGATTTGGCGGCGTCTGTAGCTCGGAAATGTGCCGTAGTCGGACTCCCACAGATTTCAACGTTCGGACAAATATGCGGCTCCGCCCGGATCGCAGCAGCGCGGAGATTTATATCAAGAAGCCTCTGGGATAGCTCCGGGGTGTTAGTGGCGATGTCTACAGGTATGTCTCTTATCACATGATCTTCAACCTGGTGGTGATGGGATGTTGACGGCTTCTTAGCGCTTTAAAATTCAGGAAAATTAATACGTTCGAAATACGGCCTTCGAGGACACAAATGATATGCGCGCTCAATTTTCGGACGGCGGACGGCGGACGGGTTAGATAAGGATCTCTAGGTTATCGGGGTGTTCTTGCAGGCAGACAGTGACCATACCAAACCCGCAAGAACTTTTATTTAGGCGATTTCTGCCTTGCTAAGACAGTAACCATACCAAAGCAAACGAGTGATCGCTCCGGGTAGATTAGGAGAGGTTTAGGAGAGGACTCGGGACAGAATCTGACTAGGAGCTGTCGGGTGTTCCTTTTTATACGTTTCAGCGGCTCCTCGTCGGTGCACGCGCTCCCCACTCTGGCGGCGGGGGAAACACTCCTGCGCGCAAACGTGGCTTCCTGCGTATCGGCTACCGGCCCGCGCTATCGCTTGTTAGCGCGGTCTTGAGATGCAAACGTTTGATAAGGCGGCGAATTAAATTTCCAATACGTTTCAAGTATCTTTTAGAGTTTAGATTCACAAGCGAAACGTTACAAGTCTTACTGCAAATAATTCTAACATTTTCAGATGGATACGTGAGTCCTGCGCGATATTTTACTGCTAGTAAGGAAGACAAGATTTTGCTTCAGTCGAAATACGTCACCCACACAGACTTCGCATTTTAAATAACTACCCAGTACGTGATACAAATCATGGAATAGATTTCAGATTTAAATCACCCTATACTTAACAGTGCTGCACAAACTGTAACCATGGTAGAAGAACAACAAAAGATTTATTACATTAGTAGGTTATATTACCACAAAACTATTGCACTTTTAACAATAAAAATTACTCAAACACAAAATTATGTTTCCGTTTTTTGTTCACGGGCAAAGCGCTGTTTTGCAAATCGAAACCACTCTCTTCCTATGGTTTCAAATTCGTTTTCTTTAATGCTGCATAGGTCGTGTATATTGGTTCTTAAATTACAAATTAAATGAAGATGTTCCTCATATTTAGTATTATTTTACATATGTTATCGTGCTCTAGAGTTTCGAGGGTATTTTTATATAATAAATCGTCATCTATAGTATAGATAATATTGATAAAATCCTCATACTCCGACACAGTTGGCATTGATGGTTTAGTCTCGTTTGCGAATGGATTCTGTGCCCAGTTGATATCCTGTAACTCTAGGAAATATTCCTTCCAAGGTTTTTTTGAGGTTTAATAAATGTTCACTTATGTTTTTTCCACATCTGAGATTAATTGCAACTCATTTTCTCTGATAAATCAATGTAAGAGAGGAAAACATTATTAACTTTTTTGTTCAACACATGTAGTCGAGAAGCTAAATTTGTTCTTCAGTGAAGGTATTTTGTCTCTCACTGTGAATGTGGTAGTGGTTTTTCCCTGCAAGGGCGTGGTGACCGCGTTGAGTTTATCGAATACTAGCTGTTACCCGCGACTTCCAGGTTCGTTATTTGTGTATTAAATAATGACTAATTATTTTCTGTCATCCCGTACCCGTCCCTTTCTCAACCCCGTCTCCGTACCGTCCCATCCCGTCCACTCCCCTTCCATCCCCTCCCTTCCCTTTCCATCCCGTCCCGCCCCGTCCCTTCCCGTCCCGTCCCTTTCCTTCCTTTCCCGTCCCTTTCCTTCCCGTCCCTTCCCTCTCCGTCCCGTCCCGCCCCGTCCCGTCTCGTCCCGTCCCGTCCCTTCCCTTTCCGTCCCGTCCAGTCCCGTCCCGTCCCGTCCCGTCCCTTCCTGTCTGTCCCTTCCCTTATGTCATTTCCACCGTCTTGGACTTAAAAATAAATGCCATTTTCGCAATAAACGTCCCAAAAAACCTCAATAACGACACCCATATCGTATTTTAGGCTTATTTACCCCACTTCACCCCCTAAGGGGTTGATTTTCGGGAAATCACGAAATACATGTTTGCTCATTTGTTTTTAGGAGTACTCCTACGAAGTTTCAAGTCGAAATGTCTATTTAATGTTATTTCTCCATACAAAATTGGAACCCCCATTTTACCCCTTTATGGGTTGAATTTCGAAATATCCTTCCTTATTCCTTGTATACATCATAAAGGCAACCTCTGTGCAAAATTTCAGCTTTCTAGGTCCAAGGGTTTGGACTGGGCGTTGATGAGTGAGTGAGTGAATGAATGAGTCAGGACTTTCAGTTTTACGTATATATATATATATATATATATATAGATGTCAACCAAATAAGCCAATTTCCTAAGCCGTTGCTCGTCGTGCAATAGCTCAGCATGACTCACGGATGTAGAAATTGGTTGTTCCATCAGGTAAATCTTAAGCTTGTCACGCGATTCAAATAAGCTTACGAAAACTTTTCCTCTGGAAAGCCATCTCACTTCAGTGTGCAGAAGGAGTGATTGATCCTGACTTCCCATATCTTCACACGCCTTTTAAAGAAGTCTCTACAGCCTGATCAATAACTTTCTTTAAGTCGGATGGAATTTTCTTCGCGACAAGGTCGTGGCGATGCAAAACGCAATGACTGCTGTTACATTTTGGGGCAACATTTTTACTTCCTTTTACAATAAAGGAAGTATTGGATTCACCCAAAAATTCGAAATTGAGTTTTCAACAGATCTTCACCTTTTAGAATCCCCTGAACCCATAAAACATATTTCTTTTCATTGGTCTGTGTGTGTGTGTGTTTGTCTGTGTGTCTGTCTGTGAACAGAATATCTCAAAAACGGAAAGAGGTATGGGGTTCAAACTTCATATATAAGTTTTGTGTACTATGTAGATGCAACAGCAAGCTTTTGAAAAAAAATCGAATAACCGGAAGTAGGTGTTTATTCTGGTCATTTTTCAGTTTTTTCGATTTTTTTAAAAACGGCTGTGAAGATTTTTTTCAAATTTCACATTTTGATTACATTTTGAATGTGTATTGATGTGAGATAGGTGATTTTCCAGTGGAATACTTCTAAAATGGGTTTCTTTTGTTTTTTCTATTTTTTTATTAACTCTTATTTTAAATAGAACAACTGGTATATTATTACATTCTAGAGAAAATTTATCTCTTCACCTAACGCTCTATTTTGTACCGTTTTTGCAGAATTTGTAATTTTTGAAAATTTTTGACAAATGCTTAACAATTTATAATCAAATTTTTGGCTAATTATAAGATCACTGTAAAAGGAAGTTGTGTACGTGTATCACACCAGATTTTTTATTCTTGATACGGTGGCTTTTATTTTTCCTACCGTAACTGGAGCTCCATAGCTGCAGCTCCATCGCTACATACGTCAATACAGTTGTTCCAATCAATATGGTCTTTATCCATGTAACTATCAATGACTGTACAAACTTCTCCGGTTGTATTGGTCCCCAAAGATGCACAGAGAAATAAATCTTTTTCGAAAGATCATCTGAAAGGGTATCTCAAAAGATCATCTGAAAGGGTATCTCACGAAAACGAGCAGTATTGACAGTCCGGCGATATGTGTACCTTCGTCAAGTTGCATTGCAAACGCTTTACTATCTTCAATATGGTCTGAAATCTTATGGATCCGATCAGATACGGTGTTGTTGAAACAATGAACTGGTGCTACTGTTTTCGACGCGTCTTCCCCTAGTACGCAGCCAACAATTTCTGACGTTCAAGGTTTAATTAGATTATATGCAATCGTGTGTGGTTTCCCAGCTCGAGCAATTCTGTAACTTAACAGGATTTTTGCTTCTGTTGCAGTTTCATTATCAGTTTTTGCATATCTGTTTTTATATGTCTTTCAAAAAATTAATGTTTTTATCCTTCATGTGCGGGTGGCTGGTTTCAAGGTGTCATTTAAGCTTTGCCGGCACCAAAGAGCTATTGAACAGATTTTTTTGCAAATGGACGCATTGTCCATCGGGATTTTCAGAAATTTCTACAGGAATACATCCGAAAAGCAGGTAGGATTAATCGTATTTCCTCTTTTTCGAAGATGTTCGTTCCTGAAGTTCGGCCCTTTTGTTAGTTGGTATTACTGTGTCTTGCGTCTCTTGCCTAGCACAAGAGTCATCATTCATCATCCAACGCATTTGAGCCTTAAAATTTAAAAAATAATCAAACAACAAAGAAACAAGTGCGTGTATCTGTCAGTACGTACTGATAGATGGCAGTAGGTGTGTAATTTATTCATAGATTTTTGTTTAATAAACATAAACGGTGATTCATTACAGTTATAATACCCGAAAGAAAGTTATTCTATACATAAAGATTGAACAAAATATAGCTACTTCATGGGCACATTACTTATATACGTAACTAAATTACTACACGATGCTAGGTAAGTATAATTTTCTTGCCGAACAACCAGCAACAGCATCTTCCCAAATATTTTTATGAGACTCTCCTCCAGGTGCAGGTGAAAAGGCGTCGTCAGCTTGATTAGTAGAGCTCGAACTACTTTTGTCACTAATTGCAAGCCAGGTATCCATTATAAACTGAAATAAAAATAAATACTTTTTTTTATTATATATAATCAGACCAGCAAACATATTCTATACATGGTTTAGTTAAGGAGAAAGCAAAATATTTCAATATTAATTGAACATAACTAATTAAGTCGGCATTAGATCTTTATGGCTAGATTAAGGTTATTGATACTGATTGTTAGTAGTTTCACATATGTGTAACACTAATCGCTTGATTCTGGTGTTGATTCGTTTTCTGATGATGAGTAGCATAGGTCATGTGGAAGTTTCCGCTTTAACCTGGTATGAATTCTTCTTTTCTCTATGTTGTAGGGTGCTGCTCATGGGCCTTGATGTAAGTTGAGTATGAATTTCATGGTTAGCTTCTTAATAAAATCAGATATTTGTTTCTGACGAACCAGGGGCAGTTTATTATTATTCGGGGAACTTTGTTCTGGAAAATTTGTATTTTTTTAAACTGTGTTTTCGACGCGCTCCTCCAAATCGGACAGCAGTAGGTAAGACGAGGTCGAATAATGGATTTATAGATTAGGATGGAACATTCCGTTTTTAAAGGAGATTTCTTGTTTAGGATTGGATATAACAAGGCTAGGCGGGCATGCACTTGGTTTAGTTTTTTATTAATTGAGTATCTAAATGTAATCCTAAATATTTAACGGCTGTATTTTTCGGATTCCATTGGATATCAATGTTATTTATTTTTACTAGTGCTGGATTGCTGATTCTTCGTAAGGTATAAATTTTACTTTGGCATTTAGTTGAATTTATTTTGATGCGCCATTTGCTAAACCATTGACATAGTTTATTTACAGCTCCCTGCAAGCTGAATATCGCTGTTTCTAGGTTTTCGTGTTGAGAAGCAACAGCTGTGTCATCAGTAAACATTGTCATCTATCCAAAGTTTTATTGTACTGGGATATCATAGACGTAAATGTTGAATAGCGTTGGGCCTAAAATGCTTCCTTGTGGGACCCCTGCGTTAATTTTTTTAATATTGGAGCGCGTTGCGTTGATTCTAACAGAACGATCTCTTTTTTAGAAAAGACGATAGAATTTTAATTAGATACGTTGGAATATTAACTTTTAGTGGTTTGTATAACAGTCCCTCTCTCCAGAGCTTATCAAAGGCTTGCTGGAGATCTAGAAAAGCAACGACTGTGTACTTTTTGGAATGATCCCATTTCTATGGTTTCTATTAGGCGTAATAGTTGATGTTCTCTACTGCGTTTTTCTTTGAAACCGAATTGAAACATGGGTATAATATTATTCCGATTGAGATATTCGTGTAGGCGTTTGTTGATGATTATTTCCAGTAGTTTAGATAACGTTGACAGTAAGCTTATGGGGCGATAACTTTCTGGACTAGCTTTGTCTTTTCCTGGCTTGTTAAAAGGTAGAATATGAACGTGCCTCTATTTTAGTGGAAAATGTCCAAGTCTCCGACAAGCATTGAAAATGGTTGCAAGTTAAGCTAATGATTTTCGTGGTAGATTTTTAAGGATATTAGATCAGGACCTGGGGACTTTCGTATATCGAGTTTAGTTGAAGGGCACAGGAATAAAAGACGAAATGTCACAAAAGGAACATTTTGAGAAATCTTTATTTTTAATGTTAATTCTTATATAATAAACAAATAGCAAGAAGCTCGTACAAACTATTTGAAGAGAATACTTTAAAAAATACTTTTTATAGCAAAAACCTACAACGAAACTAAAATATATTATTATTTTCCAAAAATTAGTAAAAATTGTGGGAGGTGGTATATTGTCAGGACTATAACAAAGAATTTCCCTGGAAAATCGTACGACACTCATTAATGGCCAATAGAAAAATTAGTTCACGAGCCGTAACCAAGACAACAACAAAATTTCTTGGAAATTTTTTGTAGGTAGATCAGCCTAACTGTGAGGGCTTGTATCGTTACGATTTTCTTACCGAATCTGCATTCGAGCATTAATTCATATCCAGAAATTATTTTTCGTGCATTCCAACAACGTCCTAATTTGCCCTCGCGTCCCGCTCGGGCAAATTAATACGACGTTGTTGGAATGCACTCAAAAAATTTCCGGAAAGAATTAATGCTCTTATGAGATTATATGTGAGAGTTATAGAAACCGAACTATTTTTTTTCTGTTTCTTGCCCGGCTTGACTTCGTGAGGGAGGGCAGTAAAAAATTCAGCTGCATCGGGGTTTTCACAAAATCCTTTTAGTTGCATGAGATTCAAATATTTATCTTCATTGATAGGAAGATATTCTAAAAAAATAATATTGTGTTTGAACTAGTCAAAATCGAAATAAAAAAAAAACTTACCGGAATAACTCACAGTAGGAAGTCTAAATTCATTTTCGGCTAACTGAATACCTTGCGACCTCTTCTGGTAGGCTTTTTTAATTGGACTTTGAAGCCAATGACCGTGGTAGGTGGTCGGATAGCTTAATAGACAACGATGCTGTTGCTGTTTGCTGACAATTTGTTTCACAGGCTGGACGGCAAATGGACATTTTGCAACAAATTGGGATTTAAATAAATCAGTCAATTTTTTGATTCTTTTTTGTTCAAGTTCAATGACGGTAGGAAATGTGATTTTTATGGATTCAAGTCGTTTAACGTCGTGTACTATAAAATGCAGAAATCGGAACGTTGTAAAATTTGTGTCTTGGCCTCCAGCAGAATCGCAGAAAATCTCCAAATTTTTAACATAAGCATCCAGGTGATTCATTACAAAATCGAATAGGAATGAGCATATCTAGTCAGCACCTTTCTTAGCAACATGTTCAGAATATGTATAAAACAATGACACTCCAGAGGACAGGACGTGTATATTAAAAGAATATATTGAAAGTTGTTTCAGATAGTATACGTTATTTGTAAAGCCCGGATTTTTAGTTCGTTAAAATGCCAAAAAAGGTCACTAAATATGTTCTAAAAACTCGTAATTCAGGTCTTAAAAATTTTAATTTAGGTCTTATAACTTTTGTAGCCGAAATTAGGCTACAACAAAATCTCACTATAAAATAAGTTAAATAATTCATATGTACAGTCGTGTGCAAATAAATCTGGGACAGTGTTTTTTTCACATGCAGATTCAGTTAAGAATTGAAGAATATCTCCATGGATTTCCTGCTATCAGAAAGAGTTACATTAAACTTTAACAGGTACTGAAACCCGTAACTCTCTCTGAAAAGAGGAAATCCATGAAAATATTCTTCAAATTCTTAACTGAATCTGCATGTGAAAAAAACACTGTCCCAGATTTATTTGCACACGACTGTACATACTCAGTACAAAATACTACAGTCTTACAACAAGTCTTGAATATAAACTAAGCATTTGCATAACAAACGAAATACTGTTCCAAATTTTCTGTCGCGAAACTAAGACGCTTATCTGATAAAACATATGTTAGCCAAGAGAAAGATCTCTCCATATCACAAGAAGTTATTGGAGCAAATTTATATTTGCTCCAGTCGAAGAGGTAGATCTTCCTCGCTCTCACCAGAAAGCAATTTTTTGTTGAGGATTTCTTGGAAACCTGGTGTGTTTTTTCAAGTAAACAACCAAGTTTAGCATAAGCTTGTGCAGCAATTAAACCTGGGATTTTTCAATATCAGCTAAAGGCAGCCCTACTGTTTCCAACCTTGTTATACTGTCAATCAGAATTTTAATGCGAGCTTTAATGTAAAGATCAGTTTTAATATTAGGTTTGTTAAAATACAGCTGTGTTTTTTAATAGCCTCTGCTGAATCACTGTTGGATGATGTAACAACCTAAAAACAAACAATAAACAATATCAAATTATTCCAGACAAAGAAAAATTTACTGATTTTATATCGTCAAAATTATTTGCATAACATATAGCACTTTCTATTCAAGTGTCCCACCTAGTCAGAACGGTCTATGAAGGGATAGCTAAATAATAATAATAATAATGTTTATTCAACTTCTCAATAAAATACAAAGCAAAACAAATACATAATTTAAATATAAATCCACGAAGCGGAAAAGGGAGTAATTCAGTCACTGCAACAAGTGCGTGACTGATCTTCTACTACCCCCAAAGTTGTAATTCCTAATAATATTCCTGTAATTATGCCTAACAACAAATGTGTAAAAAGAAAAAGAAAAATGTGTAAATTTAGTGACGCTATTTATCCATCATGTTCAAATAACAACTGCTTATATGAATTTTTAAAGTTAGTTACAGATGTATTTCTGATATTTTCAGGGAAATTATTGTAAGCCATGCAAATATTATATGTAAAACATCTTTCAAATAAAGAGGTTCTATGATGGGGTATCGTTAATAGTCCCCTATGTCGTAAGTTTAAATTATGAACATCTGTACGGTATGTAATTTTTCTTGTTAAATATTTAGGTTATCTTTTTACTATTATTTTATAATATAATCATTCAAGTGATCTTTGTACACTATTGTACCCTAAGAGGAGCTTTTAAAAACACTTTCTTTACATTGGACATCAATCCGCCAATATCTTCCAAATTATTTCGAACTGTTGCGCTTACTCAGTTAAGAGCATGTGCAAGACATGATAAATGAAAATATTTTTATAAAAAATCTTCAAATTGCTGATTTTATCATGTATGCAGCTTCGTCAGTTAGGAATAAGCATAACTTTTCATATTCTATGCCTGAGGGTCATATTATACGTGTAAAGAATTATTGAAAAAATTCTAAATATTGACACAAAAAAAATCATTTTAATACCTAGAGATTCGTTCACAAAATGTGAAACTGTTGCGTTGTTAGTTTTAGTTTCAAATTTGTCAAATAACACCTTAACATTTTAAAATTTCCGAATTAGCCTACTTAAAGTTGTATAAAAATGCAATTTAGATTTTGTTTAGGATATTTAGGTCGTTGAGAAGGCATTTTGCGTATTTAGGTATTTAGGCAAAAACAAAGTATAGCTCAGAAGATGTAATTTTTTATAATTCGCGTTATCTGTAAGTCTCACATCAGTGCCTAAATTAATATGAAAAAGGATAAAACCTACAAATCCGGGCCTTAGTCATTAGTTGGTACATTGAGTAGAGAAACGTTTTTTTGGAAATCCATAGCTATGGTTGTAAAATCCTGATGGGTTCTCCCTCGTTTCTTAGCTTCCATTTTGCTTTTCTTTTGTGAACCTCATTCTCTACTTCCAAACGTCTCATTTCTGCTTCTGAATGCCCATCGCTTTTCAGTTTGTTCATGTCTGCAGTAAATTTGTCACATGCACTACACGTGTCACTGCGAGGATATCCGGAACTTATATTAAATTTAGTATTGAATACTATTCTATACGTTTCATATGACACGCTCACACCAGGATATAGTCCTTTGAACATAAAATACATTTTTTGGATATTGAGACTTTCCGGTAGGCATAATTTTTTTTAATCTTTGGGACTGTAGTGGGAGAATCTTCTCTTAAAAGATTTAATGTGATCTTCGATTCCTCAGGCAATTTATTAGTTAACTGAACAATGCTTACCTCGCATGTCTTGGTACTGAACAATGCTTACGTCGCATGTCTTGGCGGAAGACCCTTGTTTTTGAATTATTTTTGAGGATGCTCTAGCTTTCCTTTTGTGATCCCATGAATACTCATAAAAGCCTTGCTGCCAACAGAAACTTCCTCTACAGTATCAGCTCTTCTTACTCTAATTTTGTATGCAAAGCTGCT
>OW679200.1:107940843-108093840 GCA_940337035.1 Agriotes lineatus | reverse complement strand
CTTTTGTAAGCAGAAAATTATGAAAAAATTAAAGAAATCGTTTTAGACTTGACTCATAGTAGCCAAGCTATTATACAGTCAAAAAAATTGTTGGAATCTCGGGAGTTACATTGTCAACTTTTTTATTTAAAAAGCAATTATAGTTTTGTGCCTAAAACTATTTCAGATTTAGAGAAACGTTCCATGCCATTAGCTGAATCTACGGAAATAATTAATAATTGTGATCATTTATGTTCAAAAGTTAAGGGAAAAGTTAGAAATACAGTTTACGAAAAATTAAGTAATGTACTCAAAAAGAATCCTGGATACGGTATTTTAAATGATGTTGCAAAAGTGTTACGAGAAGTCGCAGAGTTAGTGTTAAGTCCAGATATTGTTACACAACTGAAAAATGCTCCAATTACGTCTGTCGATGTTTAGTGATAGGGGGCAATCATTTTTGTGAGAATTTTGAAAAACATTTGATTATCAATTGTTTTAATATGTCTTTATAATATGCAAGTTTTTATTACTAATTAATATTAATTACCAGTAATAAATAACCTTAATAGTGTAAGATTATTTTGTAATGTATCTAATTGTATCTAATTAATCAAATAAATATTCTTAATTTCAAGTTTTTCTATTTTTTTCCAGAAGGCAAAAGTAGTTGCATATCTTCCATATATTTGGTTATATTTTTTATAAATCTCTGCATATTTTTAATCGAGACAGTGCATATATATGCGCATATTTTTCAAATTTTCTTTGCATGTCACACTCTTAACCTATTTGTCTTAGTAACTTTTTGTAACTACATATCTAGACGGAGATCAATTTTAGAAGTACATTCATGAAATTTTGGAAATCAAAGGCCACTTTGTGTTGTTACGTTTACTGAACAGAGTATAAGTAAATAATCTTTACTTAGGCCAGTATATGTATATTTTCTAGAAACCTAAGTCATACAAAATGCAAGATAAACATACTGTTTTAAATAACAGTTTAATTATTATACACATGAAAACGGTATATTACTATGAGATGCAAGAGTTTATTTAGCTTCCAGAAAAAACCATCCAAAACAGAAAAATAACCAATAATTTATCAACAGTGCGAGACATGAATGGTCCTCGACACCGAAATGTAAAAGAGGCAATAGATCATGAATGAATGAATAAAAAGGTTAGATAATTTTGAGCACGGCCTTCTGGATCATCATGCCTGCCTGTTCATTTGCAAGCTTTTCGAGTGATCTGCCTGGCGCTAGTTACCCAGGGACTTGGAAGAGTTGGTTCACCGTTTAAACTGCAGATAGCTCAGCTGGCGCGGCGCATTCAACAAAATGTTTTCAATTTTATCTTTTCGCACGCACAGAATGCTTGATTTTTGAGCGCAAGAACAATTTACAAACGCCATCATATTGATATAAAATTTTGACGTTTCTACGTACACATTTTCGTTCATTGCAAATTTAGTTTGTTGCTTCTGTGAAAATCCATTTTGTAGGCTCAACTTGAAAAATAGAAACACAAAACGGTTCTTTTTAGAACCACAATATGCAAAATTAAGAATATTTCTTCTGCGGGTGATACGCTAGTTTCAATTAAGAAGTCTTTTAAATGCAAAAAAATAATTTTATTAAAGAATATACAGAACTAATGTAAAACTAACCTAATTTAACGTTTCAGTCACAGAACAATA
Source organism: Agriotes lineatus (assembly GCA_940337035.1). Classification (NCBI taxonomy): domain Eukaryota; kingdom Metazoa; phylum Arthropoda; class Insecta; order Coleoptera; family Elateridae; genus Agriotes; species Agriotes lineatus. The sequence continues at coordinate 108,092,157 of OW679200.1, read as the reverse complement.
ACCCAGTCAACAAACCAAAAGTGACAGATAAAAGCTAAGTTTCAAACCACTGGCGTGGTTCTGAACTTCAATCCGTGGATAGGCCGAGTCACAACTTTGTAATGCTATTTTTCGAAAATGAACAGGCCGGTGAGAGCCGGCAGGCACGTTGATCCAGAAAGCTGTGCTTTTGAGTGACTGAAGTTTTTTATGACTGTTAACAATCGCTTCCCATGTTAAAGTGACAAACACAAAGCAACCACTAATAGAGCGATTTCTCCCACAGTAAGCTTGTATAAAAGTTTCAGCGCCCTACAACAGGTGGGCCAGAAACTATATCAGCAATGCGGCAAAATTTAAATACGTCATTACTACGATATTTGGATTAATCAAGAATATGCCATCAGCATCAATAGAAATTTTGCATATACATAAATTGCCTTCATCGGAATCTCGATTTTAAAGTTTTAAACCGCATAAATCGTAATATGCAAAATGTTTAGAGGTTCTGAAATATTTGGAATAACAAATATATTTTAAAATTGATTAAGTAATTCAAATAGCAATATTGTTTAATAAGTATTGTCAATCTTACAATAGTCGTGCTCAATTGTAACAATGTACTTTGGTTCAAAATGCTTTTCACGCATTTTAAATGATTTGTCGGTGTCAGTTTGACGTATGAGTTTACTATTAATTTACGCACTTTTCAAAAAGTGGACAGGTGACACCAGCGCCTACTGACGGGTGGGCCAATCTCTAACAATTATTTGATTTGACAGATGCATTCAGAAAAGGTTTCTATTAGATTTTTTTATGCCTTTGGGAAATTTGTGTCTCTTACACTAAATCGGCACAATTTGAAACAACACTTTTTCACACACCGATCCATCATTAATTATAGTTTCGTCCACAACCTTACCGAGCGGCGACACTAGCGCCTTCCGACGGGTGGGCCAGTTCCTAACAATTATTTGACAGGTGCATTTAAGAAACTTCTCTATTAGTGGTTGCTTTGTGGTGACAATTATTTGACAGGTGCATTTAAGAAACTTCTCTATTAGTGGTTGCTTTGTGGTGACAATTGTTTAAATTCATACCTGAAGCTTGTGACGTAAATCTACAGAATCAGAAAAAACATCTTGTCGCTATTCCATCAAATGCTACACTTGAAGTTCTGTCAAGGTTCTAAAAGAAAAAATCATATTACTAATGCTTGCTGTTCATTTACTTATTGAAATATTATTAGGCATTTACGAATATTGTACTGTTATACAGTGCGTTTGGCGGAATATGCAACACAAAGAACTTAAATTTGTTACAAATTCAAATTAAATGGAACTGTAAGCAAAAACGAACCACGAATTATATTTATAGTCAAAATTGAGGTATCTACTTCGGTAAATAACTTGAGTAGAACGATGTAAATGAATGCATTTTATTCAAGCAGAGGGACCGATTTGACAAAGCATCGCTGCGCAGCACAGACCATGTAAAGGAAACGTTCATCCTTATCAGAATCTATTACTGGCGTTTCCCTTGATTGCATATGCCGGCAGCCACACTATGTAATGATACATACCAGCTACGCCGCCTGTATGCAAAAGCTTGCCAATTTTAGATTATGTTACCGATACTATCCTGCAAGTAGGGTCTGAATGCCTTTACACAAACTCCTGTAACGATAGATCATCTCACCAACGATTGGCAAATGGTAAATATATCGCGGTTTAATTTTCGCAAATATCTAATTTCACCAACAACAGATGATTGATAACGCAGAACGATGCCTCTATTTACATCTAGTTTGATAACAAGAATGGAATCAAACTTTTGCGCATGCGCAGTAGATCTAGCGAAAGAAGTGATCAGCGATTCCAAAACAATAATCTACAATCCGAAGTGGCACTGGTGTTCTCGTTGCGACTTCGTTAAGGCCGTTTTACTTTAAGCAATTCTCTTGCAACGCAATGCAATGTAAGACAGAAACGGTAGTAAACGCATGCGCCAAGGCAATCTTTACAATCAGCTGATGCAAGACTAAACGATTACTGCCGGCTCTAATTTGGTTGCAATTCTAGTATTTTTTTTAGTAAAAAAACTTGTTACCAACCATTCAAATTGAAAGTAGCAGGTATTGTTTTGTGGTAGCAGTGAACCGTATATTTTTATTTCTATATGGCTAGTAGGGTCTGAGAACGGGCGAAAACATTACGGCGCCGACATAGTCTCACTCTGAACACTACGCGTCTCGTGCGCATGCCTGAGAATTCGAACTCCGCCTTTAAAAGCGAATTTTATGGTGCTATTCTGTAAGAAAAAATGTAACGCTATAGCGCTATATCTCTTTAAGCTATAGACTATAAGTTAATTCAAATTCTATTAGGAAATATTTCTCTATACCTAATATTCCATAAGCTAAAGCCTCTGTAAAGTTATGGCGAGAAAATAACCGACCATAAAGACGTGTATAGCTACTGTAACGATATGTTGTCATGGTAACAATGTCAGTCCTCCAGTGTTAGATGTTTTGTTTTCTTATAATTATTGGAATTTTGTAGTTTACAACAGAATTTATTGTGGTTTACAATAGATAAATAATTATGAATTACAACAATATTGCACCAATTGCAATATATCTGTTGTTAAATGAAGAAGAAAGAAGGTAAGGTACTATTGTAGTAATATTTTTGAGAAAATCTTAACATTTTGTTTCAGAAATTACATGAGACTTCATAGAAGACATCTTAGGGATGTACTAAATCCCTTTGAGATGCCAGAAAAAGAGTTTCAAGACAATTTCAGACTGTACAAGGAATTAACCAGAGATTTAATTGATTGGTTAAGTCCACATGCCACCGCAAGTGTTAGATGTACGCGTTTACCATTTTATTTAAGAGTATGTAAAATTTTAAGGAATGATGTTGATAAATATAATAAAATTACTATTTAAAGGTTCTAGCTACTTTACATTTTTTGGCCAAGGGTTCCTATCAGCACGCAGTAGGTGGATGTTCCTGGATAGCAATGAGTCAACCGTGTATAAGTCGTTCTATCGCAGAAATCTCTAGGCTTATTGTAGAGGTGTTGATGCCCGAATGGATAAAATTCCCTACTACGCCAGAACAGAAAGCAAAAGTAAAACAAAAATTTTACGAAAAATTTAACTTCCGAGGGGTTCTGGGTTGTATTGATGGCTCACATGTCGCTATAGTTTGCCCACCAATCACTGATAATGAGCATCCTCCTCACGTCTACATAAATAGAAAAGGATTTTACAGTCTCAATGTAATGATGGTTGGTGATTCGGAAAGAAGAATTTTAGCGTGTGATGCACGATTTCCCGGATCAGTACACGACTCAGCCATATGGAGGATCCAGCATCTTCGAAACTATTTAAGAGAAGAACATGATAACGGAGACACCACATCTATATTAATCGGCGATAGTGGGTATGGTCTTGAACCTTGGCTGTTTACGCCTTTTTCTGTTGTTGTCAATGGCACGCCGGAGGCTAGATTTAATCAACTCTTACGATCAACAAGGAACGTAATAGAAAGAATTTTTGGCATTTTAAAAGGACGTTGGCGAGCTTTGCTGCAGCATAGAGTCTTACATTATCAACCTGCAGATGCAGCATTTCTGGTATATGCTAGTGCTGTTCTTCACAACATCGCAATTTGGGCAAACATCGAGTTTGATGAAGACAACATAGCCTACGATGTTGATAACTTTGATGAAAATGTCAACGGTGGAAACTATGACGCAAACTTATTGCGACAAGGGAGACTTGCCAGGGAAAATTATATTAGGCGAAATAATGTTTAACGTAAATATAATTAGTTTGTGGGCGAAACTTTTTTTATTAACATTAATTTACAACTTTATAATTAAGAAAACTTGGCTAATGTTTGGTATAGTAGACCACTACAGACACGCATGCATTGACCAGTAATCCTCAAAATATACTTTTAGCTTTTTTCCAGCAAGGTGAGAATTTAACAATACGAGGTCTGACGAGGTAGTTCAAAGATGCTGTGTGTCCTTCTAGCTTTTTTAGGTTAGTTGCAACCTTGATTTTTTAAATTGCGATATAAATTTAGGATCCACCTCTTATTGTCCTATAATAGGAGTCACGGGTTGTTCAATACTCACAGTAATGTGAGGCTGTAGATTGAGAAACGCTGCAAAACTACTATGTTATTGCGCATGTCTGAGAAATGTAAAACGCAGTGGTTAGTAAACTAAACTTTTGCCGAAAACTCCAATTAAGCATTTCATTAAACAATAAAAGTTGCAACTATAAAAATATGTAGGTATATTAAAATGGTAATTCTATATTAAAGGAAAAAGTGGGATTCTCAAATTTATATTTCGCCACCTCAAATTTAAACTTAGCGACCTCCAATTTCAACTTTTTTTCTTCTAGTTTTAGGTGCTCTTGGTTCTTATTATTCTTTCTATACTCCAAAAGTAATTCTTCACCTATCATTTTTACAGACCGGCTTTCCTTTATAGGCCGATTTTTTGCTGCTCTTCTGCATGTTCTTGTTTCAGTTATTTCCTTTCCATTATTTTTTTCGCTCGGATAAACTCGATTTTTTGGTTCCGGAAAATTTTCTTCTTCAAATACTCGCAGGGTTTTATCGATTTCCGATTGTAGAGAAGTCGCCTGTACCAGATCACTTTCAGGTGTTGGTGTTAAGCACGAGGATTTTTCAGGAACCGCTTCCAAATATAATTGTAAACCCCCCACTACTGGGACTTGAGATGATCCTGTTACAGCAACTTTTCCCCATGCTGCAAGTCCTCTGTCCTCTTGTGGAGTTAATTTTATACTATCCCCTTCACCACCACCAGTTTTCATTCGATTTTCCACAATTCGTCTGTATTTAGCTCTGGTATTGTTTTTCCAGTCGTTAAATCTCTACAAATTATTATTTACTATATGCTTTGATGAAATAAATTGTTCATACATCCTTTCATCCATTCTTTAGTTGATAATACGGGTCCACTATCGCAAGAATTTAATTTTTTTGCGAGATTTTCCCAACTGGTTTCAATGTAGTCTGGAGAAATAGATGGTTCAAAGTATGTGTACGTAATGTCTCATCACATTCCATTAGTTTCAAATATTCTTCAGTTTGGTCACTACTGGGTATTGGCACTCCTTTTTCGTTTTCTTTTAACATCATTCACTTCCATTGCTATTTCAAACGTCAAACACTTCTGTCAGAAACTTTAACCATTATTTGACGTTTAAAAACTCAGTGCCTGCTTGAAAAAACTGTGCACTTTGGCCACGGCCTGCTGAATTGTGTGACAAACGTCAAGTGACATTTGTCACACAATTCAGCAGGCCGTGCTTTGGCAATTACTGTCCTTTAACTCAAATGTTTACAGAGGCGCTTAGAGAATACAACTTTTATTATGATTCTATAAAGACTTTAAGGTATCAACTTACAGAGCTCTATTAGCTATAGAATGTAACATGTTATAGACTTCAACAGATTTTTAGAGAATAAGCATATTAAGCTTGACCGTGAGGTTCACTTTCCCACCTCGCTGAACGACGCTTGCGCAAGTGTTTAGAAGAGTTGGTTGTCTGTCTCACTTACGGCGTAACCTCCCCACTTACAGGCGTTAGCAATATAGTAGCATTAAATAAACTGGACCTACCTATAAATAAAGAGGAGCGGCTAAAGTTAGGACGACGTACCAACGTTGCCAGTTCGTGCACTGATGGATAAAGCGGGAAACTTAAACTTTCAAATAATATGTTTTAAATTACAATACGTATATAAACTCCAAAATTTACCGTAACAGCAAATGTTATGATTACTCATATATTCTCCAAAATTTACTAAACTATATTTAATTTAATTTTCTTTTAGAGAAGCCAAATGACATATTATTTATACATTTTATATTTTTTATTAACAAAAATTTAGATATAATATAATTATTAATTTAAATAATTATTAATGTAAATATTAAAAAATAATACACAAAATATTTTTTCCTAATTATTCACCCATATAAATGATCATTTCCAGGATCCTTACGTATAATTTCTGAATGCGTGCCATGTAGATTTTCTGTAATTAGCCGAGTTTCTTCAATATTGGGTTTCCGGCTACAGTTTCTGTTCTTATTTTGTTTGCGTGTTGAATGAAAAGAGGCCTGTTTTCGAATTTTCTTATTAGCTGGCTCTCCAACATGCTCTGTTTTCAATCAAAGTTTTCTTATAGTGGAGTAGATCTGGCGAAAAAAAAAAAACGAAAAACGAACTCTCTCTGTTCAAAAATTTTTGTTTGTGATTTTATAGAGTCGGGGTCCCTTTTTCAGATGATCCACTATGGGAAGACTACCGGAGGTGTAAAAGGGGGGGAAAATTGCCGTTCAAAGATATGGGGAAGCGGGTTTTTTGCGAATAACTCGCTGAGTTTTATCCCGATCGGAACAGTTTATATGAGATGAAATAAAGGGCTCGCAAATACAAACAAAATGAACTTAGTTGGTCGAAATCGTCCCAGCGGTTCGCGAGGGGTAATCACAGTCAAAATAGTTTATCCAAATTTCAAGTCCCACTAGGTCAATTAGGAGGGAGGGGGACGGAAAACAATAAAAAACTTTGATCGGGGCGAACTTTTTTATTTATTGGCCGATCCGGGTCATCCAAACTGGAAAATCTTTGTTAATTCTTTCGCTACAAAATGAGTTGAGGGTGACCAAGATTTTCGCGAAAATGGGGAAATGGCTGGCAATTTTTCGATTTAAAAAACCTTATTTCTTCATTTTCGCGATGAAGGAGTGGAGTAGGACATATTTTTTTTCTGACTCAGGTTGAAATTGTTTTTTCCCTTAAAAATAAGCCCTGCAAGAATCTGGTAAGACAATTATTCAGGGAGGAAGAGAGGTGAACGCGTTTTGGCCTGTAGAAGGGCAAGGAATAGGGCTAGCGACTTTGGGCAGGGCTCATTCTCCAGGGTAATAAATTCCCTTTCATGGTTTTTTATCGCGAAGCGCTACCTCGATCAGGGGCTGCACGCGCGCGTGATATGTTTATCACGGCGAGCGCGAGATGCCGGCGGCAGAGCCTAGCGCTCCTCTCCTCTTTCTACTCTCTTACAATACATATTCACGCTCATCTCGTCTGTGTGTACCGGTGAGCGGGAACTCCTGATAAACATATCACGTGTGCGTGCAGCCCTTGATTAAGATAGCGCTTCGCGATAAAAAAACCATGAAAGGGAATTGATTACCCTTGAGAATGAGCCCTGCCCAAAGTCGCTAGCCCTATCCCTTGCCATTCTACAGAGCAAAACGCGTCTACCTCTCTCCCTCCCTTAATAATTGTCCTACCGGATTCCTAGGGGGCTCATTTTCAAGTGGAAAAAAAATCAATCCAGTGACAGAAAAAAGTTGTCTCCTACTCCACTCCTTCATCGCGAAAATGGAGAAATAAAGTTTTCGAAATCGGAAAATTGCCAGCCATTTTCCCATTTTCGCGAAAATCTTGGTCGCCCCCGACTCATCTTGTAGCAAAAAAATTAACGAAGATTTTTCAGTTTGGAATACCCGGATCGGCCAATAAATAAAAAAGTTGGCCCCGATCAAAGTTTTTTTATTGTTTTCCCTCCCCCCTCCCTTCCTAATTGACCTAGCGACTTGAAATTTGGACAAACTATTTTGATTGTGATTACCTAACAGAAAAAAAATATAAAGTCACTAGGTCTATATCTTCCCTGCGAAAAATGCGAACACGGCCCTCGGAAGGTTCTCGCCGGCGGCGAAATTCCGGGGCGCAGTTTTTCGACCTTCAAAACGTAATATCTCGCGAACAGCTGGACCGATTTCGACCAACCAAAGTTCATTTTGTTTGTATTGCGAGTCCTTTATTTCATCTCCTATAAACTGTTCCGATCGGGATAAAACTCAGCGAGTTATTCGCGAAAAACCCGTTTCCCTATATCTTTGAACGGTAATTTTCCCCCCCTTTGCACCTCCGGTAGTCCTTCCCATAGTGATCATCTGAAAGAGGGACCCCGACTCTATGAAATCACAAACAAAAATTTTTAAAACGAGAGAGTTCGTTTCCAAACCCAGATCTACTCCACTATTATTTCCATTTCACTAATGGGTTCAGCACTTTTTATATTCCCTAAATTAGTTTTAATTGTTCGTTGAATACTTTTTGGTTTTCATTTTTTGAACTAAAACTAAAACATAACCCTATAATTTCAATTTTAAAAACAAGTCTCGTGTGTGTCGTGTTTCTGTGCTCAGCGTTTCTTAAACTCGATCTGTTTCGTCATTTTCGTTTATTTTCTTTTATTTGAAAAGTTAAGATAATGGGGATAGTTTGTTTAGTTTGTGATAAGCTGCTTTCAAATCAAAGCAGCTTGAACAGACATCGTAAAGAAGTCCATGGTTTAGAAAGTTTCAATGTGGAGTACAATAGATATATTTTTAACTATAAATGTTTGGAAGAAAATTGTAATGCGTCTTTTATGGGAAGTGCTCGACTAAGAGTTCACTTAAAGGACAAACATATATCGACGATGAAGTAACTCAAATTGACTTTGTGTGTTATAATGGTAAATTTTTGAATAATGTATATTTTAGTCATAATATAATAATTAAAATTTTAGACTTTAAGAAGTGGCTATGTAATGAGGAAAAGAATGATGGCGTTCAGTTTTTTAAAGGAAGTGGGACAAAAATATCCAAAAATTCATTCCTTAAACGGAGTTACTTCTATTGTTTTCGTTGTGGTAAGTACTTAAAACAAATGTTTTCAATTAATGCCTAGTACTACTATCCATTCACAAAGCTCGTCAATTGTCAAAACGCTGTCAAGTGGTACCTTGTTTAAATTCTGTTTTGGAACTTCTGCTTGCTGAATTTGGTAGCACTGACATTTTTGAAATTTAAAAGATTGACTTATGTCACACTTTCTTGTAAAAAAATAATTTCCAAAATGGTTTAATTTTTGCATACTCTTCAATTGCAATGGAACAGAAACGAAAGAGGGTTTTATTATTGAAAAGGGAAAAAGGCCATATTTAATTATTATAAGGAAAAAACTTTGACACATTTAACATAACCTAACTTAAAATATTACTAGATATCAATAGATCCGAAGTACATATTCCAAAAAAACTATAATTTCCAGATATACTCCATTCACTATGGTCCCGGATTGTGAAAAATGACGTTTTATGGTAGCACTGTTGAATTTTGATTGTTTTTTTTGTCACCACTAGGTTGGACAACGCAAAAGCGTAATTTTGAAAATTTGCGTTTTTGTTACCTGGCAACTTTTATTTATTTTTGCTTAAGTCAGTGCAAAATATAACCTATAATTTATAGTTTTGACATTAGTAGCTCAATTAATTGTTTCTAGTTACCCATAGCTTGACCTAAAAGTATTAACCATGATATAAAGAATTGTTTTTAATTGGATTTTGACATTGACAATCCGGGACTATAGTGAATAGAGTATACAATCAGCAAATATTTTAAAAAATTGACATTGACGGTTTACGAGTTTTGTGAATGGATAATACCTAATTTAAAGAAGTGTTTTAGATTATTCAAATTTTAATTATTCTTATTTTAGCCGTTAAAGTGGTGTGATCCCTCTAAAATTAGTATTTTGTAGGACATCGACCTGAAGTCTTAGAAAATCCTCAACGTTTCCCAAAATCTGGAGTATCATGTAAGACTGACAAACATTGTACTAGTACTATCATAGTTAATGAAGACAGCAATACTGGAAAATGTGTAAAATATTATAAGAGACATTATGGACATGACACAAGAAATTAAATACCTCCGAGTGAATAAACTGGATAAGGAAGTTATAGCTTCAAAATTAATTTTGGGCATTCCAGCATCAAAGTATGTTTTTAATTATTATTATTACCTATTATTATTGTTATTATTATTTTGTTTTTTTTATTTCTTTAAGGATCTTAAATACAGCCAGAGAAACAGTAGGTGACACTCTTGATAGAACGAATATGATAACTAGAAAGGATATTCAAAATATTGCCACAGAATATAATATTAATCTACAAGATGGGTGCAGACATGCAGATGATGCAACCAGTGTGGATATGTGGGTAAATCAATGCTTGGAAAGTGAAAACAATCCTGTATTATATTATAAAAAACAGGGAGAGATATGTTCTGAACTTAATTTATTAAAACAGGATTTTTGCCTAATTATTATGGACAAAGTTCAGTCAGATATTTTAAAAAACTTTGGATCTAAATTTATTGCCATAGATAGCACTCATGGTATGAATGCATATGATTTTGAACTCACTACAATTTTAAGTGTTGATGAGTTTCACGAAGGTATGCCTTTGGCATTTATGTTTTCAAATAGAAAGGACTCTTTTATTAATCAAGTTTTCTTTCAAAAAATAAAAGATAATTTGGGCACTATACAAACTGACATATTTATGTCTGATATAACAAACGTCTTTTTTAATCCATGGGAAAGTATTATGACTCGTCCAACTAAGCAACTTTTTTGTTCCTGGCACGTTGATCGTGCTTGGCAGTCTAATTTATCAAAAATTAATATTCCTGAAAAAAGAGAGTGGGTATATAAAACATTAAAGTGTTTGCAAACACTTCTAGATGTACAAAAATTTCAAGAGGGCCTAACACACTTTTTAAATGTTCTTAATGATGAGACAACATTAAAATTTAGGGAATATTTTATTAAATATTATGCAACCATTTGTGACAAATGGGCTTATTGTTTTAGGACAAAATCAGTTGCAAATACTAATATGCATCTGGAAAGTATGCATAAAACACTTAAATATTATTATTTGCAAGGAAAAAAGATAAAACGTCTGGACAAGACAATTCACGTTTTAATGGAGTTCCTTAAAAATAAAAAATTTGAAAGAATCATAAAACTAACCAAAGGAAATCCCTCATCCCTAATTAATAATATACGTTCTAGGCATCGTGTAGCCATATCTGCTACATTTAGTGTAGAATCAGTTGGTATGAATGTTTTTGCAATCACCAATAATTCTAGTAATAATAAACATACGGTAGTTCAAAATATCTTTGATGGAAAAACGTGTTGCCCAATAATTTGCTCAATGTGTCACATTTGTTTGCATACATTTTGTCATAGTAGGACTAGTAACATTGTATAACTTATGATTAGCTGTATAATAAATAACCATTAGAATATAATGCAATGTACTTGAGTCATAAATAAATAGTGTTGGTTATGACATGGTGCCGAAACCCGCGCGATAATAATAAACAAAAAACCTCGTAAAAAGAGTGTTTCAGGTGAAAACAAAGTCGCAGTAGTAGGCAACAATGGGCGACGAAGATACTACAACAGGAATTCGACCCCCGAAGTCACTCGAAATCGCCAGCGAAGTGGATATGGAAGATGTGGCTACAACAATTCAACTGGTATGCTACAGCTACAGGTTTGGCCAAAAAACCCGCAGAAATACAATGCGCTATATTCATGTCAACGATAGGGAAGGATGCAGCAGTAATTTACAACACGTTCAACTTAACAGACGAGGAGGCAAAGAACTTGAAAACTATACAAGGTAAGTTCGAAAAACACTTTGTTCCCACTGTAAATGTAACGTATGAGCGATACATATTTAATAAAGCACAGCAAGCCCCCGACGAATCGTTTGACGAATTCTTAACATCGTTAAGACACAAAATTAAAAATCTGGTGTGATACACTCACACAACTTCCTTTTACAGTGATCTTATAATTAGTTAAATATTTCATTTTTAATTTTTAAGCATTTGTCAAAAATTTTCAAAAATTACGAATTCTACAAAAACGGTACAAAATAGAGCGTTAGTTGAAGAGACAAATTTTCTCTAAAATCTTAAGCAGAATTCAAAAATGTAATAATATACCGGGTGTTCTATTTAAAATAGGAGTTAATAAAAAAAATAGAAAAAAAAACAAAAGAAACCCACTTTAGAAGTATTCAACTGGAAAATCACCTATCTCACGTTAATGCACATTAAAAATGTAATAAAAATGTAAAGTCTGAAAAAAATCGTTAGAGCCGTTTTTGAAAAAATCGAAAAAAACTAAAAAATCACAAGAGTAAACACCTACTTCCGGTTATGCGATTTTTTTAAAAAGCTTGCTGTCTCATCTACATAGTACACAAAACTTATATATGAAGTTTCAACGCCATACCTCTTTTCGTTTTTGAGATATTCTGTTCACAGACACACAGACAGACAGACACACAGACAGACAGACAGACAGACACACAGACCAATGAAAAAAAATATGTTTTTTGGGATCAGGGGACTCTAAAACGTGAAGATCTGTTGAAAACTCAATTTCGAATTTTTGGGGGTGAATCCAATACTTCCTTTACGGTAAAAGGAAGTAAAATTGCAATTATGGTGACCTAGAAAACAGCTTACTATGCGACAGAATAGTTTGTGGTATACACAGCGACGCTCTAAGATCAAGATTACTTGAAGAAAGCAATATTCAGCTAGAAAAAGCAATAAGTATCTGCAGAGCCAACGAACAGGCCCGCAAACAATTAAGTAAGATAAAAGAACAGCATGAAACAGCTCAAGTGGACGCAGTAAAATTCAAGAATAAAGCTAACAACTAGCAAACCATACAAACCAAACAAGAACATGAAGAATATGAATGCAAACGGTGTGGCACAAAACATGGGAGAAAATCATGTCCGGCTTATCAGAAGAAATGCAAAAGATGTCACAACAAAAACCATTTTACTAGCATGTGTAGGGTAAAAGAAATAAAAACGGTACAGATGGCAGCTTCAGAAGACAACAGCGATGAAGATGTTTTATATATCTCAGCACTACAGGCAGAAAATGAAGCTACAGATTGGTTTGAAACGCTAACACTACCAAAGAATAAGAAGGTCAAATTCAAACTAGATTCCGGAGCTCAATGCAACGTCATCTCGGAAAGCACAGCACAAGCCGCTGGCCTGCAAATATACCCCTCAAAGGTAAAACAACTAGTATCGTACTCAAATCATGCTCTTAATGTTTTAGGTGAAAGTTTGGTAAAAATTAAAACTAAACGTCATAATGAACCTATCAAAATAATAGTAGTAGATCAAAAAGTACAACCAGTGTTAGGTAAGGACAGTTGTGTAAGTTTAGGCCTAATACAAAGACTAGACATGGTAAACATACAATCGCACTTAATATTTAAAGGCATAGGATGCTTGAAAGGTTTTGAGTATGAAATAGACCTAATTGAAAATCCAAAGTTAACAATAAGTCCAGCGCGTAGGATGCCGCATGGGATAAGAACTGAAGTCAAGAAAGAATTGGATCTGATGACCAATATGAGAATCATCGAGCCAATCAACGAACCAACTCCAGCAGTATCTCCGATGGTAATAGTAAAGCAAAAGGGTAAGTTGCGAATCTGCATAGATCCCTCGGAAATAAATAAAAACTTAAAACGAAGGCATTACCCATTGCAAACAATTGAAGAGATAACAACAAGGATTGATGGTTCAAAATGGTTTACAGTATTAGATTGCAGGAAAGGATTCTGGCAAATTAAAGTCACAGACAGGACAGCCAAATACCTTACTTTTGCAACACCATGGGGACGTTATAAATGCTTAAGAATCCCATTTGGACTCGACTCAGCACCCGAAATTTATCAACAAATAATGTGTAAAATAATCGGGAATACAAAAGGAGTTGAATGTTCAATGGACGACGTACTAATACATGCAGCAACAAAAGAAGAACTAGATCAATTAACAAATAATGTCATTAGAATGCTAAATGAGAAAGGATTAAAATTAAATAAAGAAAAATGCCAATTTTCCAAAACACAAATCAGGTTTTTGGGTCATCTGTTAACCGCAGAAGGAATACTACCAGAACCACAGAAATTCGAAGCAATTGACAGGTTGAAAACACCAACAAACGTCAAAGAACTACAAAGACTCCTTGGAATGGTAACATACCTATCCAAATTTATACCAAATTTGGCAGAAATTACAGCCCCACTCAGAATATTACTCGAAAAAGGAAGTGAATGGGTATGGGACACACAACAAGAAACTGCAACACAAAAGATTAGAGAACTGCTTAAAAAACCTAGGTTACTACAATCCTAAACGGTCAGTAACTTTATCAGTGGATGCGAGCATCACGGCAGTAGGAGCAGTATTACTACAGGAACACAAACCAATAGCCTATAGTGCAAAATCGTTAACCAAATCCCAGATTAATTATAGCCAGCTAGAAAAAGAATGGATGCAAAAAATTCCATGAGTACATTTGGGGTCAAAAATTAGAAATTGAAACAGATCACAAACCACTTGAAACCATATTTAAAAAATCTATTTACGAAGCTCCACCAAGACTGCAGCGAATACTATTTGAGGTCATGCCCTACAATCCGATAGTTAAGTATAAAAAAGGAACTGAACTGTATATAGCAGACACCTTAAGTAGAGATTGCCAGCAAAATACTGAAAACGAAGATGAAGCAACCCTACAAATACATGTCGTCATACCAATGTCCACAGATAAACTACAACAAACTAAACAAGCTATAAAGAATAGCAAGGAACTTCAAATGCTAAAAAACACAATTCTAAATGGTTGGCCTACTGGGAAATCAGAAATACCACCTGAAATTCAAAAATATGCCAATTATAAAGAGCAGCTGTCGTACCATAATGGTTTACTATTCAAAAATAGCAGAATTCTAATACCAGAAGCTATGAAACCTGAAATCCTAAAATACAGTCACCTAGCACACAAAGGAGTACAGGGAACATTACATATTGCAAGAGAAAGTGTTTTCTGGCCCAAAATGTCAGAAGATATACGAAACTATGTGGCCAGCTGCGCTACCTGCAACAAGAAACAAAAAGACAACATAAAGGAACCAATATTACCACAACCAATACCAGAACACCCGTGGTCACCGGTAGCCTCGGATTTATTCCACCTAAAAGGAAAAGACTACATAATAATTGCGGATAGTTACTCAGGATTTTTCGACTTCCAACAACTGCCCAACCTAAATAGCAAAACTATAATAGACATACTAAAAAAATGGTTCTCCGTTTATGGAATACCAGAAGTATTAGCTACTGATAACGGAAGACAATACACCTCCGAGGAATTCAAAAAATTCACCACCGAATGGCAATTTCATCATCGTTTATCAAGCCCATGGTTCCCCAGATCCAATGGACTGGCTGAACGTTATGTACAGGAAGCAAAGAACTTAATCGATAAATGCAACGAAGAACGCTCTGATATATACCTAGCACTACTACATCACAGGAACACTCCTCGTGACAACCTCGGGTCACCAGTCCAACGACTAATGAGTCGAAGAACAAAAACCCTGTTGCCTACTACTGATGATCAGTTAAAACCTAAAATAAACAAAAACGTTATCAAAGAACTCAATCGTCTTAAAAATAGTGAAAAATATTATGCAGACAAAAGTTCAAAACCAAGTGATAAATTCAAACGTGGTGACAATGTACTTTAACGTAATAATAAAAAAGAGTGGTTACCGGCAAAAATTATACATCAAACGCCCGAACCAAGGTCATTTGTGATAGAGACACCCGATGGAGCCACATACAGAAGAAATACGTGGTTCCTCAAACACCACAAAGAAGCCACCCCTGAAAAAGAAGTATTCGATACACCCCTCCTATCGATACCCACCAGTCAGCAGCCTACACCTAGAGAGGAAGAACAAAGAGCCCCTGAGAGTAAAGAACACCCAATAGAAGAAAACAAAGAAGTGATCCAGATTCCTTGCCAGGAGACAGCGACTACAGAGGACGAAGAAAAGGCAGAGAAGAGTGAAACGGCCAGGCTCAACAGCAAGGGAAGAAAAATTAAAACGCCAAAGAGACTGAATTTATAAAAAGAAGGGAGATGTCATAGTAGGACTAGTAACATTGTATAACTTATGATTAGCTGTATAATAAATAACCATTAGAATATAATGCAATGTACTAGAGTCATAAATAAATAGTGTTGGTTATGACAGTCATCAATTGCAATTTTATTGCGGCACCTTACTGATGCTGAGCCAAGAAAAAGAGAGTTGGGGAAAAGGGCTGACAACTCTACCAACATAGAAGTAATGCTGCTACGACACCTCAAACCTCGGAAAAGACAGTCTTCTTAATGACGAACCAAGTCGCGATTAAGGCAGCGATGCAAGGAACGTGATGTATATTTAGGAAAGTGGAATGTTAGAAGTGGTTACTATCAAGTGGTAGTAATCCAGCTGTAACTAAGGAAATTTAAAAATATAAAATAAAAATAATAGAAACGAACTGGACTAAAAGTGGAGTTCAAAGAAAGAACCTAAAGGTGTTTAAACATGAAAACTCAAGGGAAAAACATGAATTGCGAATTGCATTTATTCTCAATAAGCCACCGAGTGAACATCGGGTGATTGACTTCCAAGCAATACATGGTTGGGCCCGATTAGAATCAAGATGTAGAAATGTAACCTGACAATAAGCAACGTGCATGCTCCCATGGAGGAAACAGATGAATCAATTTTTCTGGGTTTTTAAAACAACAAGTAGATTGTACTAAGAGATCTCACTGCAAACGTAGGCATAAGAGAAGTTTTTAAACAGACAATAGAAAATCATAATCCCCATTTGCAAGTAGCAATAATGCAGAGCGTTTGGTAAACTTCGCAACATTAAAGGATATGATCATATGTTTCCTTCACAAGGTGATACTTCAAATAACATGATTCTCACAAGACAAAAAACCAAATAAATTAGCTATGTACTTGTCAACTCAAAGATTTTTTGTCGCTTGCTACAAGAAAGAAGCTATAGAGAGGTAGAATGCACCTCAGATTATTATCTAGTCGAAGTCAAACTTAGGAAAGCCGGCCTCGGTAGCTCATCTTGGCTTGGATCTAAGCGTCGCGAGTTCCATTCCGGTCCTGATGAGGTTTTTAAAAATTAAAAATGCGGATAAAGGGATGTGGGTCTTATGTTACTACGATGTGTAGCATGAAAAAAATTCCTTGCTAGGGTTGGAAAATTCTAAGTAGCAATCGGACCAGAAAGCTTTGGAAGTGTAGAAATGAAAACTGCTAAAAAACATTAGATAGACGAAACGGGAATCTGGCTTCCCTAACCTGGATTGTTTATTTTAATATATATCTACACTGTACTTGTATCTAACCGATTCGTTTGCAAGATTTTCATTCTAAGTAGGTTTAATTAATGGAATCTAATGTGACATATAATGCGCCCTGTTTTAACACATGAATCACTCAATTGAGTGTTCAGCGATTCAAAGAAATCAAACTCGGGCGTGAGGAAGTTGAAGTCAGTGCAGCCGGGCTGAACCCGAGATCGCACGTTTTTAATGGCTCTCAGTAAATTGTGCCTATAGCTAGCTAAATAAAAGTAGGCAGCAGTCCAGTGTTGGCACTTCAAGCAAGTAACAAGTAAGCCGTATGCTGAGTAAGTACGCAATTGCGCCGCAACCAAGGAGTTTCGTAACGCGGTCCACCAGAGCTTGAAGCCAGGTAACTCCACGAAGTATTCGTGAGAAAATTCTATACAACGAATCATTCAAGATTGATGACGTATTCCAATCACTTGGGTTCCAGCCCAATCTGCTACAGTGCAGTTTAAAGTCACGGGCTTAAGGTAACCCGATACAGGAAATGTTTGCAAGCTGAGCAATAGGCGTTAGCTCCAAGCTGTAGAGAGGTTTTGCAACCGTGAGGAAATGCGCATAATATACAATAAATACGTATGCGAAATAGTTTGCATGGGAAATTCAATTCGATTTCCACTTAATGCATGTAGGTTAGTGTATACTAAAGTAAAATCGTTCTGTCTTTTAATAATAATATACCGGTGGCTCCTTCATGGGGTGTTAGTGTCTCACTATTATTACATTATTATTATAATTTGTGTGAACAAATTGACTTTTCTTGTGCATATTATGTGGAGTCGATTTCAGCAATCAAGTTGCCGGCCAGCTTCCTGCTTTGGCAAATAATCCTTCGTAGCCACGACTTGAGGTAAATGAGTTTCATGTGTACTGAACTAGCTAGGTATATAACAAGAGCAAATAATTTAATTTAAATCAGGTAGCGGGTAGACACTCTCTACATTCCAGTAGAGATAAGTTTACTTCAGGGAAGCGACCCTGCCTACGTGAGCCTTGGTTTTCTCTTACCTCCTAGTACTGAGAGGAACCATGTCCTTCTTAACCCAAATCCATCTTACTCCATTTAATCCCTTCTATATCCTATCCTCAGGGAAGACTGATCCCTAGAGTCCAGAAAGACAGTCAGTCTAGGGGAAGAAAACCTCGAAATGAAATCACCTGGTCCTCCAAGTTGGGGGTTGGGCTTGGGCCAGCACCCCACGTCCCATAAAAAAGTAGTTATTAAACGCTAAATATCCCGTAAAGGAGCCTCGGAAACAACCGGACAGTCACAATAGAAGACGACAAACGCAACGAATGATGCATATAGCTACGTGGAATATACAGGGAGCGAGAAATAAAATGGAAGAAGTAATCAAAGAAATGGAACGAATGAAAGTCGATATCGCTGCACTAACAGAAACAAAAAAGAAAGGAAATGGAATAACTGATATAGGATCATACATTCATGTATTTAGTGGAGTACCGAAAGAGCAAAGAGCCAGAAGAGGGGTGTCATTAATTATAAAGAGAAAATTAAAACGTTTCATTACAAATTGGGAATACGTAGACGAAAGGATAATTACGTTAAACATGAACATCTATAAAACTAGAGTTACTATAATTGGAATCTATGCGTTAAATGATGATGCGCCAGATAATGAGAAAGATGAATTCTTCGAAAAGGTGAACACTATTATTGCTGATATCGGAAACACCAGGGAAATTATACTATTGGGAGACCTAAACGGTAGGGTTGGTAAAAAGAAAGGAAATAAAGTGGTTGGTGAATATGGTGAAGATACGGTAAATGATAACGGAACACGAATAATAGAGCTATGTGAACAAAATGATCTAAGAATTCTAAATGGACACTTTCAACACAAAGACCTACACAAATATACCTGGACTGAAGAAGCCCGACAGAGAAAATCTATAATAGATTATGCAATTATAAGACAAACGTCAAAAATAAAAGTACAAGATGTAAGAGTCTATCGGGGAGTAACATGTGGAAGCGACCATTACTTGTTAAGGACCAACATGATTTTTCCATACATAAACAAAAATAACAATACAAACACAGGTGATCAAATACATGAGAATGGAGATACAATAACATATTATAACATAGATAGCCTGGACAACGAAAGCACTCAATTTCTATATAAACGAAGATTGGACGAAAAACTTAGTACAATGAGTTTTAATACTATACAAGAACAATATGAACAAATGATACAATGCATTCATGAAGCAGCAAATGAGGCTATAGGAATAAAACCAAAACAAAAAAGGAAAAGTACCCCATATTGGTGGAATGACGACATAGAAAGAGAGATAAAGCTAAAGAGGGAATTATACCTACGATATGTACAAACGCAAAATCTACAAGACAAAATAAAATATAAGGAGTCACAGGCAAAAGTGAGGAGAATGATCACCAAAGGAAAGAATAGTACTTGGGAAAAAACATGTGATACAATAAATACATATATAGGAGGACGAAGGTGCACAGAGGCATGGAAAATTATTAAAAACATAAGAAGAAACAATAAAAGCATACCCTTATCCAACATAACACTAGACGAATGGGAAAATTACTTTCAAGATTTACTATCTGAAAATCGACCGGAATTCAACAAAACCGAAAATCCAAATATTGTTATACAAGGTTCACCGATTACTATAAACCAAGAACAAATAGAAAAAGCAATCAAACAACTAAAGCGTGGAAAAAGCGCTGGTCCCTCAAACATACCTTCCGAACTCCTCATATATGGCACTGAATTATTATACCGCAATATAACATACCTATTTAATCAGTATATAAATGGCGCAGAAGTTCCACCAGATTTCAAAATGGCATATATAACCACAATACATAAAAAGGGCACGAAAAACATATGCACAAACTATAGAGGACTATCTGTTACCAGCACTCTTAGTAGATTGTATGGACGGATTATAAAAGATAAATTAGAACAAGAATATCTACATATGGAAGAAGAAGAACAAGCTGGATTCCGATCAGGAAGATCAACCATTGACCACATATTTTGCCTCACACAGTTAGTAGAGAAAAAAATAGCGGTTGTTAACCAGGAGGTACATTTATTATTCATAGATCTGTCAAAGGCCTATGACAATATACCCATCGGGAAATTATGGGAAGCCTTAGAACGAACAGGAATTAGTGTCACAATAGTTAAAGCTATTCAAAACTTATACAAGGGATCCATATCAAAAATCAAGGTGGGACAACAAATAAGCAAAGGTTTTGAAGTCACAAAAGGCTTAAGACAAGGGTGTTTTATCTCTCCAAACTTATTTAAAATTTACATTCAACAAGCACTTAAAACCTGGAAACGAAAATGTGCAGGAATGGGTATGCCTATGGAAAATGATACAATATACTCTCTACAATTCGCGGATGACCAAGTTATACTGGCACAAGACTATGAAGACTTACAATATATGACGAGAAAACTCATAGAAGAATATACGAAATGGGGGTTAGAACTGAATATGACCAAAACTAAATACATGAACATCGGTGGTATAAAGAAAGACCTAGAATTAGAAAACAATATGGAAATTAAAATCTGCCACGAATATAAATATTTAGGGGTTAAAATTAAAGACGATGGAAGATGTGACGAAGAAATAAAAGAAAGAAACATTCAAGGAAGACAAGCAATATCAAGAATGAATTCGGTACTGTGGGATAAAACAATCACCAACAGGAAAAAGTCTTACATATATAATACAATTGTGAAAAGTATTACAACGTACGGTTCGGAGGTATGGCAAATAAATGAAAAGAACAAAAGAAAACTGCTAGCAACAGAAATGGACTTCTGGCGAAGGTCAGCAAGAATCTCAAGACTAGACCATGTCCGAAACGAAAGAATACGAGAAATAATGGAGGCCCCAATCACAATTATTGATGATATAAGAACCAGACAATTAATATGGTTTGGACACGTGCAGCGGATGAACCAAGAAAGACTCCCTAAGAAAATAATAGAGTGGAAGCCACCAGGAAGACGCAAAAGAGGAAGACCCAGACGTAGCTGGCGAGACGGAATAAATGAAGTGATAGAAGAAATGAACTTAGAGCAAGGACTATGGAACGAGAGAGATAGATGGAGACGGGAAATCGGAAGACGTCGTCAGACGTTATGAAACGATTAAATATATATAAATAATTTATAAAAATACTAAGGCCTACGAGACATCTCGTTTCAAGTCCCAACTTAGAGCCGTAAGATGGAAGGAATGGCAAAATATTGTTGAAAAAGCCATGGGCGTAGAAAACTCGCAGCGCTATCACATATAAGTAGGCTATATAACATCTCAAATACAGACAACCTCCATGCCCATTATTAAATTTCTTTAGTTGCTTATACAATTTTCTATTTTCAAGTGAATAAAACACGTAAAAACATTTATATATTTTAATTCTTATTTGAGAAGTGTTAGAAGCAAAGAAATTGTTCTAACTATACATACGAATGTAAAACATGAATACTTTATTTTATACACATAAAAATACTTAAGTGAACTATATAATCATTTTACACGAAAAATTTGTATATGAAGATACCACCAAGCATCAAACAACAGCAGAATTTGTTTTAAACAATAACCAAAATGAACAAATCCTTCTCCAATGTAAATAACAAACATTAAACGCAAAATCTTTGTATAATTACCAAGGCGCAAATTATGTTAATACGCTATTTTTAGTATAATGAAATAAGGAAGCACATCTTACTTAAATATTTTTTAAAACTTATCCATATCACAATACCATTTTGTTATTAACCAACTGTGATATTTAATTAAATAAAATAATGAATATACATAGATGTACTGCAATATACACGTACGTGCTTTGTTATTTGCTACACTAGACATCATAAATTAGTGTTACAATTTGAATTATATTCATACTCAACATGAGATTTTCATGTATGTTTGGACATGGGTACCAATAATAGTATATTATGTTATTAGGAGCAAAAGTTATACTTTATGTGGCGAGGCCGGACGGGTTATCTGCCGAGCTTGCGAGGCAGATAAGTACAGCCGAGCCACATAAAGATACTTTTGCTCCGAATAACATATAGTATTTTTTCTTCAAACGTTTTTATAACAAATCATTTACAATTTTGTGAACAAAATTCGAAGAAAATTACTTGATCTACTTGAGCGGCAGATAAAGTTGTGAGCGGCAGATAATAACTTTATCTGACGCTGACGAGCGGCAGATAAAGTCGTCAGCGGCAGATAATAACTTTATTTGCCGCTCGTCAGCGGCAGATAATATTATCTGCCGCTTGGCAATAAAGTGACAGTTTAGCATCATCAATCCAGCAGTATAATGCCTTATTTTACTGCCGTTTGAAGAAAAACTATTTTTTTGTGCTGCTTTCATTGGCGTAACTAAGATTTTTGGCTGAGGAGGGCCAGGCTCCCAACCAACTATATACCTATGAAGACATGAATTTAAGTACATAACTTTTTCGCATATATTTATTTGCATGTCCTTTGACCCTGTTATACGAGGGTAGCTCAGTAAATTTCTGCAATCTAATAAAACAAAAGTTTTCTAGCCAAAATTTGTTTTTATTATTGTTTCTCAAAATATTTGCCCTTAAACTCGCATTCGGTAAAACCAATTTTCAAAACAAATTCCACTCTTCTTGAGTCACTAGAGAAACAAGGTTTTTGAAGCTTTTCACAGCATCTTCGGGAGTTCAAAATCGCACACCACGCATTTATCCTTTAATGGAGGAAATAGAAAGTAATCGAAAGGTAATAGGTCGGAACTGTATGGAGGATAACTTCGCAATTTTAATCCGGAAGTCTCTAAAAGTTATTTTATTTGAAATCGGCAGTGAAGTACGCCGAAATCGTCATTAAAATACGAGAAATCGGCAGTGAAGTAATCCATTCTTTTACGACTTTTTTGTAGGTGGCGAGGCGACAGATAAACGTCAATCGACCGAACATAACCTACAAAAGTTGGTTAAAATGTTGTAATTTCACGATTCCTCGATTTCAAATAAAACATAGTGTACACCTCGGCACTGAAGTTCCTTTTTATCCCTCATGTGGTTTATTTGCCTTGGCCCTACGGGCCTCGGCAACTAAATCCACATTCGTGATAAAAAGTTATACTTCAGTGCCTTGGTATAGGTACAAACTACTATTGTTTGATATTAGGTACGACTAAAAGCATTGTCATGGTGCAGAACGATCTCATTCCTTGGGCGCTGTAAACGAGCTTTTGGAATAACGCCTGGCAGCCATACTGTTGTGTACCATTCTGCAGTAACCGTACGTCTATTTTCAAGCACGACAGTTGCGACAGGTCCTGATTTTAAGAAGAAGCAAGCAATCATTTTCTTACCAACTCTTCGATATCTCCTCATTTTAACTAGATTATGATTTGTTGGAAACGCCCATTGGGCAGTCTGTCGCTTAGATTCGAGTTCAAATGCATATATCCAGCTTTCGTCACCAGTTATGATGTAAACTGCTTTATATCTACCTTCATCATATTTCTTTTACCAATCCACATGCTGTTGTTGTGTTTCTATTAAACTGTGTGGTATCCACCCACAACAGACTTTTCTTACACCCAAATCATGTAAAATCTTGTTTATTGCAGTCATGCCAATGTCCAAGACGCTTTCAATAATTTTATACCTGACTCGATTGTCCTACTGAATCATTCTTCGCACAGCGTTTATGTTCGTATCGGTAACTGCAGAAATTGGTTCTCCTTCGCAAAAATCGTCACTAACTGAAACTCGTTAAAATTTAAATTTATTAAACCAACAATAGACAGTCCTCTGATGCGAAGACACTTGGTCCCCAAAGCAGCACGAAGTTATCCAAAACTTTCTTTCGCAGATATGGAACTTTTAAAGGCATAGTAAATTATGACTAAAATTTTCTCTCGTTATATTTATTTTTGCTGCACAACACTTATTTCAAAATTAACTATGTAATAAGTGTTGCAATGATCAAACTTAAATTTGGACTGTTAAACTAGAAAACACCAAACATATGAAATAATTGCAATAATATTTTTCTGTGCACATAAATTGGTTCTTTATTTATAGAAAACTTAAAGGAAACTAACTAAAATGGTGCACAAGTTGTTAAGCCATTTTGACGTCGGCAGTAATTTGAATTACATTTCACGCCTTTAGGGCCGTGTAGTTATATCGAAAACCTATTTTTAACTTTTTAGTCACAAACGCAAGCTCATTCCGTGCTCATTCGTTTCCGAGTACCCTGTATGTAGACGCGCTTGGATCTTTTGGAACACCCTTTTGAACGCGTGTGACTGCGAGGCCTCGCGCTCTCTTTGTCACCGGAACGTATTTGTTTTATTGGGCGCATCGCCATTGACTGTCGAGAGTCACGTGGTAACGCCGTTTTGGCTCACGCCACTTCCGGCGTCGTAACGCTTCTTGCTTGGCAGTTGATCTCAGGCCGCTGAAGAGAACAGTTAGTTATTGTGTTACCGTGGGAGGCGCTCTCTTGCGTCTCGGCGCTTGAGGGCGCCTGCCGTTGGTTGTTTGTGTCGTTGCCGCGAAGGCTAGTTGTGTTTCCCGTGGGTATAGGTCGTGAAAAGGAGTGGTTCTTTGATTCCTACAAGTTGTTGGGGACTCGCTGCAGGACGTGAATAATGCCCATACGTTTCTGTCACACCGATCCCATGTGAGCGACTACATTGAAACATTACGCCGTTATTCGGCGGAATCTTTGCCCAAGGAGATGTGCTTGCAAATGCAGGCGCTGCTGACTGCCACCCGTACTGCTCAGGAGAAGTCCAGAATAAATACCAGGTACCATTTAAAGAGATTATGTAACTTAGTGACCCCTTTTACGCGAATGTGCCGTGTAAGCGATGGACTTTGGTCGCATTCATTCAGTAGTACATTCTTGGTTTGTAACTGTGCAAACATTGACTTTCGCTGCGTTGCTAATTTTAGGCGTTTCGAACGCTTTCTTGTAATATTCTATTTGGATATTGTTTTGTGTGTAACATTTGTACGCTTTAGTTATAGTGCGATTACCTCCAGCTGGGGTTTACGTTAAGCCCTAGGTTTAGCATGGTGACCCATTCGTTGCCTGATCCTGTATAACGTCATTCAATAGACAATTGTGCAAGCGCGGGGCTGTGTGTACAACCCTGCATGCTTTACTTTTTCAGAATAAACAGCTAGTGTCACGATTAGATATACGACGACCTTTGAGTAGTGGAGTGTGCAGGTAAGTGGAGCGGCCGCCCCCGCAGTGGCAGCACAAACCCGAACTAACGATTCAAACCTCAAATTATCGATTTTGTCATCCGAGTTCGATACTTCTCGAGTACCCTTATCAAGTAGTAACTAGCGTACTTGTTGCCTCGTCTAACCGTCCAAGCTCGGTTACCCGAGCCCATTTAAAGTCAGGTTTGGTGGCGCCCTTATAATTTTGACGTACCTTATATATGCCTCAACACGCTTGCCCAGAACGTATCGTGTGACTCACACCCGACTCCCTGAGCGTTCCAGCCGTGGCCTTTAGTCTGTTTTTAGCAAATCTCAGGGCAAGTGTGCCAGTTTTCCAGGACTGATTCCGTGGTGCGATGCTCGCCTTGGGTGAGTGTCGTAAAGTTGTTTTAATACCGTAACAAAGTAACTAAAAACAAATATTCAGACGAAAACAGTCTTTTCAAAGTAATTATTAGCTAACTAATAATGTTTTCTCTTGCATATTATTATTCATTAGAGCCATCCGTCCAACAAATGGTATTTATACTATAATGTTTTTAAGCCAAAAAGGGTAATAAAACCAGAAAATTTTTGAACGTGTGGGGGTCCATAACCAACCCCTTAGTTTAAACGGGTTAATAATAAAAGCAGACCTTTAAATTTATTTAACTTCTATTTTTCTAAGGTGGGCCAGACGGCACTCTGGGGAAGACCTGACCCCCCTGGCCCCCCCTCTAGTTACGCCAATGGCTGCTTTATATCATAGGCGAATAAATATCTAGACGTCTCGAAAGCCTTGCGAAAGATGGCACTGTCAGTTATTTCCAATACTACTTGCAGTTGACCAAATACACTTTCAGTACGCAGATTTTCTACATCATTTACCTGGTCCACCTTAACGCTCAAGCAGGTAGAAAGGCCCTACTGGACTACCGTTTTAACCTTAACATAGACGATAAGAATAAGGTGTTATTATGGTATTATTAGGTGTAGAAAGAAAAAAGAAATTTGCAAGCGTAGGTAATTTTATTAATACAGTTTATAATTGCACAAACAATAGTAGGTACAGTCGGAAAATCAAAACAGTTTACACTTGAGTTTTTCAGTGTAAGTTTTTAAAAAATCAGTAAATTTGCAATAAATTTAGTTTGATACGTTAAGTGTAAAAAAATTTAAAGAGTACTTCAGTTCATTTAAAGTACTTCGAAATTATTTAAACGATCAGCAAAAAAGAAGAATGATTGCATGATGTAAACTATATTGATTCCCCAACTGTAAATCTAAATGATTTTATCTATAAGGCCTTAACCCACACTTAAAGATGCATACGCTCTTGATGGTTGTTGCTTCGTCGTTAGATCATCTTGATAAAGATTTTGCAAAGTAAACAGATTTAATTATAATTACCTCCGGAATTTAAAACCCACTGCTTGCATCTTTCTTCATATTTTACAGGAAAGCAAAACATGTGAAGACCTGGATCGGTTCGTTGGCTTTTCTCACAATTATTTCCCGAGGGACGCATGTTTAAATAATACTATTTAAAAGAAAGTTTATAATACACTAGGAGAGTTTAATTTGCATATGTTCGAAGGCACTAACTGTTAGCAACGTTTGTGACCTAAACGACTTCAATGTCAATGTCAGCTTTAATTTTGCACTGAGAAAGGACATCCCTAGGTGCTTGAGTTCTCACTTAGTTAATAATGCTGACAGGACGTAGCACGGTGATTGTTACAACATTGTGGCCGACATTGGCGCCGTCGTTAGAACGGCTCCCACACTACCCCATAAAATGAATACATGGGTCAGACGTCTAGATATTTATTCGCCTATGTTTATATTCACAAACAGCACATGAATATGATTTTTTCCTGTATGTGTCTGTAGATGTTGAACTAAGCTGTATTTATGGGCTGCTTTATAATCACAAAATGAACAAGCATAAGGCTTTTCTCCCGTGTTCTTCATATGTATAACCAAATTATATTTCTTTCCTGTCTTATACTCACATATAGAACATCAATTAGCTTTATCTCCTGTATGTGTGTTAATATGTTGAATCAAAGTGCTTTTATTTGCTGCTTTATAATGGCAAA
This sequence comes from Agriotes lineatus, assembly GCA_940337035.1. Classification (NCBI taxonomy): domain Eukaryota; kingdom Metazoa; phylum Arthropoda; class Insecta; order Coleoptera; family Elateridae; genus Agriotes; species Agriotes lineatus. The sequence goes on along the minus strand of OW679200.1, from coordinate 108,064,565 downwards.
ATGAACAAACGGGAGGCTTGCCTCCTAAATTATACTTCTTTATTGACTTGTACTCACATACAGAGCAAGAATACGGATTATCTCCAGTATGTCTTTATATGTTGAACTAAACTACCTTTCTTTCCTGCTTTATGTTGAACCAAGTGACCTTTCTGTACTGCTTTATATTCACACATATGGCATGAATATGGACGTATTCCTGCATGCGTCTTCATATGAGTAGCTAAGTGACATTTATATAGTGTTTCATACTTGCAACTAGAGCAAGAATAAGGTTTCGACCCAATGTGCGTTTTCATATGTTCCACTACATTACTTCTCCGTGCTGCGCTATAACTACATATAGGACAAAAATAAGGTTTTTCGCCAGTATGCGTCCTCATATGATCAACTAAGGTATTTTTCATTGTTGATTTATAATAGCAAATAGAAAAGCGAAAGGTTTTTCGCCTGTATGTACCCTTATCTTATATGTCGAACTCTTGCCCTTCTGTGCTGTTTGATAATTACAATATGAGCAGGAGTAAGATTTTTCACCTGTGTGTTTCCTCATACAGGGAGGAACTTCTTACCAAGTTATCGGATGTTAAAACCCATATTCATACATCAGCAGACATTGAGGTAATTGTGGACCAATTGAATGACGCCATACTAACCTCATATGAAAACAACTGTCCATTAAGAAAGAGACAGACTAACAGGATTGTCATATGGTGGAATGAACACCTGGCCAACCTGAGAAAAAGAGCACGAAAACTCTTTAACAGGGCAAAAAGGACCGGAGAGTGGGGCCAACATGCCTAAGCTTTAACCGAATATAACAAGGCTCTGAGAAAAGCAAAAACAGACTCATGGAGGAGCTTCTGTGGGGACATTGAAGGCACCACAGAAACAGCACGCCACTACAAAGTTCTGTCAAAAGACCCTTTAACTCCAGTCGGGAACATGCTAAAACCGACACAGAAATACACAACCAGTGAAAGGGAAACCCTGGAAATGCTAATTTAAGCACACTTTCCAGGAGCACTGATCGTTGATCAGGCTAACATAACATCACAGCCAGTCCCCAGCAACTTCTCAAAGAGGCCCGCTAGAGACGAGTGGAAAGTAGCTAGGGAAGTGATCAGTTATAGCAAGGTACAGTGGGCTGTAAAATCCTTCTCACCTTATAAATCGCCCGGACCAGATTGAGTCTTCCCCGTTCTACTGCAGCGGGGAATAGACCTTCTGGTACCACTCCTAATTAAGATCTTTCGCTTATGCCTAGCGGGAAACTACTTGCCACTGGCGTGGAGACCGATCAAGGTCGTCTTCATTCCCAAACCAGGGCGAGCATCGTACACACTGCCACAGGCATACAGACCGATTAGCCTAATGTCATTCTGTCTAAAGATTATGGAAAAACTGGTAGACAGGCACATACGAGATGGGACCTTGAAAGGCAATCCCATACATCGTAGCCAAAATATGCATATCAACCAGGAAAATCATGTGAATCGGCACTTCACAAACTACTCAGTAGAGTAGAAGTGTCGGTAACCAACAAGGAAATAGCTCTAACTGCTTTCGTGGACATAGAGGAAGCATTTGATAATACCTCCTTCGAATCAATAATGACTGCAACCCTAAGACATGGCGTTGACGACATCACAAACAGATGACTAAATCCATGTTAGAAAGGCGGCAAATACAGGCCGATTTGGGAGAAAAATCCCTCAAGGTAAGTGCTGTCAGAGGTTGTCCACAAGGGAGTGTTCTATCCCCACTACAGTGGAACATGGTATTAAATGATATCCTGCAGACACTCAATGATGAAGGGTTCTACACTCAAGACTATGCAGATGACATAGTCATTCTCATAAGGGGCAAGTATCCAACCATCATTGCGGCCCTCATGCAAAGGGCACTGAACATTACTCAAGGATGGTTCAATAGGGAAAACCTCAAGGTAAACCTTAGCAAAACATCTATAATACCTTTCACTAAGAAAAGAAATGTAGAGGCTTTCAACAACCTCACAATGAAATAATTCCGGTTGGCCAGGAAGTTAAATATCTGGGTACTACCCTAGATGCAAAACTAAATTGGAATGCACACCTATATAAAACAGCAAACAAAGCAAAAATGGCCCTTATGATGGGTAGACGCATGTTTGGTAGAGCATGGGGACTGAAACCAATGATGGTTTATTGGTACTACATAACAGTAGTCAGACCCTTGATATCCTATGGCACCTTGGTATGGTAGCCAAAGGTAGAACAAAAAACAGTAATCAAAAAACTATCCAGGATACACAGACTGGCTTGTTTGTGCATCTGTGGAGTTATGAATAGCACTTCAACAGCTCTCTTGGGACTAACACCTCTAGACATATATCTAAAAGGGGAAACCCAAATTGGAGCCTACAGAATGAAAACCAGGAACGGTGCGGACACAAACGGATACAGGAAGTGGGCTAAGGCAACCCCATCATAAAAATGGGCTCAGACTACAGCCTTCCAGAGTATTCTTTTGATAAACCTTTCACTGTGAGGTATGATCACAATGACTGAACCCAAGAAACCTCAACCCATCTGCCAAACGGGCTAGTCTGGTACACAGATGGATCCCAAACAGCAGAGGGCACGGGTGCTGAAATACATGGCGTAAGACCAAAAGAGGATATTAGTGTATCTCTTGGAATCAAAGCCACAGACTTTCAAGCTGAAATCTTTGCTGTAATGCAATGCGTCCAGGAAAATGCAAAACGCGGGTATTCCCAACAACGCATAAGCATACTTTCTGACAGTCAAGCGGCTTTGAAAGCGCTTGAATCACCTCGTGTAAGTACTGTGCTAACAAAAGAATGCTTAAATCACCTGACACTCCTATCTGAAAAAAACACTGTTCAGTTCATTTGGGTGCCAGGGCACACAGGGATAGAGGGAAACGCAGCAGCAGACGTCCTCGCAAAAACTGGTGCATCTACCCCATTTATAGGCCCAGAACCTGTATTTGGTATAACCAAACAAAGCATCGGAACAGCCATAGAAACATGGACAGCTACTCAACATGCTTCTCGCTGGGATGCCACACAGCGACAAACACTGGGGAAGGAAATAATTAGAATGCCGTCTCGCAGACTAACAACTGATGTCGTCCATCTAGGACGAACTCAGGTTAGACGGCTGATAAGACTAGACACAGGACACTGCCACCTGAGAAAACACCTACAACAAAAATGTATATACAGAGGGGATATACTCTGTAAGTTATGTCAGGAAGAGGAGGAGACAGCCTCACACATAATCTTCGACTGTCCAGCGTTATTCCGCAAAAGACAGCAACTCTTCGGGGGAACTCCACATGGAGCAGCTCTCACACACGAGCACCTCGTAAAAAACATCATACAACCCGTTGAAGGTGCAGATCTATTTTAATAGAGTCAGGGGGGTGTTGGCTCAAAAGACCACAGAGTCGAAGTGCAAAACTGGGCTCACTACTAACGCATCTAAATCCCTGCTTTTAATCAATCAATCAATTAAGGTCCTTTTATGGGCTGTTTTGTATTTGCAAAAACGAGATGAATAAGGTTTTTGTTGAACAAAATTGCTTGTACTTCCTATTTTATAAGCACCATTAGAAGATGAGTAAAATTGTTTTGTCGAAGTGGATATATGTTCCAAAAAATTTGTCCCACCAATAGTTTTCACTTGTTACGCGCACGACGGGCAATTCATTCTTTACATCGACTTCTTTCTGTTGTATATTCAATAGAGGGTAAAATATGTTGTTGAAAGTGGCTTCATTTTTGACATAAAGTGCTTCCTGTTTAACATTTAATATAGGGTAAGCTTCATTGTCGAAGGTGCCTCTAACAATATGTGGTTCTACATGTACGTTTTCAATTATTTCATTTTCCATTTTGAGTGGGTCCTTTAACCTGTTGATCATTGCACCATATAAATGATAATCAACTAATTCATGCTTCAGCTCCATTGTTGAAACAAAATGTAAGAGCTGTAAATAATGTGAAGCTATTAATTAGGTTAAGTTAAACAAATTGCTAATAATTTAATGCTTTTGTTCACATGGAATAACAATGTTTACAGTAAACATTTTCGTTCAGTAAACGGCTTAGCAGTAAATGCAGCATTCATTTTGTACAAATCAATGTTATTATTGACAATTACAAAATACTTCAAATTTGATTTAAAAGAACTACTATAGTGTTCCAACACCGGCTTCCCTCTAAATTAAAATAATTTTAAAAGCTTCAATGCCAAACTAGTAGTAGTAGTCGTCGTATTGTGGGGAGACTCACTAGCAAGTAGGCCTTTCTAGACCTTTTTGCCAACTTTGTGGACAAGGTCTAGGCATGCAGAGTACCAGGTACCTTAGTCCTACTTAGAATTTTGCCGAGACTAAGGAGTTCCAACCCTAGCAAGGGCTTTTTTACAAGCTACACATCGTAATAATATGGGACCCACGGCTTTACATCACTTCCAAACTAATTTGTTAAGGAGTAATAAAAAGATTAGGTTATCTTCTAGTAAGTATACGTCGCCCACTTTGAACTACTATTTCTAGAACCAGTAATACAGGTAAAATTAAAATCTGTCAACAATAATCTGATTTCTTTTTAACGAAATGTATCGAAAAAATTGAACGTGTATATTGTGATGATTTCAATGGCTTCCTATAATTATATTATTTAAAAACGACTCTAATTATTCCCACTTTTGTAAATTTGCCAGGCTAATATTTGATAATTTGCTATTACTAATTATTTAAAATCCTATTAAACATTTAATTGTAAGCACTCTCTATGTCGCTATTTAACTAACAGGAATTAACAAGTGTGATATTTCTAACTGATGAGACCTACAATAATTCAAGATGATTTCATAGCCTAGAAAGTACATAAACAGGCTCCTAATTTTAATTAAATTCTTGTCCACGCAATTAACACTGTTGCTTTGCGATAATAATCGAACGTAAGTATTCCGAATTATAAAACAAAACACTTCTACCGACTCCACGAACTGGAACTGACGCTGAAAGAGACGCCAATCGATGCACAATCACAAAGTAACACTTTTAGGTGGCAAATCTAACCTTTTAATGGCTTTTTCGATGAATCTAGGGCTACCTGCCCTGAGCTGGACCCCCACGATGCTCTGGACAAACCGTTATTGCCGTCCTGCAGTTGGCTAGGTCCAAATTTGCGCTCGGACCCACCTGATGATCGGGAAGCCAAAAATCGCCAATGCTCTTCATATTAAGATTCGGTTTGAGAACTAGTACACTCTGTGTGCACATTTTAAAATTATTTCTATTTATACACGGTGTTTACATACATACATATAAAGTGTTGCACTAAACGTTTTTTATGGCACATGCACATGTATATTACGGCATCTTTCAATTTCAGTGCTAATCAAATTGATATAAAATTAAATGGAATTGTTATATTTTTAACCGCGTTGCCGCTAGAGGCAGTAAAATGGGAAAGAGTGACCCATTTTAGACGCTTCTAGTGACGAAACTACTTCAGATATTGATATTGGGTTTTCAGAATAATAGAAGTTTTTAGTGCAGATTACGTACATGCGGAGCAAAATTACTGTTTGTTTGTTAATCTACTGGGTTAACGTTCGTCAAACTTTAAAAAACATTCTTTTTAATGCCACACCCTGTATCTTTTAGTATTGTCAGATGCATATTTTCATAAGATTTCTTATAATACCCAGTTTGTATAAAGTAAATAAAAGTTTTCTTCAGTTTGAAGTAAAACTTGGTGTTCGCTTTCTCCTCCATGTCTGTCTTGTATCACACGTGACACCTACACTAACTTGTTTACTCGCATGTACAGCCTACCACAAAAGCTCTGGTAGGACGCCAGTTTATCTATGCATAGATGGGAGTTCCAGCTACAATTTGCATACTATTCGTGAATATGCAGTTTCTTTTAGCGTCCGTAGTAGCGCCAGCACTGTTTTACGTTAATTTCACCTTTAATATCCTCTCCTGCAGGTATTTACCAAAGATATTGTTTAGCATAGGATTTAGAGTATATCCTTGTTCATATTGGTATCTACTCCGTTAGTTTGCATTTGATATTTATTATTTTTTTGGTTTGTTGTTTAAGTTATTAACTGGGTTTATACTTTTTAAATTTACGATTCTTTCTTCTAGAAGGTTTCTAACTTATTTCAATCTAATGCTGTCAAAAGCTTTTCTATCAAGCATAGGAATGCTGTTTTGCTGAACTCGATAGCTATTTCGTTTGGGCCCTTCTGTCGAATAATGAATATAGTGAACAGTTCTCAGATCACCCCCTCCCCCGTACATACAAGGACAAGGTTTTCATTCCCTTCCACCACAGATCCTTCGAAGGTCGTGCATACTAACACATCTGGGCTTAGTGGTCAAATAATGCATTATCATTGGTTGAAACAAGACTATTTCACAGGTAACCCTACACAAGGCAATATTGTAAATATTTTTTTAAATATTGGTACAGGTAATTCTACGTATATTAATGTAAATATTTTGTATAGTTGAGTCCATATTTCCTTCTGTGTATTAAGTGTTTTGCCCTGGGAAACATGTTGCTAGAGGAATCGTAAGTGCTGTTTCTTTATGTTCTAAATGATGGATTTAGGTACTTTGTGGGAGGGTCTAGGACAACTCGGCGCCGCCATCTCGGCGCCGCCACTTCGGCGCCGCCATCTCGGCGCGGGGCCAGCTCGGCGCCGGGACAACTCGGCGCGGAGCCATCTCGGCGCCAGCCAACTCGGCGCGAGACCATCTCGGCGCCGAATTTAAATATGCAAACTACAGTGTGCACTACGTAAGAAAATTATTATAAACAAATAAAAAATAAAGTGATCGCCAAAAAGCTGGCATCAAATGAAAAAAAAATATTTAGAATTTCTCGGAAAATTAAACACTAACGACCAGAGGTAATTGCAAAGTGATTACAAATGGGCCAAACAAACGTTACCACGTGACTTCCGTTATCAGTAAAATTCAACATTTTTTTAAAAATAATTACGAAAAATGAATGTACTACCCAAGATAGGGACAATATTTACGAAATAAAGTTGTTTTCTGGCCTCGACTTTGTTAAGTTAGCTAAAACTAACACATAATAAAAATCGTATAAAAATCTTGCTTAATTTCCGAAAAACTTCGAAAAACGCCACTTTTAACTAAGTAAAAATCACTCAATATATCTAATACGGGCTAAATAGGTTTTCGGACAAGCTGTCATCCTGTATAAAGTGAAATGTAAACATTACCAATATTTTTTTATATATATATTTATATACAGGGTGATTTTTAAGTTGATTCTTTCCGTTTACCAGGAAATAAAGCTAAAAAAATAAGTATTCTTTTTATTTACCACTTTTCCGAAATATCAAAACTAACAGAGGTACAGGGTGTTAAAGTTTAAAATTAAAAACTAAACTTTGGCGCAAAGGCGGCTGGACAATTTTATTTTTGTTTATCTCTGTTGTCAAGCAATGATCTCTCAAGTAGTTTTCCATTGTAATTATCTTAATGTTATTGCTGCAATAATGGCTCATGTTTATGAAAATAATGAATGAGTAAATATGCTTATTATTTACTGGGAGTGTCGTCAAAATGCCGCTGCCGTATCGCTCTTATACACGGAATGTGTGTGTAGAAGCGAATGCTGATAATTTTGATCATTAAGTTAGATTAAGTTTAGTTTAATTTTCGTTAAGTAATTTTAGTTCATACTTTGAAACTTTAACACCTTGTACCTTCGTTAGTTTTGATATTTCGCAAAAGTGGTAAATGGCTTAATTTTTTTAGCTTTATATCCTGGCAAAAGGAAATAATCAACTTAAAAATCACCCTGTATATACAGTGGGTCTCCGGATAGGTGAAACGACTCTTGTAAAAGGTAAAAAATTCTCGATTTAGATTTTCATTTTTTGGGGTTCAGCCCTGCTTGGTAAAGGCGAATTTTTAACAGCATTTCAGTTTTGAAAAATCAAATATGCCTTGAAAGTTTTCAAAAAAACTATTTTTTGTACTCATGACTTCAAAATTCATATTTCTCGGTCATTTCCGATACGCCGAAAGTTACTTTTCCCGCACTGCGGTGTTTGTACTTTTTAACAAAAACTAGGGGAATTGTGTTTTTTGTAAATCTTTATAATAAACGGGGCTGCGCGCGCTATTGCGCCGTCTATTCTATTCAATTTACCACCATTTTTAGGTCTATTACATTGGCACACCTCCAAGGGGGCTCTTGGGGTTTCGTCCATCTTCAAAGGAGCTTCTGGGGCTCCGCCCCTCTCCAAGGGAGACCTCGGGGCTCCGCCCATCTCCAAATGGGCCGTTGGGGCTTCGCCCCTCTCCAAGCGACCCTCGGGGCTCCGCCCCTCTCCAAGGGGGCCTTCAGGGCTCCGCTCATTTTCAAGCGGGCCCTCGGGGCTCCGCCCCTCTCCAAGGGGTCCTTCAGGGCTCCGCTCTTCTCCAAGGGAGCCCTCGGGGATCCGCCCCTCTTCAAGGGGACCCTAGGGGCTTCGCCCCTCTCCAAAGCGGCCCTCGAGGCTCCGCCCATCTCTATGGAGACCTTCGGGGCTCCGCCCCTCTCCAAGGGGGCCCTCGGGGCTCCGCCCATTTTTAAGAGGGGCCGTTGGGGCTCCGCCCCTCTCCAAGGGGTCTTTCAAGGCCCCGCTCCTCTCCAAGGGGGCCCTCGGGGCTCCGCCCCTCTCCAAGGGGGCCCTTGGGCTTCGCTCCTCTCCAAGGCGGCCCTCGGGACACACACGTCTTTATCATTCTCCTTTATTATATACTCGTAGAGGATTGTCCCTCGTTGGTTTAATTGCGCCTGCAAACACCAGAGGCGCTGTAAACGTCAACAAAAACTAACAGGTGCGTAGGATAGGTATAAAAGTTTAGTGATTTGTGCTGTCAACTCAGTAAATTAGTAAAACACTAAATAATAATTTTTTTATTTTTTGAAATATTTTCAGTTATTCGTTACAAAAAACATTGTACCTAACTCCTTCGGGAAAAATTTTCCCGAATTCGCACTACATGCAGCACTCCCTTCGGTCGTGCTGCAAACAAAGTGTTCATTCTGGAAAATTACGAACTTGCTCGGTAAACAACTATTACTGCAGAGTAGCGCGTCTTTTATGTAGCAAATACGACAAAAAGTTATTAGGAGAAGTTGTTTAAAATCAACATCTAGGTTCCTATACCAAATTTCAAAATCCTCTGTCAACTTTGATCTCTCACATTATCTTTTATGTTTAGGTCCCATATCAAAGAATTTTACTTTTAACAAAGACGGCTATGGAAAAACAAACATTTTTCAAACAGTTTTTTATTTCATAATAAAAAGAATTGTTAAAAATAAAATTCTTTGATTTGGAAAATAAACATTAAAGAAATATTTGTCATATAAAAAGCACTTTACTTAGAAAATGGCGTTTTTAAAAATTGTGTAAATCCAAAAAGTGCTATTTTTCGGAATTTAATCAAGATTTCAAAGATATTTTTTATTGTGTGGTAGTTTTAGCTGACTGAACAATCTCAAGGCCAAAAAACTTTTTTTCGTAAAATGTGTCTCTATCTTGACTAGTAAATGGATGCTTCGTAATTATTTAAAAAAAAAATTACTGATAACGGAAGTCATGTGACAACTTTTGTTTGGCTCATTTGTAATCACTTTGCAACCATCTCTGGTCGTCAGTGTTTGATTTTCCAAGAAATTCTCAATATTTTTTTTTATTTGATGACAGCTTTTTGGCGATCACTTTATTTATTAGTTTTTGATAATAATTTTCTTACGTAGTGCACAATGTAGTTTGCAAATTTGAATTCGGCTCCGAGTTGTCCCGGCGCCGAGCTGGCCCCCCGCCGAGATGGCGGCGCCGAAGTGGCGGCGCCGAGATGGCGGCGCCGAGTTGTCCGGCTTCGTTTGTGGGAGGGGTAGAAAGTTCTATCTCTAATGCGTCTCACTATCTAAATCAGTTAATGTGCATTTTTTTCGACGATAATTGAGGATATCTCTCTTACGATTTTTCGGTGATGTATATCTATACTCGAGCATAAATAGTTTCGTGGTTAAGATTTCCTGAGCTAGAGGAATTTGCAAAATTATAAAAAACATCCTCCACTTAACTTGAAAAATCAAAACCCGTGAAGGTCAAGGTTACAATCTCCCACCGCTCGGTCTTCCTTCCAAGGTCAACCACTTCGGATTTTACTGCCACATTATACTTCGCCATTTTCATCTATGTCGTGGAAATGCCACCATACTATATTATTATTAGTTCAGCAAATCCGTGTTCTACGATCTGGAAGAAAAAGTGGAAAATCTGCAAGCTGGGCAACTCTTGCGGGACAACGCTGGTGATGGCCCAGCTTTATACCACCGGATTATTATGCCACCCTCTTGCACTTCTTCTTCACTGAAACTCAACTACGCTTGAGAGCATCGATCAGGTGAACAACATATACGAGCAGGAGCCGAAGCTATCGGAAGAATACCACATGGGGGACTTCGACGTTAGTAAATAGGTAGATACTCTGTAAGAATTTATAATATTATTAATTGTGCCGAGGTCAAACACATGTGTTTAGAAGCTCCGGTATTAAAGTCCAAATTGGGCCATATCGAGTGATTCAAAAACGCGGAAAGATAGTGAAGGGAGGAAATAACGAGCGGCACAAACCTGAGCAGATAAGATACGCAACACAAAGCACCGAACAGTGAGCAATTTGCCATAATTAAAACGGGTGGAGGTTAGAAGATAACTAATAAGGTGGAAAATTGCATGCAACTAACTGATAAAGAAAATAACAATACACATACTGGGGCCACGCCAAATTTTTGAAGATAGGCAACACACCGTACGCCAAAGCGCGCGAGCGCGAAGACACCCCCAGGGGCTATGGAGAACATAGAGGAGTTACTAAAGCAAATCAGCAGCAGACTGGATGGAATGGACGCGAAATTAGGACAGATAATTAATGATGTTAGCGCAATAAAACAAGAAAACAAACAACTCAAAGATAAAGTCGAGAAACAGGAAAAAAGAATAGAACTCCTTGAGAAGGAGGCTAGAAAAAAGAACATAGTGATGACGGGAGTAATGGACGAAGAAGGCGAGGGGGAGAGAGAGACACTGGAAAAAATCTTAGTGGTGATGAACAACATAGGGGTGGAGATGGATAAAGAAAAGGACCTAGAAGATTATATAAGGTTAGGGAAGCACAAGGTGGCGGGAACGAGACCAATACTAATTAAACTAAGGAAATACAACAAGAAAATGGAGATACTAAAACAAGCCAAGAATCTAAAAGACACCGATATATGGATCAACGAAGACTATCCTAAAGAAGTGCAAGAAGAACGGAAAAAACTAATTCCTATTATGAAAGAGGCAAGACAAAAAGGACAAAAGGCACTGATAAAATACAACAAATTAATAATAAACAACGAAGTATATGGTACGGAAGGAAGAGATCTGGCAAGTCAACAAGAGTCGCAAAAGGAGAAACGAGGAGAGACTAGCACTAGTAACAAAAGATCAGTCAGCGAAAGGTCACCTAAAGAAGACCCGTTAGAAGCGCAGTTAAGAAAAATAACAAAAACTTCGAATAAAAAAAACTATTAAGCAAGAAAGAAGCGGATAGGAAAAAAGGTAACGACAAAAGCAATGAACATGGAAATGAAGGGGAAACCAAAAGCGAGAAAAACATAAGAAAGAAAACTAGAAATGGAAAAACAGAAACCAAAAAATACAAATATAGGAAGATAGGGACATGGAACATCAAAAGCCTGAACGGGAAAGAGGAGGAACTGAGTAAGGAATTTGAGAAAGCTGGGGTTGAAATATTAATAATACCAGAAACAAAACGGAAGGGAAACGGATCAACAGAAACCGACAAGGGGCACCTGCTAATATGGAGCGGAATAGATAAAAAGGAAAGAGCACAATCAGGAGTAGGGTGCATAATCCATAAAGACATTAAAAACTCGGTAATCAAGTGGGAGGCAGTATCAGACAGAATACTAGTAGTAGAATTCAAAAACCAGAAGCAGGTAGAAACGATAATTGCAGTATACGGACCAAACGAAGACGAGAAAGTGAAAAATAAAGATGAATTCTGGGAGCAGCTAAGTTTAAAGGTAGAAACAGCCAGAGGAGGGATCTTTGTAGTCGGAGATTTAAATGCCAGAGTAGGAAAGAGGGATGACACATACAAAGTTATTGGACAATTTGGAGAAGACGAGAGGAATAACAATGGACGAAGGCTGTTGGATTTTTGCACAGTTAACGACCTAATCATAGCAAACACCTTCTACGAGCATAAAGACATAAACAAGTTCACGAGAGCAGTAGTAAGCAGAGGAGAGCAATCTATAATAGACTACATAATTGTAGAAAGAGAGAGAAGAACTATAATTAAAGATGTCAAAGTGAAAAGGGGATTCGAAATAGGCAGTGACCATTTCTTAGTAGTGGCCAAAATAAAGAATGATGGTTCAGAAGAAAGAACAGATGAAAAAAAGAAAGAAGTTAAGAAAAATAGAGAAACAATAAGAGCTTATAGATTAAAGAACGAAGAAAGAGCCAAGAAATTCAAAGAAATAATTGAGAGAGAAATAGGAGAGATGATAATTGAAATAGAGAACAAGGATACGGAAGAAGTGTGGAAAATATTCAAAAATATAGTCACAGAAGCGGCCATGAGTGTATGTGGTACACACAAAGAAAAAAGTAACAAGAAACAAACAGCATGGTGGTCAATAGAAATAAAACAACAAGTAAGACTAAAGAAAACAAAGTGGAAAAAGTACTTAAACAACAGGACAGAGGAGAATTATGAGGAGTACAAAAATCAGAGAATACAAGTTAAAAAGATCATCCGAGAAGCCAAACAACAGACATGGAACGAGTTCGGAGACAAATTAGAAAAAGATAGCAAAGGAAATCAGAAGCTATTTTTCAAAGTTCTAAAGAGCCTTAGAAACAATAAGAAAACAGAAATAATTGCCATAAAAAACGAAAAAGGAGAAATATTGAGGAGAGAAAAGGAAGTCATGGAACGATGGAAAGAGTACTTCCAAAAGCTGCTTGTAACGGAAACAGAAGACGAAAGAGAAAGGGCCCAAGATACTGATAACGAATTAGAAGAAAGAGCAGGAGATGAGGAGAACATAATTAAAATGGAAGAACTGGTAGGGGCAATAAAGGAACTGAAAAACGGCAAAGCACCCGGCGAAGATAGAATCACGACGGAAATGATGAAGAACATGGGAGACAGTGGAGAGCGAATGCTACTGAGGATATTCAATAGAATCTGGCAGGAAGAGACAATACCCAAAGACTGGGAAATAGGGCGAATACTCCCAATCTATAAAAAGGGAGATGCCATGGACTGTAATAACTACAGAGGCATAACATTATTGAACACTCCAATGAAGTTGTTTGAAAAAATTATAGAGAAAAGGTTAAGAAAAGAAGTAGAGCCGACACTACTACAAGGACAAAGCGGATTCAGAAAAAGGAGAAGTACACAAGACCACGTATTCACGTTAAAAGAAATTATAAATAGATCGTTAGCAAGGTCAAAAAATGTTTATTTTGCATTTATGGATATGGAGAAGGCCTTTGATCGGGTACCAAGAGCTAAAATGTGGGAATGCCTGAAAGAGAAAAAGGTTAATGACAAATTAATAAGAGTAATCAAATGCTTGTACCGAGTGACTAGAAACAAGGTAATAAGTAAGAATGGAGAGTCAGACATATTCCATACAAAGGAAGGGGTCCGGCAAGGAGGAAGCCTTAGCCCGCTGCTGTTTATCACCTTTATGGACAAACTAATAAGAACGGTAAACTCAAGAACGAAACCGTGGTTTGTGGGATACAGAAATCTTGAAAAAGTGGAGATATCAGAGTGCGCCTTTGCGGACGATATAGCCTTAATAGCCGGAAGTGAAAAAGAATTAAAGAAAAATCTGTGTGTATGGAATGAAGTACTAACAAACAATGGAATGAGGATGAATAAGAAGAAAACAAAAATCATGGTAATAGCAGGGGAAAAGAAAGAAATGGAAATTAGAATAGACGACGAACGAATAGAACAGGTGAACAGTTTTAAATATCTAGGAGTAACCATAGACGACGCAGGAAAACAAGGAGCGGAAGTGAACAACAGAATAGAGACAACCAATAAAGTTTACTATGCCTTGAGCAAAGGCCTCATCAACAAAAAAGAAATATCAAGAGAAACAAAGATGAACGTATACAAGGCGATATACAGACCAGTCCTCACGTATGGGTGCGAATCATGGGTCTTATCCGAACGAGAAAAAAGTAAGATCAGAGCAACAGAGATGAAATTCCTACGGAGAGTCAAGGGCGTTACCAAAAGAGATAGGATCAGGAATGAAGCGATAAGAGAAGAACTCAACATAGAACCAGTGGAACAGTATATTGAACGACGACAACTTGGATGGTGGGGACATCTCCAGAGAATGGAGAGAGGAGCACAGACAAGGATGATTTGGGAGGCAAAAATGACAGGAAAAAAGAAAAGAGGCAGACCAAAGCAAACGTGGGATGTGACAATAGAGAATATACTAGAGAAAAAAGGAAAAACGTGGGCAGAAGCGAAAAGAATAGCAGAAGACAGAAAAAACTGGAAAGAGTTCATATCGAGTTGAATCTAGAAAAGTGTGTGAAAGTGATAAAGATAAAAATACAAAATGTTAGCATAGTAGAAGTAATTGTAATACAATCCTTACACCCAAACGGGTAAATAAGGAACTTGATTATATATATATATAATAAGAATAGCAGACTTTATAGTTTATGTAATATCATTGCTCTCGATAATAGCTTATCGATAACATTAAGAAGAAAATTATTCCGTAGCTTTGTTGGAGTGTTAATTGCAGTCCTTCATTTAGCACTTTGAATACTTTCTCACTATCGATTTCGTATGTAATTTGCTAAATCATATTCTTATCGACAGGAACTCGTGTACTGTTCTTACACTCTACTTTTAAATAATTTCTCTTTATGGGTCCATTTGCCCGCATTCGTAAGCTCCGAGTGAATCTTAATTCCTTAATTAACCGAAACCGTAAACTAGGGTATCTGTAATTCTGGCAATGTGCTCATGTAGTTCGTGTCATTCGTATGTTAGGGCCTCTCTGCCCCCTGACGTTTGAATATTATTGTGAATAAACGAATTATTACGCGATGTTATTTCTTTTGTGTTCTTTGGGTGTTCATTATTTTTTCCAGTCTGTTTGTCATAACTCACTCGCTCCGCGTGGTTCAACGTAGCCTAATTGGTAAGCTATTGAACCTAGAGCTCCTATTGATTGAGTTCTCATTTGCTTAAAATAATAAAAGTAGCTATCGAGCATTTTCGTTCAAGTTACGCCTTGCTTAATATTGGTGTAAGAAAATGTGCATTCTATTTAATAAAATTCGTAGCAACCGTGTAGCTGACTTACTAAACCTGCTTTAGACGAAAGGGTTTAATTACATCATTTACCAATGAAGATTTTATTCAAGATTTATGTTAGAAACCCCCCACTTCAAGTGTCTGTCACTTTTAGATTAGTTGATTATAAGTAATTGAATTTAGAAACTATAGTATTCGTAATCCATAGAGAAAGACAATGGTATAATGAAGAAGTATTTCCATAAAAAGAGTTGCATAAATAGTATAGTAGAATAGATTATTGAAGTTAAATTATTGGTTTGATGCATAAATTCGTAGCGTTTTTAGTTCCAAATGCAAGAGGGGAAATTTGTTTGTGGGATCGAAAAACTCCAAAACGGTGGGAGCCAATCGTAAAAAGTGACTTATTATTGATTAGTTTATGTATTCTTGTTATTTAAAAAATTAAATTTTAATTTAATAAAAACGCTACGAATTTATATATTAACCTAATACGTTACCTCAGAGAAGTCGAAAATATAAAAACAGAAAAAAATGTATGCGAGTATAGAAGGATAATCAACAAACAAGGTAAAATACTCAACAGGAAGCTAAACAATTTGTTACCGTCACTCTGACCGTAATTAGAAGTAAAGCAAAGGCAGTCGACTTCTCAGCCGGAGGTGGCCGTGGATTAAACAAAACAATATGGAAAACATAAATAGTTAAATAACAACTAAAATTAAAATTAGAAGGAAAATTGCGTAATAGCTGTAAGGTACCAACGGTCACTTATGGTACATAAACATGGCCATCGAATAACAAAAGCTAAGAGTTAATCAAACGGAACATGTTATAGCAATACAAGATACAAGGTGGACAAAGCAAGAAAATATGTAGCTTGAAAGAACAAACCAGAGACAGTAATGTTTGGAAGAAAAAAAGGGAGACTTTTGAGCATAAGTGAAATGTAGATGCTCATTATTATCATTATTATTATTATTGAATCCAAGCAAGACATTGAAGCCTGTATCAGCAGAACCAGCACTGTTTTAACAAATAAAAAGGTGTTTAAAACCATGTGTAACAGTTTAAATGTAATTGGTCGTTTGCTTTCATTACGCTCGAACCGTAAACACCAATTTTAACTTTAAATTTAATTAAGGACGTCAATTTAAGTTCTCAAAACAGCCGGATATTATGAAACATTTATAATCAAAAAGTAAATCTAACATAGGAACAGAAAACGAACTTTGGACTACTGTAACTCTAAAAGGTAAAGGTTCTGGGTTATTTCAATTCCCCCAATTGGTGTCGGGCTGCTATAGGGACCTCGTGTCCCTCTTCAGCCAAGAACGAAAATTATGGGATGGGTGAGAGAACGGACGGGTGAAGAATGGAAGAGAGGCGAGGAAATGTGGAGAAGTACTGCCCAGGCATTGGCCTCAGAGAAGGTACTCTGTTGACTCAGGAAAACCACCTAAAATCCCGAATCAGAGCAGACGGCCAGGGAAATCGAACCCACGACCTTCTGCTGCAACTTTTTGAAGACTTATTGATTATTTGGTGGGTTCGTTTGGTAAATTAAGGTTTTAGACTGTTAGCGTCACCTTTTTAAGCCTTTGGTAATTATATTGCAGGTTTCCGAAGCTCTTGAAAGTATATTGGGGATTTGTGTAACGCGCACCCTGTATGCAATGCCTTTCTGTCGTTCAGTGCCATTTTTCGTTAGATGTCGCTACCGTGATTCTTTTGAGTCTTTCTGCCGGAAGTCATCCATTTGGACGCCCAGGGTTGCGCCATTTTCGTGTCGGACAAAGTAACGCCATGTCACTTTAGTATTCATCGAGAAGCTTTCGTATCGATTACTGTTTTTCCGTTTATGAAGTTTTCGCCTGCAAAGGAGATTGAATATTTCTCGAATTAAATCAGTGCGTCAGTCAGGCGCGGTAAAGAACTTTCGGCGTACGGTGGATTAGAATTTCCGTGAGGCTGGACAATTTCAAACAATTCCCAGCTTATTTAACCCAGTTTCCATTTATTCTTTAAGTTATCAAACTTCCGATGGCGCTCTGTTGATGTTTAATAAAGAACTGGTTGCCACAATTCGAACAAGTGAGGATGTGTGTTCATTGAGGTCCCATAGACGGACGCTAAAGTGCGTTGGAGTTCTCGTTAGTGCATTAATGTGTGAAAGACCTTATCCTGATTAAGTGCATTTTGAATGATCAAATAACGGATTTTCACACACTCTTGCTATTATCAGCACACCTGCCAAGGTGTAACCTTGTTTCTTCTTACGCCGAATTTGTAAGATTGTACTTTTCGAACCGGCAAACAGCTGATCTTGATTGCTGTATAATGGATTGCCTTTATAAGGTCAGAAATTCCTTCAACTTCACACTGTCCGTTTTGTTGTGCCTCGTTTATTGTCTACTAAACGTATTGTTACTACTTATATATATGTTTCATTGACAAAAGTGATAAGAAATTTAAAGGCGATACAATACTTCCATTTTCACGAATAAACAATCCTCCTAAAGCGATCAATTTCAGGTGAATGCACGTATGTGACAGAAGCTGTCCGAGACGTCCTTGTTAGTTTTCCATCTATACAGGTAACCGTAAAGTAAATCACGTTGACAACCCCTTTCTACCCTTCTCACAGCAATTGCAAATGCTGTGGAAATAATCAAGTGGCAAACATTTGCAGTGGTGCCCATCAAACAGAAACGGGTATTACCGATCTGTTTGAATCTACTAATATAGCAGAACTATGGAGATCTGGTAAATCCCTTCCTCAACACTGAGTTAGTCGTGATTCAACTGGAAGCTTTTTTGTGTCGTTGCCTCCCAACGTCGTTGCTTGTTCTAACGCGGGTTTAGGCCGTAACATATTACTCTGATTAAATATCAAAGATTGAAACGTATTTGGTTACAAGTTCTTAGGCTCAAGCCTGTAGCTATGTTAAAGTAACTGAAGATAAAATGTGACTAATTTCTAAGATATCAAATGAATGAAACCGCGTTTAAAATTCCAACAAGCTGTGTGTACTTTTAAATAATAACTGTGGTACTTACATGTGTAATTGTTACTCCAATCGGAGAATTTTCACTAGTTAGTCGGGGGAGTGTTGGAGACGACCACGACAGGTAGGATGCTATACTGGCTGAACCCAAAGCCGCTGCCAAAACATTTTGGTAGGTACTTTTTTAATCATTAGGTCTGTTTTAAGTGTTAGATGTGTTAGAAAAAGCATACAATGATCGGAATAAGAATTAGACAATTCCATATTTGCACAGCTATCTCAATAAAGAGTAATTTTTATTTTTTTATAGTATTCTGAATCGTAAACGCCTTTTTATTGGACTCTGTCTCTTCGTGTAACGAGCCTCTTTACGAGCTGAGCCTGTTATAAGTTAGAACGGGCTGTTTATCATCAATACAGACGTTTGTTGCTACGGTATTCATAATAAACAGCCGTTATAATTTATAACGGACTTAGCACGTAAATAAAAACAGCAACGTTATTTGAATTTGACGATCGTCTATTAAAGATCTATCATTCAGAATGCCATAAAATATTGTATAATTATACTCGACCATCATCAGAACTTTACGTGCTCGCATGTACAATTCTAATTAACGATCTTGCAATGTAAATTACTATTACATACAGTAGAAATTGCATATCAAGTTTTTTTCGGGATTAGTTGAAATATTTATTAAATGTAAAAGTAGAAGACCAAAATTTGCCAATTTTAAAATCTATAAAGACTGTTTTTATTACGAATCTACAAAAGACGCAAAAGAGGAAAATGTGAGTATCTAAGATTCGTTTCTATTTAAATTTTGTGATGGAAATATTCTTTTTCGTGAATAATAATATGCTGCAGTATTTTTCTACACACAAAAGAAGAGTAGTTTAATCAAAATTGCATAGTTCGAAATGTATACAGGGTGCCCAACTTAAATGTACGCAGCTTTAAGCAGGTGAGTATGCAACACACCTTACAAATCGCTAATGAAATGTAATGTGTGTTGCATACTTACCTGCTTAAAGCTGCGTACATTTAAGTTGGGCACCCTGTATAAGTGGATTTCTTTCCTATTTTATAACAATTTGCCAACTTTTATCGTTTTTAATTAAAAAGAGTTAATAAACACTATTTCACACCTGGAAGAGTACAGAAAAAGATACAAAAAAGAGATTAGACAACAAATACAAGAAATAAAAGAAAAGCCCAACCAGGAGGATGTAGAAAGGTCCTAGGCCTAATTTAACGGCATTATAATAAAGACAGCTGCAAAAGTCTGTGTAATAGCCAAATTCTCTGAAAAAGTAAAGCTTATTAGAGTGAAGATACAGAGTAGGAGGCAAAGGAAAATAAAAGACGCTAGAAATTCCAAAATGTTATACTTATGCTTAAAGGACTAAGAAAAACAAAGGGAGATGCAGTGAGAGGTATACAAAGTAAGGAGGAAAAATTACTATCGGCAGAAGATTAGATAGACAGATGGCATGAGCACTTTAAAGAACTACTGGGAATACAGAGTGAGACATCCATGGAAGTGGAGCTTGACGAGAAGATACTACAGGACGTGCAGGAGGAACAAGTTTAAATACAGCTGAGTGAAGTTAAAGATGAGTTCCAGGCTAAAAGTAGGTAAGGCGACAGGAAAAGACGAAGTGCTGAGATGTATGGGCGAAGAAAGTGAGATATTTTTGCAAAACGTATTCAATGCTTGAAGACGAAAGTAATACCCAATGACTGCAATATTGCAGCAATAGTCTTTAATTGTAATACAGGTTTTGAAGTTCTATTTATTCTGTACCTTCTTTCTCTTTTTTGATTTAAGCCTTATGGCGTTGTGCTTGAGGCTATTTTCTGTATCGGAGCATATCTCTTGCAATTTGCCTGATTTCCTCGATAGTTATCGAATTAATTAGTGCTTTAAATCGTGCTTTATTAATTAAAAAAGAAATTGCTGCAAAAACAGTAGTAGTAGTAGTTCAGAGCAAAGGAAGAATACGTAATTTCAAGATAAGACCAGACTTAGAGTGGAGCAGATACAGAGAAAAATAGAGAGGCAATAATTAAGATGGTTTAAATAATTGCTTAGGATGCTGAAAGACCTAAGAGTAAAAAAACACGGAAAATCAGTCTGGACTAAAAGCTAAAGAGGGTAAGACCAAGGAGCTCGTGGAACGAGGAAAAATATTGGAAAAGAAAGGTAGCAGCTGGAATAGTGTTAAGCAAAGGGTGTAAATTTTTCTGCAAAAGAGGGCTACGATGAAATCTAAAGTAATTAATAAATCATATGCACTCTTTCCAATCATTAAATTTCATAATAATTATTTTATTTAAAAAAATAGTTTTGATAATTTACAGGTTTTTACTGCACACGTTGGTGCACACACCAGTAGGTTACTCTCTATGTTGTGCACATACTGAAGATTATTTGACGCATATATGTATATATACTTGAATTTTTGAGCCCGTGCGTGCACGTCATCAATCCGCCTTTTAGTAAGGTTTTCAGTACCAACATTTGAAAAATATAAAACTACTCTTTTTTTCAATAAAATAATGATTAATATTGCTTTTGCTAATAATATAGCTTCATATATTGCTATAGCCGTACATTTTTTGTTTTAATATTTCATAATTTCCATGAACAATAGCAAAAACTATAATACGTCGGGGTACTTTGTGTTTTCAAGTTCTGCTCAGGGAATTAACACGTACGCATGTCGCTTTTTAAAACGACTTATTTGTTATAGTGGTTTTGACAGGTGTTGACAGTGACATATAGTTTAGTTTGCATTTTAAAAATCCGTTGTTTACATAACGAACATTGCGAACAAGTTATACTGTTGTTTTTCCGCTGCTACAAATTACTTACTTTGGGGAAGAGTTTAGTTGCTGGAAACGTATAGGGATCTTTAAGCTAAAATGTCGACCGCCTTACCCAGAAGGTCAAAAGAGCTTGTTGCCGCTTTGATAAGGTATTTTGAACGAGAAAGAGACAACGATGGTGCACTTATACCGCTAACTGCTGTGAGACAAGTAAGTAATTTACACCTGTAATATAATAATTCGTAATATAATGACCAACTTTCTAATGGTTTGGTGTTACAGAGAGTTGCCAATGCTTTAAATTTAAGAATACGAACAGTCTGTTCTATTTCGTAGACCTGCAAATCTGTATACTGTATACATCATGGTTCAAAATAGTAAGTTGATACACCTATCATCATAAAGGACAAAATAGCCGAAAAACGCCGCCTCAGGCAACGATGCCAACTTACCAGATCGGACCTCTACAAACGAGAGTATAATAGGGCCAGCAAACATCTAAAAAAAACTCCTTAGTCAACATTAAAATCAAGGAATACAGGCCGATGCTTTTGCTGAATATCTCACCAAAGTGTTTACACCCTTTCCTTGTCAACTCCCGAATGAAGATGCCAAAGATCAACATAAAGAAATCTCCAGGATATGACCTGATCGCTGGGACAATTATCAAACAATTACCAACTAAAGCTACACAAGCCCTTACACATCTGTATAATTCTATCCTCAGAATCCGGCACTTTCCAAGTCAATGGAAAACAACGCAAATAATCATGATTATGAAACCTGGTAAACCACCAACGGAAATTACATCATACAGGCCCATAAGCCTACTCCCATTCTGTCAAAGGTGCTTGAAAAATTGATTCTGAATAGATTAATGCCAATTTTAGACGACCAAGAACTAATCCCTAACCATCAATTTGGTTTCCGTAAACAACATGGTACCGTGGAGCAGGTGCACAGAATAACGGACAAGATATACAGAGACTTGGAAGGAAAAAGATACTGCTCTGCAGTGTTTTTGGATGTCAAACAAGCTTTCGACCGAGTTTGGCATCAAGGCTTATGCTACAAGCTCAAACAATACCTACCCTACCAGATGTTTGAACTTCTGAGCTCATACATAACAAACAAGCACTTTTTGATAAAATACAAATACGAAAATACAACATTACACCCTATCTCCTCTGACGTACCGTAGGGCAGCGCATTGGGTCCAATCTTATATTTAATATACACTGCTGACCTACCCACATCGCGTCTAACAACATCAGCGATCTACGCAGTCGACATGGCCATTCTAGCCTCTCACATCAATCCACAAGCCGCCTCAAAGTATCCCCAAGCTCATCTCAACAAAATCCAATGGTGGGCCAACAAATGGCGAATCAGAGTGAACGAAGCTAAGTTCCAACACGTAACCTTCACTATGAAAAAAGAAAATTGCCCTCCAATAACACTCAATGGACACCAACTACCACACTCAGAGGCAATCAAATATCTGGGTCTACACATGGATAGGAGACTAACCTGGAGAACCCACATATTCACCAAGCGTAAGCAACTCGGCCTTCAACTCCTAAAGTTATACTGGCTCATCGGTAGAAAATCTAAACTATCATTGGAAAATAAACTCTTAATTTACAAAATAGTTCTTAAACCAATATGGACTTATGGGATCTCCCTGTGTGGTACTGCAGCTACTTCCAATTTGGCAATGCTTTATCGGTTCCAAAATAAAGTACTAAGAATGATCATTGACGCGCCATGGTAATAATGTGATTTTAAGTGATCTACAAATTCCCACAGTGAAAAGTGAAATTAAAAATTTTAGTGCGTGATACAAAGACAGACTGACCGTTCACCTCAACGATTCTGTGCAGCACCTTATGGAAGATAATAATAAACCCAAAAGACTTAAACGTTTTAAGCCATCTGATTTACCTACAAGATTTTAACTGTAACTGTAAATTACTTTTGACAAATAGTATATTCTTTTCATAACCCATACATTACATATTAAAATAATGTAAAGGGAGATTTCGCTGGAATTCTGCCCCACATGTTACCTCTTAATCATCAGTGCTTACACCAAATCCTATAAAATACTTATTACCAAATAATCTATGGCAGATTGTATAATTAATGGAGAAATAAAAAAAACAGCAATGTTTTGCTTCTTAATATCTAAAAGCTTCTTTTAAATTAAATTCATTAATTATATGTAAATCCATGTTTAGCCTGAAGAAGTGTCTAGATATTAAAGATTGAAACGTTGCAAATATCTGTCCTATTCCAGTAATTGTTTAATACCATACTAATGTTGTATTTTTAACTCATTGTTTTTCTTAACTACTTGCGTTTATTGTTTTCCTCTCTAAACTTGTGTCTGTATTAAGTTACATTTATGATCTGCTTTATTGGATTTGTGTTGTCTATAAAATTTAATGTTTTAGTTATTTTAAAATGATACTGAAATGATTTATTTGATTTAGTTGTTAAAATACTGCGCAATTCCAATTATTATTCTTTGTAAAAATATGTAAATTATTTTACTATTATAGTCAATTTATTCGTTATTTTATGTGGTACTCAATACAATGTTTTTACTAAAATAAATCGAGCAAAATTGTATTTTTAATTGATTTTAAGTTGGGTCTGAAAAATTACAAAAATACCTGCAGAGTACCTGTTATAAGTAGCCTCAACAGGTAAATAACATATACAGCGAGCAAGCAAAGTATCAGTTAAAGGAAAATGCGCCTTATCCGTATACCTGAAGTGCACCAATTCATTTCACACAAGCTACATCATTCAAGTTTTCAAAGTGCTGATTTTCTGAGGTAGTTTAGTCACTTAATTTTACATTAATTGTAATTATGTAAATTAATATTATGTTGTCTTTAGTTTTCCTGTTGTGGTTTTTTCTTTCATCTTTAAAATATTAATTTAATATATTCATTAAATTCTAACTGTTAAAGTTGTATTTTATCTACCTTTTACTTCACGTTAAAATGCAATTTTATCGTCTAGACGATAAAAAATTACATATTCACCTTGTTGGTAGCACTGCCAAGCTATGTGAAATCCGAAATTTGCAGGTTATATTTTGCATCAGTCTGTGTCAAACAACGTACTTTTAGTGACTGTATAAGGATCATATAAACATACTAGGAGATGATGTCATCAATATGTTATGACGTGCACGCACGGGCTCAAAAATTCAGGTTTAGCATATTTGCTCAAATCCAGCCACACCTTCAAACCAGAAAATTATGAAATAGATGTTATTTTTCACAACTTACCAGTAAGATTCGCTATATATTGCATGTATCTTGCATTTTTTATGGAAACTAACACTTTCATTTTAAGGGGTAACGTTTGTGCTGTCGTTGAAAGGACTGGTCGTGCTTGAATGCTTTTGATTTATGATACCTATTAAAATTGAAGTAAGTCTGTAGATTTTACGTTACAATCCGTTTTTTATTATTGCATTGTCTGTTTTACAACATGGGATATTGATAACAATTTTCAGTTATAGTGTTTGTTCAAAGACTCTTTATTGAAGTATGAATAAGATGTGGACATCTGTACATAATATGCAGTTCTAACTGACCATTGTTTCCGTTTGTGAAATTTGCTAAATAGCAAACTAGTTGAGTTATTTGTTAGAAATAAAATAAAATAATGTACGTAGTTGATTGTATTTGTATATACTTTGAACTAGTGCTAATTTACCTGCAAAGTCATATATAAACGCATAAACAAATAAAGATAAGATACGTAGCCGAATCTTGCTATCTTAAATCTACATAAAATATGTGAATATAATCTTTGTTTAAGATGCTACACACTATTTTGTGACCATTTTTTAAAACTATAATAGAGAGTGTTTCGAAAATAACGGGACACTCTCTTTAAGCATACAAATCTTCAGATGGTTTACATTCATCGGCTAATTTACTTCTCCATAGCAAAACTAATAAAAATAAATGAGGGTCTTCTCTCACTTTATCATAACGATTGGATGTTCAACAAAAAAAAACAAATTTCGGTGCCAGGAATTTACTAAACTGTGAAGAATGATTAACAGCATCTATACAACAACAATATTACAAAACTTTATGAAAAAATTGATAATAGATACAAGAACAATAATATTACAATTGAAATTCGATTTATTTAATTAAAATTTACTTAAAGTAGATTGAAATTATAGTACGGATGTAAATAAAATAATTATGTGTTATACTTAGTATAGAATTATTTATTGAATTTGGTACGAATAGATGTTTTCTACTAATTTTTGAGCGTTCTCCAATTTCTAGATAAGCAAACACGCTGTAGAAAATCACAATATGCAGTAAAACAATAGCTTCTTTACTTATACGTATAGTTGCAAAACCTATATAAGTATTTCGTCAAATAATAGAGAAATATGCAATTAATTACAATTATTACCTGCTGAGTACATGTGTCTGCGTGAAAAATTATTTGTTGTGTGAATACGAATCTGAAGTGGTTATACTCAACTAACAAAATAGAAAGCTGGTTTTAGGTCAGAGCTGGGCAAATTACTTTCAAAAAGTAATTAATTACTAATTACCAATTACCGCCCAATGTAGTAATTTAATTACCAGAGATTCAATTACTCACAGGAAATAGTAATTCAATTACCAATTACTTAGTAATTGTAATTGTACAACATCAATTACTTTTTCAATTACTTTCAATAAAAAATATTGTCATATAGTTGTATTTAGTAGAATTTTCTTGCAAGTTGCAACTATCATTAGTGTCGTGTCGATTCGTAATCATTATCTAAAAATACTTAATTTTTATGTTTTGTTAACTATCCTTTATCTAATATACGTGTCTGTCCGGGACGTTGGTCCGTCCGGGACGCTGTTTTGTCTGTCTGGGACGCTGTTTCAGCAGCCAAACCGTAAGAGATAGAGAAAAAAGTTATGAAAGTTATATGTTTGGAATGGTCGTGTCAGGTCAGGAACCGAATTTCAGTCACGTGACACTTTCGGTTTTCAAGAAATCAGGTGATTTCCGTCCGTCCGGGACGGTGGTCCGTCCAGGACGATGTTTCAGCAGCCAAACCCTAAGAGATAGAGAAAAAAGTTATGAAAGTTATATGTTTGGAATGGTCATGTCAGGTCAGGAACCGAATTTCAGTCACGTGACACTTCCGGTTTTCGAGAAATCACAAAACAGACCGTTTTTCAAATAGAACGCGTATTAAATAAAAACTGTTTCAGCAGCCAAACGGAGTTGCGACCCTCTGCGCCTTAAAACCTCGATCGGTTAGGCAACCACTTTGACACCTTCCAGGTCTGGGTACAGTTTTTATTTAATACGCGTTCTATTTGAAAAACGGTCTTTTTTGTTTTTTTTAAATGAGACATTTGTCTCACTGGACTGCTAGTAGTAACCTAATACTTTATCACTTTTGAAGGTTTTTTGATAACTAAATCTTCTAGCTACATGCACTGTTCACCAAAACCAAAAGTTTTTAGTTTGTTTTGATGTAAGATGTAAGTAAATAAATAAATTCAAGCATAACAATTATATAGGGTGTCCCAAAAAAATGGGACACCGATTTGGCATAGATTCCTTAGGTTATAATAAACCGATTAAACCTAATATACTTTAGTACAAAGTCCCTTCAGTCAGAAGGTATAGGGACTTGGAAGTTCAAATTTATATATTTTTTTATATTAGTTTCCACATAAGTTATCACTAAAGTTGCGCTTTTTATCACGATTACGTATTTAGTTGCCGAGGCCCGAAGGGCCAAAGCAAATAAACCACACAAGGATTGAAATGGAACTCCCAGTGCCCAGAGGTAAATTGTTTTTTAAAATCGAGAAATCGCGAAGTTACAGCATTTTAACCAACTTTTATAGGTTACGTTCACGTCGGTTGACGTTTACCTATCGCCCAGCCGCCTACAAAAAGTTGTAAAACAATGGATTACTTCACTGCCGATTTCTCGTATTTTATTTGACGATTTCAACGTTCTTCACTGCCAATTAAAAAAAAATTCGAATATGAAGAAATGTCGAATTTAATTTTGGCTAGATTTTGTAATGATATTAGAAAAAATAGCAAGCTAAATATGTTATAAAAGTGATTTTTCCATGTTCGTGATAAATTAATCCACTCCCTTTGCATCACTCGATAGTGAATTAAACGTTGAAAAACTTTCACTTTTCTTAACTTGTAGAACAATCTATTATTAAATACGCTTAACATGAGGCTGAATGACAAAAATATGTAACTTACCTAAGTATACAGGGTGGAGCATTGGATTTCTTAAGTATTTAGATTTTGTAGAACAACGATCCAATTGGCGCAACTTGAGCATTTTTTTGTTGGCTCTGTTTGAAAATACTTTTTTTACCCCTTTATATGAAAGTGACATTTTCTGTCGCCTGTTAGGGATATAATAATGGTGAGCCACTAACACCCCATGAAGGAGCTTGGCCTGCAAGGCCAAGGTGTATATATACCAAGGGGTATAGGAAAAATAAATATACGTTTGGGTCACTGGTTGGTTTCCAATGGCAGTGGGAGGGAATAACATTGACTGCCGTTGCCATTAGAGACGGGAGACAACTAGCCTCCTGGTTTTCATATTTAAATATTTTTGAATGCAGCTGATTACAAGAGATAGTCTCATAATAAAATGTCAAAGTGTTGTATGTATAACTCTGGACTAAAACGTCATTTCATCCCTTGCACGATTACAATAAATTGATTAGGTACTGTTCTCGCAAACTCTGAAGAACTAAACTACATCTGCCAATATTTGAATCTCTCCTAATTAGCAAGGGGTGTTTTAATAATAATCGAAGCTAACATGCTGCAGCCAGTATAGAAAGCAGCATATGAGCATTACAAGGCAAGAAAGCGACAAAGAATGGATAATTTACAAAATGTTCCATGCAAGAATGCGGTAAACTTATGCGGCGGCGTTTTAAAATTACCATACACCATAATGCATTTTTGAGTCAACCAGACATGGGACTTTGCAATTAGGTACATTTTATATATGTGTTTTCTGTTTTTTAAATGTTGTTATCGAATTTTGTCCGTTTAATTCAATTCCTCACTCAAAAACATAATTTTCTGGACCTAACGTCTGTTACACTTGTACTGATCGTTTAAAACAAGCAAATTGAAATGAATAAATAATCATTATGAACCAATATCGTCTAATGAATCTATTTAATTTAAAATTATTATTTTACCGCAGGTATTGTAATCTGTAATGTACTTACAGCAAATATTTTTATAGCGTCTTACACTTAGCGTCTCTCTGCTCTCACAATAACTGTTGTCATTATTACAAGCTACAGATACACGCACTAATGTTCGTGGACACGTCATACAAAATGCAGAAGTTGCTGTTATTCGACTCGTCAGAGGAAATAATAAATTATATTGCGCGGGGAATACCCTGCGATTTGCTTAATAAGAACTTATCTTATTTATGCGTTCTGGAGATCTAGCATCATATCGAGGTCAGTAATTCAGTTATTGAAATACCACAAAGTAATTCAATTACCTCGAGTAATTTCAATTACCACAAGTAATTCAAATACCTATGAAGTAATTTAAATACTTTAGAGTAATTTAATTACACGAAAGTAATTGAGTAATTAAATGCAATAATTAATTACTTTTAAAAAGGGTTTTTCAAGTACTTTCTAACAAAGATGACAATTCCCAATTACAATTACCGCATTTTGAAAAGTAATTCAATTCCAAGGCAAATACACAAAAAGGAATTTAATTAGTAATTTCATTAAAAAGTAATTAATTACTGCCCAGCTCTGTTTTACGTTAACATGAATTAATATGGATTATAACATTTAAATTTAATTTAAATAAAACAAAGTGATTAGAAGTGATTTAGCAATAAGGTAAGTCAAATATCTAAACGAAACATCATGAAGTCAGTATGTTAATTTTCTAGGAACCTTGAGGTAAGTAAACTACTGGTTACAGTTTATGCGATAACTGCTATACTGACAGGAGCCCTCGGTTGTGAATACTTACAACGTAGCTAAGAACTATGCCACCCCAAAAAACCAGGAATTTTCTCTCGGTAACGTATGGTGTATCATTTATCAACTTTTGTGCGGGCTTGTCCTATTGACTTGCAGATACTATTTGAATGGAAGCGGATTAAACCAGGAATTCCTGTGATAAAACGGCACGAGGTACCCCCCGTCAGGTTTCTATGTAGCTAACTAACAGCTTTCCGATTCTGATTATTTGTGGAACACGGACAATATATTACTATGGTTTATTATGCTGTACTGGATATTATAATTTAATTTTGTGTAAAATAAATTACTCTTATCTCATATGGGTCGGGTCTCTACACCCTAGCAAATATTATTTTGATTTATGTAAAATATAGGAATTACATTTGCTATCAAATTGATTATTGTGGTATTATTTTTTATAATTTAAAAGTAAACACGTTGCGTAATGATGATGTAACTAATGGGATAGCTACCGTATAGGATAGTACTTAACTGAAGCGAAAATGAACTCAAATATGGCGATCCAACCTCACAGTTTGCAAAACAAGTCCGCTATTAAATGACAGTAAATTATCTGCGATTACGTAGTTAAGGGTATTGAACACGCCTTAATTCCACATGTAAAGCCTCCACACCTAAATACATCACGCCATCAATTGGAGTATTCCTTTCCTTGTATAAGTCTACGTTAGTTAGAAAGAGATGAATGAGAGTAAAACACTGCTTTTCGTAAAAAGTGAATTACGTTAGAACCAGTAAACGTAGAATAAAAATTTTTGTTGTATTGTAAAGCTTATGAAAAGTACTTTTTCGGAAACTCATTTAAAAAAATATGGCTCAACAATTTTTTCAAAATTAGGATTAATGTAAAAAAAAGTAATAAAAACAGTATACATTTAAGGAATATAAAGTTTGTTTTTAGAATCCGACATTCTTCAAGTAGTTGTACGCACAATAGTATAAAGAAAATTAGATAGTTTCTTTCGGTTTTTCTGTAATTCCATTTTTCATTTTTCTTGCACATCATCTATCTCTTACGAACAAACGCGAATCTTCATAGCGCTTGCTAGCTTCAACAACGCTGCAAGAATCCAGGATCGCATAATTGGCCGTTACAAATAGTCAGAATAACGTCGCTGCATCGTCCAGAGAAAATTGTTGGCTAATTGTACGCCTACTGCAGCGTACAGAGAAGCATTCAGCATTATTTTCCGATTAGTTGGGAAGCGAGTGCAGTGTTTTCATGCGGTTTTACCATAGGAAATTATAAGCGAAGTGATATCGGTAAAAGAAAAGCACACTCTGTATTACGAAAAAATAGACGTTTGTCAACATTAAAGTGTTTGAATAAAAAACGGTAAGGTTTAGTAGAATTTAAACCCGCTGGCTGGTGCCATGTTACATTATTATTTTTCAGTACAGCAGTTGCATAGTCCTCTTACTCCGACAATTAGGAGCCTTAAATAAGCTTAATCCTCTTATGCAGGTGCACACAACCTTGTCAATCACTACACTGTATATATTAACTGGAAACTGGCATTTGAGGCTCAGTACCTTCCCGGAACGCAATAATTACTCCAAAAAGTCCTTAGTTTGTGAATCATGATCGTTTCCTGTTATTCTTTATAAACTAAAATGTAAACATTACCACTGTTGATATACGTTTATGCATTTTATTCACCTTTTGTGAGAAATATGCAAGTATGTCATATTCTGCATTAAATATGCAAAGAACGCAAATTGCGTAAAGGCATAAGTCTATAAAACTATATCCATTATTTAGTTCAATAATTTAGTAAAATGCCATTCCATTCATAACTGCAACGATCAGTATTACTCTATTACTGGGTATGTATCTTGTCGATTTTGAAATTTCTTTAGTGCGGGCGTTAAACTATTCGTGTAGACCACTTGTTCTGTCAGTACGCAAGAGCGATGTCATAGCAGTAAGCGCAATAAGTAACTGTAATATTTCTATCCTGCTTTATTCCACTACAGAGAGTGGGACATAAATTGTGCTACGTATAATCGGCCAACGTTGCCGCAAACAAAAACTAAATAGCGTGTTCAATCCCCCTAAAGCGTTGACTAGGTGATAACAATTGCCGTAAATAAATACACATCACAAAAAAACCACTCAGAGGACGCGTTCTGCGGAAGTGCTCATAAAACCGACGCCACCAAAAATTTACTGGATTCTATCTTTTAGGGTAAAATTTTCTAACCTTTCTGTTGCTTTTGGCATTGAAGTTAGGGCTTAACTCGAGTTCCTAGCAAGTCCTAAGATGCTTGGTCCCGTCTTTCTTCGTTGGCGATCCAAACTTAGAACGCTCTCGCAGAACGACTCCTGCAGCTCTACCGCTGCGACATCAAAAAATTGCTTCCAGCTCACGCCGTTGTCCACACTTAGGGCTACACTGTTCTCTGTGAAGGTCACTGCTTACCGCCAGCTTCCAGGGGTTCCAACTGATCTGCTATTGTTAAGGACTTTATAAACTTTTGCCGCCTCTCTTGCATTCTGAATTCATACTGTGCGCAGTAGAAGGTCGAGCGGGCTTTGCCTCGCCGTTCACCTCACTTACGTTCCATCTGTCAACGTGGCAGCATGCGAACCGGTCCGCACTCCGAAAGCTAATTCTTTGTAAATGTTCAAACGTTCAATGTGTTGTTTATTGCTAATAAAGTAACATATTTCCTGCTTTCAACGTGTGTATAATTCAGTGAAACCTACAATTCATACAGTCCACAAATTACAAGGCGAGCTGGCAATCAGGAATTTTCCAAATAACGGAAAACTGAGAAGGCTCCACAACATTGGTCCTTCGAGCCGGATTAAACCACATTAGGTCATTGCGAGTCCAATCAACAGCGACAGCATTCGACAACATTCGCCAGCAAGGCAAGTACAAGCAGTTTCAATCGTGTTCAATTCATTCCTAGCGAGAGGAAGAAAGACAGCAGACGGTGCTATCAACGTGAGAGCGAGATAGCCAAACGCCGAGTTTGGCGCCAAGTTCGTGCACGTGGGCATTGCAGCTGCAGGCGAGACGGTAGTACGAACCACAGCAACGAGGAAAACCGGCAAGGCGGCACATACACCAATATCAATGTAAGCCTAATTTCCTATTTTTGTGATTTCCTATGCATGAATATTGGTTTTCTATCATCTGTGTTATACATGTGCATAATTTCAGCTGCGTATTATTGCGTAAACAAATGGTTTATGAGTCATATAAACATTTTAATTGCGTGAAATGCCAAGCTATTACGTTTGTTCGCGATATCCCCTGCATGTTTCATACTGCAGTCGAAGCAGTTACAAGTGAATCATCTCGCGTTGTACCAGGGTCGTTTTCTGCGTCGTTAGCGACAAGTTTCTCGCGTTGTTATCAAGCGCTGTCTGCGTTGTAAACAAAATTCCGTACCAGAGGCGTGCGAAAGGTTTTATCATTAAAGAATATTTCAGATTCTGCAAGTAGTAAGGCTACCACGCGTAGCAGCTTGCCTGAAATATCGCTGATTTCAGATTCTGCAAGTAGTAAGGCTACCACGCGTAGCATCTTGCCTGAAATATCACAGATAGTTGACCCGTTGGGTCCGCGTACCAGAAGCGTACAAAATTCACGCCAGTGGCGTACGAGCAGTTTTCATCCTTAAGTTGTTTTCATTTCAACAATTATGAATTCGCTTGTTAGGGCACGTGGCTCTATCAAAGGCAAGCTTACGAGTTTCGCAAAATACGTGCAATCGTTGCAAGCAATTTACGAGGTAGATCAATCGTTATCTAGCATTCAAATTATTCAGTTGCAAAAAAGATTGAATAATGCAGCCACATTGTTATCAGAATATGATGCGGTTCACGAACAAATTTTAGAAGCCAGTGAGGATGCAGAACGGGAAATGCAACAGCGAGTCGAATTTGAAGATTCTTATTATTTGCAATTTCACTAGCTGAATATTTGATTAATGAATACAAAAGCCAGTCTGATGTTGCATTAGATCGTTCTGGATCGCCTGCTGGTAGCTTAAGATCAGGGCATTCAAACTGCAGCTCGCAGTGTAATACGCCATCGTTTAGGCTTCCTACCATTTCAATCCCTAAATATTCAGGAAGTGTTTCAGAATGGTTAGAGTTTCGTGAGATATTTAGTAGCTTAATTCATGAGAATCAAACGCTGACTAATATTCAGAAGCTGCATTACCTAAAGGCTAGTTTACAGGGTGATGCAAGCCAAATTATAAAAAGTTTAGAGTTTACTGCGGGTAATTATACTCTAGCTTGGGAGGCATTGTGCAATCGATACAATGATCCAAAAATTCTGGTTCATAACCACCTCAAGGCTATTTTCGAGCTTGAATCTTGCAGTAAGGAATCTGCAACTAAATTACGTACGATTAGCGATATGTTATTCAAACATTTTGCAGCAATCAAATCATTAGCTACCGAAAGCGAGCTTCTTGATTTTGTTATAATTTATGTCGTTTCTAAAAAACTGGACCCCACGACATTCCGTGAATGGGAGGTCCTTAGAAACCGGTCAAGTTCTGATCTGCCTAATCTTGATGAGTTCAAGGAATTTCTGCAAAATACAGCAAATCTTCTAGAAACTCTAGATGTAAAAGATAGCAAGCTTGTACCCGAAAGGTCTTCCAAGGTACATTCTAAATCATTTGTGTCGGGTACCCCTTCGTGTCCACTTTGTAAAGGATCTCATTCCTTGTACAAATGCGATAAGTTTGTCAAGCTGTCTGTTCTTGACAGAAAGTCAAAGGCAAAAGAGCTCCGCGTATGCTTTAATTGCCTAACTCAGGGTCACCTTGCGAGCCTCTGTAGCTCCAAACATACGTGTAGAAAGTGCAAATCCAGGCACAACACCCTTCTTCATGAGGATAAGCCTCAGAACGCTTCTTCTAGTCAACCAGGATCTGCAGTGTCAGCAGAAACCCCTGTTGAGCTAAATCAATCGATTTCGGCATTCTGTTCGAATGCTTTGCAGGTACTCTTACCTACGGCTACCGCTAACCTCATCGCTGATGATGGTACGCCTCACGTTGTGCGAATCCTGTTGGATTCCGGTTCCCAATCGAACTTTATACGTTCAGATTTGTGTAAAAGGTTGAAGCTTCCAATTCGCGAAGTCAACGTTACTGTTTCTGGCTTAAGTAAAGCCACTTCTCAAATCAAGGCTAGGTGTGATATCAAGCTGCAAGCCCCTCACACTTCATACGGCATTGGCCTATCCTGTCTTGTTCTCGATGAGATTACGGGTGTTACCCCAAGTTTCGCGTCCAGCGAAACAGTTTCAAGGTTCCTGATAACATCAAGTTATCAGATCTGTCCTACGACCAACCGGGCACCATCGACATTCTGATTGGTTCGCCCATTTTCTGGCAGCTCCTTTGTATTGGACAAATTGGTCTAGGCCCAAATCTTCCCATCCTCCAAAAGACTCGTTTTGGTTGGATTGTTTCTGGCCCTACAGGCCCTCCTTCTGCGTACCCTGTACAGTGCAATCTTGGCACGATCGAGGATGCTTCTGACCCCATTGCTAGGTTTTGGCAACTCGAACATTACCCAGAGGAAAAGGTTCGCACAAATGAAGAGAACGCCTGTGAGGCACATTTCATGCAAAATACTCAACGAGAAGCGAATGGTCGATTCGTTGTCTCTATCCCTCTCAAGGAACCTGTAGAGGTATTGGGTGATTCATTGCAAATCGCTCAGAAAAGATTCTTATCATTAGAGAAGTGGTTACAAGCGAACCCTGACTTGTCCAATCGCTATTCGAGTTTCATGAATGAATATTCTGAATTAGGTCATATGTCCGTTTCAAACCCTAATTCAAACGAGATATCCTATTATCTACCCCACCACGGAGTCTTAAAAGAGGAAAGCCTGACAACTAAACTCCGAGTTGTATTCAATGGTTCTCAAGCAACCACTTCAGGGCAATCTCTGAACAGTATTCAGATGGTTGGCCCAACCGTGCAACAAGACTTATTTTCCATTCTTGTTCGCTTTCGCAAGCATTTATTCGCTATATCAGCTGATATCGAGAAGATGTATCGCCAGGTTCTGGTGAATCCTAACCATAGGCCCCTTCAGAGAATCTTGTGGCGACCCTCCTCAGCTGAGCCTCTTCGGTCGTACGACTGAATACGGTTACGTATGGCACTGCTTCAGCATCTTTTCTTGCTGTTCGATGCTTAACCCAATTGGGCATCGAATGTGAGGCTTCAAATCCCGAAGTCTCTCGAATCATAAAGGAGGACTTCTACGTCGACGACCTTCTGACAGGTGCCGACACTCCTGAGAAAGCGCGTACTCTCTGCTCAAACTTGGATCAGATTCTTGAGTCAGGCTGCTTCAAACTTACAAAGTGGATTTCTAACTCTCCAGAAGTTCTCGATGGAATACCAGATTCCGATTTGCATCCGGGTGTTCTTGATTTCAGTGCACATGAGCACACAAACACCCTTGGTTTGATTTGGTCCTTTAAAAGCGATCATCTGATGTTCAATATTTCAAATTCTACAAGTAGTAAGGCTACGAAGCGTAGCATCTTGTCTGAAATATCGCAGATATTCGACCCGTTGGGTCTTCTAAGTCCATGCACCATGGGTGCCAAGGTTCTTTTGCAACAGCTTTGGATGGAAAAGCTGGATTGGGATGAACCCGTTCCTAAAGCCATACAAGAAAAATGATTAACCTATCGCAGTGAGCTTCTCATGCTCAATGACTTAGCAATTCCTCGTCACGTCCTCTGTCGGAGCGTGGTCGAGATAGAGCTCCATGGTTTCTGCGACGCCTCTAACAATAGTTACGGTGCGTCGATATACCTACGTTCCAAGAATCAGGAAGGGGAAGTACAGGTTCACCTTCTCTGTTCCAAGGCCAAGGTAGCCCCTTTAAAGCCCTTGACAATCCCGAAGCTCGAGCTCTGCGGAGCTGTTCTTCTAAGCAAACTTTCCATGCAAGTCATAAAGGCACTTGATTTGCCCATATCTAGAATCGGTCTGTGGACAGATTCCACAATAGTGCTAGGATGGTTGAAAACCAGTCCAAATCTTCTTAAGACCTTTGTGTGCAACAGAGTTGCTGATGTTCAGCAACTCACCTTTGATGCCACGTGGCGGCATGTTCCCACAACGTCTAATCCTGCTGATCTTCTCACTAGGAGAATCACCCCTTTAGGTTTGAAAGAATTGAGCCTTTGGTGGCATGGTCCCACCTGGCTAAGCGAAGGTGAGGCCTCTTGGCCTACTTCCAAACATGTTCGTGCTGAGCTTCCAGAATTCAAAAAAGAAGTTCAGAGTCTTCCTGTAACCTCTGTTGAACCATTTCCGTTCAATCAGTATTCAAGCTTTGCTCGCTTACAACGAGTTGTAGCTTATTGCTTTCGTTTTCATAACAATGCGCGAGCCCCTAAGGCTGATCGTCTTTCTGGTCCCCTCTCTACAGATGAACTGCAAGCATCTATTGTAAGGCTTGCCAGGTTCTCACAACGTGAGTCATTTCCTGACGAATTTAAGCTGTTGTCACAGAACAAGCCTGTGAAACAATATGTTGCTTTGATATCCTTGAATCCCTTTCTGGATTCCAAGGGACTGCTAAGAGTTGGTGGTAGGCTCCACAAATCTCAATTACCTTTTGACAAGAAGTTTCCTCTAGTGATTTCTGGCAAACATCCATTCGCCAAACTCCTAGTATCGCATGAGCATCTTCGGCTTCTCCATGCCGGACCTCAAATGCTGTTAGCTAATCTCAGAGAACGATATTGGATCACCTCTGGCAGAAATATCGTCAAGCAAGTGGTTCATCAATGCTTACGGTGTTTTAGATTCTCTCCTAAGTTAACTGAACCCATAATGGGAGACCTGCCAGCCTCTCGTACTCAATCATCGCCCCCATTTCATACGACTGGTATTGATTATGGTGGACCTTTCATGATAAAGGATCGCAAGGGACGTGGTTCTAAACTAGTAAAGTCCTACCTTTGTCTATTCGTTTGTTTCGTCACAAAGGCAGTGCACCTTGAATTGGTCGCTGATCTTTCTACTGAAACCTTCTTAATGGCTTTTCGCCGGTTTGTGGCTCGACGAGGCAAACCGCTCCATGTCTACTCAGACAACGGCACTAACTTTGTAGGCGCTAATTCCGAGTTAATCGAATTAGGCAATTTTCTCGCGGAACAAAACCCTTCTATTTCCGAATCAGTCGCGAACGACGGAGTAGCTTGGCATTTTATACCCGCGCACAGTCCCCACTTTGGCGGATTGTGGGAGGCCGGAATCAAGTCCTCCAAACATCACATACGTCGCGTTATAGGTAACGCTAGTCTAAATTATGATGAATTTAGCACTTTGTTAGCACAGGTGGAAGCGACCTTAAACTCCCGACCCCTGTCCCCTTTGTCCTCTGATCCAAACGACCTTCAGCCTTTGACTCCTGCTCATTTCCTGATTGGTCGTCCGTTGGTGTCACTGCCTGATCCCAACGTTACTGAGATAGCCGAGTCTCGGCTGTCTAAATACCAGAGAATACAACAACTTCACCAGAATGTGTGGAAGAGATGGAGTAAAGAGTACATCTCGGAACTCCAACAGCGCACCAAATGGCGCACGCATCTTTCGGACCTCCAGCCTGGTTCCATGGTCCTCATCAAGGATGACAATCTACCCCCTCTGAAGTGGAGGTTAGGCCGGGTCACCGAGCTGCACCCTGGCCTTGACGGCGTTACGCGTGTGGCGTCAGTGAACACTGTGTCAGGGATCGTGAAGCGATCCTTCGCCAAATTGTGCCCGCTACCTAGTGTTGTGAACTAGTGCGTTAGCGTTCAGCGCAGTTTTCGTAAAGCCTTTTGGCTCCCCATTGTTCGGGTTTTCTTGTACTAGATTAAGATCCATGTACTATTATGCTTTGTATATATGTGTGTTCATGTTACATGTTTTACTCTAGCTTTTACATGTCAACTCTGTACTGTTTTATTTGAAAGGTTACCCTTTCCAAGGCGGGCGGTATGTTAAGGACTTTATAAACTTTTGCCGCCTCTCTTACATTCTGAATTCGTACTGTGCGCAGTAGACTGCCTCGCCGGCATCCGATTCCAAAAACACTTACGTTTCATCTGTCAAAGTGGCAGCATGCAAACCGGTCCGCACTCCGAAAGCTAATTCTTTGTAAATGTTAAACTGTTCGTGTTAATTTATGGCAATAAATTACTACCTTCGCTTTTCAACGTGTGTATAATTCAGTGAAACCTACAATCATACAGTCCACAAATTCCAAGGTGAGCTGGCGATCAGCGGTTTTCCAGATAGCGAAAAACTGAGAAGGCTACAAACATTGTACCTTCGATCCTGATTAGTGCTCAAACACTGTTAATAACCAATTTTTTAGAGTACTATAATGATTTCATTATTGGGATGTATATTGAAAAATAATTTACTGGAGCTAACAAATCATCAGCTTCCTGCTTCGTATTGACTTTTCTACATGTTTTTTTGTAATTGTTCAATTATTGTTCACCAATTTGTGATTGTCAAAGTTTGGACTTCACTGCTCACCAATTTGTAGTAACTTTCACAGACAATCTTGTTGGAATGCACCAGATGATGATTTACCAGAAAAACAAGACAACAGATAACACAAAGATGATTATAAATTAGCTCTTCCTCATCAATCAAATGAAGAGGAAGAAGAATGGGGAAAATATAACGAAGGCGAAGAAGGAGAAGGAGAAGAAGAACAAGCAGAGCAAAAAAGAAGAACGAACAGAGAAGACAGTTTTGTTTTATTGCATACATGAAATAATAAAATTCTGCCCATTGAACTCAGTGTTCATTATTGAAAAACTTGATAAAAAAGTAAATTAATAATGATATATTTGTTAGTCCATATGCCAATAATCTTTTTTTTAAATTACAATTGAAAGCTGAGTGATTTTTCTTATAAATGTGCCACGTAGTGATAGCAACCCTTATTGCAACCTTAATTACAATCCACTTGATGAATCCTTACGATGTAGAATTTAGTTTAGAAGGTGAACTGGGAGTGCGCAAAACTATGTAAAAGGATAATATACCTACTGACTCTTATACTACTTATATTATAGAACGTTCCCTCACTACATTTAGTGATCATCAATAATAGAAAACTTGTCAACAGTAATTACATAAGTGGAGATAATTTTTTGATCATTTTAACTAGATTCACGAATCTTAAATGAGTGCTAATCTAGTTAAAATTATTAAAAAAAAATATTACCACGAATGTAATTCGGCGTGATTATTTTTTAAACAGTCGAAGTTGATAGGGTTTGATGGAGATTCCAGATGAATGTCCTGTTATTTTTAACAACTGCTGCTCACCTACTCCACTTTTAGCTAGTTGTGTTACAGCAGAAGAACGATTTGAATGGTTTGTGAAAAATAGTCCCTGTAATCACCTACTAGCAAATAGTTAATAATTTTGATGCTATTGGTCGATTTGAAATTTTTTCTTATTACTATTGGCTGATAGGACTGTTTAAAAAATAATCAGTGATATCGCAACATTAGGAAGCGTTTCCTCCAATTTATCAGCTGAAAATATTATGGAATGTACTGAAATAGCATTTTTTTACTTTCCCATACCCATAGGTATAGGGAAGTCTTGGAATCATGAAAATTTTGGAAATCGAGATTTTCACAGAAATATCCGTTTTGGGCCTCTAGGAACCCAAAAAAGTGGTTTTTAAAAAATGTCTGTCTGTGTGTGGGTGTGTGTGTGGGTGTGTGGGTGGGTGACGCTCCTACAGCCGAAAGTATTGCTCCGATTTTGATGCGCTTTGGAATGCGGGGGTGTATCGAAAATTCATCGACAAAATAAGCTTTTCAAAAAAATCCGAAACCGGAAGCGGAAGTTACGCATGTTTTTTTGGTACGACTGTTTTCGTGATTAAAATTTTGAAAATTTTCTCGCGGATAACGATAGAGGGTCGTAAGACAAATCTGTTAGTTTTTTGCCGAACTCGCTAGGTTTAAAATGAAGGGCGCTATGATTTTTTGAAAATTTTGAGTTTAACGCCCTATTACTCAAAAACGGATAAATCGATTCAATTGATTTTTGTTTTCTAAATAGTATATGAAGGCTAACATGAGGTGATATAAAAAGTGTTTTGAAAAATATTAAGGGGCCTAAATTACAAATTTTCAAAATTTTGGAAATTCTCTAAAAATCATTTCTCAAAAACTGCCCACAGGAATTTGTTTAAACTTCATACACTGATAGACCCCGAAAAGGGCTATCGATCTGTTTTTTAAAGAATCTCATGAATTATCTGTGGCGCCCTCTACGAAGCTTTGAAGTTTGAAAATTTAAACCCCTTTAATTAATAAACAAAACAAGATAGGTAGCTCGGGTTTTCACTGAATTGCTCAGTGCATAATGGAGCATATGAATATGCAAAAAAATATTACACTCGTGGATATATGTAAGCGCACCGGCCCCCTCACCCCTCTATTTTTGAAAAATAATTTTTTTATTCTAACGGTTGTTATATTTTTGCGTCAAAGAATCTTTTTCCGCGAAAATAAAAAAATCGATTTTGTATGCCCTAGAAAATATAATTTCCAGGTACTTAGAAAATTTCACCTCGGTGCTACAGCCGTTTTGAGGAAAATAATACATAAACTAGCACAGTGGCGGCTTGTCCACTTGGCGCCATCTACAGAAGCTCTGTGGTCACGTTTTGAACTACACATCTTATAACATAAAATCGTAGCTCTCTTTGTTTGCGTGTAACTGTGTTTGTTCGCTATCTCCTCCGAAGATACTGGACCGATTAAGTTGTACGATGGCTTAAAAGTTTGCTAATTTTCAGACTTAGATCGTAGGCCGGTTTTTATTTACAAAAAAGTGCGAAACAGTTATAATTTAATTAACTTCTCTAGGCAGCAGTATAATTTAATTAACTTCTCTAGGCAGCAGAGCGGAGCGCCTATCGCTGTCTACTATTAGCTCGGGTGCGCGCATTATTCAAACAGCAGAGTGTGGTTCTGCGGTAAGCGTGCTGGCCTATCACGCGGGAGCCCCGGGTTCGATCCCGTCGATGCATCTTTTTTTTTATTTATATTAATGAATCTCTCTTAATTTTGCGAACCGAAACGTAGTTCGGGTGACTCACTAGTTCTTTTATATTTACCCGCAATTTACTTGAAAGTGTAAACGCTTATCACGGTGAAGACGTGAGTCATCGAGTTGAAATTTTGATATGTTGTAAAGACTGTTGAATAAAGACGATATGAACAGTTTCCAGTATGGGAAAGTCCAGGGAGGTAGTCACGTCCACTTTTTTAATAATGAGATAAATGAATGCATTATGTTTCTAGTTCGTCTCAGTTTATATCAAGGTAATAATATTCACAAAATTGTGTACAATTGTGTACAACTCATTGTATCTAATGATTTTTAAACCTGCTAAAGACCAAACCCATTATTTATTAATTTCATTATACATATGCAGCAGATCGCTGGTGGAGTTATCATTGTGTTGATTATTGGGATACACTTGCACTTTATTTAACATTTTCTTTAGTTACTCACTTTCATTATCATTTCACTACTATTGTAAACAGTAATATATAGTAAATATTACTCGCTACATCAGTGTGACATCTGAAAAATATATTTTT
Source organism: Agriotes lineatus (assembly GCA_940337035.1). NCBI lineage: Eukaryota > Metazoa > Arthropoda > Insecta > Coleoptera > Elateridae > Agriotes > Agriotes lineatus. The sequence goes on along the minus strand of OW679200.1, from coordinate 108,022,521 downwards.
ATTCTTTAAAACTCTTCTGGAAGCAATGGTGCTAATAGTTTCGTCAGACTTGGCTCTACACTCAAACACAATTTTTAACTAGTTTTGTACTCTTAAATTATTTAGTAGAGAGACAAAGGAAAATTGCTGTAAGAGAGATTATGACTCATAACAAACCAACAAATATTACTTATGTTAGTTTTAAAGGGCTTGAACAGTGCAGTAACTTGAAAGCTTGAAATTTGTAATATTTTCTCAAAATGGATTTTACGGATACATCAAATTGCAAAAAAATTTATTGAAGCCATATTTCTGAAACAAAAATTATTTTTGTCTTTACGTGAACAGCATCTCAATTTAATAACTTTACTGTGTGCTGATTCAACTTTTAAGATTAGTATGAACCACTGGATTTACAAGTAAAACATGAGAAACTGTTTGAAAGGTTCACTTGAATAGAATATTTTTTGCACAAAAAATGTAATTTTTATTTTAATTATTTGCCATCAATTCGGCCACGTAACACTAAAACTCGATTTTTTAACTTCAAATTTAAATATAGAAAACTGTCGATAAAAATAGGAAGGATCACAAAATATTTGTACCGTGTGGCTAGGCGCTGAAGGTCGACTTTTTATCACGAATGTGAAATTTAGCTACAATAAACCACATTAGAGCTAAAAACAAACTTCAGTACCAAGGGGCCATTATGATTTTTTAATTCGGAAAATCGTGAAATTAAAAAATATTGTTTTGTAAGTTATGCTGATTGCATCTGTCATAATCACAATATTTTTCGTATTTTAATGACGATGTTAAAGTTCTTCACTGCCGACTTCAAAAATAAAGATTTATGGAAAATTTAAGGTTTTTCAATGGCTACGTGGACTTAAAAGAAACAGATTAAGAAGTTTCCAGTCTTACATAAGGATGAGCTTCTGCAACGAACTTGATATTATATAACATCGATTGATAAATGAATTCAAACCCCGTTTTGAATTATAATAAGTAAAGCTAAAAAATTGATGAAATATTTCATAGTGGTTCACCAAATGTTACATTTCACTTGAAAACAAAATGGTACAAACTTTCACAGATTGAGTTTATAAAAACTATTGCTGATATGCTAAAGGTACGGATATATTTAGATATCTACAGACTTTATAGTTTTTGTAGATGGTGCGTAAGAGAAAGGCTGTTAAAATCGGAATTGCCTATGTAAAATATGATAATAGATATTCACGACTAACGAACTTTGATTATGGGCATCTTAACAAAACGAGTTTCGTTAAGTGCCATAAGCAAACGTATTGTTCCATATTTTGTCTTCATCCACAAATTTTGGTTCAATGTATTTTTTGTTTAGTAAAAAATAGGGCAGTAATATCATCTATAACAGCACTGAGTGCAGTAATATCCATTATCGCACTAGTTAAAACTATACTGAAATTAATTTGGTAAATAGTCTATAGCCACACCGATGAATATAGAGATTATAAGTCGACGTTAGCTTGACATTAATGATTCCACTAAATCAGGGGTTCTCAAACATTTTTCCTCGAGTTTTACACCGCTGAAAGTAGAAGAAGCGAGCCAACAGAGTTTTTAATTTCGACAAAAATATCTTATTGTGTGTGATGTTCACAATCAATCAAATCAAAAGCAGTTACAGGGTTACCTACGTATATTTTAATTTTTGTCGTCAATACAATCAAAAGTTACTTATTTCACATTACATTTTTTTAATATGCAAAATATTAACATCCATAAAAATGAAATTTGTAGAATGTTCTTAAGGCTTAATAATAACATAACTTACATCACATTTGAACATTTTTTGAAAGTAAAATAGTATCGGACTGCGGCGCGGAAGTCTGGAGTTCAAATCCCAGATCGATGCCTGGCGGGCGGCCTACCCAGTCGCTTTAAATAATTGGGAACCTGCGTTCGAAAGAACAAGGGGTAATAATGCGGCTGTCTAATGCGTGGTGCTCACCACATCACCACGTGTCATGAATTTGACACGCGACAGTCGGGTGTGAGAGCGAGGATACGGAAGCTCTAACCTTCCGCCTTGCAGGCGAAGCTCCTTCATGGGGTGTTAGTGCCTCACCATTATTAAAATAGTATATACCGTAACGAGAGCTATAAGAAACGAATTACGAGAGAGTTGAAAAAGTAATTCCACGAGTGCGTAATTGATTTTTAGCTTGAGTTGTGTACTATACTTTTTCTACGACTACATCATAGGGTTAAATATAAAAGAAATAGTTTATTAATTGTTAAATTAGTACTGCCACTGCACATTAAAAACAAGGCGGCTGCAGTAACAGCCGTTCCTCTCCTCGCTTCTTACAAACAAAACTGTAAAAATATACGTAATTATACAGGGAGATCAAAAATAAACTTGATCGCAGGAGCCATGGAAAACAATCAAACTTGCCTAATCTGTAGCATGCTTTTTGTTGCCATAGATGTATACATTTCGTTTAAATTAAATATTTTTGCATATTTGTGTAGCTTATTAGACTGTGTTAAATTAACATGAACTAATAATACAGTTAATTGTTGTTCAAATGTAGTTCCATAAAGTGCAGTATATATACACAGTGGTAATATTTTTTCTGGGCTGCCGCGATCAATTTTATTTTTGATCACTCTGTAGTAACCAAAACCAAAATCCATTGTTATTACCAACATAATAAGTCATTAAAACCCTAATCGTACGATCGATCCATTTTACACACATGCGTAAGGGCACATTTTACAATAGTCGTAGAAAACGTACTATTACACACTTTAAAACGGCCAAAAAGTTAACTCTGCGGGATGTTAAAAATGTAATAAAATTGAAAGGAGTCACGTGATTATTTAAATTTGAAATTTGCCATATTGATGGAATCAAACCACTTATTTCGAGCGGACATTTTTTTTCATTATGCAGAATATTGATAAACATGTATACTCTGTCAAAAAAAAATTGTAAAATTGGGGATAATCCAATCGTGAATTGAATTATATAAATCACTTTGTATAAAGTGGGCTAAATATAACTTGCTTCATACTTCAACATACTTTTTTCATAGGGGAAGAATAGTATCAGACATTTGAAAACTGTCGGGATTAAATTTATAAAATGTTCAGAAATTAATAGTATCGGAATAAGTTCAAAACCTAATCAAATAGAAAAATGTTTTTTTGTGAAAATCAATAATAGATATTTCCAAGCTGTCGAAATGAAATTTGAAATGTTTCACAATTTAATAAAATTGGAAAAAGTTTACTAGCTATTTAAATGTTATGTTAGTGAAATTAAATACAACTTAATTCACATTTAAACATTTTTTCTGCATGCAAAATATTATTAAACATTTGAAAACTGCCAGAAATAAATTTAAAATATGTCGAGAACTTAAGTAAACCTAAAAAGTCAAACGATTATTTAAAATTCTAAATTTGTTTGCGTTAATAGAATCCGAATTATTTTATTTTACACTGATTTTTTTCAATGTGAAAAATATTGGACCATTTACAATTCCGTAAAATGAATTTAATGAAATTGGGGATGGCATACATAAAGTTATACGTTTATAATAGTTATTTCTGGTTAAGTGTGTTACCTTACAAATAATCTACGAGAATAAAGTCCTCGTGGTCGCCAGGCCGAGAAGGGTATTTTCTCGAGTGAATTGTTTGTAATAACACACGCGTGTCATACACAATTTTGTCCAAGAACTCAATAAATATCTAAAAACATAAATTACTTATTGACAACCGTGAAAAGTCATATTAACAAATTGGAAAGTACTGAGTCGCCTGTGATATGTATTATACGTGTGGCAGTACTGAAGTGTATTGTCAGTCTACGTCAAACTCAAGATTAGTAGGTTAGGTTTTGTTTGTTGTTTGACACAGATTTACGCAAAACTTAACCTGAAAATCTCAAAATTGACTTAGCTGGATAGTGCTACCAACAATACAGCCGTGAGTGGCATGGTTTTTAACTCGCTAGTGGGTTATGAGGATTTAGAGGTCTAAATTCGATCTGGTAATAACATTATAAGTAGGAGGTGTTGGATAATAGTATATTATACATCAAGGTAGCGAAGCGCAGTATTATAACCTGAGCGCATATTATATTCTGAGCGCGCAGCGCCAAGTATCTAAAGCGCGAAGGTTATAAGACGATTCGCTACCCCGGTGTATATACTATTTTTTGCACTACCAAACGGCTTAATACCTATATTCCCAAAAAATTTCGAAAATATTTTAACTGTCAACCTGACAATACAGCTCTTTAAAACGTCAAAATTAAAATAGCCATATTTGGTAACTTAGCAATTTATTAGTTATCACGGTGAAAATTGTTTATTTTACTTTCTCTCCCTTGATGGAGAAAATCAACTTCACGACCTAAAGATAAGCCAATAACGGTGCGTTCTGAGACTAGTAGTGCAAAAAATAAATTGCAATCTATTTCAGACTATCTCAATGCGCGAAATATAGTGTTGACCACTTGGAAACTGACACACAAATTATATCTACTGCATTCCGTAAAGTAAAAAAGAGGTTATATAATATTATTTACATAAATTTACAAAATGTATCCCACTTAAACATTTGCTTAACATTATGTTGCAGGTGCTAACGTCACTAAACATAGCTTCTTTCCCATTTTAACATTTTTTAAATGTACCTACATGTACATTAGTAACAGATTAAGGAGCAGATGTAGTAATTAGTATTTAGATATTATAGATGTACATTTCGTACATCTTTTTCCGAGTTTTGTGTTGTGCCATGTTTATATTCGGCATTACGTGAATCAGGCTGCGTACCCCCTATACTTGGTTAGCGTACCCCTAGGGGTAGTCCTACTCCACTTTGAGAAACCCTGCACTAAAGTAATAGAACTTGTAACGGAATCAATAAGAATTATGCAACGTTAGGAAAATTACTATTAAAAAATGATTTAGTTTAGTATTACTTACTGGAGATTTCTAAATCAAGCACCCGGAATACGGATTAAAACGTTTTGTAGTAATGAAAACAACTGGGGTAAACCAAGTGCTAGAACCCGATACAAATTTACCGATATAACGCAAAACTGATGATGCTTAACTATTATTTATAAAAGATTAAAAGCTGCAATGTTTAATAAAATCTCTTGCAAGAAGGCAGCATTTACATATAAATTTTAGTCAATGCATGATTGCTTGGATGTTTAGAAATAGTATATGTATAATCAATATTAACATATTCGACTTCGACTCCAATAAATCGTCGGCAACGCTTATTAATGAAGGATCAAAGACTAACCAATCAGAGTTTTCTTATTCAATAACTTTTGGCAGAAAAAAATGTTCGATTTAAAGCAGTAACGTCCATATTAGCGATAAACCAGGGAGAAAATTGTTGGTTTTTTATAATATTCGCATAAAATCTTCTCGATGGTGATAATACGATAAGAATTCAAATAGAATAGTTCAATCTGCTGTGAAAAACCGCTATACAAATTGTTGATATATTGTCAAAAAGTTGCTGAATAGTTTCTACGATTTTCACATATTTTTTACACGAGCAGTAGGTATCTGTTTTTCTTTGTGTATTTCCATTCTTACAAACTGTTTGTATTGATTATCTCTTCGGGGTACTTATTCTTCTTTAAAATCTGCCAGGCAATTTTGAACTGAATATTGCCATTGACCATCGACTTTTCATCCGCTGTAAAAATATGCTTCAAGCATCTATATTTGTTGATTTTTGATTTTCACAAATAAATGATCGCAAATAAACATGAGTTGACATTTATTAATTTAAAAAATATTTCAGTTCAATTTAAGACACGACCTTCATTTTATTGAACAAACCTAGATTGGAAACAGTGTTCCACAAACAAGTAGTCGTTTTGAAGAACCGCAAACAACAGCAACTGTAAAAAATAGTTGCAACTGTAAAACACCCAGCAGATGCCTGCCCCCGGAGAAAATGCCTCGCGCTCGCACACGCCGAATTTTTCCTCTTGCCCTAGAATTCCTTCACGGCTGCGTGCTCCCGGGCCCCTCGCAGCAGCTGTTACAGGTGTTTCGGACTTTAATCGGGCTTTCGTACAGCAGGTCTTTAATTTCAATACTCGCCAGGGCTGCGAGCTTGCGATCCGGAGTCCGGAGCTGAAAGTTGGCAGCGGCTGCCACCTGTCAGGCACGCGCCTCCACCTGGCCTCTGCTTCTACTAGACGCTCCACAAACATCCGCCGACACTATCAGATCCAGACCTTCCCTTCCTGGATTGCGTGTTGGCATGGTCGCAAACGGGCAAGGCGCCTCTTTCGTATGGTAATGTTGAGATCAATGGGCTCTAATTTCTCTGTAGGTAAATTGATCGGGGTAGCAGAGTTCTCTTGTGCGATTTTGAGATGCAGCTTGGAGGTTTGCCCAAGACAATGTAAAAATTTGATAATTTTATAGTTTTAATACAATATAGAAACAAAGTTAAATTCATGCATGTAATTCAAGAGCAACTACAATCAAATAAACCCTAAATTGTAAAAAGTATCAAAGTCATACATATACTGACATAGTGTTCACCTTTTGGAGTTTCCACTCCGTATATCTATACTGTGTTCACGATGTTTTTAGATCAGATCAGACTATGCTTTCAATTTATTATGTTGGAATTAAATTTACTTCAAATTTGTGATGTCCGATGTTGAATACTAGCTTATGTAAACAGTACTATGTTGCAAAATATACTTTATTCGGATTACTGTAAGTAAAATAACAAAATCTAGTTTTCTGAGGAATATTAATTCATTAATCAACGACAAATAACCAAATATAAACACTAAAATGCCAAAGCAAAACTAAAATATAAATTAAGAAAAGTTTTGAAAACTGTTTAAAGAGTGCCACGTGCCACAAAATAAAATCATTATTGGACTGACTTGAAGTTGCATACCTCCTACGGAGACGTATCTTCTCCTCTATACATGCTCCACGTTGATATTGCTTTGTTATTGCAGGTATCGCGAGCTATGGTGTCAAAATTTTAGGGCAAAGTAGTTGTTCCGGCATACGACCAAAAACAGATTTATATTTAGATCATATATTTAGAAAAGACTTGCAATGATTTGTTTAATTGTTTGCTATATGCAAGATCTATGCTACGGAGCACCATTTGGCACTATAATTTAGCAAATGAAAAATTTTCTCTGAATAGACCACTTACCAACAAACGCGAAGCATATTTTAGGATATGAGGTGGTTGAACGCTGTTCAAAATTATTATATGGAACTTTTATATAAATAGAATTACGTTGCTACAACCAAAAATAATTTTTTGAGAACAGTTTTACAATTAAAAATGCCGCTGAAAGCCTTGATACTAACTTTTAGATTCGCAGGCTAATTCTCTCAAAATCAAGTGACTACGTGGACACAACTGCCGGACGGCTACCTCAGAGGAGATGGCGTGCAGTTCATTAGAAAATACTGAAGGTAATTAACTGGGAATGACGAGCGCCAACCAATCTTTAAATTACGACAAATGTATCCAGGTATCACAGAATATTCGTAAACCCAAAAGCAGTCCCAAAAGCACAACACTCTGAAAGAAAGCACACAAAACTAGGTAGCAGTAACATAAACACGACGATGTAATAATAGCAATGTATAGTAATTACAGATTAGTAATTTTTGTATTAAGAGCCCGAATTTAATGATTTTAGAGCGTGAGAATGTTACTTCTTTTGACGAGGCGATAGCCGAGTCAAAGAAGTCATTCGAATGCTCTAAAACATTTCGCGCTCACAATACAAACAATGTTGTTTCTACAACCGTCAAACATGAATATCAATATTGTTTTGCGCCGTAGTGCGCGAACATTTTTGGCGCTCTAGTGCGCGAAAGGCCTTTGTTCACGTCGTCAATGGTAAAGTAAATAAATATCCCATTTTTGAACACTTTCAAAAATGGCAAACATTGCGCATTGATAGCGAATTGATGCGAGAATGTCCCCTTTTTTGACGGTTGTCAAAAAAATATGCGTATACATACATATCAGATTTACCTCAAAACACATAAATTCGAATACTATAACTAACAAGTTGTTACGATAAAGAAGCTCACCTGCGATTAATTAGATAAGATAATCAGTGGTAGTAAAAATCGCAGATTAACCTCCTTAAAGTACGTACTACATGAAAGCTCTAAAAATTTTCACTTACCGCACAGGCCAAACTAGCTCAAATTCGGCGATAAGGTCGTGGGTTCAAACCACTAGCTGTATACCTTGCAAAGTCTCCAAAAAAAAAAAATATGGGCGCCAGAAATCAGATGATTTCGAATAATATAATTAACTACAAGTAATCAGAATTTATTAAAGGCATAATAAATTGGTAATCACCAATTGTAATCTATGTAATTCATAAAATATTTGAAAATGTTTGCTACACTATGCAGCCAAAACTAATTGAAGGTGGCCACACGCATTACTACAAAAAAAAAACCTTTTTGGGTCATTAAATTACTTGAAATTGGAAAATAAATCTAGAGATATGCATATCGCTGTCATTCATAAAAACCGTTTTTTTCTAGGTTGCTGAGAGAAAAAACGTGGGTGCTCCTTTTACAAAAAAAGTATAAAGTACACATAAAAGTTCAATAGTTTCAAATGTTATCTTTAATTAAATTTACTGAGTGAATGAACTATTATGTTAGTAATAAATTTAGCATCCGGTATCACCAGCACAAGATTAACTGGGTAGATCCCGTCCTCGATTGGCGTTGTAATAAAAAACGAACCAACTGACTTTCTAGACCCCCACAAGTTTAGGGTGTAAACGCTAGTCGGGAGCTGCTATCACTGGTAACCCGCATACAGCAAGGAATCAGCCTTACGCTACATGGGTGCAGAAGTGATGCAGAAAATAGCAGGTGTTCGTTTCGAATTAGGACAGGAAACTGGACTCCAAGTTGTTAATCCCAAGTGCAATTTGAGAATTCCAGGTGAAAATACTTCCTGGTAAAAGCTAAAGAAGTGCAATTAATATGAAGATAACAAACAGAAAAACGCCATCGTACCTGAATTAATTTATCAGCTTTCAAACAAAATGCTTGTAAAAATTGGTTGAGCGCACGTACTTTTGACTTAATTAAAAATCAAACCTCGACCGCGCGAAACGCGTCGGCCGAGGCCAGAAAACAAATTGCGGACCCGAAACGTTCGCTTCAAAATGCATTCCTACGGCCAGCGATAACAGATATAGCGGGTCAAAAGTGCACCGTGCTAACGATAGCAACTCAATACAGGTACAAAATGCGCTGGTTTGGAAAATTTAAGAATTCAAAATGCAAGGAATTATAATTCAAATAAAATATACAGGTTAGGCCTGAAATAATTTGGTAAATGGCGAAACAATTAAGCGGAGCCAAAAAATTGTTTCAAAGTTTACACATATAGTATTCTAAAATGTATAAAGAGAGACTACGTTAATTAGAACCATCAAACAAATTAAAAGTGTTGCGAAGACTAACAATAGGCTCCGAGGGTACTCATGGAGATCGTTATGCAAACTACAATTGAGGGCAAGAGTTCGATAGCAATCGTAAAATCCACGGGGTTCTGAAGAAACCCAAGCAGGACTTGTGCAGGAGTGCAGCAAGAGCAAATTACGACATTACTAAAGAGGCACAGAAAATGTCGGAAAAGCCAAACGGTCTTTGCCCAAGCGCACAGCAGCATTGTTCCAAAATTCAAATAGTAGTGTTAAAATGGAAAACAACACACAATATTACATCAATTTCTTCGTTGAGCTTCCACGCTCCAATTAGCTGTAGGACGTCGAACGCACAGCACAGTAGAAGGGCGAAGGTCAGGTCAACGAAACCAAATTACAAGGTTTGGCATCAGAATGCTGCAGCAGAGGGCTCGACACAAGGATGCTTAAGAAATGCCAGCACCTGCAGACTCGCATCCGAATAGGAGAGACTTGAAGCCGTTGTTTTAATTATAGGTCACGCACGCCATGTGCTAGTGAACTTACCCCAGGCATGGGCCACGTGCAAAACGAATTCCGACATGCTCCGTCAAAATTGACGTAAGAGGAATTTCTCTTAAATAGTCGACCAAAGAAGCATAATCCGATAAATACAGCGAGGGCTAACCCAATACTTCACAGCATAACTTTCCAAAGAGCCTGTTGATCTGTAGATTACCAAAATGGAAGCTGAACTGCACGAAATCGTGGCACAAAACGAAAGAGAGAGCGAACATTCAGAACAGCCATTTTATCGCATCGCGTACCGATAAAACTCGCGAAGCTTAAAATATGCGCCACAGACCCAAAATGTAACCAAACTGCGCTTATGACCTGTAAACCTAAATAGACGCGTTCTATACGTAACATCAAATTTAACTCACGGTTCGTCGATGGTTACACGAATTAGATTGAAAAAACAATTCATCCTAATTAGAATTGAGGGGAGAATATTTAAAGTTTTACATGCGTGGATTTGTTTTGGTGTTTTGTAAGGGTGTCAAATGTTACTTGATTCTTGTAACAACGACCAAGATTATTATAAAACAGTGAACATGGAAATTTTTCAAAATTGGATGATTTTCCAACTTAACGTGCTTTGGCTTTGGCTAAGCTAGCCATGGACAATCCACCGTAGTATTCTGTGTAATTGGATAAACTCCTTAATTTTTTTACAAGAAAATGCAAATGCAAGAGTGGTTGATTAATCATAATGTTAAAATTGAGGGTAAAATATGAAAAAGCAGTGTTAAGACTAATAAACCCTATTGGATTAAACAGCGATAAACATTATGTAACTGATGGCATTTTGAAAGAATATGGACATGAGGTACTGAGAATAGCCTTATACCATTTTCAATACAGAAATAACTTTGGGATATTGTAAAACCTATTGCTGTAAACACATAAATTCTCAACATTTGTCCAAGGACAGATTTTCTTTCTTATGGACTGAGAGTTTTTCAAAATGTAAGTGAAGATGTGGAAAAAAATTGTAATCATTCAGAAAAACAAATTTTGAATTATTGAAACAAAAACTTGAGAAATCCTTGGTTTGAAAATATTTCCCCATTTATTATTTCATTAGAGGAATCTGAATCAGAATCAGAGAATGGTAGTGATTTTAATTCAACTGATGAAATAATGGAGGTAGAAGACATTTTGGCCTCAAAATTCTTGTTCAATATACAGTGCTTCCGTAAATTAGTGGATAAATTCGTTAAAAATTCAAGGAATAACTTTTTTACTTTTAGTTTTATTTGCGAATTTTTCCTGCACTAACAAATTCTCAAAACTGGTTTACGACACTCTTATTATTATTGCAATAACAAATTATAATCTACTGACGGCATAAAAATGTTGAAAAATTTCAAAATGAAAATTTTCAACCACATTTTTTTACTTGAGGCTTTTGAGTGATTTGTAACAACTTTTCTTAATACTTTCTTGCTTTATCTTAATCACTACTTTTTATTTTAATCATAGTTGGCTAGATTTTGACCATAAAAACTCTATTCATTCAAAAATATGCATTGTCGGGATAGATACAAATTTTATATTGATTGCTTTCAAAATAAAAAAGTTATTTAGGTGCCCTCATGAAAAGCGAAACATACTGTATATACAGCGTCCGGAACCAGGGGGGGGGGGTGGAGACATTTCTAAAACAATGACAGTTATATGAATATTGGGTATACGAAAGTGCCGTGCATTACTAAAATAGTTTTGATTATACAGGGTATCTCAAAAGAATGTAGCCAATCAAACTTACTTTTTTTTTCTAACGAAATGTCTTATATTTAAGTTGTTTAAACGTTTTGTACTGAAATACTACTCAGTTTGATATAAAGTTGTATGGTTCCAACATCAACCGTTTTGGAGAAGGAAAACGTTACCAAGAAATATCTTTTTCGTGAATTACTTTTAGAGTGTAAAATAGTATCTATGGGTATTACTGCTATACAGGGTGCTCAACACTTGCAAATTTAATAATTTTGAATTGTTAAAAAATTTTGTATTCTTGCCTTCACAAGATCTTTTCAAACCCTATCCCCGAATTAAATCTGAAAATTTGGAGTAAATTCTACCAATACCCTTGTTGACATTTTATATTCCGTCAGCACACCATACAAGAGAAATGCGGACTCCTAACTACACGTAATGAGGAAGCCCAACTGTTAATGAAAACTCCAAACGAGGCTGTAAAGGGGTGAAACGCTAAATTACGAAAATGCGAACTTGGGGCTTGCTCTACCGAAAGCTCCTCCGTCTGGACATGGGCGCCGATGCTACGATAACAAGTGACAAACGCGCTGCGCCTACTGCTCCCTTGTTATGAATACAAATATGCCCCTCTTAGCGCGCCGACGACCCGGACTGTGCTTTTTACTGCTGTATTATGTGATGAATAAGAAATTATGAGGTTACAGACATTATGTAAGAGGGTTCTACCCTTCGCTCGTTTCAAATATTAATTTTTGCGTTGAAGGGTAGAAAAAGTATCTATGGAGAATTTGAGGCAGCTAGTTCCATAGTTGTCATGGTAGAGTTTCCGAGTTAATTGTGTAATGGAAGAAAAATATCATTTTAACGTTTCACACCTAGCCATCGTCTATTGTAAAAAATGAAAACCAAGAAGATATAGTTATTGTATAATATCAAAACGTATACATTGATGATACCTTGGCGATTGTGTTTGGATTAAGATGCATCAGCATCAAACCATATATTTATAAAAAAAGTTATATCCATTATCTTAACTTCAAATGTATAATGACCTAAATAGGCTTTTCAGTTGACACCATTAATTAGAGTGCTCTTTTTATATACAGGGTGTCCCAAAAAATAAGAAAAATATTTCAGGAATCAATTGGGCAACTCATTTAGAGTCAAACAGTTTAGATAAACATATATCTCGAACTCAACCGTTAACGAGTTGTTCTTGATGTTATAATTTGTGATTAACATTCATAAAAGCGAATTTACCAAATAAACTATCTGCGACCTGTTGTACTCTAAGACGTAATGCCTTCAACGTGTGTACTTCCGTAGCATAAACTAATTGTTTCATGTAACCCCAGAGGTAAAACTTCATAGGAGTTAGGTTTGGCGAACGCGGTGGCCATGCCATTGGACCGCCTGTTCCACTACATCTCTCTGGGAAATGTGTGTTAATACAACTTCTTACGCGTAAAGTTGTATGAGCGGGTGCCCATCGTGTTCGTACCACATGTCTAATATTTAACGCGACGTCTTGCAGTAATATCGGCAACGCATTATATTGAAAATTTCCGTAATTTTCAGCATTTAAACGTTGTGGTAATTCAAATGGTCAAGCGATCATTTAGGATACCAGCCACCATATTCATACTAAATCTTTGTTGGAAATGGGAGCGTCGCCTTAAATGAGGGTTTCTCTTGCCCATTCAAGGAAGTCCGTCTCTCCTAAAATAGGCCTCATCAGCCCACCAAATATTAAGCAGAGTATCTTGATGCATCTGAATCCAGTTACAAAATCCTAATGAGCTTCTGCAACATTGCCCAGAGCTTGAACTCTTTGATAATGATATGGATAGGAACACTTCCTTCTTATTGTTTTTCAAACCTAATGAGTGATACAACTTTGCGTTATAGTAAAATAATAGTGTACCTATTTGTGCATAATAAACTTGATTTATGAATATTCCAATACGCATAGAAATTCTCCGCACACTTAATGTCGGATCTTCTTCTAATAAATTAAGAGTTTGCTCCTAATTGTTTACGTACAATACCTTGGTCAGTCACGTGTCTTGGATACTTGCCGATATAAATTAATAAAAACTTGTGTAGGTAATCTTCTGTTAGATAGCTTCTTTTGTATTCTTCTAGCTTATTTGTGGTTTTTCTCTCTTTTTGGTAACCTTCCACAACGAATACTGAGCTGTATCGGTAGCCGTTAACCTACTGAAATATTCTTGTATTGGGTTGTTTTTAATGTCGCCGATTAGTTTTTTTAACTATGCCGTTGCTTTATTAAATGCAGCCTTGTTAATTTTATCTCCTACGATTAGAGGACATTCTTCTTTTGTTTCGCTTACGTAACTCGTTGGAGTTGCTGCCTAAGGGAATGTTGTATGTTCTTTGTTAGCGTTTTTACTGATTGATCAGTTTCCAGTGCTGTATTGCGTGATATCTCCAATGTTATTTCTTGATCTAAGTATAAGTAGTCTCTGAATAGTTCCCAATTTGTTTTTTACTGCTGAGGGTAGTGAGGGTAGGCTATTTCCGTAGTTAACAACAGCTCGGAATATATTGTTACTATCAGAAGCGAGTGGCCAGACGAAAAATCAAAGCATGAATTCGTTTCACAATGTTTAGGGCCAAAATGCCGTTGATTATACAGAAATATAAAAGGTCAGGTTTCTTTCTTAGGTCTGTGGGCCAATAAGTTGGCTCACCTGTTGACAAATAAAGCAGAATATTTTGTTTCATTGCTTCAAGAAGTTGTCTTCCTCTGGGATTCGGCATTTTGGAGCTCCAGAGCTGATTTTTGGAGTTATAGTCTCCTCCAGCTAGCAAGAATCGACCTTCTAAAGTAGTGAAAAATCTACTGAAATCTTCCTTTTTAACGCTATGCTTTGTGTGACAATATACCAAATGCAACCGTAGATGTTACAATGTTTGTTGTATTTGTATAACTGTAGTTTGTGGGTGTTCTTCGATATAATTCGGTGTTCTCAATGTTTAATCTTATTATTTATTACTAACTATAGCTGTGCCTCCGTGCGCGGTTTCATCAAGATCGTTTATGTGGTATAGTGGGTATTTATTGAGTTTTATATTGCTCTTACTTGTGAAATGAGTTTCTGTTATTAGTAATTTATCTATTTGTTGGTTTGATAAGATTTATTGTATTTCACGTGCGTGCTGGCAAATTCAGAATCATAGCGTTTTCTTCTAATTTCTGTTTTCAAATGTTTATATTTGATGAGAGTCGGTTAATGCTTGTGGCCATTATTAATATGTCATACGCGTATATTAGGTCATGTTTTAATCGGTGCTAGATTGTAATATTCTAAAGTTGTGGTCCTCATATCTCCTTTACATTTTTTTTATTAATACTATAAATAAAAGGGGACTAAGCTGTCACCCTGCTCTATTCCATTTTTCAATTTAAATTCTTCTGAAGTTTGTCCGTTTAACCTGACTATTGCCGATATGCTTTTATACATGCTTTTAATGATTCTTATTAATTTCGTAGTTACTTTTAGTTCTTCTAACGTTGAACAGATGAAGGATTGGGTTACTCGATCTTTCTTTTGAGGTCTAGGAAAGCTAGATAGAGGTGTTTATCCGTTTCCATCATTTTCTCTATTATTGTCCTAACATTATAAATGAGGTCCTGGGTTTGTCTGCCTGGTCTAGAGGTTCTTTATTTTTCTTCAAACAAATTTCTAATTTAAGTTTAAGATTTTTAATGATACTGATAAGAAGCATATTGCTCTATAGTTTTCAGCGTCGGTAGAGTCACTTCATTTGAAAGATCTCTACCATTAATTGGTTTTTTTATTGATGCAGTAGTGAGATTCTTATTTGTGTAATTATATCTCCCACCATACACTTAAGTTCTGTCATTACGTTTATTATTAATATTAGCTGGATCTTCCTGTCTATCTGGTTTTATGAAGTACCCTGTTGAAGGTTATATGAAGCAGTGATAGTTTGATTTTGGGTGACATTTTCCCCCGTAGTTTCGGACATGGTTTCTACTACAGTTGTTTATGTCCAATGCAACCTCTATAATTAGCCGGTTGCTCTCTTTACAGCTGACACATTTTACTGTGACGTCCTTTATTTTCCGTGAGCATTTTGTGGTGTGTGCACATTTTATACACCTTGGATTTATTTGGCAGTAGTTCTTTGTGTGTCCAAAACGGTGACACGTAGTACACTAAGGAATACTTATTTTAAGGTGTCGTGCTTCAAAGGTAACAATGGTATTGAGTAGTGATTTAGTTTTATAAATGTTTTTGTTGATATCTGGTCTAAGAATGATAGAAAACATAAGCAATGTTTTTGTGCGATTTTGTTTAACATTCCATATATTGACCACTTCGTCGTCGAAATTTTTATACTTTGTTTTATCTCCTCCACATCAGTGGAATAGTGTACTAGAGTTTGTATAAACGTATTTCTTTTAGGTTCTAAAGTTGCAAAAAAATAATTCAGTTAAAACAATTATCTCAAAATAAAATTCTTGATAAATCAGAATTACAATTCATTTTTTGCAAAAAAAGTGCATTCTTGAAGGAAGGGTAATCTCATCTATACCACCTTTGAAAAACATAGCACCGAAGGGGTTGAATGGTGGCCGTTTCTTAGCCTTTGTTTCTAAATTATTCTTCCAGTATTCATTTGAGGATCCAATTTAAAAAGAAGAAAAAATGAAAGAAAGCTCAAAGAAATGAAGATTGATTTTTCAGGTCAAGCTGTAGAATATCAAAGGCAGAAAATGTCAGAAACTGGAAAAATATATTGAATGTCATTGCAACAAAGAAACTGATCTGATTTTGGCAAGTACGCAGAATGTATGAACATAGAGATCCCTAAAGATGTAGATACGAGCTGAAATAAGAAGATGAAGTTAACCCTGAAGACGTTGGAACATCGGAACATTACATTGCGGAGACAGTAATGCTTACCTTTTTTAATGCTTGTAAATTATATTGAAATACTACAGGCTAAAGATACAAAATACCTGGGAATGCACATGGACAGTAGACTGACATAGAGAACTCATATTGTCAAAAAAAAAGAAAAGAAATGGATCCACGGTTCAAAACGAACATATGGCATTGAACAATGGGGATGCTCCAGTACCTCAAATGTTGACATTCTACAACGGTTTCAATCTAAAACTCTACGTACTCTACCCAATGCCCCATGGTACGTGTCAAATCGTACCCTCCACGAAGATCTAAAAATACCTTACGTCAAAGAGGTGATAACCCGATACATAAACAACCATATGAGAAAGTTACAAGTTCATCCATCCGCCCTCTACTAGATATTCCTCAACAAAAACGCTTGCAAAGGAAATGGCCAACAGATTTGGCAGTTTAGACTAGCAACACATTAATTGTCCGACAATCGTATTATATATTTACTATATATGACTATTGTAAGCTATAAATATGTTCTTATTTAAGGTAGCATCGATGGGTGTTAGCTCATGGAATTGTTTGTATTTATAGATATCTTGTATTCCGATTGCTAATAAACTTAACAAAAAAAAACCCTTGTGCAGAGGGAAAAGCAATTTAGATGTTCTAATCGAATGCAAATAAATGCTACCTTCGATTCCTAAAAACCTAGTTAGAGCATATGTTAGATGACTCGAATTTGAAATCTTGTGCACTATTGCAGTGCGATGGCGTACCACCCCATAACTGAAACGAAGCATTTCTAAATTGGTGATTGTAAGAAACGTACCTACCAATTGCATACTCAATGTGGTTTCGGAGGATTTAGATTTGTCTTTTTACGGACATAGATAACGGATGCAGTGGCCATGGAAACCTATGAAGCGCGCTAGATGATGTTCTTTATAATGCATACTGCTATGTAGCCCCTATTAAGGAAACTATGCCTTCAAAGTTTCTCTTTTATATTTCAATGATATTTACTATAATCAAGACCTCTTATCTCTTCGGGCTGGGTTCATCAAATCTAGTATGCTATTTACTGTAGCAATGAAACTTTATAACCTCAAATTCTTTGAATTAATTTAATATTTAAATGTCAAAGTTTACTTTTCAAATTTTCTACACTAAGGTATAATGACACTTGTGCCTTTACATTTGACGTTTACTATTTATTGACTTTTCTCGATAATTATTGCTTCAGTTTTTGTTAATTACTTTCAAAATTGACAGCATTCAAAATTTTAATGTCAACTTAATCTAACAAACCTGTTTTATATTGCTTATGTCCTTACCACGAACAACACTCACCACTAACGCCTTTCTTGAACAGCTTACAACATCCAAAACACCCAACAACTAACCCTTCCTTGGTCCTGTCAACTGATGCAAGCTCCAAACTCCTGCTTCTACTAGTGTCAGATGTCACAACAAGCTCCTACGTTTAGCCCTGCAAGTTACTGAAAAAGAACACTTTTCCTAGCTGCTACTGCTCTTTCTGGTACAACCATCACAGCTATTGGCTCCTCTTGTATGCCTGTACCATCAATCCAATTCCCGTCAACATCCTACTTGCTCGTTCACGTCCAAACAACTCATCTGCCTTCTATATCTCGTCCTGGTTACTGCTGCAGTCCACAATCCTGCTATTTGGTACTGGCAACCCCCTAAATCTTCTCTTCACACGATCTATTGTCCTGGTAAGTTACTCTCCTTCTGTTATATTTTCAAATATTAACTTTGTCCCATTTATTTCAAGTACGCTGACGACTCAAACTTGATGTACCAAGTATCGATCCAATTCTTCACACAACCAATATGAAATTACTTCTTATTATTTGTATTTTAATACAATAAATCCATTTTCCATCGATGATTATTAATTTTTGTAAACCAATATTACAATAACTGTTTTTCTTTGCTTTTGGTGTTACTATTCACCATACCATATTTTATTTAAATAATTTATGCAAAAATTCCATTTAATTTTCAATATTTAATTTTCCATAAATTTTATTACATCTGCATTTATGAGTACTTATTTGGTAACTGTTTTATAAACAAACTTTTTTTATCTACTAGTAACGATTATTTATGCACACTATTTAATTAATTTAAATAATAATAACAATACATCATTTTCTTAACAAACACAATTGTCGATGTAACCTTAGTTTGAATTTTATTTCCTTAATTATTAATTTCAATGCATTCAAATCAGTCTACCAGTATTTTATGAATCCCAATGAATAATGCAACCAGAGTTGATTTTCATCAATTAATGTTAAAATTTTATATCTATTAAGACTCAATTTCTGTAACTGTCCAAATTTATTCGTTCAATTTTCAGCATTCCTTTTTTATGATCTCTGTCCATATCATGTATCATAACAATACATACAGGGTGTACACGAAAATGTCACACATGGGGAAAAGGCAATGTTAAAAATTACGAACGATCGACTGTATCTATGAACATGTAACACAGTGATGTTGTTTGTTTTACCATTGCAAAGCGTTTTTACATAAAATTAATTTAAAAATAGGAATACTTATTTATTTACAGAAACAGATTTACTCAGAGCTAATCCTATTTTCAAGATAAATTCGGTTAAACGTTAAAATAAACAGAATAATGGTAGTGTCATGTTAACAAAACACTGATGATAATGTTTTATTCGACTCAAACATTGCCGTTTACATTCTGTAGGTAATTAATATAATTTAGGATTATTAAGGATATAAGAAGAAGAAGAAGAAGAAGTAGAAGAATTATTAATACAAGGAAAAAAACATGGAGTAACGTCTAAGCTTTAAAATTTTAATATTTATTGGATAAACACCGAATAAAAACGGTGATGAATTTTGAATACAAAAGCCGTATAAATCATAACCTACAAAAGAGGCAATATTTTAGTTTGTCTATAATTTAATGCATTTCATGTGCAGATATGAGAGATAGAATAAGATTTATATTAGGGCGTTGAAGTTATTTTTGTGTGTATTTAGGTGTAATTAGTTGGACGTTTTTATTTTAAATTAAAAGTTTAAACACTGTTTTTTGGAATTCTGCCGATTCATGTGTTTCCAAATATCAAATAGAAGAGTTTTTTTACGTTTCTTTTTCAATAATACCAATGCTTTTGAAATTAATTAAGGAATAAGAGCAGTAAGTGAGTTTAAAGATGTCACTGTCCAAGTAACAGTTTCTTTAAGATATTCTTGGGGTTTCCTAGATAGTAGTTTGTTAAGTAACATATGACTTTCGGGATTGGACCGTGTCATTATTGAGGTTGAGAAACTTAACGTTTCGCAGACTTTCGTAAGGAGCTTCATCAGAAGGAAAGCAAAAGAGCACTGTAACTCAACGTGCAAACCACGCCAGAAGCGAAACTCTTCTAACGATCGGAAGGAAAAGAGAAGGTGAGATTTTATAAGCAAGTGCCGTCGCGGTTCACTGACGGTGGACGGGGCTTAATAATTAGCACTTTCCACATAAAGGTGCTGAATTTTCAGAGTCCACTTTGTGCAAGTTTACTGTGGTTGCTTGGAAAGAACTGGCAGCCATATTAAATCCATCATCAGCTATTTGGCACTGCCGGTATAATGGTGAATGGGAAAGCAGGGACATCAAAAATCCAAGTAAGTAGAGTTTGTGCTATCTTTCATATACGGTGTTTTAAATTAGAGTATTGAATTTGGTTTTTCGCACGATCGGTCATTTCTGACTATTTACCATGGGCGTTTCCATGACTGTAAGCCGAATTTACCAGTTGCTATAACTACGACGACAGCAAAATTACTTAGCGATCTAAAAACTGAACAGCAAAAATACTTACCGACGCCTTTTTAAAAAACTATCAAAATTAGTCTTACAAGCACAATGAAATTTTATTTGACAAATAACAAATTGGTTACCTGATGTGTGCCATATTACTTCGATCATTTCCATGTATTTCGCTTGTTTTAATTTCTCAGTAAACAATTTATATTTTTTTGTATAATTTGAATTCCGATCGTGCAAAAACTGCTATAAGCACATCGAACGTTAATGATTACGGTTCTCAGACAATAATTGGAGTCGTCACTTCGCTTCTACTCCAAACAATTGTCTTCGAACGATAAAAAAACCCCTTACCGTTCTCCATACTTAATATACTATTACAAATACTGTGTATTATGTTAGTCATATGAGTTTCGCGAGGCCACGGTAAATCGATTGGTTTTAAGAACTTGATTTTTTAAGTTTTTTTATCTTAAATTTATTTGTTTTGTTTTTGCTATCGAAATTGAATCAGTCGAAAATCCCTGGTAGTAAAATTACTATGATAAATTATGCAAAGTTGCTTTAAACTAATTAAATTAAATACATAAATAATTAGCACATCCAGTAAGGTAGATAGCAATACTTTCGGGTTTTTAGGTTGTATGTAATTACGACCTCACCTGTATATGGGTTTTTCGAATTATTCCGCCTGAATTCGAGCATATCGAGTTATGTGCAAGCATTTATTGGCTTTCTAGCGCACACAGTTGTGTTGTTCGCTTACAGCTATCGGTTCTGACAGGCACTCATTCTGTATCTCTGTTTATATTCGTTGGCGCGCTAAGTTAATCCGTTGTTGGAAATATCGACTCGTTTGCAAAGGCATTGTACGTTCCGTGACGTGAATTTAAGAAACAACGGCCATGGGTGCGAGAGAGTAAGCTTCAGCTCTGCTGCCCCGCCACTTTATCGATCGCGCTGTCTGGGTGCATTTTCAAGGCCGATAGTTTTAAAGTGGTGCAGCCCCGCGGCGTCTTCTTTTTGGATATGGCGTCCACGAGGTAGGTGCGACGTCTGTTTGTTGAGTGTTTACCAGCTAACGTTTGGTGCTTCTTAGTCTGTGTGCGACTACCACTGTTGTAGTTGTTATTAGGACTCCCGTAGCTTCAATGTATTTGGCCGTGCGTTACGCATCTTTGGGACATTGCTGCATGGGCGTGCGTGGCCGTTTGGGGTGTCGTTTGTCGTTATTGTACGCCTTTTGAGTTTCCGTTTTGCCGTGAAGTGGCAGACTCCTTATCACGTCGATTAGACGGATTCCTTTGTGGAAACTCATTAGCAGTGTCATGTGTTCGCGAAGCTATCGCTGTCGTTTTGCCTTTCCGTGCGAACTTTGCATTATGTCTTGGAGGAGAGGGTAAATTCCCCATGAGTCCGGTCCGCAGTTCGTCGAGTTGTCGCAGTAGCCCTTCCGTTTCGTATTCTGCAGCGTTTGGAAACAGGAGCCGTCGCAGTAACCTAGGACATCAATTACCGCACAGCCAAACTCTTCAAAGGTATCGTTTGTCTTATTTATTAACGTTTAGTATGTAACTTAACATGTATACAGTGTGCTTCGTCGAATTATCGGACAGTCGGTGTAACGTCTCGGTTATTTAGCTTTTATCATGTACCTTTTGCATTTGTCGAACCGTTACAGTTGTGTACCTATCATTACATTTAATTTACCGCCAGTTTACATGGTTGTTGATTAGCTTTATGCGGTAGCCCTCTTGTCACAACCGCTACTTTTTATAGTTGAATCCCGCCTGTATTACCGCTAGTTGATTATAGTTTACTGTTCATATCGTTTTCAGAGTTAATGTCAAATTTACCGAATTATGTCAACATATTTAAGACGTTGAATGCGCAATTTACCGAACCGCCGTATACACATTTCATATTTACATGTGCCTTTTACTACATCCAAATATTTTATCAATACATGTCATGTTAATTTAACAGTGGTTCTCTTTGTTATTGTGCATGCGTTGCGCGTATCATGTTTTACAGTTGTAAGAAGAGTTTGGCCAGCTGATCAAGTGGATTTTCAAGCGGTAGGTCCGATAATGCTGTACCGGCTCCCTGTCCAGATTACTGCCAAGTTTAAAGGTGAATTCATATGCTTCGACTGTTCCTCAGTGAGTTTTCTTGTGCATTTTTTATAGAGATGGAATTGTGGTGGCGCTTTATAATTTTAGATCTGTTTACCGTTTATTAGGCCGTTGCCCTTGTGTTATCTCGTGTTGCACCAACCCTCGCTCCACTGTAGTTTAGCCGGCAACTCTTGTTATGGGTTGGGCAGCGGTCCTATGTGAGTTACATTCCCGATTTTGTGAGTTATTGTACGCACTAGTCGAGCTTTATCGTGGCTTTTCGTAAATACCGTTATAAGCTGGTGCGTTGTCGTAAATGTCATTTTAGCCTGTAACAGGTTTTTAAATTTCGATTATGTTTAAGTTTAAATAAAAAACACTGAGATTCATAGACAGAAATTAAAAAATATCATTCGTTTTGGGTACGTCTTTGTTGTGAACATAATGTATTTCCTTGAAATAATTCTGCAACGCCCTACAGTGTGGCGATTGCGTATATTGGTATTTAAAGCATTTAAAAAACAATAATCGAGATCTATACTTAATCCACAATGAAATATAAAATTTTAATAAGTCGTTGAAGGAATCCCAGATATTATCCCAGTTTTTATGTTTGTTTATAAATAATTATGCCCGGTATCAGGTCCGGCAATCGCGCCATATCTCTCTGACCTCCTACAGTAACCATATATTAAAGCAGGACAGCCGCTCCGAACAGCGTAAGTAAGAAAATGAACAGCAACAATAGATTTACTTCAATCTATCTTCGATTCCTGTCAGATTTGCTTTGCAAGTTTATCACTGCGCTCCCTGTGGTCGATGTGATCTGCACACCATCAAACGCGCTCGGTTTTTCGCACTGCGATTCCTTCGCAGGAAAAAGGAAAGCGAGCGGCCGCGGGAGCACGTCCTCTCGGGGACGAGCAGTGCTCAGGTGCAGGCTTGTAATATTATGCAGTAATGCAGGAGTTTTTGAATTTTTAAAGAGCAACTGGCGGAACAACGAAAAAAGCGCGACGTGCCCCCCATATTAATTTTGGGCGACTCGCATAAGGCGATTTCGGTGCATCGGTTTGATGTGTTTGGCCGAAAGATGCGCATTTACGGTTTTTATTGTCTAACGGTTCCAGCAGAACGAAGGATTTCTGTTTTTGGCTTCGGAGAACGAGCAGCGCTGCTGCATGGCAATTGCTTGGTTAGTGCGATACTGGAGACAATCGCCGACAAGTAACGGATTTGGATGTCCAAGAAGGAGGCGTAATGAATTTTAAATCTCGAGACGTAGTTGTCGATATTATTTCGCAATTCCCCTTCACACTCTAACTATGGCCGTGTATGTTTTATCAGTATTATCTTCACCAGGCTCATTTACATTTTGGAACAGCTATATTGTATTTTTTTAATACCAACAAAGGTATAATTCTAAATTTAACATGTTAAAAGCATGTTAAACAAATGTATCATAGCAACATGTACGAGCGATAGCCATAAATGTCAATTAGAATATACCTTTCAAATCAAAGACACATAATTATAATAAATGAAAATTGTCTCTATAAGTTACATATTCTAAACTGTTTAGTACACGTACTCATGTCAAATATTTTTCAAATAGTAATTTTTAATTAGTAACCTTCGATAGACGAGTAGAGGGGAATAATGGACATAACGTGCATTAATATAGTATTTTCTGAAATTATGCATCTCTATTAATGTTTTAAGAAATAAACTCCTCTGCTTAATAAATATTTACCATAGAGTAAAAAAAAATATATTTTTTAAATTTTGCTGTTGGCCCTATTACCCCCAGGGGGGAATAATGGACCATGTAACTTTTTTAAAAATAACATTTAAAATAATTTGGGTAATAGTGGACAATGGCCAAATGTCTACAATTAAAATGCCGTTTAGTTTTTGTCGATGCGACTTTATTTAAGAAAGTTATGCAAATTCAAAGAAACAAAGTTCCAAGCAAATTCAAAACAAATTTTATTGAAACACATTAAAAAGCCACAAATCTACCAAGTTTATGAAAAGCTATGTAGATTCAAGTAAGAACACTGAAGCCAATGTGTAGTTAGAAAATAAATCTTATTCTAAAGCAACATATTCACACATCAATAGGGTTGCTAAAAACATGTTTGCCTCTATAGACCTTAGGATCCTCTAATAACGATATTA
The DNA here is from genome assembly GCA_940337035.1 of Agriotes lineatus. Taxonomy (NCBI): domain Eukaryota; kingdom Metazoa; phylum Arthropoda; class Insecta; order Coleoptera; family Elateridae; genus Agriotes; species Agriotes lineatus. The sequence continues at coordinate 107,997,741 of OW679200.1, read as the reverse complement.
TTTGATTTTTGGCTACAATTTTGCCATATTGCACTTGAGGATAAACAAAACTATTACTTTTTTCCTTACAGTTGACTTTATACTTATTATTGCAATTTGAATCAACAACTCGAGCAGCGTCATACCTCTGAGCTACATCACGTACCGGATAGCCTCTTCGGACTTCTCTTAAAGCCATACCTAACATTCTGATATCATAGTTCATCCTTCGTTGTTTCGACTTATATATTCGAGACATATTTCTGCAACAAAACAACAGAATTTGTATGTCCATTATTTGGCACAGACTTACATTTTTCATTCAATTCAAATATATACCTTTCAGAATCACGTCCCCGTTCTTTGTAAACACAAAATTTCCATCAGCGGTTGCAAGCATTCGCATCACGATACTTCAGAGCACCTTTCACAATAAAGTCAACAATTTAGGCGGTAAATTTAAATATTTTATGAAGCTTGTCCACTATTACCCCTGTCCACTATTCCCTCATGCTCCCCTATATCAAAACAATCAAGAGCGATAAATTGCTTGTCAAGAAAATCGCAAAACCGGCTGAAATTTTGATAAGATTTAGAGCACAGTTCGCGATTCCTTAGTAATCAACAACACACACGTATGAGTACCGCGGTTAAGATGATATCTCAATGCTCAATCTGTTGTCCCGCTATCACTTAAAGAACACAAACTTCAGCTCTCTGACGTCACGAGTCCGCGACGTCAGCTAAAGAAGGTAATTTATGGCAGCCGACGTGAACTACGAGTACACACCTTAGCTGCATGTTGATTGTAATTATCAATATTAGAATTGCACTTTTTTAAATACAGAATTCACTTAGTGCCTTCGTTAGTGTTTGGTGGTGTGCGTGTAAATGATTAACAAGTATTAGACAAATAAACACGTAAATAACCATTACGGGTTGTAAAATAAATACATTGTCATAGCATGATGATTTGCTATCGCTTCAAAGCAGTTGCCGGTGAACAGAGTTAATATTAGTTTATTGTAATATTATATACCACATTTGTGGTGTATATATGAAACTAAAAAGCGACGTAATGCACTAATTAACAACGATACCTACAATTAAATACTCAACTTTAAGATTTAAACAATCAACTTGTAAATTAACTCAGCTTTCTTAAGTACGTATGTGGCTATAAACGGCAGAATCATTTTTTAATAACATACATGTATACCCCTTGAAATAATTCTAAATTACCTGCAACTAATACTTATACTGGCAACAGGATATTACTTCTCAGTTTTGAAACATAAGACGGTAACTACCATTTTAATTTTTTTTATATTCTAGTCCTTAGCACACATTAAATTCAGTGATTATGTATAATTCGGGTTTTCAAGTCTATATAATTCAGTCTGTCTTAAATGAGAATAATCACCGTATGCTTCCTCTTTTTGAAAAACAATACAGGATACTTTGATCAATGTTTCTAAGTTTACAGTTTACACATTAAAAGTTATGTTTATGTACTATTCTTACTCAATATACAGGGTATTTATAAAGTAGTGCTAGATCTGTAGACCTTTCCTAGTAGACCTGTACGAAGTGCCACTTCCTTTTAGGTGAAAATATTTATTCATACAAAAGTGCTGGACTGGTCCTCATTTGGCTACACAAAGGTAAAGTTTTATTTGTAATACGTTATTATTTACTACAACCAATATAGTGTTTTCAACATTGTCTTTCAGAAAAATACATTCGGCAATATGTAGAAAATTAAATTAATGCGCGATACCCATGAATTGTTGTTTTGATTTATTGTATTTAGTTACTAAATTTGTTATTTTCAGTACAATGTTTCTACTTATACCAGTCCTTTTAAATGTTCGTGAGGGCTCATACGGACCAATCTAACATTTCGTGGGCTAGCGGATCAGCAATGGGTAAGAAAACTTGTCATAACTTCCATATTACTAAGGTTAACTATGATAATTAAGTTTTACATCAAAAGGTACAAACGGTCCATCGAAAATGGAATACCCTGTACACTTAGACTACTATGGACAACCATATAGTTAATATTACTACAGTAAATACACATACTATAAGTGCCTATAGTGATTATATAGGGGTAGTGTGGTCATATTTAGCATCCAGCCTCTCACTAGCCTTGAGGGGAAAACAAAGATAAAATGACAAGAACGATTCTATAAAAATTTAACGTTGTCAAACGGCTATTATTTTTTTGTTCTTATGCAACCCTATTGAGATATGGAGGAAATATTGCGGCTAAAGGTCATATGGTCACGCTGTGTATTATGGTTATGGTCACCATAATTTTGTTTTAAACTATATTTGGAAAACTGGGTTTCTATTATGGAAAGTTCTTCAAAACTGATGTTAATTAAATAACCATACAAAATCAGTTTAAGGGGGAGTGTTGAAGTGTAAACTGAACCCTGAATCACTTTGAACACTGATCTAAGTAGAAGTAGTAGTCTGCTGTCGGTATCATAAAATAGTTGTTGTAATTACATTGTCCAATTCACAGTTTTTCTAATACTTTAAACTGTAATTAAAGTATAACTTCTAAAGTGATCTTTCTGTAACACTACCAACACTAAATCTCAATAGGTTATGGGCTCAGGGCCCCTGTGAGTGTTAATAATCGTGAGGTGAACGACAACAAATTGATTTATTGCGTGAGATTTTTAAGTTAAAATTTGTATCTTAAAAGATGGAGCATCTTCCGGTAAAGATAGACAAACTGGAGGGACAGACACATTGGGTGGACTGGAAGTTTCAAGTAAGAATTCAGCTGCAGCACACGACGTGATGCTTGCCGTGCAAGGTCAAGTTACACCGACGAACAAAACTTCAAATCAAGAGGTTGAGGAGTATGATAAAACTGTGGCAACATTAAATAAAACTGAGTTCATGGCTCAAAATATTATAGTGTCAAGTTTGAGTAGTCAAGTACGACAACTGATCAATACGACAAAGGATATGTAGGAAAAACTGCATAGCATTTTCGAGCAGAGAACCGAGCAGCGCCAGGATCGACTCTTCAATGAGTTCTTTGGCGTGAGAGAAAAAGAACCCTTGGATAGTGTGGCAAAACACATAGCTGAGCTAGAAAAATTGTGGCTTGAACTGTAGCATGAAACTTGGAAGCAGGACAAAGTGAAACTTCCCGATTCGTTGTTTATCAACCGCGTCCTGAACACTATGACGTCAGAATATTTTGAATTTATTAATGCATGGGAATCAATGCCAAAAGAACAACGTACAAGCACTCTTTTGAGAGAACGGCTGCGTACTGTTGAATTGCGTTTAAAGGAACGAAGCAAATCGTCTGAAGATATGAACGTGACAGCATTTGTAGCAGCAGGCGGATCGAAAAAGAAGATTCAAACGAATGAGACGACTATTTCTTCGAAACCGTATAAGCTAAAAAAGGGCAAAGATCCCAAATGCTATGGGTGTGGTCTTTACGGTCATTTTAAACGTGATTGCCTAAAAAGGAAAGGCAATGCAGGTGAAAGCAGTTCTAGGTCTTCGTTGAATGCAGCAGCTTTTGCTGGGGCAGCGGTTTTTGTGACTTCCAAGAGAATTCGAAATGGGAAGTGGATAGCTGATTCAGGTGCAACATAGCACATGACTTCTCGAAGAGAATGGTTTGTTACGTGGGACACTTTTGCAACACCTCAACTGTATATTGGAAACGGACAGCACATGTGTGCAATCGGCAACATTGATGTGGAAATGTTGATTGACTGCAACTGGTTACGAAACTATCTCAAAGATGTTTGGTATGTACCTGAGTTTCGACGAAATCTAGTTTCCATACTATCAGCGATTGACAAAGGAATGACTGTTAACTTCAGTAAAGCTCAATGTAAGCTGATGAGGAACAATATTGTTGCAGCGGGTGGAGAAAGACATGATGGACTCTATGAAATGTGTATTCGAGTAGTAATTCCAAAAAAGGCTGGTATGGCTCATTTAGCTACAGCGAATACATTGCAGATTTGGCATGAGGGACTCGGCCATCAAAACAGACAGCATGTGCAACAGTTTCTCAAGAAACGCGGAATTGAAGTCAACATTGATCATGAATTCTACGAGGCTTGCATGCACGGAAAACAGCATAGGCTTAGTTTTCGGCATCGTATAACGAGAGCAACGAAACCAGGAAAATTGGTTCATGCAGATGCAGCTTCGTTAGGAGGCGCTCGTTACTTTGTGGACTTCAAAGATGATTTTTCGAAATACAGATCCGTGTATTTTCTAAAAGAAAAATCTGAAGTAAAACACAAGCTGGAGTTATTTCTAGCTGAACTGAAGGTTGCCGGACACACCATTAAGGACCTACTAACTGATGGAGGAAAGGAGTTCGACAATAAAGAAGTGAGAAAAATAACTGAAAAGGTTGGACTGCATCATAGGATCACAATGCCTTATTCACCTTAGCAAAATGGTGGAGCTGAAAAAGAAAACCGCACTTTGGTAGAGGCAGCAAGAACGATGTTACACGCTAAGGATCTACCGGAAGCACTGTGGGTGGAGGCAGTAAACACCGCGGCTTATGTGATAAATCGGACAGGATCAACTCCTGTGAATAGGAAAACTCCCATTGAATTGTGGTCAGGACATGATAGAGCAGTCCATCATCTAAAGATTTTTCGAACAGAATCCTTTGTGCACATACCAAAACAGAAACGCCAAAAATGGGATAGAAAGAGCATAAAAGAAGTTGTGGTAGGCTATTCTCCAGACAAAGATGGCTATAGGGTGTTTATATCTGAAAAGAAAGAAGTAATTTGCAGCAGGAATTTAATCTTCAAACAAGAGGAAGCAATAGTAGAATTCATTCAACCAACGTCTGTAGCTGATGTTGATCATGACGTGAACGATAGAACGGACTCTTCTGAAGATGAAGAGGAAAAGCAAGAAGAACAGAATCTTCCCATACTGCGAGATAGGACTAAACTCAAATTGCCTCAACAGTTCGATGCATATGCAATGTTAGCCGAAGCTGAACCTAAAACAGTTCAGGAAACCATGTCTTCGATAAACAAAGATGAATAGAAAGCGGTCATGGACGACAAAATGAAGTCTTTGGATCAAAGTGGAACCTGGACGCTGACGAGTCTTCCCCTAGAAGCATACAGTGATGCAGATTATGTCAGTGATGTGTCGACTCGTAAGTCAACATCGGCGTCCTGTGTAAATTCGGCGGAGGAGCTATAACGTGGCTCAGTCAGAAGCAGCGTTCGATTTCCCTATCAACAACAGAGGCGGAATTCATCGCTGTAAGTGAAGCTGCAAAGGAAATAGTATGCCTCTCCAGACTTCTGAATGAAACAATCTGACAACCTGTGCCTATTTTAAAAATGGATAATGCCAGTGCGGCGAAACTAGCGAGAAATCCAGAGTTTCAAAAGCGGACCAAGCATATAGATGTAGGGTACAGGTTCATTCGTGAGAAAGTGTCCGAGGGTGTTCTAGAAGTAATGCACGTTGCAGGGGAACATCAACTAGCTGACATATTAACAAAAAACTTGAGCAAGACCAGATTTGTAAAACTGAGGAAGTTGCTGGGATTAGCATCTAGAGAAGAAATTTCAGTTTAAGGGGGAGTATTGAAGTTTAAACTGAACCCTGAAATACTTTGAACACTGATCTAAATAGAAGTAGTAGTCTGCTGTCGGTATCATAAAATAGTTGTTTTCATTGCATTGTCCAATTCACAGTTTTTGTAATACTATAAACTGTAATTAAATTATAACTTCTAAAGTGATCTTTCTGTAACACTCGCAACACTAAATCTCAATAAAAAGTAAAGGTCGATAATTTTTTAAGGCAGTAATAGCTAATAATTTCATTACATACAAGGTTATTTAAAAGGCGTAAATATAATTTTAGGGGTTGATCAATCATGCAATTTGGAGTAATAAATAATAATATACCCATATCCGATTTTCAAGGGTTCCTGTGATAATGAGAGAGAAATCTATTTATTTAGAGTATGAACGCCTTATATATTTAAATCTTTTTCTTCTTTGATTTTTTATTAGTTCTCAGTTAAATTAATTTATATTTTTTTGTTAGGTATTAGTGGTGACCCGTTTTTGGAACTGCGGTCTTCCGTTCGTTCTGTGGGTAGCCCTCTATCATGTAAATAAATAAATAAATATCTAATTAACAATGAAAACGCAATAAAAATTATTTAAAATCACAGTAACTGTTTGAAGTGATTATCATCACGCTGCATGCAGGCCACCCAAACCTCCAAAAAGCGATCCTCCCACAACAATAGTCTTTCTTCCCTATATTCAACAAGTCATCGATGGCGTAGGTAAGTTTCTCCGAAAAAAAAACATTAAAACAGTATTCAAACTACCAAGCAAAATTCTCACAGGTGCTTCCTTCACCTAATGATAAATTAAACACTATGTCATCTAAAGGTGTTTATAGAGCCCCATGCTTATATAATGCTGTATACATTGGTAAAACAGGACGTTCATCAAAGACTGAATCTCTGAACACCAGCGCTATCTCAATACCGGTCATAATGTGTTTTTGGATTCAGTATTTGCAAATCCCCATTCTTCTTTAGCAGAAAGATTTACGAAGCTGTTGAGGTTTACAAACACCCTAATAATCTCAATCTGGACGAAGGCTTTCCCCTTCCTTCTATGTCGAAAGTGCTAATTTCTAATCTCTACCCACCATCACTCAACCGAGACTACACCTGCTTATAAATTCTTGCCTTTCTCCTTCCGATCGTTAGAAGAGTTTTGTTTCTGGCGTGGTTTACACGTTCAGTACCGTGCTTTTTTGCGACGTTGACGTTGAGTTCTTCGATCTCAATAATGACACGGTCCAATTTCGGACGTCATTTGTTACTTAATAAAATGTTTATGTTAAATTGTTAAAAATATTTCTCTGAACAAACATTTATTATTATTTATTAAATATATAATGAAAGCAATAAACAAAAGATAAATATCATTGGAATACCGCACTAATGCTGAAAAGGATAAGCTGGAGAATGTAGGTAGATAGCACGTTATGACACACACATTATTTTAACGGTAGAGGGGAAATGTAGAGATTATAGTTTTTATATCTGCAAAATCATATTTTGTCAACTCATCACTCACTTCCACTTCGTTACAGTGACTTCGTAAATTTGAAATGTATTTCGTAGTTACAGCTATTTTAATCAATATATCTAATCTAATTTCTAGTTACAAACAAATACTTGAATTATGTAACCGCACTTAATTGGTATGATTACTAGCGTTGTATGAGTATTGAGTATTGTAACGATAGCGATCGTGCTTTTCCGGAGAGAAAATAAAAACGAGCTAAAATCCTGATTACATCATTTTATAACGAACAGTAAACGACAACGCAACTGGTCAATTGCTTGTGCTAATCTTAAATTGCAAACCAGTTTAATGTGAATTTGTTTAAGGTAGGTAACTATTTACCCAGTATTCTATTTCTTATATTTGACAAGAAGCTGTACGGTTTCGCATCTAAAAAGTGAAATTTTTGATTTGTTGCAGATATTCTGTCATATCTTCATGCAAATATGTTTTGGTTATTATTAGGGATTGCCTTGCCAGCGATTCTATACTTAATTTTTATTAGACCATTTAAAGTTTGGTCAAACAGAGGCGTGCTCCAGCACGATCTTATGTTTCTATGGATTGAAACGTTTAAGGATTTATTCCAGCTGAGACCGGCTGCTATTGGATTTAAGAAACTATATGACAGTTGCCCGAACGACAGGTACTTTTACGCTTTTGAGAATATTAAATCCTGCACGTCTATTCATTAGATATATGGGGATATATCAGTTCTTCCAACATTCAATCCTGTTGAGAGATCCGAATTTAATTAAGCAAATAACTGTGAAAGCCGCTGATCACTTCGTTGATCACACCCCGTTTATTCCAGTGGACAGTGAACCGCTTTGGGAAAAGAATTTATTTTCATTGCAAGGTAAGCATATTTTTACGAACAAGTATTTTGTAGCCTCACAGTGATATTAATTATCAGCAAAACTCGATAAGGAAATCATATCTCAATTTTAAATAACTAGTAATTCTGTGCTAAAAGTTGAGGTTTATGCACGAGACATGAAAATTATTAAACGAAGCCGAAGGCTGAGTTTCATAACATGTCACGTGCATAAACCACTTTTAGCACGAGTTGCATACAATATTTTTTCTACGACCTTAAATTTACTGTTATTAATCTATAAATTTCGATTTAACAAAGGTTTGCTTCCACGACAGTTACAATTTATGTCATAATAAACAGTAGGCCTTGACGTGCAGGTGAATGTTTTTGGAGCTAGTACTGTCAAAGTCAGTTATCAAAGGTAATTATTGATACTACACATCTGACTGTATTCATTACATAACGCTTTAATTGTTTAAAAAACCCTTTACCTCTAATGCAAGAAGTAACTAGAATAACTTTACAACTTCACTTCCAGTTCGAAATTGTAGTTTATAATCTCACTTCACTTTATACCACACATGCGCTAAAAGTAAACAGCTGATCTCTTTAAACGCCCTAAATTATAATACGTCATTTTTAGTGAAACAAGCTAGTGCTAAAAGGCCTACTTTTAGTAGTGGTCGTAGAAAATAGCTATTTATGCAACACGTGCTAAAAGTTGACGTTTATGCACGAGACATGAAAATTATGAAACGAAGCCGAAGGCTGAGTTTCATAACATGTCTCGTGCATAAACGACCTTTAGCACGCGTTGCATACAATATTTTATCTACGACCTTAATTTTACTGTTATTAATCCATAAATATCGATTTAACAAAGGTTTGCATTTACGACACTTCTAATTTATGTCATAATAAACAGTAGGCCATGCCGCGCGGGCGAATGTTTGCGAATGACAGTAGTCAAGGTCAGTTACGAAATGTAATTATTAATACTCTATATCTGCCTGTATTCATTACATAACGCTTTAATTATTTCAAAAACACTTTACCTGTAACGCAAGAAGCAACTAGAATAACTTTACAACAGCTGATTTCTTTAACCACGGTAAACTATAAAACGTCACTTTTAGTGAAACAAGCTAGCGCTAAAAGGCCTACTTTTAGTGGTGGTCGTGGATAAACTTTATTATAGCATTTATTTAGTCGATTTTACCGATTTTTGTTAGCACAGTATTTTATAGTTTACTAGTTATTTTAAACTGGAGTGGCATAATAATTATTAACACAATAATATAATATATGACTTTTATATAAAACATAAATTATTACTATGACATAGCTACGTTAGGAGTACATATTTTCGAAAGTTATTGACGTTATAGAAATCCTAGAAATTACCCCTCTTCTGTAGAAATAAATCTTTGATAGCTGAAAATACATGTTTTCTCTTAAAGGAAATGTATTTAATAAACTGAGGTTAGTGTTTGTGTTTCTTTTAACTGTTGAAAAAGTTATTGGTGATAATTTGAATCACTTTATGTACTGGGTGAGTTTCTTGTACCAATATAGATCTAGAGATAGAAAACCGTAACATAATTGAGCAGTGTCCCACTTCTTGCTATTTCCAAAAATAGGAAAGCTCGGAGCAATTTTATCTTTGAGGAAGAAACGTTGCGTCGTAACTTTAAATTAGTAGGCTAAATAGAAGGCGGTCTTACAACAATTAGTTTATTTAAAACTTATCTTCTTTTTATCAGTTGACTAATACAGTAATATAACTAGAACCAGAACGACCATAGTGTTAAATCAAACTTATACAATTTGGTGGACTTTTAATCCCATTTCTCGTTTAACGTACCTACATCCCAAATATTAAACGGTTGTACTCTTTGTAAAGCAGTAGTAGTGGCTCAGACCTAAAATCCTCTGTTTCTGGGCCAGAAAATCGGGGTTCAAATCCCAGTTCCTCCAACAGTGTAAGCCCCTCAAACAGGAGAGACCGACCGACGCCCCTGCAGTAGAGATGTTAACACCAAGGCTGACAACAACCACAGCAGCATTTTTCTAAAAGTGTTTGGCTTATGTAGAAATTCGGCATGGTTTATGTTATGTTAAACCACATACCACAATGTATACCGGTTTTTGTTACGTGCTGTGTTAATCTTTGCAACCCTTTTGCAGTAGATATTTGCTAACGGAACCGTGTCATCAGCATATTTAATATATCTGATCCGTTTATTATGAATCCATCGTCTGTCCCAACCTGAGATTTTGTGAAAAGGTTTAAGAGTGGGTGTTGAAAGAAGTCAATACGCTTCCTTGTCGAACATCTCTGCGGATGTGAAATTATATTGATGTCCTATCTTTCATAGAGATTCTGGCTCTTTGTTTTTAGTACAAGTTGGGAATTACTCTAATATCACTGATGTCTTTGTACGATGATCTTCACATTTCTTGGCACCAGCTATTTTGTTAATGGAATGGCCGTTAAAAGTAACCAATCATTCGACTTTCATACAGGGCGGTCAAACACTTATTACGGGCGGCTTAAAGTGAAAGCTACTACAGATAAAAAAAATATTAAAATTTTATTATTAATAGAAAACAAGTGAGACCACCATCTACACTTTTTTAAATTATACAATATCTAGTAGTTGGTGTAAATCAACAGAAAATGTTATTCTGTTTTTGGGTGTCCAATTGTTTTTGACCCTTATATAACAATTTTATTCAACTTTTCCTTGCGCGAATACTTAAACCAATATCATTTTCAAAATTAACTATTTTCTTCAAGAATGCAAAGAACAACCGATAATGGTAAACTTTTTTTGACAATAATAAACAATATGAAATTGTCACATTGTTCAATTGTTTTACATTAGATCATGGGCGACCAATATTTAACGCTTTTTTACATATTCTTGGTATTTACTCAAAAAAAATTATAAGGTTCAAAACCAACTGAACATCTGTAAAAAGAATACAATTTTCTGTTGATTGGAGTCAACTACTTGCTAGGGTATAATTTAAAAAATTATAGATGGCGTTGTCAGTTGTTTTCCATTAATGATAAAATGAAGATCATCATATTCTAGAGGATGCCTTTCTGATCAAATTATTTTAATGTTTTTTATAGCTGTAGTAGTTTTCATTATCAGTGTTTTCCCACCACCCTGTATATTATATTGATTACATTTTATATAACTTTCATATGCTCTTCTTTCATCAGCTTTAGAACTTCCCCATTAGTTTCGCATAGTCCTGGTAACTCGCTTTCAACAGCTCCTGCCTCATTATAGTTCGTCATAACGTGTCGTCGACAGCATAGTTCATTCATATTAGCAAAATTAGAAAAAAGAAATTATAAAGTTTTCCGTTTGGAGGTTATACACACCAATGGAAGAGCTTTCAAAAACAAAAGAGTGTCCAAGTCCCAAGTGGTTGCTTCACCCCCAAAAACCACCCCTAACACGCACTGCGGTGGTTTTCAACATTTTTCTCAGAAACCATTGGTCGTACAGAAAATTGTCTACTTATCAAAAATATTCCCTATCAAATTCTCGATAAAAAGGTTTTACTTACCAATTCCATTTTTTCCAATGGATTTCGAGCAACAAGCGATCAAAGTGGTCACTTACATTTTTTGCATCAACCCTCTTTTCCTACATGGCAAGGATTTATGACATAAATTACTTCAACTCTGCCACATGTGAAGTCAAGGGTTCTCGCACTACCTTTTGTAAATCATCCTCCGACCCAGTTAAGTACTACACTGACCATTTTGACCTAGGCAGTAGAGGAAAGCAAAAAAAGTGGGCAATCTACGTGCATCATTACCGTTGACTAACCATTGTATATAAAAGCAAAGGACATCGTACCACAAAAAAAACGCTGTACACGGAAAATGTACGAATGTCGTCAGATTGGGAGGATTCCATCTGTTAATGTCGTTCTTGGGATCAATCGAATTTATTATGGCTGACAATGGACTTGCAGAATTATGGTCAACTGTATACGCTTCTGCATCTGTTTCTCATATACTCGAGCTATTTCATCATCATCATCATCCTTCACGGATATACACCTTTGTGCCTGTTCCAGTTCAACTCCAACGCTTCCGAGGCCTGCCAGCGTAAGGCTGGTAACCTGGCTTAGGAGAAACACTAATATACTCGAAAGTTCAACTCATACTTGAGCTATTTCCATGATAATATTTGATGAAATTGAGGTTTCAAAAGAAGACAAATGCTATATCTAAGCTTTGCTCACTGGCATTAAAAAAATACTTTAACTTCTGACAGCTTAGTAAATGACGACACCCTTACAAAAATTGGATTAAAGTTAGTGACCAGTGTAATCCATTTTATTCAAGCGGAATGCAAGGGGAATGTGGAACTTCATTAGCGTTGTGTCAGAGCAATGCTTCCAATTTTTCATGCAACTGGTAATTTTCTGTAATCAAAGTCATGTCAGCTTCATCTCTAGGAAATGGATTGTCTTAATCAGAATATGAGTAACGAAAAATATCAGCAATTTACACAGCAGGGTTTTTTACAATTCACCGTTCAGAAAAACATTGGTCCGGAATTTGGTCGGATATGACTATTGAGCAAACGCTCATGAGATGCATGAAAAGTCTTGGAGGTCTGACTCATGGAAGAGGGTTTTTCAGAAAGTGTTCTAAATAAATGGATTCTCGGAATTCCATCTACTCACCACGTATGCAAAGCTGTGGAAAAGTATTGCGGTATCACACCAAGCACCACAGATCAGTGTGTAGAAATGAGGTACTCAAGAATACAGACCGACGAACAAGATTGTCGGAAAACAGTGGCTCAGGAAACACTTTCCATTCAGTATAACAAAAATCGTGTTTCACTATCTACTGGCTTTGTTGCCGAGGAGAAAACCAATTCTGGATTCTGGATTAAAAATGGAGGGTGAGTTACCTCACATGCACTTAGGCCGCATTAAGTGGGCCCATTGTGCTACCTCCCAGCAGCTCTCCAAGTTGGGTATCACTCAAGCCATCCAATCCTTTGAATGTACTTAAGGACAACCGCAACTGGAGTGTTGCTAATTCCGACCATATCGGGCCAGAAGTCCCCCAACATGGATCCTCTGACTCTTGCGAGAGCTGGACAGTGGCACAGAACGTGTTCTGCTGTCTCGTCATCCTCGTTGCATCCGCGACAGTTTGGGCTGTCCACTAGTCCCATCATGTGCATATGTTTGTTTAGAGTGCAGTGTTCAGATAGGATACCCACGACTAATCGAAGGTTTGTTCGGGACAGTTGCAAGCAATATTTGGCTGTCTTTGGCGAGGGCGCTGTAATAGCAGCTCTTGCTTGCCGGCAGCTTTGCATGTTAACCCATCTTCGTATGAAGCTGTTTAAGGTTTCTTGATGTAGCATAGAGCTTAATATTGTCAGGGATATGGGGATTACGGGTTCTGGCCCCCAGAAAGGTTGTCCGGAAGCCAGTCTCGCAGTCTCATCAGCCTCCTCATTGCCGTAGTTACCGTCATGTCCTTTCACCCATACAAGGGAAACGACATTATTTTTTAAGATATCCTCGAGAGCTTCACGGCACTGCAGTACCACACCTGAGGTAATTTTGCAACTGCCCAGGGCTAGTAAAGCGGCTCTACTGTCACTGAAGATACCAATACATTGATTCTCGATTTTCCTTTCAAGAATTGCTTTTGCACCATGCATTATTCCAATTACTTCCGCTTGGAAGACAGTGGCCATTTTGCCTAGTGGTATGCTTTGGCGGAGGTTCAGATCGTCAGAGAAAACTCCGGCACCCGTTCCATGCTTTGTTTTAGATCCATCAGTAAAGATGGATATATCTATATGCTGGGTAAACCCGGCATTTTCATAGACGTTAAATTGTCTGTTGAAGGCATATTGTAGAGGGAGGTAGTCTACTATAGCGTCCAGAAGAGGGATCTTGTCGACGGCCTCATTCAGGATGCGGGTATGCCTACCTCCCCTGCCTGCTGTGTGCCACAGCCCTTTGTAGCGCAGCCTCAAAGCGGTCCTTACGGCTACTTCCTCCACAAAAAGATCAAGTGGTGGAAGGCATAAAACCACCTCTAAAGCGGCTGTAGGGGTTGAGCGTATAGCACCTGTAGAACTAAGACAGGCAAGGCGTTGCACATGTCCTAGTTTACTTGCTGCCGTAGCCTGTCTGACCCTGGGCCACCAGACAAGTGCTCCATAACATAGCATGGGCCTTATCACGGCAGTATACAGCCACAAGGTAATTCGGGGGGAGAGTCCCCAGGATTTACCCAATGCGCGGCGACACTGCCAGAATGCCATGCATGCTTTTTCAGTTTTAACTTTTAAATGTTTCTCCCAATTCAGCTGTCTGTCAAAAATAACTCCCAAGTATTTGACATTGTCTGAAAATCTGAGAGAAGTATTGAATAGCAGAGGTCTACGTAAAGGTCCTAACTTTCTTTTTTTTGTGAAAAGTACCATTTCTGTCTTTGAAGGGTTGACAGAGAGGGCCTGTTCATTACACCATGTTTCCGTTATTCGAAGAGCTGTCTGCATCAAGTTACAGAGCGTGCTCTCGAACTTGCCAGTAATGAGGATGACGATGTCATCCGCATATCCAGTAGTATAGAATCCAGCATCATTAAGTGTGCTTCGAAGGCTGTCTACCACTGTATTCCACAGTAGTGGGGACAGAACCCCCCCCCCCCCTTGCGGACAGCCCTTCGTCACAACACCTCTAATGGAGTTGTCTCCTACATTAAATTGTACTGCTCTCATCGTAAGCATGTGTTTTATCCACTCACAGAGAGTGGGTGCCACACCATGCCTGCGTAAGGCAGAGTTAATGCTCTCAAAGGAAGCCTTGTCAAAGGCTCCTTCAATATCAATGAAAACTCCCAGAGTGGACATTTTATTGTCTAGCAATCTCTCAATACGGTTCACTACAGCATGTAGCGCCGATTCAGTAGGTCTCCCTGAGATATAGGCGTGTTGGTTCGGGTGCAATGGGTGTAAAGCCAGCACCCTTTCCCGTATTTCTCTGTCACAAAGTCTCTCAAGCGTCTTTAGTAAGAAGGATGTAAGACTAATGGGACGATATGATTTGGCCTGGAGAGAAAACCAATTGTTATGAAGCGAAAACGGTTGGAGGGAACATTTTGCATGTCACCGAAGGCAGTGAATTTGGAATACTTAAATTGAAGCATGTAAACATAGTAAAGACTATGGCTTCGTCAGCTGGAAAAACTACAGTTGGCAATGACATTATTCAAGTCGATTCTACCGAACTTCTCCAACGACTAACATGCACTATCTATTCTCCAGCGAATTTCCGCTCTTTTTTCAAGCATGAACTTCTTTCTGTACGTTTGTCTTTATTTGACAACAATGGTATGACAAGAACAACGCATATTGCTCGAAATCCATTCGAGAAAAAGGAATTGGTAATAAATCTTTTTTGCAGAGAACTTTGTATGGAACATTTTTAGTAAGTATAGCATTTTCTGTATGACCAATGGTTTCTGAGAAAAACGCTAAAAACCACCGCAGTGCATGTTAGGGGTGGTTTTTGGGGGTGAAGCAACCACTTTGGACTTGGGAACTCTTTTGTTTTTGAAAGCTCTTCCATTAGTGCGTATAATCTCCGAATGTCAAAACTTCATATTTTTTTTCCTATTAGACCATTATAGGTCTAATATCAATGGACTAGTAATAGCGTAGTCCCTATTGCCATCCGTATATTCTACGTATATTCTTTTCATCTCTGATTTTTTTCTGTTATTTTGTTTAACAAACATACTAATTTGCACAGAACTTATGTTTAGGATATAATTATTCAACTACCAAGAACTAAATATAAGATAATGCAAAAATATAATTGAAAGATGTTCACTGTTCAGCCAAGGTTCTGAAAAAGCAGAACATTTTTAATATATTGTAATATTTATTTGTATAAAATATTGAGAGAGAGTACTTTGAATAGGTAATTCATTAGCTAGTAATTAGGTATACTGTTGTTACGTTTTTACGTTCGGGCTATTTAAAAATTATACGGCGTTTCTTGTATTAAACATTTATTTACAACTATAAACTATTATTATTTACAAACACACGAATTAACAAGGCAGAACACAAATTACTTAAACTAACCAACTACAGGCACTATTTCTAACAACGATACATTTATTTATTTATATGCGCTGGATTAAACATCAATTATTTATTTGGCTATTTACAACTTAAACACTAACGATTTATATGGTTATTTAGCTGTTACTTATTTCACACGGTTCATTTATATCACGCGCGCTTCTAGTCTGAATTCTAACTGATGAGAACTCCGGCGGCCGTGTATTTATATTCGGGTAATTTCCTTCGAGATCCATCTAGACTTCGCTCGACCTTTCTGGAAACCGCATGACGCATCCATTGCAGCTGGCTCCGAGGGCGCTGACGTCACGCATCTGCACCTGGGGTCCAAGGTTGCAAGGTCGTTTCTCTAGGTTCCAGAACAATCGGGACACTGTGTCATAATTCCGGGGCAATGACCGGCAGCAGGATCGTTACACTATGATAAGATATTGCAAACAATTACATATTGTTTTCTTCTTCTTTCTTTTCAGCCTTGTTGCGCCCAGTATTGAGCATATTCCTCTTAGCTCTCCAATTATTCCGATCTTGTGCTGGTTCCACCCATCTATCTCTGCGACTCTTTTTATGTTATCATACCAGCGTCTTTCTATCGTTCTTCTGCCTGCCCAGGGTCTTCATCGTATGATTTTGACATTTAGTCCTTGCTATGTGCCCCGCAAAATTCCATTTTAGCTCTGTGAACCTGTTTATCATGTATGTGTCAGTCACTCATCTTTCTATCCCTCAGCGTTACATTAATCATCGCCCTCGCCATAGCTCAGTATGTAACTCTCAATTTGTTGGTTATTTGTTTCATGAGCGTCCATGTACGTGAACCATATGTTAATATCCAGAGTATACACTGGTCGAATATTCGTATCTTTGTCTATTGTGGTATCTCCTTATTTTTCAGGATCTTTGGCAGCTATACGAAACACCCCCCAACCCAGCCGCTTTCTTCTTTCTACTTGCTTGTCCTAAGTAGATATATTTTTTTACGTTTCGAAAACTTTTGTTACATACGTTATATCCAATTTGATCTTCCTTGTTTCGTTCTCCAAATGGTAAAGTTGTCAGTTATGTAGCAGTGATCGGTAATTGTAAGGTTAATTGGTTTTCTTTGTTTCTGACTTTAGGCAGCAGTGAGCTCTTGCCCCCCTCTCTCCTCAATATTCCTTGGGGTAGAGTGACTGTGGGATACCGGACGACTCATTCGATCTACCTATAAAAAAATCGGGGTATTTGGCCGTACTCATGACGCTGTCGATATTCGGGTTGGGTAGTGGTTAGGGAAATGGGAAGGCTAAGATCAGATGTGGAGTAGATTTAAGTTGGGAAATTATCCCCCCTCCCCCCCTCCTCTCGATAGTCGGGGGCGAAAGAAAACCAAAGCTCTCGTAGGAAGGGTCACTTCCCTAAAGTAGACCTATTCTTCCCTGGCTTCGCAGAGAAGTGTCTACTCGCTATTTCTGAAATTTGTTAATAATATAAACCATACTTCTGCATTATAATTTGTATTCTCCGAAGACCATCTAATTATAACATGTAATCTACTTTGAGAAACTTCTGTTTAGATAGAGTATCTGTTATGACGAGTAAATTTAGAAACAAGAGACTAATTAAAACTCAAAAATCATATTAAGTAATAGTCGCATATCTGTAAGAAGAAACGTTGAATTTTCAAAAGTTGTTATTTTTTACAAATGTTTTTGTAGGAGATAAATGGCGAGAAATGAGGACCACCTTAAGTCCATCCTTTACCAGCAGCAAAATGAAGTCTATGTTTGGTCTTATCCGTGAGTGTGCAGATCAGTTTGTTCGTCACTTTGAAAACCAAGGCACGTCAAATGTCGAAATGAAGGACGTTTTCGCTAGGTTTACAAACGATGTTATCGCGTCGGCTGCATTTGGTGTGACATGCGATTCGTTGAAGGATAGGGAGAACGAATTTTACAAGATGGGCAAAGTAGCGACAAACTTGGAGGGTTTTAGATTTATCGTTCTATTTGCAGTACCCAAGCTGGCTAAGGTGAGCCTATTTAGTAAAAATTAAAATAATATTGACTACACAGAAATGATAGAAGATAATTGCTACCATAGTTAATAGCCTGCCTGTAAATTATTATTCAAATATGCATTTTTTAGTGGCTTGGAATAACATTTTTCCACGAAACGGTTAGACCCTTCTTCAAAAAAGTAATAACTGATAATATTAAAATTCGAGAACGTGAAGGAATTGTACGGCCAGATATGATTCATCTACTGATGGAGGCCAGAAAGGGCAAAACAAAACCCGAATCCCGAACGGAAACTGTGAATGAAGGTTTTGCTGTAACGGAAGAAACATTTACACAGACTTTAGCCAAACCTCCAAAAGCGTTAAGTGACGACGATATAACATCCCAGGCTTTTATTTTCTTCTTTGCTGGATTTGAAACGGTTTCCTCAGCGATGTCATTTACTGCACATGAATTAGCAGTTAACCCAGACGTGCAAGAAAGACTGCAATGTGAAATCGATGACACTTTAAATGATTGTGGGGGAACTATTACCTACGACGCTTTGATGAAGATGAAGTACTTGGATATGGTTGTATCAGGTAATAGTATAGTTTTCTTTTAGGCAACGTTTTCCTGTCAATTTGTTATAGAATCATTACGAAAGTGGCCACCGGCATTCGCAGCAGACAGAATGTGTACAAAACCTTACACCATTGAGCCGGAAAGACCTGGAGAAAATCCTATTCACATTAAAAAAGGAGAATCGGTCGCTATAGCAACGTATGCAATTCACAGAGATCCCGCTCATTACCCAGAACCAGAACGCTTCGATCCGGAACGATTCAGTGAAGAAAACAAATCTAATATTAATCCATATGCCTACATGCCTTTTGGAACAGGACCAAGGGCTTGTATAGGAAACAGATTTGCTCTGATGGAAATTAAAACCTTGTTCTTATATATTTTATCAAGATTTAGTTTTGTAGTCATAGACAAGACAAATGTGCCTCTTAAGCTTGCTAATAGCGCAGTCGCTTTGACCTCAGAGAGTGGGTTTTGGTTAGGACTTCAGCCCAGGAAGATCTAATATTAGTTGAACACTTAAAATAACTAGCTGAAAAAACCGATACATTTTCAAAGAACAGTTTGTTCGCGAAATAAACAGCTGTTGACAGAATGAATATTTTGCGTTTTTTAATCTTTAGCCAGGCTAACACGGTATGTAGCGATTAAAATCATCTTTACTTCATAAAAGCAATGAATAGATTTATAGTATGTCGATCTAAGTATTAGTGTATTATTGAGCAATATATTTACTAATATTTCAGTTGTGCTTTAATAATAGGTATTATTGTTGATTTAGTCTTCTTATGGCATAAGCAATAATATGTAATAGTTATTTATGTATTAAGGGTATTACTCAATAGATTATATAACGAGGAAATGTTTAAAGCGCGACGCGAAGCGGAGACCTTTAAATTTTCCGAGAGCAGTAATCGTGATTAGGCGCGTGGTACATACAACTTTTTATTTCATTTTGGTTCTCAAAATAGACAAAATTTAAGGGTTCAGTACTTTGGCTACAGACTACTCCGTCATCGTTGTGCTGGCGCTGTAATTTTTTCTTGTGCTGTGGTTTCTATGCAGATTGTTAATGTTGCTATACTACATTGTTGGTGCTTGTTATACTGCTTAGCAACTTTATAATCCCTAGGGCCATACAAGCTATTTTACGCTCGCTATCGAGGGTCAATAACGTTCAAGAACAAGTGAATTTTGTGTATTACGCAATTGTTCGAGCCAAAGTCATATCAACATATTTACGATTGATATACTACGTTATTAATAGTAATAACAATAAACAAATTACTTACAAATTGTCTGTCAGAAGCCACTTAATTTGTTTTATTGTTATTTTCAATGTTAAATAGATGTATGCGTTCATATTCTAAATAGTTTTGTAACGCTAGCGTCTGCAGCAAATTATAATTATACATCAAAAAATATTTTAATTTGTACATCGTTCATTTAGGCATAATTGGGAGTTACATATAACCAGCGCTCGAACTGGTGATAACAAGGTAAGCACCCGCTATGCGCGAAGTCACGGAGAAGTAAGCACGACGCCGCCTCCCATATAATGGTACTTGGAGCAGCTGTACCGATAAAGCCGCCCGAAGAGTATAAAAGAAGGTTTCACAACAATTTTAAATCACTTGAGTTCACCGATTCCGACCAGTCCGACTTGAGCTTCGGGAATTCCCTTCTTCTAACACTCTTCTGGCTCTATAATGTGACAGCGCTTACTGTCTTCTAGAGCATTTCCTGAAACCGACCAGTGCCCTAGAATGTGACAGCGCTTACTGTCTGCTAGAGTATTTTTTGATAACTCAAAACACCACAATTCTACGTCCTCGACATTCTCGAATTCACCGAGAAAATTATAACTAACATACCTGGAGGAATAGCATTGTAAGCCCAACGCCGCCTTTCTGGCCGTTGTTCGAAGGCAAATTACACTGCTCCGGCATGAAGCCGCTCGCAGAATTCAAGCACCTTTGCGACCCACTAGCAAACGAATTAGGATATACCAGGCAGCGTACATACTTCGTCCCAGGTCCAAGGCAGCCGCCAACAACACATACAGCATTTTCATAAAATTAAGTATTATTTTGTATAACTAGTTAACAACATTATACCGTTGGTTTATAAATTGTGTTGTCCTAACCTTATATATTTGAGATTGAGTAACCTTTCCTTTTATTTAGCTACTCGAGTTAGAAATTAACAAACTGTTTGATCTTTTCCGAAATTTGTGGAAGTCATAAATTTCTAGATTAATTTACCAGGACTAAAATTAGATTCGGGCGCCAGTGTAGCTCTATGGTTAGAGCATCGGACTGCGGTGCGCAAGTCTGGAGTTCAAATCCCAGATCGATGCCTGGTGGGCGGCCTACCCAGTCGCTTTAAATAATTGGGTACTTGCGTTCGAAAGAATAAGGGGTAATAATGCGGTTATCTAATGCGTGACGCTTACCACATCACCACGTGTCATGAATTTGACACGCGACAGCCGGGTGTGAAAGCGAGGATACGGAAGCTCTAACCTTCCGCCTTGCAGGCCAAGCTCCTTCATGGGGTGTTAGTGCCTCACCATTACTATTATTATTATAAAATTAGATTCGGGTTGAAACGTTACAGTTTTTCTTTATTAACTCAGCAACTCTTGAAAATCAGACCATGGGTACATTATTATTGTTTACTCCAAATTGCATAATTAATCAACGCCTGAAGTTATATCTACATCTTTTAAATCATTTTGTTTATGGTTGTCAATGAAATCTGTGTATAACCTACACCAATGTCCATGTATTGTAATCCGGATCAATACCAGGGCCTGCTTAAATTAATCTAATATTTTTTTATCACGCCCTATCTTATTTCAACTTTAGTATATATCTATATATCATTTAAAATATTAAAAAATAAAAAAATTAAGTTATTATACAGATTAGTGGCGGTTTGCGCGAACATAGGGACGCACAGTCGCGGAATTAAAAATCCGGGCGAGTCTTATAGAGGATTTTTGCAATTTTTGGGTAATGTAAATTGGGCTTTGCGTTTCTAGGTTAGTAACTGACAGTTAAACAATGAGGCATACTGTCATATACGAATAATTATTTTGACTTTGACTAATTTCACCAGGTAACATGATAAGTAAAGTAAAGTAAGATATACACTGAATCATACTAAGTGCCCTGATTTTTAATTCCGCGACTGTATATGACAAATGAATTTTCAAGGTCAAATGGTTTAAATGAAGAGTTATAATTTCGACCTGCGGAAATATATACTTACTTGAAAAATAAGTTTTTTTAACAATTTTGTTTCGATCAATACAAGGAAACATACACAACCAAGAATATTAACTCAATTTAAATATAAATGAAACGAAACATAAATTCTCAACAAAATGATGGTACTAAAAAAAAATGCAAGGTGGAAAATGTTCGACCATGTGGGAAAATTAATTAGCACGGTACGAATTTCGTATTATATTGAACATATTATTTCCCATTTGAAAAGTTTCGCCGAGCCTCCCCTATATACACCACTGTTTTTGTTATTATTATTAGATTGTGCAACAATGGCTATCTACGAGTTGCAATCAACTACAAAAATTACTTCAGTTTGTTGCTATACATTTTTATACTACATTTAAAAATAATCAAGGTGTACAAGGACAAGTGTCTTTCGTGTTTCTATGTTTGCACTAGCTGTCACCAATCTGTATATATTTACATATACTGGATGTATTTGTATAGATCGATTATCAATACCTGATTCTAGTGGTAAATAAAATTCTGTGTATATAAAATAACATAAATAAATAACAGTTTTCCTCACTTTTCTCATAGACATTCGGTCCATCGATAACAACTCTACTCTAATATACGTTTTTATATGGATTAGCTATAGAATTTAACACAAAATAGCTATCTGAAATGGCGTTATAAATGACTGATAACCTAAACACTTTATCGGTACTTAGCTTCATTGACAACCAAGTCGCTGAAACCAATCCGCCGACACGGAGATTTCTCATGCAGGCAACCAGGCCTCATCAAAGGCAGTAGCGGTTGATCTGCACGGTAAGCTCGAAGATCTCTTCACAGTGGTTACTTTGATCACGTTGCGTGACCTAACTAACAAGTGGTTCAGCTGCAGCATGCGATCTCGCTAAATACTCTGTTCCGTTTTAAGTCCGCCGTCCGACGACGAAGAGCTCCTCGTGGAGGCGGCGCAGGCGGGACAGAAACGCAGGTACGACCGTGGTGGAAATCGCGGTAAATTATTGCGCCGCCCTTCGACCGGCGAGTTTTTTTGTGGCACGCAGCACCTGCCAGCTCGAGTTTTTCGTTATTTCGACGTACCCCTGTCTGATTACTTTCGGTACATGCACAAGTCAGGCTTTTGTTATTATTTCTTGCCGGCGTTGCTCGAGCTTTGTGGGAATTAGGTGCGCTTTCCTTGAAGGTTGTCTTGTTTGTTCCTCTTTTACGATTAGTTGGAATATTTGGTAGTCTCCAGCACTTATGCGTAAGCTCTAAGGTAAACTGTGTAAACGTGGAGCGATTATTATTAAGACACAGGAATATTACATCTCATGTGAGTATAATCTCGCCAGTTATCTATGGAGACTTTAATGGTAATAAAGACGCGAAACCTGTCAGTGTTACAATATTAGTTTGGACATTTTCGTCGAAAATAAATTCTCGTATTAAAAACACACATACAGTATAAAAACAAGGCTTTCAAATTCCATATTAGTAATTCAAACATGTACAATATAATATCTATCGTTGCTCTAGCTTTGTGGGAATTGGGTAGGTCAAACGCTTCCTACGAAGGTTATCTCGTTTAATTATTTATGTGACTAGTTTTAACATTTTGGTAGTCTTTATCATGTATGTGTAATCTCCAAGGCAACAGATGCAAAAACTGTGTGAGTGTGCCATGATGATTAAGAGACAAGAATATTAGGCTTCATATAACTAAGATTTCATAAGTTATACGGAGAGACTTCAACGGTAATACGGACGCGAAATGCTATAGATGCTGCAGCGAATATTAGTTTAGTCTAGATATTTTTATTCAGTATCAATATCTGCACAAACAATGTATGCCCATTATTTAACTAAAATAATCTATAAAAAAGCAGTAGCTATTTAGTCAAACTAATTTTATGAGCTTAATACCTTTTACAGATTTCAGTAATATCAGGTCTAGTATGAGATATAGCTACCCTCATTTCTCCTTCTATATTAATAAGTTATTCCAACTCTTTAGCTTTCCTATTGCTTATTATTAAGAAAACTAGCTTACACGATGTTGAAAACTGTAACAAAAATTTAAGCGCCCTGTTGAAGAAAACTGGGCATTGTTCTTGTACAAAAAGTTAACCTTCTTCGAGATTATTTAAAAAAAAATAATTTTTAGTGCCGAGTTTTCATCACATAGAACCATTACTAGGGGTGCTCCTCAGGGTTCCATTTTGCCTACTTTGTTGTTTACAATTTAATTTGTAAAAATATTAGAACTTGTAACGTACAGATAGGTGCCGATGACACTCCGTTGTGCCATTATTTCGATTATAAAAACTGCAAAATTGCTTCCAAGCATATTCAGCATGATTTAGATACTATATCTAGTATCTGTAACATTAATAAATAATAATTAATCCTAGTAAATCTGTTATACTATTATTTGGCAATATATCTAAACTCCTATCTAAACTGAAACTAAAAATTTATCAGAAAATTCAGCCACATGTCGCATACACCTGCTGATTTGTCATCGCTCAATTTGACTTACAAAAATTAATTTCTACTGCACATTTTTATGTGATACATAATTTTCCTTCAATTAACAGGGTGTCTCGCGACATGACGCTCATAGCTTATGGGCGTGTTACTGAGGTCATTTTAAGTCAAAAATGTTTAATGAACATATGCTCTAAACTAGATCACAATGGAGCTAGAGTAATTTTAAGTTAAAAAACGAAGATAAAAAGCGAGGAGTTGAAGACAGTATTACTGCAGTAACTATTCAAAATGTTCACCTAACTGTTGAGGTCTCCTTACAATTACAGAAGAGTCTCATGGTTAGCACAAATAATGTCTTCACCATCCATAACACAGGTCTGCGACCAAATTTTTTTCTTTAAAATAATGGGTGATTCTTATGTATTTTGGTGCGCTGAGTTCAGAAATGCCCTCAGTTTTTTCCCAGCACGTAAGCATTTTCCGCAAAATGCATTTTTCTGCGGGATTGCCTACCTTAAGGCATATATTTATGAATATGCCGAAAAAAGTTGTTTTTCCTATTCGGCTTCATAGTTTTATATTAGAAACTATGAAATATGATAAAATGTAGTATATTTAACAGTATTAGTCAGCGTATGAATCATGGAAACCCATTACCTTAATAGTATGCAATTAAGGTTTATCGCTTTTCTTCGGTGTTTTCAGATTCCAATATTACTGTAATAAATGTTTTTGATATTAAAAGTACATAAATAAATAGGAGAAATTCTTTCTGGTAATTAGCGTAATTGTGGTGAACATTATTGACAAATGAAACCTGGATTTTCCCATTGCCCTATATATACCCCTCGTAGTCCTTCGATTTGTTCATTTCAATTTAAATATTCTTAAAGTGTCTTTCAAAATGTCTTCAAGAGCTTGTGTTAATAATCCTGATAGTTTCTGTTACATTTGTGGCGAACTTGTATTAAAAAAACAATCTCGAAGTATTACGGAGTTTATTAAAAAAGTGTACTTTGCCTATTTTGGTGTGAAGATCGGAGATCAAGAAAAATCTTGATGGGCCCCTCATGGAGTGTGTTCAGGCTGTGTTGAAGGACTTCGCATGTGGTCTAAAGGAAAGGTGAAATCTTTTCGTTTTGGGGTGCCTATGATTTGGAGAGAGCCGAGAAACCACGGCGATGACTGCTACTTTTGTTCTTGCAACATACAAGGGTATAATGCCAAAAATAAAAAAGATATATGTTACCCAAACATGCAATCTGCACTTCGGCCTGTGCCTCATGGACCCGGTATTCCAGTACCAATACCCCCACACAATTTTGACGATTTGCCAGAGTCATCAGAGAGCGAGTCAGAGCAGTTGGATGATGAGTTTCAAGTCGAAGACTGTGGACCCCAACAGTTTTCATAAGAAGAATTAAACGACCTCGTTCGTGATTTAGGGCTTTCTAAATAGTCTGCTGAATTACTGGGCTCTAGACTTCAAGAAAAGAACTTGTTGAGATCTGGAACTTCATTCTCTTGGTACAGAAGCAGAGAAAAACAATTTGAGTCAAATTTTACTCAAGATGGCGAACTTGTATATTGTTCTGATGTTCCCAAGTTGATGTCAATGTTTAACATTCAACATGTGTCAGATGAATGGAGGCTTTTTATTGACTCGTCAAAAATAAGTTTAAAAGCAGTTTTGCTACACAACGGCAATAAATACGCTTCTGTACCCGTGGGGCACTCTGTGCATCTAAAAGAAAAGTATGACAACATGGCTTTTATCCTTGATAAATTGAAATATAAGGAGTTTGGATGGCCTATCTGTGGTGATCTCAAAGATTATAATCTTAGTAATAATCCATTTTCAGAGTTGAGCGAATTTTGACAGGATAAAGAAAAAAGCAATTATTCATGGTTAACATAATTATATTTTCGTGAAATTAGCAACCAGTATCTACGAATTTTTAAAATTCAAAATGCTTGTATTTTTGTTATGAGCAAGTTTTGGATATACGATCATAAAAGATTTTTGGCTTACAATAACCTTAGCAGCACACCCTAAAGCTATGGCAGCCACGTCGCGGAATACCTTGTATTAAGAATTCTGTCTCTTAAAATTTATTAAAAATTCTCTCTCGTGCCTCTTTAAATATCTTTAAGGTAAAGCGCTACTATCATACAAATCTATCTTTTTTTCAAGTTTTTGACGACCATGCTCTGTGTCTACCAATTGCTTGATTCGTAGAAGGTCAATGTAAATGTTTATTTGTGTTATATTCGGTTAGGTTAGGTAGTAAGTGCTCTAATTCTATTTTTTTTAATCAACGCTGTTATAGAGGATCAGCTAAGCTTATAGCTATAGCTGAACAACACCCATGAGGTTCTCACAACGTGCCTTTTGATATGTGCATATTATTCTATATACATATATTCTTTCGTGTGACAATGGAAATAAACATATTATTATTATTCGTTTACAGGGTAACCAGTGCTATTTCTTTGTATAAAGAAGATTCGCTACTCCATATATTATATTTGATAAATGGACTTCATAAACATATTATTACATATTTAAGAATGAAAAATAACTCGAAATATTTGCTTTCGGTAATGTTGAATATTTTTTAAAGAAAATAATTACTTTGAAATTGATTTCGGAGACTTTCACGGCCATTGTTATTAAGTAACAAACGACTTCAGGGATTGGACTGTGTCATTATTGAGGTCGAAGAACTCAACGTTTCGCCCACTTGCGTAAGGGGCTTCATCAGGAAAAAAAGCAAATGAGCACGGTAACTCAACGTGTAAACCACGCCAGAGGCGAAATTCTTCTAACGATCGGAAGGAGAAAGGTGAGAATTTATAGGCAAGTGCCGTCGCGGTTCCGTGGCGGTGGGCGGGACTTGGGAATTAGCACTTTCCACATAGAAGGAACGGTAAGTCTTCGTCACGATTGAGATTGTTAGGGTGTTTGTAAATTTCAATGGCTTCACGAATCTTTCTGGCCCATTTGCGCCCCAGAGAAATATCAACAGTAATATTAAGGTCTCTCATTTGCGCCCATGCAACTTATTAGTCATCACGACATCCGAAGTTGGCCGACCAGTGAGGCCGTCTTCTACATGCAAAGTAGTTACTACAAAAACGCTAAATTTAACAATTTTTTGCTGACACGAGTGTAATAACTCTTAAAATTTTAAAATAAATTCCAAATAAACACAAAAATTAAACTACTAACAGAAAGGCATAGAAGATAGGGCAGCCAAGGGTAAAATTGTTATATTTAGTGTTTTTGTAATAACTATTACCTATATAGAAGACCGCCCCACTGGTCGGCCAACTTCGGATATCATGATGACCAATAAGCTGCAAGCATGGGCGCAAATGAGACCTTAATTACTGTTGATATTTCTCTGGGGCGCAAATGGGCCGAAAATGGCGGTGGGCGCAAACGACCCGGGCGCAAGTAGGCCGACCACCATTTTAAGCCCAGGTATCTGTGGTTAAGCCATGTTCATTTATTTCGGGGATTTGCAGTGTATACATATAGGAAATTATGTTTGGGTATATCGATGACCCCCATTTACGTACAGAAATTAAAAGGGAAAAATGTAATTGTAAATAAAATTGACCTAAATACATTGTCTCTAAAAAACACGTTTAAAAAAAATGACTACATTGGCTTTATAAGAAAAGTGTGGGCATATGCTCGTAACCACCATTTTTTCCAACTTTTCAAAAAACGGTGTGAAATGACAAAAATTATTTTATTGTATTATATTGCAACGTTTTGGCTTATTTTCTGATAATTTGGACTTACGTATGCTATTAGAGAGCGTTGTAGCAAGAAAATCTGTAGGATATTATACGAATAACTGGTTTTATTTAATTTTCTGGAGTTTTATAAAAAATAAAGATGCATGTTGTAGAATTTTTCCATTAAATCAGTGATCTCTATTAAGTTGTTATACTATAACCCGAAACATCAAAATGTGAACAATTTTCTATTTGTTTTTTAAATTAGTTGTGGCATTTGGAACTAAATCGGATGGAACGATGACGTTTTTTTATTAATGTGTTGTTTAACTATGTGGGTATGCGATAAATAAGAGAGTAATAATGTTGTAAATTTATTTTAAAATATATTAAATGAATTTAAAATATGTAGATCATTGTCACATATCGTGCCAAGAACATCAACTGTGTCCGATAATTCACGACCGCATATAAGATAATTTAAGAATGGTCTAAATAAGTTGTTTATTGCCGATAAAATATAATTAAAATTCGATTGTCAGAGCAATTGAGAATAAACATCCACGTTACTTTAGTTTTAAAGATTGGTTTTGTTCAAATTCACTATTAAAGCTTGATCACTTGGTAAAAATATAAAAAATTAAAGCGATAAATTTTTTTCACCGAACATTCACTGTTAATCAAGAATACAGCATCAACTTTCCTTCTCATGTTGCTCGGCTTCCCAAAGGTTTATGGCTGTGTAATTTGCGATTATTACACGGTTAGCAATTTTTTATAACATTGTTATTTCAGCAAATAGATTTGTGCCCGGCGGCTGTTCCATGAAGTCTAGCATGTGTAATGGGCGGCGAGACACGTTTAATGGTAGTAGAATCTTTATTAACTTACCGGTCGAGTCCGACGGAAGCTCCGCATTCTCCACGAGAAAAGGCACGCGTTTCGAGCCGAACCGCTTATTATTGGGCATCTGCTTCTAGGTGAAAACATTTTGCTAAGAGCTTGCCTGAGTTTACTACGAAATTGCTTTATATGGCAACCAGAACTTGTTCATATCGCTATCATAGATTATAGTCAACCCAAATGTTTGGATGGATTTTATAAATCTATTTTTAATTAAGTGGGGTAGGGAGCTAGTCTAACCCTTATTAGAAATAGACAATTTTTTAGGAGGGTTAATAATAATATATTTATTCGTCAACCATAAATACAACATATAGAGAAATACATTTTATCGCATTTCATATGGTAATGGATTACATATTTACATATGCAAAATCGTTTAGTAATGTTGTACTTTGCACCATAGCAACCATTGCAGCATAGAAACGATGATTTGTTTTACATTTGGCAATACTGAAATATATTGTCGGTGACACTGTAAGTCGATGTCAAATTCGAGGTTAGCGAGGTTTTGCGTCAGTTTTGACATAGACTGACGCAAAACTTAACCTGCTAACCTCGAATATGAGGTAGACTTACAGTGCCATAACAATAAACTTCAGTGCTGCCCAATGCATAACATCAACTGGAGCTGCTTATTGTGCTTTGGTTCATAAGAACGAGTTCTGCTCAGGCTTGGTTATGTTTTGACATTTAATGTCACTTTTATATAAAAATTTAATATTTCACAGTTTTCTATGATAAAATATTATATGAAACGCGTTAGAAAAGTGGTTTTACTGAACTCGTGTGGCTCTTTAAGTACTCTCTAGTGCTCGTACTCAAACCAGCCATACTTGTTGAGTAAAATTTCACTTTTATAAACTTGTTGCGTAATATACTATTATAACACACGAACAAAACAATGTGTATGGAAAAATCACAGGTTACCAATCCAAAGAAGTACCTAGTTTCCTACCTTTATTATTCCACTGGTATCTTGAACAACTTAAATTTGATATACATATTATAAAGTGCAGCATATTACAGGTCGACTCTGTTTTGTATATTTAACCACTGCAAATCTATTAGTTTACATGCTATCTATTTGTATAGATCTCGCTGTGTGATGACTTGGTTCCAGTTGATAAGGCGTGTCTGTGGCGATAAATTAAGTTCACTGACTAAATACTTTTTAATACAACTGGTGGTGTGTGTTTCATATCTTCGTTTGTAATAAAATGGAGAAATCATCAATCGCTACTTGAACCCTATCAGTCAGTCCTTGACACATCCCCATAGAAAGAAATCTAATGGAGTCAAGTCTGGTGAACGAGGCTCTTATTATTGTCAATCTTGCCTCCAAATTGGTTTAGAACATTTTAATTGCCGTTATCAATTTGTAGGCGCTATAACAGTCACAAGAATGAGTGACGCGCTAACACGAACACGATCTGCGCATCCCTACTTTCCGTCCATACCGAAGTATCACGTTTAACCCTACTTAGATTTTTCTAGGTAAACGACGGGGAAGGAGTTTGCAAAGCATATAAAAGAGCGATACCCGCTCAGTCCTGGGAGATATCTTACCCGTTCCTTTCAGAATCCAGACCAGAACCTGAGCCTCAGCCGGGGAGCTAACTTGGGCCCTTGGTCCAGATATCTGTACTTTAAAACCAGAATCCTGCCCCGCACTACCTGTCCTTACCAAACTTCCCCCCGAGAAGTCAAATTGCCTGAGTCACCCTTAAACTTGACCTAAAACCCCCCTCGCTTGGGTTAGTCGAACTACCTTGAAGCGAACCTGTATAAATAAAACCTTGTCCTACTAATTTTCGAGCGCAACGGAACAACATCTTGTCGCTCAGATTAATTCCAAATCTACCCTTTTGTTAATCTTAGAGCTCATTGGAACAACATCTTGATGCTCAGATTAGTCTATCTTTCCGGTCCAGTAGCCCGTGAGACCACCCTGCTAACAAACAATTCCTTCCGACAGCTTGCCGCCAAGCCTCATGAGCGGCCGAAATTCAGTTCAAATCCGCAGGCGAAATCTCGCTTAATATTTGAATTGCGCAACGAGGTCGCTTCAAGTTTGATCGGCGATTCTTAACGAAACGAGCGACCAAAGGCCGTTCGCGGGCTCTGAAATCTTTTAATTCATTTAACTACCACGGCAAGCGGTTACGTTTGCCAGTCTTAGGGTGGCTGTTAACTGCAACAAAATCATTTCGGCTTTTGCCTTATCAAGCTTAAAATCTGGAGAAACCCGGGGCCGATGAGCCAAAACTAGATTATTTATTTTTGGTTTATGTATAACCATTCGATCTGTAGGCAAGGCGGATCTTCTGCCTCCTTCGCCGGGAAACGCCGTCCTTCACCCTTATAGTCCGTCCGCCACTCCGGGGCCTAACAAGAAGAATTAATTGTTTTATTTGTTGTAACTGTTAATGTATTTATCTGTAGTTGACTATTTCTGTAAATGCATTGTACTTTTTTATTTTTATATTTTTATATTTAAACTGAAATTGTGACATATCTAAGCACCACGGTGTATATTATGATGAATAAATACAATACAATACAATACAATACAACTAGTTGAACAAAACGAGAATTACGTTTAGTTTGTACTGATAGTTAAATAAAATAAACACCTGTATAATCTTGACTCGACTTTCTTACTTCAGCTGTTGACAACCTGGGACCAGAGCTACCCGTGAGAAGTAATTAATAACGTAAAGTAATCAAACTTAATTTTGAGTATAAAATTAAAAATTGCTAAAAATTACCGAGCGTTACACGTAGATACGTCTATAGAATAGGTGTGTTCAACATTTTGCTTAGAAATTTCTGGATGTCGTCGTGATTTTGGATTGTGTATGTAGATTACCAGTGTCTTTAATTTAGTTACACCAACTACACCAATGCTTAATTGTTTTATTGTCGGGGACATAAAAAGAACAAAGTTGATCAGAAGCGTAAGACGATTTCATGACAACGCGCCACTTCACACTGCCATTTAAATTAAAAATAACCTCGAAAAACTACACTGGGACATACTACCACACTCCCAACATAACATTGATTTATTGCCTTATGATTGTCATATTTTAGGGTCGTTGAAGGAAGCTTTAGGAGAACTACGATGTCTAAACCTTGGTAAAGTTGAACAGTTCGTGAAACATTGGCTGCGCACACAACCAGCAGAGTTCTATTATAAGGGTACTAGCAACCAGTAAGACAAATGTCTCATTTAATAAAACAAAAAAGACCGTTTTTCAAATAGAACGCGAATTAAATAAAAACGATAATATTTTTTAAAATCACGTGATTGCAATTCGTTTCCTGATCTGACATGACCATTCCAAACATATAACTTAAATAACTTTTTCCTCTATCTCTTACGGTTTGGCTGCTGAAACAGCGTCCCGGACGGACCAGCGTCCCGGACGGACGGAAATCACGTGATTTCTCAAAAACCGGAAGTGTCACGTGACTGAAATTCGGTTCCTGACCTGACATGACCATTCCAAACATATAACTTTAATAACTTTTTTCTCTATCTCTTACGGTTTGGCTGCTGAAACAGCGTCCCGGACACAATAACAGCGTCCCAGACAAGCCTATTATATATATGGATGGATGGATGGATGGATGGATAATGAAGTTGCTAGGAAGATGAGACGTTGCACAGAATTAGAAGCGGAATATGTATTGTTTTGTAAATTTTGTTATTGAATAACTGTTTACAGCATACTTGCGGTTTGACGTTGAACTTTCCTTGTATATTACTACATCGATAGAACTATGTAAGGTGCGAGGCTCGCCGTCCCGTTTGTGAAAAAAAGAGTCTCAGCATACCTACGTAGCTGAACGTATTATCCTACATGTCCGCTGGAAGTCAGATGCAATGCCCGGCAATGCCGAAAACGTGCAACAGTAATTCCTCTTGGGTTGTTCCAACAGGCACCAAAGCCACTAAAGTCAAGAATTTCAATTGTCCTAATCTTTTGCCCTCCTGGCAACGCAACGCACGCTTTCCTATACGAGGGAAGGTAACCCATTTCAGATACTCACATGCGTTATTCGGTGATTAAGCGAAGATTGTATATTGCAAGCGATAAATAATATTGGTTTTTCACGAATGCGTTACGTACTAGGCGGCCTTGTCGAGACATGTACCTGCGCGTCACGCTTTCTATTACTTTGCTCGATCGGTTCCGCACGCTCTTCTCAAGTCACACCTCTTAATAATTTCGTATACTATTCATGCATCGACCCTACTGTGATATTTGATATGTTCACAATTTGAACTCTGGGTTCGTTTTGCGTTCACAAACCTGATATTTCTGTGTATTACTGTCGTTCTTATGAATAAACGTATTGTGGATGTTTGACATTCGCCGTTGTTGTTTCTGTTCTTTGGATATGTGTAATTTCTTTATGGCCTACCTTTCGTCGCAGCTCATCTACTCCATATAGTTCGGTGGAGCGTATTACGGTAAGTAGCTGAACCTGGCGTCCTTATTTATAAGGTTATTATCGCTCATAGCAAGTAGGTGAATTGATCACGCAGTTTTCATGCGTCACCATACGGCAACGTGTTTGAGCTAATTGTTTAGAATACTAAAAGTTACGACGTTGATATTAGGCACTTCTGTTTATTGTTACATTACAACAAAATTTGCACCCAATGAGTTAAGTGTATAGCAATTAATTTTGGACCAATTTCGTGTAGTAAATTACTGACACTCTTTTATTATTGTGCAACAAGTTATCGACAATAACCCTATAATATCGAAGTACTTATAGCATTACTACTGATTATAAATTTAAAATATTTGCAACTATGTGTTAGCAATATATCCGGTTTCATGTTGACGGCATGTTACTACAAGAAGCCTGGAAGCTCCATGCTTTTAAATAGTGTCTCTTCTTTTGATCTCCTAAATTACCACAGAGTTAACATTTCTAGTAGATACCATGACAAAAAATCTGGTGTGATACACGCACACAACTTCCTTTTACAGTGATCTTATAATTAGCAAATATTTGATTTTAAAGTTTTAAGCATTTAAAATTTTTTAACAATTACAAATTCTGCAAAAATGGTACAAAATAGAGCGTTAGTTGAAGAGACAAATTTTTTCTAGATTTTAAGCTGAATTCAAAAATGTAATAATATACCGGGTGTTCTATTTAAAATAGGAGTTAATAAAAAAATAGAAAAAAAAAAACAAAAGAAACCCATTTTAGAAGTATTGAACTGGAAAATCACCTACCTCATATCAATACACATTCAAAATGTAGTAAAAATGTGAAGTTTGAAAAAAATCGTTAAAGCCGTTTTTGAAAAAAAGAGTAAACACCTACTTCCTGTTATGCGACTTTTTTCAAAAGCTTGCTGTCGCATCTACATAGTACACAAAACTTATATATTAAGTTTCACTACCATACCTCTTTTAGTTTTTGAGATATTTTGTTCACAGACACGCAGACACACAGACAGACACACAGCAGACAAACAGACCAATGAAAAAAAATGTTTTTTGCACTTCCGGGACTAAAGTTGATACTTTAGCCCCCGTAAACGGGGACTAAAGTAGCTCATTTAATTCCTAGGGACTAAAGTAAAAATGATACCGCAACTATGGTAAATTTATGTACACACGAGATTAGTAGGTTAGGGGTTGTTTGTCATTTGACACACACTGACGCAAAATGTAACCTGCAAATCTCGAATTTGACATATACTAACAATACACTTCAGTACTGCCAACCGATTCAGGCTATCCAGGACCTGCTGTAATTCAGTTTTTAATAAATTGTAATTGTCAGTTTCCAAATTGACAGATTCCAAATTTTGGATTTTTTTATGATAATGCTCCCAAAAGTGCAAAAAATAGCGTATATACCTCGGGACTAAAGTGCCTAAATCCCTTGAGTGGTTGTTGCCCTCGGGCTTCGCCCTTGAGGCAACAAACTCCACTCGCTGGATTAAATGGTGCACTTTAGTCCCTCATGATATACTATTTTGGGTTCAGGGGACTCTAAAACGTGAAGATCTGTTGAAAACTCAATTTCGAATTTTTGGGGTAAATTCAATACTTCCTTTATTGTAAAAGAAAGTAAAAAATGATTTTACTGGAACGATACTGTTTAGAGTTCTAAAAATGTGGACCAAATAAGTCAAAAATCTTTGGCTGTCACCTAAGTGGTACAAAATATTTCTAAAATAAGCAAAACGAACGCACTCTTGCTTCTCTTGCGCATATGGTACGTAAGCCTATAAGCAGCGTCCCAGTAAATCAAAATGTAGTCAGCAACTTAGCATGCAGGAAGTGTAACTTAAATTCGAATGATTTTTAAGTATTCAGTCGCCATCGTCGGAATTTGCATACAGAGAGGAGGCGATTAGGATGCGAAAATTGTAATTGCCATCGCCGCGGCTGTTATTACGGGGAGAACAATCCCCTGCATGCTAAGTCCACTTCCGTCGGAAGTCCAGCTGATTTTATCTGGACTCGTTCAATTCCGAGCCTTATTATTATCCTCAGAGGGGACCCTTCAATCTGCAGCTGGAATTATTGCAATTATATTCTGCATTTGCATTTGCGACTAGGTGGACCTCTTGGCGCTTTTAATGCTCTAATACTAGCGATTACTGCGTTTGATTGCTGGTTGTGGCTTCCAATTTGGTTTAGTTACAGTATTTTGTTAATATTGTTGTAGTTGGGGCGGCTCATAATAACTAGGAGCTTAGGTTTAGGCGCCTTTCTTATTCAGAATAATAATATACATTTATCGCATTTCAATGTACTACATTTCTACATTCTAAATC
Source organism: Agriotes lineatus (assembly GCA_940337035.1). Taxonomy (NCBI): domain Eukaryota; kingdom Metazoa; phylum Arthropoda; class Insecta; order Coleoptera; family Elateridae; genus Agriotes; species Agriotes lineatus. The sequence goes on along the minus strand of OW679200.1, from coordinate 107,961,848 downwards.
GTTGAGTAAAGCAGTATTTTGCACCATAGCAACCATTACAGCATAGCAACGATGATTCGTTTTACATTTGGCAATACTAAAGTGTATCGTTGGTTTCTATGTCATATTCGAGGTTAGCACTTTAGGTTTTGCATCAGTCTTGACACAGACTGACGCAAAACCTAATCTGCTAACCTCGAATTTGACATACATTTACAGTGCCACCAAAAATACATTTCAGTATTGCCAAACGCATAACATCAACTGAAACTTGTGCTTCAGCACATAAAAACGAGATTTGCTCAGCTTGGTTATGTTTTAACGTTTAATGTCACTTTTATATAAACGCAAAGCGTTAGAAAATTGTTTTTACTGAACTTGTATAGCTGTTTAAGTACACGATAAAGCTCGTACTTGTTCAGTAAGACAACATTTTTATAAACTAGTTGCGTAATATATTATTAAAGGGGCATGGACATTTTGTAACAATAAAGCTTTTCTGAAACTGCATTCACCAGAAATTCCCAGGAAGGCATAAAATAAGCGTTCGAATAGCTGTTGTCGTGTTCCGATGTATCAATATGCATTATAGGGAGTTGCATACGCCGAAAGCATGATGTGGCATCAAATTACTTACCTCTGAATTTAATGTTATAGCTATTTAAGTAACAAGGAATGTAAGGACCCATTTGAGGTAGGCAAGTACAAGCCAAGGCGAAGCCGCGGCTTGTTGCCTGCCGAAAATGTTAATAGGCGATACATTCCGAGTTATCTTATTATATTTTTCCCGCTGCTTATCGAAATTTTCCTAGATTTTTGAAAAAATCGTTTGGTTTGTCACCTGTCACCAGAATTAATTTTCGTGAGTCGTGTTACCTGTTACATAAACACTTGCAATTATAAACAAAACGTCTAAGTCTGCATCTTGCGTTGCTAATTTTATTATCCTAGGAACTTAATAATTATATTAAGTTCCGTTGTCAAGGGAAACCAGCAAACAAATATAATCACCAACTTACACGTTTTGTTACTAAGGCAGTATATCACTGACTTACATGATGAGCAACGAGAAAAATGAAATTATCGTTACCAAACAGCAAAGATCGTCACTCAAGCAAATGGACACACTGGAAATGATTTATTATAAATTGAGAACAAACGATTCAACTAAGCACTACTAAAAACAATGAAAGCAACAGTACAAAGAAACAATGTGAAAAATAAAGAACGAAACATACAACACCCTGACGAGCAGTTTTTTCTATTTTGTAGACCTAAACAAATTCAGGCAAAGTAAATTTGAAAAAAGTTGGCCAGAGACTACTGGACACAGAAGTACTTGCAAAATACTTAGCTAATACTTTTTAACCAACCCCATATTGCCCAAACTGGAGATAAAAATGGAGGCCGTAATAGAAAATATGATCACCAATTATGTATAAAAAAATCAATTAGAAGGAAGCTCTAGAATACGGCTTGATAGCTGCCGAAACAGCACTAAGATTACTCTCAGAATTACAAATAATTCACTTTAATGTACAGCAACAAAGTGCTCTAGAACAAATGTAGTATTGTTTTACATCAGGTGGAGGACATACTAAAAATATATGCAGTGAAGACAGCGGCCTTCATTACATTGTTATATCGGTCAGTAACGACATCGACAACGACGAAGAAATTGCACATTAAGTTAATTGAGAAGAAGGTTAATCGTATTAATGTGAATAATAAGAGGCTTGATTACTTATCAGTATAAGAATAAAAATATAATTTCCATGCTAATATAAGACGTGTGAAGAAAACATGAGTTTGGAATGGGAGAATGTTGTTTTTTTACTTAATCTAGTAATGAAATAATATAGTGGCCTCTTAAAAATATATGCATTTGAAAAGGTGGCTTACTTTTGTGTTATCACTCCTTTTAAACACTGCATTGTCGAATATCTCCCCTTTTTACGTCTAAGTCCCGTATAATTTTATAATATCTTGCTGAATAAGAAGGATTGCCGCTGTTATTGTTCTCCGCATTTATTTCTGTATGGTTCTAATGCTTTAATAATTTTAACTACCGATATGTTCCACATTAATTTAATTCTTTTTAATGATCGACCACTGTGTTCCGTGATCAATTTTAATGTTTTTCTTTCAGAATACCTCAAATCTTCTTCGCCGTTCTTATACCGAACGTCCAGTATTCTGCTGTATATGCTACAGTGGGCCTTATTAAAGTTTTGCATATACAGTCAGCCCTCGCCGTTCGCGGCTTTGCGGTTCACTGCTTTGATTTTACGCGGGGCACCTTTGTGCTCCCTTTTCTTTGCCGTTCGCGGATATTTGCTTTGCCATTCGCTGATGGAATTGCCAACGTCAACTATTTCAACTTTCACACACTAACGGCCGGTCTTATGAAGGCCACTAATCTGACGTTAACATTAATTCGCTGTTAAAATAAACAAAAGCGCATACAAATGTGTTTACTAATTAATAATATGTCATAAGCGCGATTTAAAGTTAACCTCAGGTTAGTGACCTTTATAAGACTTTCCGTAAGTAAATAAAGCAGATGTATGCCGTTTATGTCATGAACACCTAATTATTTATCCGAACTTGTAAACATACTTATCGAGCCAATTTCTTTGAATCACTTGTTACCAAATCGGACCTGAAATAAATTGTAAAATTATAACTTGAAGAAACAAATGGACATTCGAGCTCTAGATTTCAGTGGCAGACTTAGGTTACGTATGGAATTTTCGTTCAAATTTTACTGTCTTCTCGAGCGTTTTTGCCGAAAATTCAGTTGAGTTTTAAAACACGGAAAACCATGTCGTCAAGGCGCAAAGTTTCTGCTTCAGATTTGCCAGACAAAAAACGACGAAAAGTTTTGGTTTTTTGAAGTTGCATAGTATAAATAAATCTAGTTAATGGAATCTAACCCCATTTTTATCATTTATGTGTTTACTTGCGCATCGCGGCATTCTTCTGGAACGTAACCCCCGCGAACGGCGAGGTCTGACTGTACTTTGTTGCACCGCAATAAGCCAAACGAAGATCCGATAGCTCAGCGAGGAGGGCGGGGTGATTCCATATTTTTGTTTACTCCCCGAACCGTAAAATAGAATCGTACCAAAGGGGTACAGGGCAATACCGAGATTGATGAGCTATTTACATAAGCCTGGACGTAGAAAGGATTCCACCAGGACAAGGATTTTTTCTCACTTCGGGGAAAACTGGGCGAATTGGGTCGAAACTTACCATAAATCCTAAAAATATGCTATGCTTTGCCCGAAAAGAGTAGTTTCTGTTTCTAGCTTAACTTGAGTAAGATGACGCAATGGCATTTGTCAGCACTGCAACGTGGAATGGGCATTGAATAAACTATGGTAAAAACAAAGATTAAATTATTCGCTGAAGGCGTTTGAACATAAAGTGATTAATAGTAAAATTAAAATAAAACGTGGTTATCGATAATCCATTGTTACGTGTTAAAAGCCTATTGTATTAGCGTTATTAGTTTACGTTATACATGGCCATGAATAGACGATCAATTGAGAAAACGCAGTCGAAGCGTATACAAATTTATATCCGAGTTGCAAGGGTTTTTAAAAAAGCAAAAGGTTTTTGTTATCTAAGCGGTGACATGAGAAAAACATAGCTGTGCATTAAAGGTTTCGTGGTAAAAATGTGGTAAAACCGAGATATTTCGTTCTTCGTTAATGGTATGTTGATACAAAGGAAGATTGCTAGAGGCAGATTTTGAGAGCGGGAACCATTTTCCAACGGATTTAGCTCCAAGTCATGTTGACTGATTAAGGAACCACGGAAAGCGTTGCATAGTTTTTTGCCTGTTAGTACAGGGTATGTATAGTTGTTTTTAGAACTATCTGATTCTATTTTCGCAATTGAAAATTACAGCAACAAGTTCCGGGCGACGACGGAAATGCATTAGTTTGAACATATCTTCCAAGGATTTCATTACAGAGCGGGAGTCGTGCGGTTGATTGCGGCCAACTGACAGCTGACGTTTAGCGGCTGACAGAGTAAGCGTTTAGGAAAGCATCCTCTTGGTCGGTGATGCATGCTGGTTAAGCTTCTGAGAGGCTAGTCTTCATTTCCTCAAGCGTAACGATTACAGCTAAGTGAATTAAAGTTAAAACTGTGATATTTAGCATATTCTCAAAAAGTAAGAACAGTTTATAACCCCATAATTGTACACTAATAACTGTGTTAGTATTAGAGTCAGATAAAGTAGTTAAAAAGTCAATTGACGTAATCTTCAGTGGGGTACCCCTTTTGATAATTAGGAATATGATTAGATAAGAAATTGAAGCTGACAATTGTTCCCTTATATGCAACATAATTATCAAAACAAGAAGTATTAATAAATCTATATAAATAATTGCTCCTTTCACTTAATCGTAAATTTTCAAAGATTGTAGTGTGCTATACATACAGGGTGTTTAAAAAATACGTTCGGATATCTTATCCACTTATAGATCTCATCAATCCAAACAAAAAAGTCCTAATAAATATTGGTCGCGAAGCGCTTCATTTCCGAAAGTAAAAAAAATTGTTTTTTGTTGTTATCTAAAACACGTTTTGAGCGACTTTAATGAAACTTTTATAGTTTGTTTATAACTTTATGAGGTATCTTTTCAACATATTACAGTTGATCCAGTACTTCGTCGATTAGTTTTTTCAGAAAAAATAACGCCAATAGATTTGTTTGCAATTTTCATATATTTTTTTTAATAAAGCAACAATATTTTTGTCACTTGAATTTTTTTCGTAACTCGCTTCGTTTTCAAGAAAAAATAAAACCCATATTTTTGCACGCCTCTGAACCTATTAAGACAAAAACTAAAATGCTCCAATATCTCAAAAACCCATCAGCCGATTTTAGTGAAACTTTTAAGGTTTATTGAAGCTATTAAGGATCATGTTTTGTCATTAATTTCAGGAACGAACAAAATTTTTTTTTTAAACTTTAACACTCTGTGTCTCTGAAACGAAGGCTTTCCAGACCCATGTTTATTAAGACTTTTTTGCTTGTATTGATGAGATGTAGGGTTTCCAAGTCCCGGGACCAAAAGTGTTTTCGGGACTTACGAGCTAAATTTCAAGTCCCGGGACTAGTCCCGAAGATCCCGAAAATGGTCCCGAAAGGGAAATAGTGTTCAGATGAAATTTTCCGAATGCAATTTCCAAAGAAAAACAAGTGTTTTAAGTTAACTAAAGTATTTATGTGCTGACAATCTGCGTTGGGGCTCGTATATAACTTTATTGCTTTCTTTTGGTACTACACATTTCTGTCGCTCTTCATCTTTTGCTTTTGTTTGAACTGCAAAGTGCTTGTGTAATCATTTCGTCAAGCTGCCTCTGATTATTATAATTTTATAGGAACACACTTTACATTTCGCCAATTGTTTATCTTCAATATATAAAATTGTTGCCATATTGACTTCAAATCGTTATTTTTTTAATGTAGAATGAAGGTAGGTTGCGAATCGGAATTCATTCTAATTGTAATGCTTTAGCAGACAAATAACGAACACATTTAAAACCTACAAATATAAATTATTTAGCACATAATTTTAAAAGTCTACAACACACAGGTTTAATTCTAACCTACCGAAAACAATACCTCTCCTGCCTACGCAAAACGCAAATAATGCAGAGGGTGCAGAGGAATAAGTAATACGCCGGACGCCGGTGAATACCCGTCCTAATTCTCTGACATCGAGTATACGCACGCATGTTGATATGGTCCCGGGACTTCGCCTGGGCTGGCTGTGCTCCCGGGACTCGGTTTTTGTGGTAGAATCCCGGGACTGTCCCGGGACCGGATCCCGGGACTGGAAACCCTAATGAGATGTAATGGTTTGAGTTTGTGCCGTTTAAGACACCTCCACACTTTTGATCGTGAGATCGTATGCTTAGCCTAGGATTAGCACGTATAGCATCCAAGATCACTTCAACTGCATCTATTTTCATGTTCAGGTCTAGTAGATTTAGAAACACTACCAGAAACGTTAAACAGATTGTTAATATTTGCAACTGTTTGAAAAGTAACATTTTTATGCTGATGTCTAGCATTGAATTCCATAGCTGCTTCTCTGAATGAATGATGATTATCACATACTAAACGAACTAATTCTATCTTTTCAGCAACCGATAAAAACCTTTCAGCCATTCTTCACAATACAATAAACACACTTAAGTAAAGCACTGAGATAAAATAAATTTCCATAACCGTCCTCGTTATCGCGTTCAAGTAGGTTTTGTAGTAAAATTTAAAATAAAAAGTTAATCTTTGTAATTGTATTGAACAAACATGTGTTCGAGCAACTTCCATAATAGCGTTTAGACAAAAGCACTGTACTAACGCGTAAAATAAATAGTAAAAACGAAATAATTTTGATTTAACTTTAATATTGCATAAAACAATTGCTACTCAAAATGTTGTAACCAAAATTTGATTTTAGCGTTTTCAAACTATTGCCACAACTACTTTTACGATTAAACAAAGCCTACTATGTTTTTAGATTTTTTGCGTTTATTTATGATCGCAGTAGGCTACCGATATGCAGTACAGTTATTTTAAAATTGCGAAGATAAGCATTTTACGAGGTAGTATAATTGTGCAAAATTTAAAATCAATCAGAAAATAAATAACGACGTTACAGGGGTGTCGATATGAAAAGTGAGACACACTGTATAGCGGAGTTTATAAGTTTTCTTTGACCTATATAAGTGTACTTGGGAGTAATAAAACTTGTTGGCGCCCAGATAATTAGGACTTTCCATTATTAAAGAATACACGCAGTCTTCACTGAAGCTAGTGAGGGGCCCCCAAATGCACTTTTATAGCGTATAATTTTTGAAGTAAAATATAGAAGGCTGACCTAAAGGTAAGAGAAAAGCTAACAACATACTCGTACATACATATAGCCTTCATGAATCCTCTGGCATTCTGATATATGTGCTCTATTATTTTGGCGTATCATTAGACAATTCGACACCCCGCAAGAGCTTGTACAATCTTAGGTTGGTCTACTGTATCGAATGGCTGTTTATAATCTACAAAAATTAGAACTATATGCATCGCTATTTATGTTTACTCAAATCTCACCAAATTCTACTGCTCTCACACATATACAAACTGTTATATAATGAGAATTATTATAACAAGATCAGCTTCAAAACTAAATTTCTATGAATCACGAGAGCAGGATGTATTCAGGGGCAAATTCAGCACAAACGACCATCTGCATGTTGTAAAACATTAATAGGGAGATGCATAGAATACAACAAGCATCGCCCGCTCATAATGCCTTAAGGCAGGGATGAGCAACCTTTTTTACAACGGGCCAGCTACAAATTTAAAAATGTTGTGCGGGTCGCATGTAAAAAACTTATGATAATACAAACACTGAATGATAAACTCAATTTATCTCTTTATTAACAAAAATAAACCTAGTATAAAAAATTACAGAAATGAAACACTCATTAATAGAAACACCATTAAAAACGGCGAAAGATATATGCAGAAAAAGATTATTTAATGAGGAGTAGGGTACAATGAGTCTGTGGGACACTATAGGAATTTTTAAAAGTCAAAATGTAAAATATTTGAAGGGCCGCATGCGGCCAGCGGGCCGCGGGTTGCTCATCCCTGTCCTAAGGCGTTATGGTCTGCTCTAAAAGTTTTTCAAGTTATTTGCGTATTCAATGTGGAAAATAAAATGTATGCGCCACGGGCATTATTTGATGTCCACAGCCATCCGGCGACTTATAAACCCTTAGGCCCCTTTCAGACGAAACGACTTTTCGCCGTGCGCCGTGTGCGGCACAGTGCCGTGCATTTTGAAGACTATTGATTCATATGGAGCCTTTCATACGAGACGGCCACGACTTAAGCCGTACACGGCCGCCGTGAACACCACGGCGTTTATCAAGCTTGGACATGGCGCCGTGCCGTACACGGCGTCTTAATATACATTGTTGTATATGGAGGCTTTCAGACGGAACGACTTTCCGCCGGTGAGATGGCGTCTCTCATATTGGTATTTCGTCTAACGAGTTGTTCTTGCACTTTATTCGAATGTTGCTATTAACATTCTAATGTAACTGAGTCATTCTCAGTCATCTATTACACAATACTGAAAAGTGAGATACGATACCCCGACATACGGGGTGTTTAAATCGTAACATCGTTCATAATAGAGATATTGAAAAAACTTCGTTTTGTTTTACATACCAGTACGTAGCCTACAAAGTGTAATCCAATTTAAACCGTGACCTTTTATATTTGCGTACTTATACACTACTTTGGTATTTTTAATGGAACACCCTGTACATTTTTAAATATTTTAAATCAGTGCTGTGGTAGTATGCTTAAAATAAAATTTGGAAATTTATTATTTTGTTTTAAAAAATTCCCAAATTAGACCATGACACTCAAAATCACTAACAATCGAACAAGAAATGCAAAAGAAAGTTTACCTGGCTCTCCTCATGGACGAATTATCGCAGCACACGTACTAAAACAATTGAAAACTATGTTTTTTAAATGAAATAATTATGTTCGCATTATATTTAAAATAAATTTTTTTTAAAGCGAAATGAAATGGCGAATATGGATCATCGTTGGAAAGTTTTTTGTTGTAGTTTTCAACTGTTTAATGAAACTCATATTGTTCCATTTAAAAAACAAAGTTTTAAATGGTTTTAGTGCCTTTGATGCGATAATTCGGCCATGAGGAATATTTGGAGCCAAGTGGAGTTTCTTTTGCTTTCCTTGTTCGATGTTTAATAATGTTGTGTAAGTCATGGCCTACTTGAACTAAATATTTTTTTATTTTAATAAAATAATGAGTTCTAAAATTTTTGTTTGAGCATCTATCAAAGTATTTTTACGCTGATTTCAAATATCCTTTAAAAAAACCAAAGTCGTGTCGCAAAAATAGGAAGCCATGACTTAAAAAATGAGCGCCAGCGTGGCTCTGATGGTTAGATCATCGGACTGCGGCGCGTAAGTCTGGAGTTCAAATCCCAGATCGATGCCTGGCGGGCGGCCTACCCAGTCGCTTTAAATAATTGGGAACCTGCGTTCGAAAGAACAAGGGGTAATAATGCGGTTGTCTAATGCGTGGTACTCACCACATCACCACGTGTCATGAATTTGACACGCGACAGCCGGGTGTGAGAGCGAGGATACGGAAGCTCTAACCTTCCGCCTTGCAGGCCAAGCTCCTTCATGGGGTGTCAGTGCCTCACCACCATGACTTAAAAACTGATTTATGACAGTGTGTAGGCTGAATACTGGCATTTAAAACAAGAAAAAAGTGTTTTCAATATCTATTATTAATGAAGTTACAAGCTGTCTAGCGATATACAAACACCCTGATACATCACGGCCCATAACACGCCGTCATGTTCACGGCAAAAAGTCGTGTGCTCTACGGCGCATCTTTGGAATGCACGGCACTGTGCCGTATACGGCGCACGGCAAAAAGTCGTTTCGTCTGAAAGGGGCCTTAGGCCAGAGGTCCTCAAGCTTGTAAACATCTTCATAATGTCCTTGGTACCTAAATAACTATTAGGGCACGAGGAGAAAAAACTTACTTTATGCCTGAAAATGTGGTCTTTGAGCGAAACTCACTTTCCGTTTTATGTAATTCAATGGAAAAATATTTTTCGTCAACAATTTTCTCGTATGTTTTTCTTTCGTCGCAGAAATGAAAATGATTTATACTGTCATACTATGTAAGTAATTAACCGTAGTTAGTAACGATCGCAGAATTAGTTTCAACGTGGTAAGAAAAGTTCCTTTTTAACATTTCGCGTAGTTGTGGTTCGTGAGATCGTGATAGAACTCGATTTCCAGTTCTAATTTGACTTTTTTACGGATTCTTTTTAACTTGACTCATTTAATATGATTAACCGATACTCGTTATTATTTTTTTCAACCACTTTTAACTGCTCTAACTCTGCACCACATAGTCATCTCAACGAAATATTAACCTCAAAGGCATTCACACGTTTTCAATCTCTCCAAGCCGAGGCCGGCAGACCTTCAATGCAGAATAATGGCAACAATTACAAAGGTTTGTCTTGGGGCGCATACCACGACTGTGTTCCCGATTCGTAGAACTCTATTAGATCATTAATATTTAAATTGCTAATTACAGTTTTAAAGCGCCACGCCCTCGAATGCCTTTTCTTAAGATTTAAAGCTCACCGAATTGTTATTTATTAACGCGGTTAACCCCGTTTACCCCACGATAATGGCGGCTGACGGGAAAGAGCCCTATTCATCTCGACATATTGGTTTTTAATTTAATCCGAAATACCGATCTTAATCTCTCGCAGGAATCCGGCTACAAAGTGGTGTAATACGCCACCAAATTACTCCGGCTGCAAAAAATGATGAATTCGGCCTACTTAAGCTGACCCCTCGGGAAGGCTCTCAGATGGGCCCCGGGTCCAAAAATGGTGGTCGGGACGCTATTTCATATATTAATTCAGAACTAATAAGGCACATTAGGCCTGGAATTTCGGCGATTTTGGCTTTATTGCTTGGAGATGCTGACCTGCACGAGCCTGGAAGGCGAGCTGCAATAATGTGATGGTTATAACACGCGAACTCAATAAAAAATATCTTTCTAATTTAGCCTTCTGTACATTATTGTTTGGCCACTGTCTCAGCTTAATTAATTAGATTGACTCAGCAGGCACTGGTTTGTCCAAATGCAGCTCGAAAACCAAATTAAGTTTCGCCCTTGTCTTATTAGAATTTAGGAATAAGGAATAAATCTTTAACTTTTACTGATTATGCTGTTGTTTATGAATTATGATTTTTGGCGTACCATACATAATAACAATTTCATATACTGATTCTTAGCTACAATCATTCATATAATAATGGTGGTATTCAGTTATGCTGGGCAAGATGAAAAGGACAACGAATACAATGTCATAGCTGCAGTATTCAATAATTCAACAGTTATCACCGGCCGCATCGTAATACAACTGCTTGTTCTCCAATGTTGGGTACTAACTATATCGCGAGGAAATACATCGATAACGTGTGTAAGTAATGCCACCAAAAAATGGACGCTAATGAGTTAAGTCACTAAGGATTACATTCAGTCTGTATTTATTATAATACAGTGTGTCTGCTTAAGTTCGCACCATATGAAAAACTTTTTTATTATAAATTTTACGAAAAAAAGTTATTCTTTATAAAAAGTTCTGCATGGTCCAAAACTTAAAATGCAATCATATCAATTTTTTTAAGCAGTATACGAGGAATGTCAAAAAATATGAATTCTGCTCAAGAGTAAAGTACCTTTATTTGAGACAATATCGAAAATTGATATTAAGAAAAGTTGATTAGAATCGAAAACTATGTTCAAATATCCAATTACACCTATCTACCATGAAAATCAGGTTTTGTTATTTTTCACATTTTTTTAAGTTGTTTTATCATCAAAATAATGCAACATAGAGGTTACGAGACGTAAAGATTATCAAAGTTTTAACGAATAAAGAGATAACTGAAAAAAGTTTCCGATATTGTCAAAAATAAAGTTTTCCATATTTTCCATATTGTAAATTGATCACCCTATATATGGCGATGGCATGCTCTAATTGGGTCTCTAATATTATTATTTAATCGATTAAATTGTAAGTTAGAGCAAAATCCACATGTACAATCTTCGGTTTAATATTTTACTGTGACTGAAATTTTGCCTGTTATTAAATGATTAGGCTGGTTAAAAAGTGACCTGTACTTAATTACATCACAAAATAAATGGTTGTATGCCCTTTTAATATTTTATTTACCTGCAATTAACTATAATAAAACGCTAGCTCTAATGGTAGAACAGAAGCTTTCTCTCAGGTGGGTTCGTAAGCCGATTCTAAATCAAAATGTATCTTAAATGGTACTGTAAACCAGAATTAGTTCAAATACGCGGTAGCTAATTGTTTGCAATACCGTCAAAAGTGTCGTGTAGTCCGCGTTGTTGACGTTAAAATGAGCGAAATTATGAACATTCGAAAAGGTATTTATTCAAATCTTCGCGCTTTGGCGGTAATTAACAGCTTTTGTCTCAGGCACTTATTTATTTCGTGACGTTAGATGGACGCAGCCGGAAATTTAGCAATTGTTTGTGAACGCTTCCTCTTCTCGAAACCTTCGCATAACCTCAAAATTTGGACACCGTTTATTTTTCGAACTGCGCCTTCGCCAAATCTCATGTGCCTATGGAATTCTAAACGCTAACACTAATATTTTTACGCAAAATTGGTACCTTATAATCGGTGGTGGCTGCCGCACGGCTCGGAAATGACCCAAGTTGGTATCTGCTTCTGAAACGGCCGTCCTTGCTGTAGATACTGTTGGTGGTACTCCTGCAGTCCTACCCGACGTATTGCAGTGCAGACTCCTGGCTCTGGAACCTTATTTTGGCCGGAAACGGTTATCGGAAAACCGAACTGAAACGGCTGCCGGATCCTCGGAAATGCCCCTCGCGAAAATTGTTATTTTTATGTGGCGGAAACCTCCATAAACGGTACCACATAAACTTTGAGACGTGCAGAATAAAATGGTATACTTTTTAGTTCATAAAATGCTCGTCTATTGTATAAAACTTGTAATTAAAATGGATCACAAATCTAACACTGTCAATTCAATTTATTTTTTATTTGTTCTCCCCGTTATTAAAACAAATTCGAATCTACGTTGCTTAGTTACAATGCTAACCGGAATAAGTTTTGATGAATTTTAGTACATAGTAGAAATAAGTTTGATTACATAGTTTTAAATCTTCAAATTTCTTACAAACTAAATATTGTCTTTTTCTTGTATTTAAAATCGTCTCTTTGCGCCACACACACAAACACGTTTTTTATTATTTGCTCTTCTTTCTCACTCACGTTAAATGCACTGATTATTTATAGAGTTAATTGCTTCTCAATTACTTTCCATGTCCTTCTGCCTACTTTCTTCAGATTGCTCTATTGCAATGTACTGTTATTTTATTCTGGCTTCTTTACCTTTTTAGAATCCTCACAAATTTCACTGACTAGCTTTATTGAAATTTACGCTTCTTTTACCTGCACATAGCAAACTTTTTCGTGACTATTAATTTCTTTTGGTTCGGCTATTTATTATGCACAAACCTATTATTTAATTATTTGAAAGTCAACTTCGACCCCTGTGAAAAAGAAGCTTGCCTTTTGCGTTCCTTACTTAATTACTTTATTATTACTGGCATCTCTTTACCAATGCATTTATTGTTTGAGTTTTAAACTTATCATTGTAGTTACATAAAACACCCCAACTCTGTGCTTATTGAATTGTTCATAAGGTTGCACTGCTAGCAGAGTCGAGTCGTGGGCCTAATACCATTACAATATTTATTGTTTTTCGCAATGTACGACACAAATTACATACAACAGTGTTGCCAAATTTGCTTACCTATAGCACAAAATTATTTCAAAAAATTATTAGTTAATTATTTTTCAGTGTTAGATGATGATAAAGTGATAAAGATGCATATCGATAGATTAGTAATAAAAAACATAAAATATACAGAATAATCTATTTAAGAAATCAAAGTTGATGTAATTCAGAAAATATGTCTAGTATCTTTATATACAATTTTATCCAAATCTATTCATAAATAAAGAAGATAGAAGCATGGCCTCCTGGTCTCATTGTCATCCGGTAGATGTACAGGGTCCTTCATGACGAGCTGAGTCGATATGTATATGGAAAACTATTGGGACTAGTTTTCTGAAAATTTATTTACGCGGCTTTTCGGAAGAGCTCATTTAATTAAAATATTTTAACTAAAATATTTTAAGTTTTCTGCTACTTCCGGTAATGTCGGAAATAGACCCAACTTCTTTATTTTAAATGAAATATCCCAATTTTTATTAATTTTTTAAGATCTACGCTTATTTAAATGTAACTTTATATGAGACATTATACGGATGGGGCCATAATTATATATAACAGCAATGAGATAACATGAATAACAAAATAGAATGCTTGAGTAAGAAAGAGATAGCCATACGGAAAAATTATTTTAGTAGGCATGTTTAGTTGACAAATGTCATAATTAAATTAAGCATCAAGCCTTTTCGAATATTTGCTACTATGTTTATCTCTTTCTTACTCAAGCAAATACGTGTTATATTCTTGTTCATGTTATCTCATTGCTGTTATATATTATTGTGGTCCCATCGGTATGTCTAGAATGCGCCATTTTTGAGTTATTTCAGTTTCTTCAAAGTTTTTGGCAGATGCAACCCCTTACCAAAAAAAATTCGAAATCCAAGCAAGTCACGGTCTGCACATATAAGACCTATAACTACCCAAATATTTGAAAACTAAAAAAAAATATATATACAGGTATACAGGGTACGCCAAATTTTGCTATTTCAAAAATCAAAATTCTTGTTTAAATGGAAACGTCTCTTTTTCTCTTTACCAAGGGATTCTACTCTGAAAAGTTAGAGGACTTTGTTATTATATCCCTATTTCTAAAATAAACGATTTTTGTAGTAACTTGAAAATACCGAAATTTGCGCATGCAAATATCTTCTTACAGAATCACTTCGAGGATCGTTGGATAGCAAACAATGGACCCCATCAATGGCCTCCCCGTTCTCCCGATGTCACTCCACTAGAGTTCTTTGTTTGGGGTCGTATAAAAGATATTCTGTATGCTTCGCAACTCACAACAAAAGAAGCTTGCCAGGAAAGAGTTTCGTATTCTCATTTCGATCTCTCTCTCTTCAAGAAATGTGGAGTGCCACTCATGTCGGATTTTTAAGAAGAATTCATAAATGTTTGGAAGTTGGAGGCAACCAGTTGGAACATTTGATATAATTTGATATATTTTTAATTTTGTTTTTCTTATTTATTCTATACGTTATTGAATTATCATTAATTTATCTCATGTTATAATTTTTTATCAATTACGAAAATTACAAAAAGGACGTGGAGGTCAGGTTTTGACGAACATTTTTAAATGCAGACCCCACACATGGGCTGTAGCGTCGAGAATAGCAAACCCGTCTGTTTTTACTTCAAGCCAATGATAACTGGTATAACTATTTGAAATTCTCCAATAACCAAGAAAATTTCGGTATTTTCAAGTTACAAAAACCGTTCATTTTAGATATTGGGATATAATCACAAAGTTCCCTTACTTTTCAGTCTAGAATTCACTGGTGAAGAGAAAATGGGGGTTGCTATTTAAAAAAAATAAGTTTTAGAATTTTTGAAATAGCAAAATACTGCGCCAATTTCTGAGTACCCTGTATAATGTTTGTGAAAAGTTTTTAAATATGTGGACAGCCGTAGGACTCATTTATGCAGAAACTAAAAGTATTTGGCCTAACTCGCTTGGATTTCGAAAAGTTATTTTTTCTGTGAGGGGCTGCATCTGCCCAAAAATTTTGAAAAAACTTAAATAACTCAAAAATCGCTCACTCTGGACATATGATGCCTCATACGAAGTTATATTGAAATTTAGGGTAGATGCCAACATTTCATAAAAATTGAACATTCCATTTAAAACAACGAAGTTGTGGTCCATTTCCGATATTACCTGAAGTTGCAGAAAACTGTAAATATTTAAGTTGAAACGAATTCTTTGGAAAACCCCCATATACAACTTTTTAGAAACTAGTCCCAGTATTGACTCAGCTCGTCGTGAAGCACCCATATGTATACATTATACGCGCGTTATATGGGTGGCTACAGCTTAATGCAGTAATTTAACGATACCAAATTCTGAAGGCATGGGCTGATCTCCAGCTCGAAACCAGATCTCTATGGAAGACGATGTTCGAAACCCTAGTTCGAAGGTCAGCCTGTGAGGTTGCCGACAATGTGCAACTATTGAACCGAAGCATTTTACGAAACCGTTAAATTTTATATTCCATTTACAACAGATTGCTTTATGAAATGACAAAAGGAAGGTGCGATAACAAATATAAGTGTAGATCTTCAGTAGTTTATATCCCTACATATACAGAATGCACGTGGGGAATACTGAAAGACTATTCCCCGAAGAAATTTCATCTTTTGTATACCATATTATTCATTTTTAAAGAGTTTTCAGTTTTCTTTCTGAAATTTTAGTTTGGTTTTCTTCCCACAAATACTCGGGTACTTGTGCAAATACCCGGGTACCACTTGTGTAAAATATTCGGTGTATTTCGACTCTGATTGGTTCAAATTTTGAAAATTGATTGATGAGATTGTTATATATTATCTGAAGGGAATAGTCAAAATGAAAGCTCTTGCAACTGTGCGTGCTCTGTACATTAGACTCCAGTCTTCAAATGTTCTTGAAAAAAATCCAATACATTTCAGTCTGCGAACTGTAGTGGCCATAGTATAAATTCGTTTCGACCAATCCATCTTTGAGGATAATCCGAAAACAAATATTTTGTGGTTATCCTGCCATAGTGTGCAGGTGTACCAACGATCATCGCGCATAACCTTGTTTTCAAAATGCAAGAAATACAGTTTTCAGTAAAATCAATAATAATTGAGCTTTGAGAAAGATTATATTTTGCACTGTTGAAGCGGTTTGGTAGCTCAAATCGATCAATTAAATAACCACGTAAGATACTTTTTCATGCATTAGCCGAAAATTCATTTTGGAATATCGTTACGTCACTCTGACAGCTAGCCAAGAAAAATAACAAAGGCAGCCGACTTCTCAGGCCGAGCTGGGCGTCGGCTACACTAGAGATTCTAATATAATAATAATAATAATAAAAGATGAGCGCTAAGTAGCAATAAATCCAAACGCTTTGCTAGCAGCAACGAAATCCAAATTAATTAATCGCTCAGGGAATGGAACTTGTCCATGACGAAAAGGAGGTGTAAGTCAGAGTGCTTAGAATAGAACCAGAAACATAGAAGACAAACGGAGCCTACCGTAAGGTGTTATGACCCCACTGCGAATATAATGTGACATGTGCTTGGTGTCAGATAAAATCCACAAAAACGTGTGTTTTTAAGAAACCATAAAAACTACATCTTACACGATCATTATTCAGTTCCAAGAAACAAAGCAAGACCACAAAAATGTATTCTTTAAAATGGTTGCATAGACAGACCTAGGAGATAGAGTAACAAGGTCAACACACCACCATAACACACACCTTACACAATGGATGCTGCTGAAGCACAAAAGGCGCGCTCCAACTTTGTATCCCGAATCCGGGGCAAGTTGAGCATTGTACCGCCAGATTCCGGCGCATAAAGCACCAGCTTCTACACCGCAAGGTAAAATGAGGTTATCCATAATACATGCATACAATGGTTGTATAGCAATGAACCCAAATTAATGGAAATATTAATTAAAAATTTACTTCACACGGCAACTTTTTTACAACAGAATTGGCAAATGGCAGGAAAGAGCTTATAGCCAAGAATTTTGAAAAGCCTTGAAAATTCAGGGTATGCAACCACGATACTTTGAAGTTCGAATGTTGCATAAGAAGACTATTTAAAGTAATATTATACATAGAAATATGACTTGTTTAATTATGTTACCGGCACTGTCTTAGTTTATTAGCGATAAGACAATTAACTACCTACAATTTTGTAGGATTTTAGAGAAGAAGTGTGGATTTTCATAATATATATTTTCAGATTATTATGGCCGCAGCCACGTCTCAGTTCCCATATTCTATGTTTGGCGATGGAGGGTCGTTTCATGGTTCAGGGTTCTTGCGATTACCCTTAGTGGTACCGTTAAGTTACGTGAGTGTATACATGTGTTGTGTGTAGTCTTCTTATTCTACCTTATAGACCAGTCTTCACAGAAGAGGGACGTTAATTGTATCCCCACGACGAATGGTCACCCGGTTCAGTACTAATTCAATGAACTGAGGAAAAACTTTTGCCTATACACGTATTCGAACCGAGAACTTGCTCATTGCAATCCTTGCGTCACCAAGAGGATGTAGTAATTTATGCTAGTTCTAATTTAATATAAAACAATAATTGAGTACAAAATAAATGTAGTAAGCCTGTTGTTTCCATTATTTTAGTATTCATACTTTACCATCTGTTATACTAATGTATATTAGAATATTTATTCTTATGTTGGTCTATCGAATTGATACTACAAAGTTTTGGCTCTAAATATCCAAAAACATACGAAATATCACGTTTTAAGCTGGTTAACCGGTAATTTTAAAAATCTTGTTTAGATTCTGCTTCTACTACTTTGGAAGCCTTGCACGTACTTATTATCGGTCGTTTGTGTCCAAGAATTAAAAAAGGCATCAAAACACAATAGTCGCCTTTTAAGGAGCTGAATATCCCCCTTACATATCCGGGACGCGTTTTATAGCAATAATAAAGCCCGTGCTAAGGTTTTATGAAGCTCTAATACGCCGACAGCGTGTGCTGAAATTCGATAACGCGCTTCCGCTGCAGAGGTACCAACTTCCGCCCCTAGAACACCCTAGTTCCATTCAGGAATTACGTAAAGGGCCTATGCAAATTTGGCCCCTCGGCCGGCTGTCTGTTGTAGGTGTAATTTTTCCTTTTCGGTGAGAGGGCGGCTGTCACCGCACGCGTCTTGGGCTTGTGCAAACGCACCCCGTCGCATGTCTTAATTTAGCGAGCAAATAATACGGCTGTTTTTGTTTGTTAAGTGGTGGTTAGTGCTACCATTCGTCTGTGTTTGGTCAGGTTTAAGGCTGAGCCTGCAGAAAAACTTGAACAAGGGCGAGTGAACATTCTGTTCCTGGCTCTTCCACCAATATGTATTTAAAATATTTGCCAAAATATCGATACGTAGAAAGGTAGGTGATTGAGTACATCCGTGCGTCAAAACTAGTGACAAAATTGGTGTACCGATTTCAATTAAATTTTATATTTGGAAGTCTGATAATTGCCGCTTTTAAAGGTTTTTGAGAGTTTTTTTCACTTTCAGCTTCACCACTGTAGTTTAAAAAGGTTGTATTCCCATTTTTAACTATAAATTAGACACATATAATCTGATATTATCCTTCAAACGAGAATAGTCAATTTAAATTTAACACTACCTTTGAAACTCAATTGCTGGTAACATTTCTTAGAGATAATGGTAAAACTACGGCAATGTTTTAATAATAATAATTAAAAATTGCTATAGTTCATCTTGTCTCGGCTATAATGTACACACCACGACTTTTCTAAATGAATGTTGTGACCGAAACGTAAAGTAGGCTAAAATTAATATTCCGGTCTGTACATAAAATATTATATGCATTTAGTGCGTAACTAGCATTTATGGCCTTTGTCTTGTTAGAACCCGCGCCTAAGCTTGGGCTCTAATTTTTTACGCCGCGGGCTATAAATGCCTTCTTACGCCTTTGGCAGATAAATAACTATTACATTATTTTTAAGTTTATAACATACGAATTTAACAGAGATCGTGGAACAGACATTTTTCTTAATTTTTGAAAGCATTTTACACTTCACCTTGTTGCTACTCCCACAAACAAATGAATGAAGTACGAAGTAAATTAGAAACCTAATATAATACTCGAACTTTCAAAAGGTAGCATGCTCAGGTCACGTCGGGGTCACTATTTTAGCCTGTTGCTATACTGTCGAAGAAACAAATAAAATGCGGAGTAAATTAACAAATTAATTTAATACTCAAGTGTATAAAAGTACAAAATTGTTGAAATAACTGCAGTTAACGCTCACGTAATTGACGATGGAGTATGAGTATATTCCAATGCCGCAAACCCTGTCATACAGTGATGCCCATTGTCTATACTTACTTTTGAATTTAGTAAACTTTTACGTGCGTAGTTCCCCAAACAAGGAACAGTCTCGGATGTCGAAATTCTTCCACATATTATGATGTCACGGACCCTTGTTACTTGTTACAAACATAAACTATTCGTTTTTCTTAATGACGGAGCTATCACTTTTGCCGTTACATACATACCAAGGGTCATTTGTAATTAAATACTATAAGTACTTTGGCTTAAAGTTTTGCTGATACTACAACATAGCTCCATGTCATGTTTTAATATGGATTTGTACAATGCAATCACTATTCGTTGACATATTGGTTGTTTTTATCTCATCAATGCTTTTATCTAGATAAATTTGAATCAGTCACGGTGGTATGTGCTTATGGTGAAAAAAATAAGGAGCAATGTCAACCTAATTTTAACTATATAATTACGCATTATTTAATATACAGTGTGTCCAAGATAAGGAGGGCCAGTATGGGGCTCTCGGTAATGGTAAGAGATACAAATTTGGTTAAATGGGAAGAAAGTTGCGCAATTAAAGGACTAAAAAAATGACGTCTAGAAATTCTTGATATGATTTTTCGTTTTTGAATTATCTCAAAAAAACCGAATTTTTGGATTTTCTTTTTTATTTTTTTCTGGCGTTAATATTAAAGTTAGAGCGAAACTGATTAAACTTCTTTATAGCAACTTTTAGTGGACTTAATGATTACATTATTAATTTTTTTGTCCGACGTTTCGTCTTCGAGAAACCATCATCAACTTCATTTTTTTAAATACGGTCCTGGTTTTTTGATGCCAAATTTGCAAACCCCTTGTTACTCTAAATTCAACAATGTACCACATATTATGGTTTAATTACGTTTCGAGCTTTTTTCTGATTATTATCAGAAAATTTTTTAGATACGGATCTGCATTTCTCATAATTTTGTAAAAATAAGTTCATACAGTAAGTTAGGCCTTTTTACATGCCGTTAAAATATTAAAATGCACATCATAATGTCATAATTCTGATACATTAATTTAATAAGCAACCAATAACTATTAACAATAAACAACAAATAAATGAACAAAAGATAGGCAGAAAGAATGAGAAAACGAGCCTTGAAACAATGTAATAGGTATTTAACGTTTTGAAATAGAAGAAGAACTTAGAAGATTGTTTCTTGAAGCCTTTCAAAGTATAACGCCAGTATTGCTAAATAATGTTTTTCGAT
>OW679200.1:107871674-107940743 GCA_940337035.1 Agriotes lineatus | reverse complement strand
CTACTAGTAATCCGGCATTATTTTATTCCTAACAGAAAGAAGATAGTTATCTTCCACTTACTCCATTTCGATAATTATTGTAGCCTCACAATTACAATGTTCCGGATTTGAAGAAGAAGATATTGTTACAAATATTGTAAATTCTACTAGTTACAATAATAAAGATTATGTAAGCTATGTAACGTATCAACTGATATAACGGTGCTGCATATTGTCTTATTCCTTCGCTATGTGGCAGGCTTCTACCTGCTGCGTCCCAGCAGTGGAGCAGCCCAAGTGTCAAAATGCTTCGAGGGATTATTAAATTTGCGTATAGTTGTAGAGATGATTTACCATCACTTACATGCTGTTGTTAAAAAACAAGTTTATTTTTCATAGAAAATTGATTGTATACACGTCCTTTTTCGTGAAAAAGTTTGTAGTTTTAAAATAAAACTGGAAATACTTGAGAAGATTCTAACTTAACAGGGCTTATATAGTCAAGGTGCTTCTTCTATTTGAATGAGAGCGATACTTGGGACGAGACAGAGTATCAACGTCTTCTAAGGGGTGCGGTGGTTGGGACACGAGAAAACCGCCCGGTCCACTCTACTGAAGTCGTACTCGAGCCTGCACGTGCTCCTGCACGTCAGACAAACACACGGTTTTAGAACAACCAGCCGCTGGATATCGATCGTTTTTCCTTGAATTTAACCCTAAACTTGTTTTTGTGAAAGAGCATGTGCTTTATCTTGCAGTTTTAATTCTCGAATGTCACACTGGGGAACGTTGAAAATAAAATTTCTATTCAATTTCATTAGTTATCTAAAGATTTAAAGATACAGTGTGTTTCTCTTCTCACCTTCATGCACCAAGGTACTGTATAATAAAATTTCACTAATTTGTCTGGAGAAGTGTTGGCTTTTAAAAATTTGTCCAAAATTGGAAACTGTCACCTATACAATCATTCTCTTCTCCATAGTGGATTACAAAGTTGACCCCTGGTATTTTTTCTAATATTATTTCATCAATTTAACAATTTTCCAGTCTTTTATTTCTTGACCAGACCACACATCAACATTGCTGTAATCTTCATCCGCTTCCTAATCATTTCTCATTATTTTTACAGGTGGCTTCTTTTTCCTGTATTTTTTCCTCGATACGTTGAGGGCTTCTCGTCGTTTCATAAATTCCTTCATGTATGTAGCGTTGGCACTCTTGTTTTGAGTTCTCCATGTCTTGATTCCTCAAGCCAAGGTAAGATAAGACAAGAGCTGGCGATGTTAATTGCAAGACATTTTTGACAAAAACACATGCTGAGAGTAATAAACTTTGCATATTTTTATCTAAGAGGCAATTAAAAATGTAAAATCATTTGTAAAATAAAAATTTATTGATTCTTGCTAAATGCATTAGAACGATTTGAATCATAAATATTCGCAAACTTCACCTAACACAAGTCAGGGAAGTACCAAACTTCTTATTGATGAGGTATTTAGAAGATTTCTATGCTTTTTCAAAATAAGAGCTACCCTGTGGAAAATTTTCTTTCTGAGATAATTGATGTTATCACGAAAGTAAAAAAGTCTCGTGTCATTTTACAGGTATCTCCATCAATCTTATGCAGATAAAATGTGGGTCTTTTCATTAGCTCCTTTTTGAAGCAAATCATTTCTCCAGACGTCTTCTATTAACTAAAGATCCCGAAAAAGATGTCTCGTTGTCTTTATTTTGAACAAATATTTGGCTTAAATTAATATCAAATTTGTCTGATAATCTGTTAAGTTTTCTTGATCGTCAGAGTGTATATACAGGGTGTCCATTCAGTGCGCCGTTCTCCGATTACGCCTTTACCCTTTTTCCGATAAAATGTTTGATTAGGGTGATCCTAATGGGTTAAAGGGGCACATTTTAAAATTATTTTGACATATACAGGGTGTCCCAAAAAAGTTGGAACAGTTTGGAAAAGTTTGCTAAATGGAATACCCTGTATTTTTTTACGGCTATTCAAGCCGTATGGGTTCTACGTTCAACTTTTCTCTTTAATTTGCATACAGCGGTCCGAACGTTTTTATGATTTTGTTGTCAATATCAAGCTTTCATTAAAAACATAATAATATTTTCCCCATTTTTGAATATTTCGTCTCTGAAAAATTGAGGGGGTCGTCATCTACGATACAAAAATATTAAAGTTTCATAAAAACGGATTTATTTCGATACTGGGTGTTCAAAATACTGGTTCAAAATTCAATATCGTCAATCTTTATTTTCTCAATTTATTAACACCCTATATTTTATTGCAAGAATAGAGCCTTAAATTTCCTTTATTGTGACCCTAACATGTTGTACTTTAATGTAGAGTGTTTGAGAAATAAAGCTTTTAATAAAAAATCACGAATGTACTACTTGGCGCATGGTTTATAATAGTGCTGGTAAAAAACAGATTTTACGGTTAACCGGCTTTTTAAAACCGCTGTTTTCACAAATTACCAATAATCTAATTTTAAACCAGTTGGTGAAGTAGATTGTAACCTGTTTAAGAACCGGTTTGTAAACTTGTTTAAGTAACTGTTTGTAAACCGGTAGACAAAGCGATTTGAACACCTGTTTATATGCAGGTTTAAAACCGGTTTATAAGCCGGTTAAAACCGATTTATTAATTAATTTAAAAAATTGTTCTTAATAATAAAAACGCGAATGTATAGCATTCACATTTTATAAGTATAACCAATTTACGTCTGTCCAGAGCTTTTAAACTGGATCGTAAACCTATTTAAAAACCGGTTTTTAAACAAGTTTGCAGAACTGTTATAAACCGGTTATATTCACGTTTTCGATCAACCGTTTACCGGTTTTGGATTTATAAAAAAAAACGTGTTAACCGTCAAATCGGTTTTTACCAGCACTATTAAAAAACATGCGACAAATACTAGTTTACATTTACCATAATAAAAGCTTAATTCCTCAAATACTCTTTATATTAAAGTACAAATATGGGTGTCAAAATAAAAGAAATTTAAGGCTCTATTTATTCCTGTAATAATATAGCGCGTTCCAAAAACATTGCGAAAATAAAGATTGAGATGTTGAAATTTAAACCGGTATTTTGAACACCCTGTATTAAAATATCCCGTTTTCAAGCAACATTAGAATTTTTGTATCTTAAATAACGACCGCCTCAACTTTAGAGAACAATTATTGAAAAATGGGAAAAGTGAAGTTTTAAATGTAAGCTTGATGTTGAAAAAAATACTAAAAACGTTCATAAGTTGGAAACGATAAAAGCAATTTAAAAAAAGTTAGAATTCAACGTAGAACTCATATAGGCTTAAATATCGATAAAGAGATACAGGGTGTTCATTTTAAAAAGTAATACTTTACTTAGCCACATTTTTTGGGTCACCCTGTACATGTCAAAATAATTTTAAAATATGTCCCTTTCAATGCTGCTACGGAAACCGTAATCAAAGTTTTATCGAAAAATAACTGAAAGCGTAATCAAAAACCGGCGCACTAAATGGACACACTGTATATAATTGGGTATGAAACATTGCGTTTTTAGTTTGTTTTATAATTTTTCGTTTCTTCTAATTTCTTACCCAAGTGGTAAGCTTAAAAGCTTCTCTTTCGTGGAGGATACAGTATCAGTGAAACTTTCAGCATTTCAATATTCCATCCCGCGCAGTATTAAAGCAATTATAATTTGCTCGTCTGTCAAGCTGGAAAGCCTATTTTTCCAGCTTTTTGATAAGAATATTTCTAGTACTAACATTGATATGGTAACATTATTTTTCACCTGAAAACATATTGGTTAATGTTTTAAAAGGCCTTAGGAGTTTTGCTACAGCTTCTACTAAATCATTGTTAATTATTATTAATAGGAAAAATGTATTTGTATTACAAATCAAGTTCAGACCTATTAGGTACTTGGCCGTCCAACTTAGCATTCCATATGTCAAGTTCTATCTCGTTTTTACGGGTATTAAATCAAATTGTAGTTAGTTGTTCAGTGATCTTTTTTACGAGCGATTCCGACAAATTTTTATATTATTAGTCCAAATCCAAATCATCATCGTCTTAATCCCATTGGTCGCCCAATTGGTAACATAGTTCAGTGTTTTTCATATGTATGCAAGAAGTCTTGCAATAAAATAATGGCATTTTATTGCAAGACTCGCAAGACAATACAAGAGTCGCGCAAGACCAAGAAAATCTCGTCTTTCGAGACAAGACTAGACCTTTCTAAATTTTTCTAGACTTATTGTCTTATCCATCATTAGTGATTACAATTTTTAAATAAAATTTTTTATGTTAGCATAAATATAAGGCACTGTAATTTGTAATACCTCTATAAAAAAATTAAATTGCATAATAATAAGTACAGAAGAGTAACTTAAAATCTCAAAAATTATATGCTGTGTGGCCAGCTGTTCGCGTGCCAAACAAGCCTTGCTATGCAGCGACGACTCCACGAAAAAAATTCTGTTTTCGGAATATTCCAAATTTCGTATACAGGATTGTGAACGTGTATAACTTAAAAATGAAAGTTTCATTCAAGAGCCCAAATAATAGCTGTAATTTTAAAGTGGTTATGGCTAATATGTGATAATTTTGTACGTGCAATAGGACTAGTTTGAAGCATTCAAAACAATTTATAAATACCAGGCAATCACAATAACAGCAACGACCATAGTCAGAAATGGTTTGATTAGAATCTCGTATGTACTTAGAAAGAAAAAGTTCAATTGCTACCTTAATTTGCAATTTCAAATATTACTATTTCGATGAAAAGCAGGTATTAGTTAAATTATAGTTTTATTTTGTTCGTCACCATGGATATAAATAACAAAACTCTCGCCTTAATTTTTGTTTTGCTCTTCGAGATATTGAGTAGTTACTAGACAATGCATACCGAATGTGTTGCTAAAGATATGTCACGCTTAGTGATTGCATTGTGGATGTTCTACACTTTACGCAAGCATATGAAGAGCTATAATAGCGGAGATTTCGATCTGAGAATTTTTCCTCCATGCGCGGGCAATTATATAAACTAAGAATGTAAGCTGGCAGTACGTGTTCTGGAACAATGCTCCCGTTAATTAGAATTGTACAGTTGTGTGAAAGTAGGAAAAAACGGTGGAAAATCGGCAGCGCACGTCGCAGCCGCGCGTCGAGCAGCGACCTGCTTAAAAAAAGACCGCGGACTCACGTGGAGAAGAGCCTCCTCGAATTGTGCACTTTTTAACGTTTCTATTATGCACACAGCCTAGATATGCATCTCGCGAGGCTAGAGCGAGCGGCCGTTAATTGTGAGAAAAAGCGGCGCTAATTAAACAGCGGCTCATAACCTTTGTGAAAAATACTGCCGTCCACGTCAGGAGCGTGATTTTCAGCAAATTCGCTCGGCGTAGAAAGGGCTGCGTGAAAGGCGCTAAGCGATAAGTTAAATGGTTAAGGTTACGTTTGTCTGCCCGAGAAAAGTCGTGCGGGCCCCGGACGCAAAAAAGCGTTCCGGAATTTGCTAACCGGATCACCGGATTAGCCATGGGATTGTTTCCATGGCCTACACAATCAAAACGGTTTTAGTCGTAATTTGAGTATTTGGTATGCATAAAAAGTATAGTAAAGTATGGTAATATCTCTCAGTTACATGTCTGGTGTCTAGAAGGTATAGTCAAAAATATATATTATTTTATTTAGTAGCCAGTACCATCCCTATTAAGAACAAAAGTCTCCCCATCTGATTTCCATTTAGCCGCTTTTCGCTTATCCATTCATACCAGTTCTACATGATCGATTTCGTCACTTCATCTTGCGACTCCTATCTCAATCAGCCGATTGCCATAGTGTGATTACTACTTTTTTCTATTTTTATTCATATGTATTCTTCTCACTTAATTCTACTTTAAATTTCTACCATTTTCACTATGTCCACCCACGTTTACTTATAATAAGTGCAACTCATCAGAATTACATCCTTTTCAGCATAACCATAACATGGAGCTTTCTCTAGTAGGCATAAAGCAAATTCAGGCAAATGATTATTTGCCTAGGCATATACTAAGCGCCTAGTGCCAACCATGGACACAACGCCGACGTTGAAGTGGAAAAAAAATCAAAGGCTGCAACTAACCTAAATAAGCTAGAACGAGACATATTTGCCGATTTCGTTATATGACTGATATTTAGGCAAATGATCATGTGCCTACATTTACTTTATGCCTATGACAATCTAAATCGAATTAAAACGTTCTTCCACACATTGGAAAAAAGGTATATTAAAAAGGCTACGAATACAGTCATAATAGCTAGAATGATCGCAAACATCCGGTAATGGAGTGGCACGTGAAGAAGAAGAAAAACGTTCTTCACCATCTTCAGATTCCCAGTCTCCACCGTTTTATATCCTTCTAGATATGTTCTTCTACACCCATCGCCCTCTCTTTCTAATCTCGCGATTAATTTATTTTCTACAGGTTTTTTTAGGCATCTCCCTCCTTATTCTTTTTCTTCTTCTTCTTCCCAATGGTGTTCAGTTTAATATTTGTCATTCAACGTGGTGTTAAGCATCGATCATTTAATTTTAATATGTGTTGATCGTAGATTCTCATTCTGTTTCTTGTTTAGTCACAAAATTTATGAGCCGCATGCTTGTTATAAATCTTTCCTTTTGTTTTTATTAGTAAGTCGCCCTTGGACACTCTCCTCATAAACTTCGAATTTTTCTAGCTCTATCAGCTAAAGATACTACTTCTTCACGCGTTGTTATGCTTGTATGTCAATTTACAACGTTGCTGATGTTTCTATTTGACATTTTCGCAGTGCTAATGATGAAGTCCAACTTTTTGCCATATCCATAAGATATTGTGACATTTCTTTCTGTGACTAACACCACACCATCAGCAATCTCCAAATGTGACTCATTTCCACTCTTTATTCTCTCAACTCTCAACTTTCCGAAAGCTGTTTCTAGGGTACTAGTAAATAGAATCGGGAATAAATGGACATCTCTGCCTCACTCCCTCCATCAGACCAAATTTCTTACCCTCCTTTTCTATTCTTATATTTATATTTTCTATAATTTCTTTACTATTCGCAGGCGTTTAAGCAATACCGACGCAAAACAAGGCTTCAGCTCTCCGGCCTGATGTCACCAGAAGAAGGCCTAATTGCTCAATTGTCTTATTTATTTGAATTTACATCACCTCCAACCTCGTGATAAGAGGCTCTCATTGGCCAGTCGTTTTTCTTGTGCTGACGCCAGGCCGGAGAGCTAAGACAATGTGTTTCAACCGCTATAGGTTTAACCCCTATTCTTTGTTCCTCCAGAGCTTTCACTATTAGCCTGTGTTCTAAAATGTTGATGGATCAAATAACGAATTCTCTGTAAAAAAAGGTAGTATAGCATTACTTGTAATCAGTAATACAGTATAGTAGCATAGCATGTATAAATTAACTGGGGTGATAAAAAAACACAGTTTGCAAGACGAACTGTATCAATTTTCGTTTTTCTCTTAATATCTCATGGCTATGTGATGGAACATTACATTAACCCCCCCCCCCCCCCCCAAACACAAAAAGGAGCCAGCTAGGAAAGCTAGTATAACTCTATATAATGATATCGGAATTATACTTAACTATTTCGTGGATCCTTTCAACTATTCTTAAAACTACTATTAACGGTAAAATATTACACGTAATGGCGAACGGATAAGACAAGAACAGCCCGGGTTCGTAGAAGTGGGAAGGGTCGTGGAAAGGGGCACCTCTGATGAAATGTATTGGGAAGTTCAGACTCGTACGTAGTTTTGGGTTTCAAACCATAGTTCAATGGGGACTGTTATTAAATTTGATATTGTTGGGCAACAGTGAAAGCTTTTCCATGTAG
The DNA here is from genome assembly GCA_940337035.1 of Agriotes lineatus. NCBI lineage: Eukaryota > Metazoa > Arthropoda > Insecta > Coleoptera > Elateridae > Agriotes > Agriotes lineatus. The sequence continues at coordinate 107,932,876 of OW679200.1, read as the reverse complement.
CAAGCTATTCGCCTTTCTATCAGTTTTGTATATGGGGGTCGTAACGGAACATTTAATAATATATCACGAATTTCCCTGGTAGCCTCAGTTGGAAGATGTAGCTCAATTAAGTTGAATTTGACATCTACAACTTATGTTTGGATGAAGTAGCGATCAATAAATAAAAAAAACAGGTGTTGTAAATCCGTTATGAAAGCGTAATATAGGTTGAGATACTGCAATTCACTTGTTGGAATCGAGGTAGTGAGAACGGCAGTTAGGGCAGGGGTAACAGAAGATCAGGACAGGAATCTTACCAGAAGACCTGTGGAAAGTGTTTAAAGGTAGTATGCTAGAGAACGTGGGGTAGCACTTGTGGATATTGAAAATTGAATTGTATAGGTTGTGACGAAGATAAATTAAGAATTGTCTGAAGGTCACTACTATATAGTATTACTTGTATATAGTAATACACTATATTAGAATAGAATATATAAATTAAATGGAGTGGTAAAAACACGAATGGTTGAGTAGACGAATTATATAAATTGTCTTTATTTATTCGTTTTGTTCTTGTTATAATATCATGGTTACGTAATGGAACATTACAGTATTTCTTCGTATCGGAGTTTGGTACATCAGCTGTTTAACGATCACAGCAACAGAATTTTCCTTTCGTAGAATTCGCAGTTCGCTAACCACCCTGGCTAAAGGGTTGCGGCCAGCGCAAATTCCTAACTGTAATTTTTAACTGTACATGAGTCCTAACGGTATTTCATGCTCGAACGCCCTACCGTAACTGGAATGCCATTCTAGAAAGACATTCGCCCCTTTGGCTATAAGTAACAGTGCTGTCAATAAGTTCGATCAGTTAGAGCCAAATCTTCGCTGAGTACGATCAGCACAATAATCTCGTATTATAATATAAACGATTCTACAGTTTTCATCCTGACTGTAGTAGCCTTTCCGCATACGCACGCTTCCATAAACTGAATAAAAAAAAATGAAAGCTGCGAATCCCTAACGGGACATGACGAAAATGGCTATGAGAGAACATTCACGAAGCAATTAATTTGAAAATGCCCTATGTATTGCAACATTCTACAGAGTGAAATTAGTATCTTAAAGCGTACAAATGACTATAAAGAAGAATACTTGAAAACGATGAAAAAGAGATAAGATATGAGTGGGATGAAAACGATTTTTTTCTAATGACTCACTTTTTATCTTCCTACTGCCATAGCTTCAAAATGATCCAGATTTGATTTTACAAAAATCTGCGACCACACTTCACCTTTGTCGTTTTCAAGACCGCAGCATCGCAGACGTCCATCAGTCGAGCGATCAAGGTCTCCATTCGCGATCAAACAGCACTGTCGCTCGGCGCCGATTAATTAGGCGTATCTGGGATGCGTAGAGGCTTTACGGTTAGTTTCGAAATTGAAATGTATCGTTTTAAGAGCAAACTCTCGTAGGAGGTTCGAAATAATTTATTGTAATTGCGTGTGCCACCCGGGAACCCATGAATATACATTGCTTGCTCCGGATCCCGACGCGCGAACCATATCTTGGGCACATTTGCATAATCATTTACTTAACAGGCGATGTTGGGGCACGCAGATGTATTATATGCATATTGGAGGAGAGTCTATGAACTCTTTGGAACCTCGCGATGGAAACTCCGCACGCCAGTTCTATTATTCCTTTAATTCGGAGTGACTTGTTTATGTCTTGGTGATAAATGGATATGGAAGAATCTGAATTGCATCAGCCATTGGCGACGATGGAGTCCTTTCGGAACTACAAACCACATTCCGTTTGATAATTTGGAAACCTTTTTTCTCATTAAAACTCTATTTATTAAAAACAGGGTACATTTAAGTTGCATTAAGGGACGATGTGGATGGATTTATGTCATCTCTGCTAGTTCTTATTTACCAATCTACCCTACACAAAATATTTTCTTAAAAATAAAAGATGGATCCACCCTCATATCAAAATGAAATTCCATAACGTCTGTGTAACAGACAAAGAACATTGCTCTTCAAAACTTTAAACTAAAAAGATGAAGATGCAAGTTTCACCGTCTAAAGCCTACAATAAAACTCGATATTCAGTTGCTGATTATCAAGTGAATGGCCACTTCTGCTGATTGTTCTCTTTCCAAACATCTCATGAAAAACTGACAAATTGGGTCACCCTAGCGTTTGAAACGCGCCCCAGACACTTCAGTCACGAGCTGCAGGATACAGAAACCGGAGATCCTGAGAAACGCACGCTATCTAGCACTCCGAATCGATCCCATAAGCAAATAAATAAATCGAAGGCAGACAACGGTGACATGGATTGTAGTTAATGACTTCATCACTAGCGCCGCCAGATAAGGTTTCCGATAAGCGCCAACGAGCGCCACCAGCTATTCGATATGTGGCTTAACGACACTCCGTATTGTTAAGGCGATTTCAAATTAAGGACTTTAGGTAAAACAGCCTAATTCCTACGTCGACTTGGACTGATGGATGATGCTCTTTCGGGTAAGCCCATCGGGAAGAAAATTTGTAGAGGAAACAGGCAAGTTTAAAGGGATATAATAGCCGAGTTGTTTGGTCTTCGAGGGTGAAAAAAGGGATGTAAAACGACGTTTAAAAGGACTATTATCCTAACTCGCTTTTGGCACAACGCTTTTCAAAGATGAACGCATAATACCACCACACTACGTTTCTCACCACAGAAATTAATCAAATTTATTTACCTGTAATTACACCAGTAAAAACAATAATCAACAACAAACGTTGCTTCTACTATTAAACGGCCTTGCGGTGATGTAATATGTGACCTTTCAAACAGTTATGTTGCAGATTTTAATATATCAAGATAAGCACAGTGGAAAATATTTCAAGTTTACTGAATTGGAAACAGAACACCATTTATACCGCGGCACTGACTCTTTAAACGAGCGTAAATATTCAAATAAAGTTTGAAAATATCCAGGAAATCAAAAAAGGGTAGACACTATCAAAGAACATCAGATATGAATGGGAGAATATTCAGATAACTACTCGTACTTAAAAAATGTTCTGAAATTTACTTTGTTAATAACTCTTTACAACATAATACAAGAGCACTTTCCTTAATTTTATTGAAATTCAAAGATGCGCCTTGAAACCTGAAAAAACAACCTTCAACATTTCTATGCGTTTCTCAGATTATAATTCAGACCTCTCAAACATTTTATATATATCTCATACTCATACATATGGAAGATTTTAAATACATATTCAGGAAATAGTACTATGGTTTCTCTGAGAATCCTAAAAAAATTATTGTTTCAACAGAGCAAGCTCGAGCGAAATTTCTATGAATAGAAAGATTTGAAACCAATTCCACGAGCTTATCTGTTCAAAGACTAGTCTCAACTCAAAGCTATAGACAATACCACCTGAAGAACAAGGCCAATGTCTCTGACGTCATGGCAGTAGCAATATCATAGCGAGGAGAGATAGCAAAAATTATAATTAATTCGACAAAATTATTGTGATAAAATTAATAATAATCGATTGAGAATATGAAACTTCGTTTTCTATTACAAAAACTACGAATGGGGTACAATTACGGCTCAGTTCAAGTCTGATAACCCTGTTTCTTCACAAAGCCCTTATTTTTAAAGTTACATAAACACTTTGTGTCTATGCAATTTAACCTACTTGTACTGATACTGTAACTAGCGGGGGACAAATAGTTCAATAAATACAAACATCTGATTCATTAATTAAGTAAAGGAAATGCAACTGAAAAAAATTGAATGAGCCAAATGGGTTTACAATTTACATATTAAATTAAGAATTGGAAAAAGTTACACCCGAAAATCCCCGGAAAAAATTCTCCGGAAAAATGCCCCTGAAGAAGTCTCTCAGGAAAATCAAATGTAAGCTATAAATGACATTAATGTAGACGAGAACGTTAATCCTGATGAACTTGAATGGGTCAAATGGGTGGTACACATTACATATTAAATTAAGAATTTGGAAAAAATACACCCGGAAATTCCCCCAGAAAAATTTCTCCGGAAAGATGCCCCTGGAAGAAGTCTCTCAGGGAAAATCAAATGTAAGCTATAAAATAACATTAATGTAGACGAGAACGTTAATCCTGATGAACTTGAATGGGCTAAATGGGTGTACACATTACCTATTAAATTAAGAATTTTGAAAAAATTACACCGGAAAATCCTCGGAAAAAATCTCCGGAAAAATGCCGATGGAAGAAGTCTCTCAGGAAAATCAAATGTAAGCTATAAAACGACATTAGAGTAGATGAGAACGTTAATCCTGATGAAGTTTAATGGGTCAAATGGGTGTACACGTTACATATTAAATTAAGGAATTTGGAAAAAATTATACCCAGAAAAGTGCCTCTGGAAGAAGTCTGTCAGGAAAATCGAATGTAAGCTATAAAATGACATGAATGTAGACGAGAATGTTAATCCTGATTAACTTGAATGGGCCATCATATGGGTGTACACATTACATACCAAATTAAGAATTTGCAAAAAATTACACCCGAAAAATCCACCGAAAAAAGTGTCCTGGAAAAAGTCTCTCAGGAAAATCAAATGTAAGCTATAAAATGGCATTAATGTAGACGAGAACTTTAATCCTGATGAACTTTGCGTATAAATAATAGTTTTGATTTAATATTATTGTTTTAAATAAAAGATGACAGTTGTAGAACTACAAATATGTCAAAAAAAAATCGGTTGTCAATTATTGCTGCCTCAAGCATTAACGATAACTAAAGAGAACAAGAGTGAAATAAAGATATAATTATCTTCACAAGTTATACATATAGTGATAATAGATTTCTTTGAATAATAATAATAATAATAATATTTGTTCCTTCACATGGCTATATAGACGGTGTTTTGTTGCTTACATTTGGTTTTCCTGGGATTTCCAGAAGATTTTTTTTCAATAGTATTTCTTCCTCGGGGCGGTTTTTCCAGAGGCCATTTTCCCGTTCACGTTAAATTAAAGTATCTATTGCCTCAAACTTATTTTTATATTGTAGCAGCAAATTCACGTCAAGTAAAAGTATTGACGATGGTTGGTTGGGCGAGGGTCACCATCTTTCCAAAAATCCTAGTTACGCCAAAGCACTCGGAGACCGTTGGTTGGCCTTGTTCTTCAGGTGGTGTTGGTAAAGGACATTTTACTAATCTACTCCCATTGCCGATTTAGAAACTACTTTATTTAAACTAGAAGTTTTGAGTTTCGGTGTTCTTTTTTTTCAAAAAGAACCTATTGTTGCATCAAACTTCAAATAAGTCTTCCTGAAATATTTTTTCAATTTATCAGCGATTATGAGAGCTTTATCTTAATACCGTTAAGAAACACCTACAGGGTTTTGATATGCTTTTTTGAGGTTATTAAGTTTATGTTTTAATTGCATGGTGATTTTCTTCAACATTCCTATTTATTCATCAGGATGACTATGTATATGTAAATATTGGGTGACTTCTAACTTTTCCATGTTGGAAAATCAACGGAACGTTGGAAACAAAACTGGGTATCAATACTGATCAGTTTGATAGGATCATACCATACCATATCCGGTATTGGATTGTATGTGAATTTTTTTTTTCGATGTTGTCATGACAATGCAAACGGAAACAGATTCCATCTGATGCCATCATCCTTCTGAATGTCGTTAATGTCATTGCAATTTATTAAACGAACGTGTTCGAACAACTACACAAATTCAAACAATGATTTTGGCGTCTGGTCCAAGGATATTCTAATATATAGTAGAGGGTTGATTTTAAAGTACACGATAAGGGGTATCACTTCAACTGTCAGCAATAACACGCCTCAATTAAAAGTGAAGTAGCTGACAGCCGCACCCCAGTGTAAAAGTGCTTCCGAAAATAAACACCGGCATTACGATTAAATAACTGCATATCATCTCCGTTGCAGCACAATGGGCTTTGATATACCAATATTTATTTTAATCGCGAAGACCAAGCAATCGTTAGGTCGGTGAAAAAACAACTCTTTATGGGCGACGCTGCTTTGTAGCTTTATTGTTTTCGGAGTAAAATAAACAGTCTTTGAAACGGGTTACAGTTTCTCACACGCTATTTATCGTCGTGAGAAATCATTACGGCTTTTATGATTATGATTAACCCTGATTTATGAAGCGCGTTCCAGGCTCCAGTGGCGGCGGCGAGGGCGGGACCGCGGTTCGGATTGAAGCTGCCACAACCTTTTTACAAAGCAACATTGGCCATAAATCAAAAACATTGTTGGCGATATGTAAAAATTAATTAGGGCGGAAAGATGAAAGCTTGGCGCCGCCACTGTCTCGCTGAAAGGGAACTTGGCGGTTTTGAGTAAAAGGGTGTTGCATCGAACTGCACTAGATAAATCAGGCGAACAAGTTGCAGTTTTATTTATGACGGCCGATGAAATGTTAAGCCGAGCTCTTTAGTGGGCAGTTAACATTAATAACTCATAAATAATGCATTATGATAAAGATATGCCCGTATTAGTTAGGAAAAGATAGAAACAGTGACGGCAGCGTAGGCACCTAACCTGCATTCAATGAAAAGTGGACATGTGAAGCTTGAAGTGTGCATTGTTTTGGTTTTATTGATTTCCACTAATAAATATGACACCTAGAAGATCTTCCGGGCAGTTTTAACTTCTGACAACGCTAAAGCTTGCATATAAATTATATTTAATTATATGATAATTTACAACATAAATTTAAAATTGAAATTTTCGTTGTCAAATGTTCGCACCACCTTAATGCAAGCCAATTATTTGAGCATCGTGTGAGTATACACAGCGCTTGATGCAAGACACGAGGGTTGCCTAACCCGCAAGGTATTACGTTTGCTTACTAGGACGGTGGAAACAATTTGAAAATGCTGTGCAACAGTATTACATTTGAGTTTTTTACAATCACTTGAGTTATTAAAAAACCGTAGATTCTAACTAGAACAGAAATAGAATATTTTACGTCGCCAGGCCAGTGTGTTTTGCAAGCACATTTTTCAAAGAGCTTCTCTATATGCACCCGAAATAAAACTCATCTGCAAATGTCAGCGCAATGCTCGTCGTAAATAATTTTTAATGGAATTTGGGATGAATTTCGTCTGGTGCGTTACACTTACGCCGAATTTCTGATCGTAAACAACCTTTTAATAATTCTCCTTTATTCCCACTTCATTAACTGGGTGATGGCACTATTTTAGATTTATGAATGACAGGCGCAGTGTATCTAAATTTTCGCCTAACATCAAGTACGTCTCATTCATGCAGGATTGAATTAGGTATGCACTTATTCTTAAAAAATATGTTTTTTAAGATTGCCGGCGCCAATTGCATATAACAACTACCTTTAATATAGAGTAGTATAGTAAGGCTATCGTTTTTTGCAGTTTAGGCCTGCTTGGTATAAGATGCATTTTTACAAAATGATAAAGAATGAGTATAAATCATTGTAGGTAAATTGACCTTTCTGTTAACTTTACGCAAAAAGTTTATTAAAATAAAATACAGTGGAACCTCGATAATCTGAACTAATAGAAATTAAGGTGGTTTGGCATTTATGGTTCGGATTAACGAATTTTACTTAAAAAGGTGTGTCCCATGAGAAAAACATTAAGATTACATTTATTTAAGGACATTGGCGATACAATGTAGAATTCTAGCATATACATATGCATGTATATATGTACTTAATTTTGTGTGTAATATCGATACACAAAACAGATACATAACAACATATACCTACGTACTACACATTATGTAGTGTTTGAAAAAGTAATTTTTTGTTAAGTCATACTCTTCCATTTCAATTGACATATAATTGCTTTCTCTCGTAGTTGCCCTAAAAGCCCAAAATGATGTAGATTGTCAGTTATAAGTTCGGATTACTGGAGGTTCGGATTATGGATGTTGTACTCTATTACACTATGTTAAGTAGAGCAAAGTACACTTAACATCTGCTTCAGAAAAAGTACTTAAATCTAGATGTAAATCAATTCCAACATAGAAAATGATTTTGTATTTTTAATATTTTTTGTGAAATTAAATCCTTAGCAGCAAAAATATTCAAATCTTAGGAAATGACGAGCAAATCATTTGAAAACGATATGTTACATTTAAATTTGAAAAGATTTTACAATATAAATCGTTTCTAACATGAAAAATAATTTTGTATCTAAATCATTCTCATCTTGAATCTTATATTTAAATAATTTTAAATGATTGTTACTACAACGCTGTAGTTATACATTCTACATTGAAAATGTCATGCTCTTCGTAATTTATACAAAAACAGTAAATTACTCTTGAGGTACCTTTTAATAACAGAATCGGTACGAGCTACTCAAATAAGCTTTGGAATCTTATCGAAAGTTATATATACTCCGCAAGAAAATTGATAAAGATATTTTTGTTATTATTTACTCATTTTTTGTTTCAATTGTTCAAGAATTAATTGGAGCTAACATGTTAGGATGTCTGAACTTTTGAGCATTGTATTATTGATTGTTATTAAATATTTATTGCAATATATATTGGCTTGATGTTCAATAAACGCAGCGCATATTCTTTTACTTATACATTGAGTTGTTATCTAGCGATATGGGTTTTTCAGTTCGTAGGTACTTGCAAAACAGATCTTTTATGTAAAGCATGACGAAAATACTTCAAGTAAATTTACAGTTAATTCTGGCGTACCTCAATGATCTAATATGGGCCCAGTACTATTCTTAATCTTAATCATTAAATGCTGAGATATTAACACAGTCGTTGCTTACTAATTGCTCACGTCGAAACGAAGCTTAAATACACATCTGTTGTGTTCTGTGTGGTATCCAATTGTCGTTGGACCAAATTGGAAAGGTGCAACACAGATTTTGACGATATTTGTGTAATAAAAAATGAGATAAAGTTACCATGTTCTTTAATACCTACTTGTATTTTGTTCACAAACTATTCTTACAAAAAACCGTTTCTGACAAACGCCACAGACAATATAAGAATAACAGTTTAAAAACTTTTACCGGCATTATTAATTTTTGAATTTGTAATTCTTTCGAAAATTACCTATACTTCTTAAAAAAAAACTAACAAAAGTTCAGATAATTACATAATACCATATGATATGCTCTAAAGAATTTTATTAATTGCAAAAATTCGAAAAATTTAGAGGTAATTTGTGTAAAAATGAAATTTTTGCGATTATTTAAAAAAATATACTTCTTACAACAAAGGTTTAAGCAAAATTTGTAGATAATTGCATAATATATGATTTTGATCTAAGGAAAAACATGTTTATCGCACATTTCCTGAAAAAAGGAAAAATATGAGTAAAGTACCACTTTCGATTGGCCGATTTTTTCCAAAAATCACTGCGATATCAGGTTATATATCAAAAACGTAGATATACATAAATACACAAATAAAAACTGTATTAGGGAAAATTTTCTGGAAAGAAATTAATGAAAAAATTTCAATATTTTGCTTGACATTTTACATGCAAAACGACGAGTCAACGCGACGCGCAATTGTTAGCTTAGTTACGGAAGCTTAGAAAATATTAATCTAATTTGTACTAAAAAAAGGTTTTTCGTCTATGGTGGCATTAAAAACTAACTATAGGAAATATCTGTTATAACTTGATAATAGTGTACTTGTGCGTGACTCCAATACAGGTCAACGTATATAAAAAAATTCTCATTTGCAGTAATGTACGTGAGTAATCAACTACATATGTAGCACTTGGTTGTTATTTGCTAATAAAAGGTATTTTCATAGATTAAGTCGTTTTTTGTGACCAGTTTTATATTTGACAGTGACCCCCTTGCGGGTCGCTACCCCCAGGTTGAAATACTTAGATGATCTAAGGCAGTGGTCTCCAAAGTGGCGTACGCAAGACAATTGCTGGGATGCGCAAGTTAATTTGATATAATAAATAATTTCAATTTCCAAAGCATAATTTCCATTACTAGTTTAGTTCAATTTTTTTTTGTTCTCTTACTATATTTAAAAAAATGTTTTAAGTTATGTTTTTTCTGTGGTTATTTAAAAATATATTTAATTTGTAAAACCTTTTTTTATACGGGGGCGCGAGTTAGTTCTGCGACCAAAAAAGTTTGGAGACCGCTGATTTAAGGTATTTCCTATAAAAAGCATCCACTATCCACCCGAACAACCTGTGCAATGCAAATAATATATCAGTATACATCCATATCTATCATTTAACAATGTTATTTGATATAATGTACCGATAAGGGTTATATTTTATTATATTGTAAAATTTTCCGATTTAGGCAAATTTAAAACGTTTCACTCCTTCAATTTCGATTTTTTATCTTATAAATACCAGACTGCATTCAATTTAAATGTATAGTTACCACACACATAAAACCATAAAAACAGATACTTTAAATGTCAGTTTAACTAAAAAGTCAGCGCGAGGTGCCGCCCTCGTAGACGCGCCGCGCCAGGCGGCGGCGCCCATAGCCAGCCCTGATCCCAATTTAGGAAAGAGAGCTCGCGAGCGATAATCAGAAAAATTTTCACTGTCGGCGCTTCACCCTCGCGCCTTTCGGCCGGTGCATGTGGATTTTTGTTTACGAGCGCGCCTGGGCCCGGGCATCTCGGGGGCCCCCCGATCGCCGTGTGAGGTGTCTCACCTCATGTGGGTGGTTGTCTAGTCACCCGGCCGCCGACTCCACCTTGCCGTCACCTCTTTACCTTTCCAGATCACATCTCCAGCCAGTTTCGTCGAGTTGTTCAACCCCGCGGAAAGTTCACACGCCCACGGCGATAGTAAACCAAGAAGCGGCGATTTATTAGCGAAAACATTCGGCGACAAAGCCGAATACTTCTCACGTTAGTCGTCTAACCCACTTCCTTACATGGAAATACCAGCGGTTTCGACAGAGGACAAGCTGCCGTAACGAGCGGCCTTGGGCCCCGATCTGGCACACCAATTAATAGTTTCCATTTTCAGGTGCAATTTTCTACTTCTTTCTCTATTCGATCGTCTCGAAAGAGGTAGCGTGGTGTACGATCAATTAAAGTTTACAATGTCTAGGTATACTCCAGAGAGCACACAATTTTTTGTATTGGGAAAAATCTAGGCTCGGACTTCCAATTACACACTCATTTATATCAGAAAAGATAGTTTAGAGCCGCAGGAGCGTTGTAAGGGAAAATTGTGAACGTAAATTCAGCTTAAGTCCGTCAAGCTTGTTAGGTTATTTGCAGTCGTTGTTGTTGTAATAATCTATACAGACAATAGGTTAAAACAAAATCTACCTTAACGTCAAATCAATGGCGATTACAATTTGGAGTGCACCCAATATCAAAAATTGCTTACACTGGAGTGAACCTAGACACAGCGATTAAAGTTATGAACTCTATTGATCTATGGTAGTCTGTCTCTGGCTCTACTCCTAATAACCATTTCCTTGCATCATAATTGATGAAAGGAATAAGATTTGTCAAACACAAAGTTCCACGCAAATACAGAGCAGTTGGCCATTGAATTAGAACTAACAACTAATAATATATGGAAAAAAAAAGAAAACCAAGGAAGCAGGGACGAAGAAAAAATTTTAAGAAATAGAACAACGACCAGAGAATCAAAGAAGTATAATCTGATTACACAAAACTAAGAACATTGGTAATTTATATTAAAATATATTAATGACGAATACACATATCGACAACCTTAACGCAAGAGTACACCGATACAGAAAATAGAAGTCTAATGTGTAATTAAATTATCTAATATGTTGTACAAAGAGATAATCCAATGAATTACTATTCAATGATATCTAAAAGTGGTTAGCATACACCTTCCTTACTCTACTAAAGAAGACAACATTCAGAACCTGTGATCACCACCGCCTAATCATTCAATGAAAGGGTTATCAATCTCTTCCATTAGTTTGTTGCAGGTTTGTCCATTTTAATCTGCCCTGAGCTACTCGTTTCAGCTGTAGAATATGCTTGGCAATCTATGACTTCCATAGTTTGGGGGATATATTTTGCCTTCCTGGTGGATTTTTTCATCTGTCATACTTTCTAGAATTGTCAAATGTCTTAGCATGTGTCCAAACCCTTGTTCTTCTTCTTTTTGTTATACTGCGTATCAATTCCTTCTTCCTATCTTGCTCAATACTTCTTTGTTGCTTACTCTGCTTACCCAAAAATTTTCATCGTTCTTCTAGAAAACCATAACTCAAACGATGTCAATCTTTTTTTTTTGCTTGTTCAATAATTTGCCTTATTTCTGTGTTACTTCTTCCCTCCTTTGTCATGGTGCTTCTTAGGTAGCAGAGTGATTGCACTTCTTTTAGTTGTTGGTTGTCTAGATGGATTCTTGTGTGCTGCTGTCCTGCTTTATCACATTATCACAAACCATAACTTTTGTCTTTCTTTTATTTAATTTCATATTATATTCTCTCATAGTGTCGTCCGTTTGGTCGATAGTTCATCTTCATTTTCATCTAATATGACTATGTCGTCTGTATATCTTATCATGTTTACAGTTTACCCATGAATGGTTACACCTGCGTTTATTTCTTCTCTAAATATTGGGGACTGTTTACAACACCCTTTCTTTATTTTCGCCTGTTTCTGTTGATTTACACTATTTGTTACTGCTTGTTGCGCTTGGTGCAGTGTATGTATGATCTTCCTGTCTTTGTATTCTATCCAGATCGTTTCCAATACCTTGAAAAGTTTATCCCAATTTACGCTGTCAAATCATGTCTATGAAGGCAATATGTATTTCTTTAGTTTTGTGGATTCTTTTTTCCTGGCCATCGGTTAGGTACTCCTCCTCTTTTCTTTCTATTCTTCTAGCTATTAGCCTAGTTAGTATTGATTGGCATGCGAAATCTAGGGTATTGGGAGAATTATGTGGTCTGAAATAGTATGTCGTGATTGCTTTCTCGATGTGTTAGTATCTCTAATGGAGGTTGGTCAATTCCTGAGGTTTTGGGTGCACTTTAGGGCTAGGACTGCTCTGTAATATTCTGCTCTCGTTACGGAGTCCTCGATTCTCTACTAGTTTCTCAAATTTCCTATCACTGGTCTCACCGCTTAAAATGTGCTCCATCCTGCCTTTCATTTCCACAAATCCAGTTTGTTTGGGCAATATTTGCTATGTAAGGAATTGCTAATCTGTGATATACCTAGTATGTGACTAGTCTGTGCAAGATAAGAAATGTGAGATGAAGGAAATTAGGCGATAATTGGAGCAGTTTTCTATAGGGCATTATTGTGCAACGCTGTAGTCCACTCCTTGGACATTCTCTATACCGCCAGATCATATCACATATCTTGTAGATTATTTCTCTTTCATTACGACCTAATGTTAGGACTTCTATTTCTAGGCAGGCGTAATTAGCCAACGCGATCATTTTTTCCAACGGCTGGCCGAGTCATCTCCGGAGCTCGTAAATTCCTACTTTGGGAATATCTTACGCAATTAAGGCCGTGTTTTGAAATCGGCGCGACAGATCTCCTCCGCAGCCTCTAATTTGGTTTTCAAATCCACTTTCGTACGGTTGATTAGCGACGTTTAGGTTCAAATGAGTTAACCAATAACAATCCAGAAAAAACGAAATGGCTTGGAACGGTCTAATTTAAAAAACAGGTAATAAACTACACCATATTAGAATTCAGAGTTCATACGAACGCAGTTTTTATAAAACATGGTTTATGGCGGTTTTTAACATTTTTGCTGTTGTCCACTGGAGAAATTTACTTTAAAATATCAAGTTATTTTCAAATTCCAACGCTTTCATAAAATTATAACTAGATTTGGAAGCTTGATTGCATTATATGTCTGAGTCAACAATTTTGGACATACAATTTGTTTCTATTTTTACACTGTGATTACAATTTGCTTTTTGTTATACTATAAAAGTCAGTTTTTATGTAACAAAATGTGGACCATTGAATTTCTAGAGTTGCAGTTATAGTTACGGGGAAAGCAATTTTTGGTTGAAATTGTTGAAAGTATGATTTATTTTGGAAAATGGCACGAGTAATGATGAAATCCTTGCAAGAAATGCATTATTAATTGATATAACTTTTATTTGAAACTGAGTAACTAATAAAAAAGAAAAAAAAATGTAAATTTTATAATTCAATCATTGATTATCATGAGAGTCGCTGGAATTTGGAATCATATCCAGATAGACGGATAATTAAAATGAGGTGTCACTCTAACTTAAAAAAAACGACGTTTCTAAGATATCTCTAAAAACAAAAGACGAACACAAAAAAGTGACTTCAATTATAAAGATAAATGCGTAAGGCAGAGTAACCGCTGTGTACATCGTCTTAATGACATAATACAATCTTGATCTACTTTCCAGTTCAAAATGATTATATGGATTTTATAAAAAAGTTGTTTGGACTAGTAGTAGTACAAGAACGGCGAATTAGCTATTGTAATTGTTAAGACTTTTCGGGAGGGGGTGAGGTGGGGATAAGTATTGTAATGGTATATTGCTTACACCAATTTTGGTTGCATAACTAATACACGAACATGAAAGATTCAAATCGGCCCAGAATTGGTATTTTGTTTATTGCAACAATAAGTCACGGTTAAACATTAAAAATTACACAAGATATGATCAGCAATAACTGTAATTTGATTAGCAGAGGTTATCATTTGAAGGAAACAGTATCGGCAGGGTTGCGTTCAATATTTGTGCTCGTTATGGCAAATGCATCTAATTTATGATGATCGACAGGTTAATATTGTTACGTCAAGACAAGAATATGATTTTGTTTAAATATGGAGGTGTTTCGAGGCGTTACAAACGTTTTTTTGCAGCGTTTTAGTATTAATTTCATTATGCCAACAATCGGTAATGCAACTGAAGGGTGAAGAGCGGTGCAAAGAGTCTGGAAAGACAACCTAAAACACAAGAAAGACCACAAAAAAGTGCTAAATAAACGTGTGAACCAGTGTTTAAATTAAAAACAGGGCGAAAAAGCAATCAAATGAAGTTATAGTGTGCAGGGAATTGGCATTTTCCAAAAACATTTTAATTAATTAATTTATTTATTTTAGCACTCAGCCAACAACCGTTAGGCCAATTATAGGCGTCGCTGTACATTATTAAGAAAACATTGTACAAGCTTACGCGAAAACAATTGTTAACATGTTGCTAGGATACCTAGATATTCTATTGTCATGGTTTATAAGGAAAGCCAAACAAGAAGCTGTTTGACAAAATTGGCTCCCACTTTGATCTGAATTTCGTGCATTAAAAAATTATTTTTGCCAATTGTTGTTTACTAAATCACCAGTGTGCAGAGTTCATTTGTACGAATTTTCATCAAGTTATAAAGTGCCATCAGAGAGGGAAGTGACCTGGAAAGTTCGCCCACGTGAGTCCAATTTCGGGGCTTCATTTCGACCAGTTTTGAGGCAGCGGAAAGCTGAAAACTGTGCAGCCTGTAGATAGGGCCTTCCTTGTGATTTGAAAGCAGACAGGAGCAGCCGGGAACATTGCAGAAAAGAATTAAGGGCTTGGCGTAACTAGAAAGTGTTAAACCAGGTAGGAGTTCCACCTTTCGAGCTCTTTTTGAAACAGAAGAGGGTTTCGAAAGGCCTGTAGCAGTGTGGTCCAGCTGGAGCATTCATCGTTCGAGGTACAGAGACAAGCAGCAGCAGCAGCTAGGGTCCTTCCAGAAAGGAATGATCGCCGTAGCGTCCCTTGAAAGTGCAGAAAATCGGAAACCAGTTCGGCCAGCATCCAAAACATTAAATTATATTGCTATTTATTACCTAAGGTGAAATTGTTAATTGTTGGTAGATTTGCAATCATATTACGCTGAATTTTATGTGCTTCGACAGCCCTCTCGTTAGAAAGTGATCATTTGCCATACAAGTGTAAAAGTCATACCCAAAAGCAAATTTTATATTGGATGTTACAACCAAACCCTGAGATTTGAGTTAACATATGCTAAGCCGGAGCATTAATTCTGATTTGGTTGGCAATGAATAAAATATAAAAAGGCCAAATACCATTTACTTATTGCAATTAATAATACAAAGCATTGTTTTAATAAGCCTCGAGATTCGGCACAATAATTCTTATTGAAATTATTAATTTGTGTGATAATCCCACATCTACTTATTACCACCAATAAGAGTGGGCTGTCATTACAGTATATACTCCAGACATTTTCCACCTATCTAGTATTTGTGATTTATACCTGTGACAAGAGGTAAGTATATAAAAGCAGTCCAAAATGCCCTAGGGCGTAAAGAGCGGGTGTAATCATTAAGCACGCTTTTTACGCCCTAGGGCTTTGTGGACTGATTTTCAAGCAGTTTGTTTACGTATTCAATGTATAAAGTAACACGTGTACACAACGATAATTACTTGATGTTTATACCCCTCGGAGGACTTGTAAACTTGTCACCGTCGAATAGACATATCCATCTTCATAACGCACTTGGTACATAAATAACTATTACCTATGTAATCATTTCTCAAGATCATACTTTTGACAGCGACGCGGATTTGAGTGGTAACATGTTTGAAGTTGCTTTTTATAGATGATATTGAAGTATGCGTTATTACCAAAAGCGACATTTTTGATTTTTTGACGTGTTTAAAAGTCATCCATATTTTTTTCAGCGACGCTACTGCTAGGTGCTCTTATTATTTGGCGCCAATTTTGTAGGTGTTTATATTGATAAACGAAACAAACGCTATTTTAATATGACTATCAGAAACACTAAAGTATTTCCTTGATTCAGTCAATAGCCTAACCTCAAATAATATAATCTAATAATTTAGTGCAAGCGGTGGATCTATAATAATCTGTGCTTCTTCATGTCGCATTTAAGACATACTAAAGTAGACATTGAAACGATTATTTAGTATTCCAACGTAGAGCTTTGTTACGTGCAATATATTCGTTGAGCATGTTAAAAATTATTCGGGAAAAATTTCGAAATGTTTCGCAAACACACGGTAAAGATACAATAGCACGTAATACGAGAATGAGATATTAACAATTCTCAGGTTTTGGCATTAATATTTCGGGCTGGTCCAGCTTTCCAATAAAACTTAAAACTGGACCACTCGCCAGGAACAGTCAATAGCGAAACCGCAGCAATCAGAACAATAATCTAGCAGCGCCATAATGTCAAGGCTCGATTATGCAGACATGTGCTGCAGGAATGTGTACCAAACAACCCATTTGACCTAAAACCCGACCTGGATTTCTAGCGAGCACGAATTCGCGAACCGCCGGCACTTTTATAACAGCATAATGTAATAATTATCAACGTCTGCGTTTGGTGGAATCTCCGCAGCTGGAGGCGAAGCGTCGAAAGTGAAGACACGTCAACGCATCGTCTGCGAACGGGGTTCCCCGGCGGTTCCGACTTTCTCAAATCGCAGCAGCCGCGGAAGAAAGTACGTAGTACTACGAAGTGGACCAATTTGTGTCGATCCGTGAACGCTGGTGGAACAAATTGGGAAATGGGCAGAATTGTTTTATTTACGCTGGTAATTTATTCAGACGCAGGAACTAGAACAGATCGATTCCTGCGGAACTGGGCTGCAGCGGTTAGACCCAACTTTTATGTAATGGTAAAAAGCGATTGAAAATCCAAGGAATTTGCATTGGTCGCCTAGATATTATGGTTGCGCTACCGTTTAATGAAATTTTAAATTTCTCGCTTGGACTGGAATTTGTCTGATAATAACCATTTATGTTCGAAATGTCATGGATTAGAGAACGTTATTGTTTGGTGCCGGAAGTGGCATTCGTTTAAAAATCAGTACGATTTTATTACTTTTCTCTAATTTCGTTATTATGTATTGAAATAAACGACTTGAAAAATCAAATGGGTTACTTACGCATTACGAGATATTGAAGAACTTAATCTTCATTAAATCCTTAAAAGTTCCACCAAACTTACCTGGAACAAAAAAAAACATCAGTGTCAATTATTACACAGTTTCAGAAATTTTAAACTGTCATTTAGTAAACATCAACAAGAAAATTCCAAGAAGAAATAGAATAGTAGTTTTCAATAATTAATGAGTGCGACTTTTGGTTTAACTGGCAATTATAATAATAGTACGTGCTTCGGGGAAGTCTTAAAAATTACCACATAGTTTGTGCATTTTCAAAATTAAATTGTATGTAAATAAAACCGTTACAGTACTCTGTAACAGCAACGTTGCTGCCACTGCTGTTAGATGGTGCTGCCAACGAAGCACAGCTAGAGACCCTGTATATTAAGATTCTTAATATACAGGGTCTCTAAGCACAGCATCATGTAGCAGTAGTTTGTGCCATTGCAGTTAAACTATACACGCAAATCACACAAAACATATCAGTAGTATATCATAAAACGAGTAAATAAAACATAAGACTGAATGAAGTAGTATGTCGCAAGGGATATAATTTACTTTTATTATGTTTTGGTTTGTCGACATTGTTAGGTTAGATTCATTTAACACTAACACTAACAACCAGCGACGATTTAGGTTAGGTTTCCACCATGCATGCGTTGTTGGACATCTTACCCTATAACCTCATTTGCCGAACATGTAATAATTTGAGAAACAGCGGAATATACTGAATTTGTGAATACCTGTTCTTTAATGATTAAATTAGAAGAGTGATGAACTGAAAATAATATCTAAAATCATTTACTATTAATAAAACATGTACCAAACCAACGCCCAGTTTATAAATAATTCAAATCATCTCGAGGTGCTCATACCTGGACATCGAATTCTATATTTAGACCTGCTCTAGTCGGCCGAGTAATGCAAAAAAACTTTCATTAGTGTAGTTAAGAATACAGTTACATAATTGGAATTTCCTGTAACTAAATAATATGCACTCATACGCGCCGTGTAACACAATGTATCTACAGTTAGGCGAACTGCAACGCCTCCATACATGGGGAGATTATCGCCACTAATCCCATGATTCAGACTGAATGAGCGGAACTGTAATAATAAAATATTTCCTGTATTTAGTCACCTGTCCAAAATGACAAGGAGAAACATAATCGTCAGCCCGTTTGAGAGTTCAATCAAATCCAAGGACTTGAAATTGCTGAAAATTGAAGCGGCCGGCGCCTTTTCAACAATTGTACAGGTGGAGGCGTGTAGCAGTTGTTTATATTGTTAGATTATTTTTCAGGCACCCTGTATATTGATATTTCACCAGCTCCTGCCTAACTTCTCATTAATTATACTATAGTTAATCGAGCGTTACTATCGAGAGTCGATATATCAAAAAATTATATTAATCAACAATGACATTTCTAGAAAAAACCCATAGCAATAGCACGAGTTCTTAATTAATAATTAATATAAGCGCTTAAGACTTCCAAGCTCCTTTCTAGTACCTTGTCGGCATGCCATTAGCGTTTCTCACCCGAAACACCTGGCATTTTCACTGACCCCCTTGAACGATATGTTCACTTTTTCTCTTAATTATCGAAATGAGAAATTCCATATGGTGATTAAACTACAAAGTATTTGATTAAATGCTGGAATTTGTGTAGCCTCCAGCTCACTCTATTGAGATATGTGTTAAACTGACAATGGGTAGTTCTCAACAATAATTAGCACCAATAAAAAAATATTAAAAGAAAATTTATACACTCTAAGGAAGTTTCCAAATTAGGAATCTTTAAACTAGACCATAAAATATATTGAAAAAAAGAAAACTGCATTTTTTTCAGTAGATAATGCTAATATAGAAATATCAGAAAAATATTGTTGGTTAAAAGAAAGTCGATGGGCCCTAAACGATTTATAAAAGTATTAGAAGATGCAGACAAACGACTAACATGGATATTACAAAACAGTTAATATGCATAGGAAAATGTTGAAACATTTGATATATGCAGACGAAGTTGTTTTGATATCATACAGTTATGAAGATATGCAAAATGGTGGAAGAACTCAGCGCTGAATCAGTAAAAGTTAGACTACACTTAAAATAAAGAACAAAGAAAGCAAATCAAGAAGAACAAATTCATATAAAAATTGATAAAAAAAGCAGTTCAGTGCGTGTATTGAATACATATGTCATATCACCTATGAATACATTATAAATTCAACCAAACCAAACAGTTGAAATAGAGAGACAAATAAAACTCGTACGGAGAGCCTTCGGAAAGCAAACATATACAGGTACTTAAAAACAAGGAGGTTGCTCTAATACTCCAGAGAAAAATCTATAATCAGTGTGTTTTACCAGACAGAGTACGAAATAAGATTATACGCCCAAAAAGGAAGCTGATAGAACAAGTGGCATCATTAAAATGGATATAGACAGACAAGTCACACTATTTGCCAAAAACAGCACCTAGGATAAACAGACGAGGCAGTAAAGATCATGGCTGGGAAAATAGAAAAGAAGCAGACCACTTGATGACTTAAAAAGATTGACAGGACAAACTTGTGGAAGCATAAAAAACATGAGAAGGCCTGTATCGGTACTAGATAACAAAAGGCTGAAAAGACAAAGAAAGTCTATCGCAGGCACATGCAAAAATACATTTTATTTCATTTTGGAACCATAATCTTGTTTATTGGCCCTAGATAGAGGGCGTAAAATGGCTTTTATAGCCCTAGGGCCTATAAAGTTGCTAAGCAATATAACAAGCACCAACAATGTAGTACAGCAACACCAACAATCTGTATAGAAACCATAGCACACCAGAAATGCACAGCGCCAGCACAACGACGACGCAGTAGTCTGTAGCCAAAATACTGAATCCTTGAATTTTATATATTTTGAGGACTAAAATGAAATAAAACGTTGTATGTACCACGTGCCTAATCACGATTATAGCTCTCGGGAAATTTAAAGCTCTCCGCTGCGCGTCGAGCTTTAAACATTCCCTCGTGCTATAAACTATTGATTACGCCCTTAATACATAAATAACTATTATATTTGTGCATTACGCTTTAGGGTAGGTATCCGCGGCTGCAGCCGAAGTCATAGTGAACACGGGACGTTCGAGCGAGAGTTTGACTCTCGGCCCGGGCGTTCCGGTTTCACCTATTTAAGGATTAGTATAAGTGCAACGGCAGAATTTAGGGGGAAAAGACTACAACGCAATATGCAAATCCATAAAAAATCATTTTTCCCTTTTATAAAACGATCCACAGGTGTATCTTCGACTATATGCGAATATTTAAATATTCTATTGGAAATAATAAACAGGTTTAGTTTTCACAGTGGTTGTGGTACTGATATGTGTAGGTATAAAAATGAGGACCTGCTAGGCTTACTTATGGAACTCCAAATAACATAAAATTTATTAAACGTCATGAACTAGTTTGAATGTTATGTGGTGTTAAACATGTGTTATGGAAAATAGAATTGTTGAATATGTTACTATAAAGTATTCAGGATAATTATTTGCATAATTATTTGCATCTATTTCCTTTTTCCAGTATATATGTTAAAGGTGGCCATGGCGCTATTAGACAATACTGTTTGTGTCGTTTGAATACTATATTAAGAACAACTTAGGTATGTGTAGTAGAAAATACCTTAAAAGCAAACATGTGGGAAAACAAATGAATACAAATTATTGCTTGCATGCAGCGACCGACTAATTAGTAATATTAGTAAAAACTGAAATATATTTCACAAAAGCCCGGATTTGCCTAGAAAAGTCTTTGCACAGTTAGGTTTCATCATCGATAACTTTTCAATTAAACACTGTTTGCAATAATTTTTTTTGAGAATATTTAGGGATGACTGCGAAACCAGCTTCAACAGAAAAAATTAAGAAATATTTATTTCCCCTGACTTTATCTTTACAAAAGTTCTAAAAAAAAAACTAAAATACAAGTGCTTAGAATGCTTAGATTTATGAGCTTTCCATCAGCAGCAACTGCAAATGTCTCGATTTGTTATTGCCCATGAAGTCGACTTCTGATAAAACTGGAAGAAATGTTACAAAGATCGCCTCGAACCCAGGCACCGCCGAACATGCTCTATTTGACTGTCGGCGACTTTCGAATATTTCGAACGCCATGAGGTACGGATCTGGGGCTGGGCCGAGCTGTTAGTTATGACCTGGGGAGCGGGGCCGTGGGCGCGTGTAGGAAGGGGCCCACGCGTCCTCCAGGTTCCCACGACTCCGACCTCGTCGGTTTATTTGCACACCGGAGGTTAATGTCACTTACACGCAATTTATTTAGCTCCGCTATGACTTATTTATGTTTTTGGCGTGGCAAATGAGCATACATCGATCGCACATGCCCTCCGCCCCTGGCTCGATAATTATTAATGGGGATGCCTCCTCGGCAACCCCAAGCGCATCCAAAATTTATGGTTGCCCTGATCCATACCACTCGTTGCGATGAGCAAACGCAAAAAATACAGTATTAAATATTAATGATAAATGACAATAGTATATTACTTTACTGTACGGCTGGTTTTAGTACGAGGGTTAGTGAGTACTTAAACGGCCATATGAATTCAGTAAAACAACGTTTCTAACGCGTTGCGTATACTATTTTATCTACAACTGCTTGAATAAGAACTTATTACGTCATTCATTTGGCACTATTTCAGTAAGATAATGAGGCTAATTAGATCACTAGTGGTATAATGAACTTCCCTTACACCACTGACGTTTTTGAAAATTACAGATCTGACATTTTTTCTTAATGCACTTTTCTCAATTTTGGGCAGTTGTAGATAAAATTATGTATATACAATACATGTGTGATAATGCCACCTGTATAGTAAATAACTATTATCGCATTTAAAATTTTTATAAAAGTGACACTAAATGTCAAAACATAACCAAGCTGAACAGGACTCGTTTCTATGCACTAAAGCACAATAAGCATCTCCAGTTGATGTTATGAGTTTGGCAGTACTGAAGTGTATTGTTGGTGGCACTGTAAGTATATGTCAAATTCGAGGTTAGCAGGTTAGATTTTGCGTCAATCTATGTCAAAACTGACGCAAAACCTAACCTGCTTACCTCGAATTTGACATAGACTTACAGTGCCACCAACAATACACTACGGTACTGCCAAACGTAAAACGAATCGCCGTTGCTATGCTGAAAAGTACCACATTTCTAAACGATTTTGCATGTAGAAGTGTAGTATATTACCAAATGAAATGAGATCAAAGTTTTATCTTACCAGTGGCTATAATTTGGGACCTTATTTTTTTAGCTGACATAATAATTTTAAAAAATAATCAGATTAGTCAAGATGCTTGAAATAATATGTTAACGCCATAAGTGAGATATTTGGTACATACCAAAGGCCAACAGATTTTTTTAAATGTTCATTTAATGAGAGCATTTAAATTTACCAGATAAACCTTGTTTTGATGTGCAGGTATATACACAGACACTTGCCTTTAGGCATTATAACTTTAAATTTATAAAGTACTCCATAAACGCGCCATCTACCTAAAATGTACAGGAAACTGTAGGTGCTCTTCAGTCCTTAATAAGACATGTAATCTTATTAGAATGCCACCAGACACACCAGTATTCCAACCGATCTTAAAGAACTAAAACCAGCCCACTTATCAGTTTTTATATTTTCTAAACTTTATACAAGAACTGACATTAAAAACGCCGTTCGTATTTGGCATAGTTACACATGGTACAATGGTTTTGCAACATTCCATATTGACAATCTGCATAGCTCTCTCAAAAATCCGCAGTGACCTTTTTCGCCCAATCGAGTGGGTTTGGGCGTGTGGTCTCATTCACAAGAGTGCATTTTTAGAACTAGATTGTTCTGAAGTAGCGATCACACGCGCTTTCTAATTCATACATTACAATGGTTAAACATACGTTTGACGAGGTTACGCAATCCAGCTGTGAATTACGGCGAGGAAGCACCCGCACACAAAAAGCATTGTTTTTCAGGTTCTCAGACGAGCATCTTCCTAAAGGGTAGACATTAAAATAGCGGTATTACTTGAGAGTTGTTTGGATAGAATAAAAGCAAAGACGCCCGTTTCAACGAAGCATAGCAGATTCGTTTTTACTACAGTTAGATATCATTTCAAGTTAACATTAGCAGCTTTATGTAAGCAAATAGTGAGGTTATGTTGTTACTGGGAAGGTCGAACGGCATAATATTTCAAATGTGCAGTAGTTTGAGGGGCACTGGAATCTGCAACGTTTGTTCATTGTATTTTAAAACTTTTTACTTATTACTTTTCTTTGGCAGTGTAAATATAAGCTATCATGTGAAAATAGATATTAATGAATTAAAAATCTATTTCGAAAATTTTGGCCAGATTTTCAAAAAGAAACCGGAAGTAAACGGAAAATTTTAGAAAAAACGGAATTTCTATGGTTGTTTGGCCTATTGTATTAATGTTCTGAAGTAATTATTGTAAAGTGCGTCTCACTCTACAGTAAATTCTCTAATCCAGAACAAATTTGAAAATAGTTTACTAACTCTAAAGTGAATTAATCGAGATTGAGTTTACATTATCAAAGGTAAAGGAGAAAAGCTACTCAGTTCATTTTTTTCCAAAAATCCATTTCATTGTTCGGGAATTAAACGATTGTTTCAACTTCGTGGCTTTGAAAACATTTTAAGAGAAAGATTGTGAGAGAGTTCATAATCAGTATCACTGTGTTATACGGGGTGTTTTTGAAATACACGTACAACGCCGGAAGACCACAAGTTCCTTGGCCCAAAATATGATGATTTAACTCAACTTACCTATATACAAAGTTGCGTAGTTTAGCCGCTAGAGCTAGAGGGCTTTAAAAATGATTAACTTTTTAAATTTTTTGAAATAAGTCGAAAAATCTTTGATAGATTTTATAAATTTTTTGGCCCCGCGTTTGAACCAGTAAACTACAGCTTTTTGTAGAATAAACCCTAATTTAGAAAATTACTGGGTGTTTAAAAACTTTGTCACAATAAATTCTCCATCCATATTTTTTAACCCCCTGTATAACCACTACCAATTTTTTTCTGGATGGTTACTTTAATTTAGAAGCTGTTTTCTTTTTCAGTTTCGCCAACGTTGATTTATTAGTTTAAACAAAAACTCGGTGCACATACAAGTTTTACCGTGAATTGAAAGTTTATCCTGATCTAAAAGCATATTTTTTATTACTCGACAACTGTCCCATTATATTAAAATAAAAGATGATTTTAGTAAAGCTTATTTATAATATGAAGATTTCGTAACAGATATTTTGTTAAAAAATATTAGAAACAGAAGCCGATCAAAAGTCTGTATTGGAAGTAGATAATGGGTACAATAAAGTGAAATAAATAAATTCAATTGAAATTCCATGAATTACTATAAAAAAATCGTACTAATATTTGAAGTTGTGGGCCAGTTACCAAACTGCCATGAACAGTTTAAGATTAAACGTTAAGTTCTAGTCTACCAGTTAACGTCATTCTCGCAATGTAAATTAGACGTTGATTTTTAGCAATTATTTTTACTGTTTACGTAATTATTTCTTTTATTAAACGTGTTAGATGACGTTTATTAAGCGTACTTATATGATTCCGATGTGTCGTTGATATTAAGAGCTTTTTTACACCAGCAGTTAATGTAAAACGTACCTACATTTTACGTTCATAAAACACGAAAATGTTAAATTTTCTATATTACGTTAAAATAGTATTAATAAAAAAAGCCTCTTAGATAAGTAGTCGACTTTAACATCGATATAACGTTGATACAACAAGATACGCCGAAAAAGTGTAAATCCAAGGTTTGGTCAAAATAAAAGATTGAAATTTTGTTGAAAAATATTCTAATAAGTTAGAACATAATATTGTTCCTAAAAATTAAAATTAAATTCAAAATGAATTAAGTATTTATGGAAAAAACTAAGGAACACAAAGTTAGATCTTTGTAAATTTTGATCAAATTTTGAATTTAATCTTTCTGCGCAATTCTGAACAACTTTCGTAAGTAAAATTTTTCTATAAAAATATCTGCCATTTTCAATTAATTTTGGTATTGCAGGTTGCTTTGCATTTAAACAGGGCAAATGTTTTTTTGAGGAACACACTATATATAATTATTTAAGATAATTGAATATGTATATTTTTTCAAATGTTCTCGTTTTTGTCCGTATCACCTGACAACCCTAAATTAACCAAGGGCTTCAATACTACCACTTTCAACTTTTTTAAACACACATAAGTGCAACCAGTTTTTAGTTTATCAATTGGGTCAAATAATTGTTTATCTAGAAAACCTATCTTTAAATGTTTGACAGACCCAAACGTGTTTTACAAAAAGTTTACCTGCTTTATAATAATTATCAGTGTATCCAAACTTGCATGACGTAAGCCAATTTTGAACTGAAAATGTCAGAGCTATTCATAGGCGATCGCCTTGTTTGCATTATTATCAATTTGCCGGCGATTATGCGATTACATAGCAGTTATTACGTCCTACCGTGGATTCTTTAAGGCTGAAACGTAAGAACGATTACTTAATTGTGCGATATTTAATGACATAGACTACCGTTCCAGAATAATTAGCTTTGTTAATCAGTCGGGTGATTGATTATGTATTGCGTAATGTCAACGCAACTAGCTGACTCAGTTGATTGTTCCAGAATTTACAAATTCCATAAAATTGTAGATTCTAAATAATTATGAACATATTTGTTTAATTAATGGTTCATAAATAATTGATATTTACATATTCAAGGAAACCAGATCGTAGGGCGTTAAAATCGATTCAACCCCTCTGTTTCAAGTCTGCAGTTAAACGTCGCCCGAAAACGTGTGTGGTACGACTACTTAGTAGAGACAACACTATTTCTTCTGCTTTTTATTAATCGTAATCTGACACTAAGCTTCTTTTAAGAATCACAACACCGATAAAAAGGACAATAAAACTCGATGGCAAGAAACCATCTAAATAAAATCGCGTTTTATTTAAGGTTATCACCTGAGGATTCGGACTAGTTTTGGAATTAATCATGGCTCTGGAGAAAATGAATAGTTGGCTACGTAATTAACTGAGCACAGTCTGGTTCATTATCATGTTTCAGTTTTAAATTCAAAGTTAAATTGCTCTTCCTCTTTTCAGATATAAAGTTAACTAACTAACCTAGAAGAATAAAAAGGGCTCTATAAGGATATACTCAAAATAAGTTTTAAAGTAGGAGCTTTTGTCCCATTTTAACTTGGGATGAATAGTAGAATCGAATGCTACTGCCTGAAACGGTCTTCAGATTTTAAAATGCTTGAGTAATTAACATTTGGAACTATATAATAACTGTAACGCATCTCTAAGCTGAAGTAACTACCTACTGTTCTTTTGTTGGAAAACATATATGGAATTACATTTTAATATGATCCAATAACAATAACAAAAGCGACATCTAGTGGCATTCAAAACGCCCTTAAATTTCAAGTGTTGCAGTTACTGAAACAGCCGGAAGTCCCATTTCTCATAGTAGTTTGAAATGTTTTTCTGTTAGTAAAACATGTGAAGGAAATTAAAATTTCTATGAAAATCGTAGCGCCTTTCCTCAACGTACAAACTAAAGCAACCTCTGGCCGCCGCCAGATCGTCCTTAAAATTCCAAATCCTGTCAGAAGGAGCAGCTTTCTAAACATATGGTTGTTACGATTGTAAAAATCCAGTGGGCTGTTATAATAACATTACAAATATCCGACCAGTTTGGAGGTACTAGTTATAGTTATGCTTAGTTATACACACGTTATCGGATAATGGAACCCGCAGGTATCGGTGTGAGGTAATCCAGGATTGCGGGGGCCCGTACCGTATTAGGAGAGCGCCATGCATTGACCCTATGCGAGCGCCCACTCTGCGCGGGCCCCCATATGACTTCTGGCACCGCGACAGCTCGTTTGCAAATCCGAAAGTGAAAATGAGCGAGACGCTGCTTTTGTCTGGCCGCTCTAATGGCCACAAGACAACGCAAACAAATTGGGAAAAGCGGACGGGCTTTGGACGCTAAATCTCCTTTCCGAAGTCGACGTGCCGGCGCACGTTATAGTTGCTGAAATAGGTACAGTTGTCGCTCGAAGTCTTGGCAAAACAGCCATCAGTGGCGTGTATAGAGCAAGCGCCTTTAGATGACACTAAAGTCCGCCTTAATCTTGCAAAGAGTCGCTGAAATTGGTACAGTTATCGCGCGAAGTCTTGGCAAAACAATCATCAGTGACATTGACATGTATAGAGCAAGCTCCTTTAGATGACACTAAGGTCCGCCTTAATCTTGCAAAGGGTCGCTGAAATAGGTACAGTTATGGCGAGAAGTCTTGGTAAAACAATCATCAGTGACATGTATAGAGCAGGCACCTTTAGATGACACTAAAGTCCACATTAATGTTGCAAAGAATCGCTAAAATTGGTACAGTTATCGCGCGAAGTCTTGGCAATACAATCATCAGTGGCATGTATAGAGCAAGCACCTTTAGATGAAACTAAAATCCACCTTAACCTTGCAAAGAGTCGCTGAAATAGGTACAGTTATCGCGCGAAGTCTTGGCAAAACAATCATCAGTGACATGTATAGAGCAAGCGCCTTTAGATGACACTAAAATCCACCTTAACCTTGCAAAGAGTCGCTGAAATAGGTACAGTTATCGCGCGAAGTCTTGGCAAAACCATCATCAGTGACATGTATAGAGCAAGCGCCTTTAGATGACACTAAAATCCACCTTAACCTTGCAAAGGTTGCTGAAATAGGTACAGTTATCGCGCGAAGTCTTGGCAAAACAATCATCAGTGACATGTATAGAGCAAGCGTCTTTAGATGACACTAAAATCCACCTTAACCTTGCAAAGAGTCGCTGAAATAGGTACAGTTATCGCGAGAAGTCTTGGTAAAACAATCATCAGTGACATGTATAGAGGAAGCGGGTTTAGATGACACTGAATTGCATGTTACACTGTGTAAACAGATAGAAATTGAAAATATATCAAAACAAAGTAATGTTAAAGAAAGTACAATCTCCATACTGAACGTTGCTGTTTGTAATAGTGCCAATTTTGAACAGGAACCAGTTTCCTGGTCCTACGGTCATACATTTCCTGTGATTAATACTTAGCTAATATCGGCTTAAAGCCGATGACCGTTACAGTGAGTCTTTATACGAGTATCAGTATCCAAAATGAGAGCAATTAAAGTTTTATGTGTATGTGGCTTTATTTTGTAAACTTCAATTTTCAACCATTCCTTTAAGGGATAATCTAAGGGCGTTAAATTCGGAGATCTTGGCGGCCAATGAGTCTGACCAGCACGACCAATCC
Organism: Agriotes lineatus; assembly: GCA_940337035.1. NCBI lineage: Eukaryota > Metazoa > Arthropoda > Insecta > Coleoptera > Elateridae > Agriotes > Agriotes lineatus. Next base: position 107,903,573 of record OW679200.1, on the reverse strand, counting down.
ATCGCCCATGGAGAGTTTGGTTGAGGTATTGACTCACTACACGCGCAGTACCTATGTGGCGAAGCTCCGTCATGCTGATAGTACATTCTGTGGCGTGTCGCCCAAAGAAATACCATACATTAGTCCTGCCAACTCATTTTGTAAAAATTGTAGATATCTTTTGGTTTATAAAACAAACAATTATCACCACACCTGTCAGTTACTACAAAAAATAGAAACAGCTGGACAAAAAACTGTCAAATCGTGCAGGTTATCTTCAAAACAGCTAAATCTCCGATACAATTAAGAATAATATCCTTTAGTAGAAACTTTTTTACACTGACCCATACTATCTTTTCTCAAAATATTTCCTTTTCCTCGTGACTTACCCTGTATTTTTATTTATTTCATACATAATAACGCAATCAAGTTGTATTCTTTTGAGTAATTGAACATTGTTTGCTAATTACCTATGTCAGTTTTTAAATTTCAGCATGTTACAAATAAATTCAGATGTTATTCGACTATTGCTAAAAAGAGTACTAGAAAATAGTTATGATACAAATGCTAAAAGTAGCTGTTTATTGCACGGAACATAAAAATTATCCCATGCCAAGTGCAATAACATTTTTATATCCTGAGTTTGCATACAATATTTTTCTACAATCTTAAATTTACTGTTATTAATCCATAAATATTGATATAACATTTAAAAATGTAAAAAGACAGTGGATCAGTAACCGGTATGGTGACTATTTCTACGGCCGGAATGTAGCTGTCAAACTGAGTTGTCAAAACTAATTAGTAAACATTTTACTTTATTCATTATGATGTCTTACTTTTAACACTTTTGTCGTAAATGAAAGCAGTAGAATAACTCTCACTTCCAGTTTAAAATACTGCAAAATCAGCTGTTTACTTTTACCGCGCTAATTTCTAATGTTATATATTTTTAGTGTGATAAGCTGTTGATAAAATATCTACTTTTAGTAGGGTTCGTAGAAAAAATCATTAAACCTGCAATATTTCGATTTTAAGCAGACATACTAAGCCTATTTCTTTGCATAACATGAAGTAAAATACAGGGTGGTCTATTTTACTTAGTTGATGTACATTCATCTCTTTATACGCATATTATCCATAACATACCCCTTTTCCGGATACGCGTTGGCTATGGAAATATGACACTTGTGATACAGGCTGTTTATTGTCTAAATTATATTAGTTTCTTTTAAACGAGTTTAGGTATGTACAATTTAGGTTATACTACGTACCTATATGCTTAATTGCCAGTTCAATGTTCACGATTAATGAGAATAGATCAAGTTAACATTACAATGTGACAACATTGTCTCGTTGTGTCAAATAAATGACAGCAACATAACCTATTCAGTGTTGCAAACGCTATAAAATTTGATGATTTTGTACGGTAACTTAAGAGCGCACTATCATGGTCAGCCTATATACAGGGTGTCGGAAAATACGTGTACAACGGAAGACCACAACTTCCTTGGCCCAAAATATGATGATTTAACTCAACTTACCTATATACAAAGTTGCTTAGTTTAGCCCCCCCCCCCCCCCCGCCCGTATAATCACTACCAATTTTTTTCCTGAATAGTTACTTTAAATTAGAAGCTATTCACTCTCTTACAAAATTGTAGTTGGGTGAATGGTTTAGCCACAAAAAAAATTTTATTTTCGAAAATTGATAAAAAATGTTGACATTTACTGACCTAGATTGGTTGTCAAAGTGACTGTTTTTTGTTCACTGGATGTAAAAGTCTTTTACAATCTAGAACAAAAAGACTTTTACGTTCAGCATGTTTTTATTAAAGAAGAGGTCACAATGTAAACAAAATTTTCTTTGAGTTTCCACTAATGTGAAGCTGTGCAATTTCGAAAAAACGTTTTTGATACTCTATTGTGAAATTATTTTGCATTTCGCATAGCTATTCTAAATCCCTACAAGCCTAGTGTTAAGTTACAATTACTGATTCAGGCTTTTAGAACTTCAGAAAATATTTTTTGTGGCTAAACCGTTTACCCAACTAAAATTTTGTAAGAGAGGAAATAGTTTCTAATTAAAGTAGCTATCCACAAAACAACATTGGTAGTGATTATACAGGGGGTTAAAAAATATGGATGACAAAGTTTTTAAACACACTGTAATTTTCGAAATTAGGGTTTATTCCACAAAAAGCTGTAGTTTACTGGTACAAACGCATGGTCAAAAAATGAATAAAATCAGATTTTCGACTTAAAATTTAAAAAAGCAAATCATTTTGAAGACCTCTAGCGGCTAAACTAAGAAACTTTGTATATAGATAAGTTGAGTTAAATCATCACATTTGGGCCAAGGAACTTGTGCTCTTCCGTTGTACACGTATTTTCCGGACACCCTGTATATTCAGGAGAGATTAATGGATTAAGTATGCCAAATTTGAGAAAAATCAGTGAAATATGATACAATGAAACAATCAATATAATTTTTTCTCAATGCGTTTTGAATGACATTAGCTAAATACTGAACATGCATTAACAACATTCTTTTATCCACTCCTACTGCACAAAGGCCATGAATTATGATTCATAATTCACGGTTTGCAGCAATCATAAAATTCTATTTTCATTATTCAATAGTTTGCAAATTGCAACCAATCAGAAAATTCTATTTTCATTATTCAATAGGTTGTAGCCAATCACAAAATTCATTTTTATTATTAAATGACTTTTGAAGTTAACAGCTGTCACAAATGTCATAATTCTGAATATGAACACAAGGCTCCTATTGCATAGGAGTAGATAAAAATATCGTATTATATTCGCGATTATGGCCATTATTCACTCAGATGACTTGCGCCACGCGCCTTCGGCTTGTGGCGCAAATGTCATCTTCGTGAATAATGGCTGTCATAATCGCTCATATAATAATATACTATTAATGTTTCGATTTCATCAATTTCTTTTTATAAATTACACACGGATGAATTATAATCGTTTAGATATCACATTATGTGTTTGATATAACGCTATAACCGACATTCACATGCGTGAGAATGTTTGCCTCCATTGAAAAAATCATGTATACTGATTATCTATACGTAGCTACTATTATGGCGTCCCTTGATATGTTCATTCCGAACGATCTGTTTACCTTCAATAAATGCAGTAGTCGTTAGCCGTGTCGTTAATATCACACTGTTGTGTTATCGGTCGCTTCTCTATGAAGAGGTATTAGGCATGATACATTTTGACATTGAAATACGGGATGTACAAAAAAGGAGGCTGTATTTTCAGAGTGAGCACACATCAGAATGACGAAAAAGTTCATATGAATTACTCTTTCCGGATTAACGTAATTGCAACTTTTGAGCTCAAATTTGTTGTTAAAATTAACCCAAACAACGCCATAAATGTTTTATTAATATTACAACACAATACGAAAAAAATTAAAAAGATATTCAAAGTGGCAGCCTTTGACGACAATTTCTTCATTCAAGTAATGCTGCAGTACAGTTTCTGAATTAGCATCCCGAATAGAAATAACCATAGTTGATAGAGCTCATTTGCGAACTTCAGAGGAACTGTTTTAATCATTTTGATGTGTACCACTGCCCCTTAAAGTAACAGCTAGCTTTTTTATTACGCATTGTATGTAATGTTACGCGAATTATTGTTTTACTAAACGAGTTCAAAAGAAGGGACACGTCAAACCTAAAAATTTAGATAACTGCCAGAAACGCTTTGTTGAAGTAGAGCACCTCCAAATACAGCATGAAACGATATGGAATTATTTTAAGGAAATATTAAACACTAACATTTTAACTAAAAAAAAAAGAGTAAGCAATTGAAACAGTGGCTGCTCGTGGAGAATTTTTATGGTAGAGCCAACCACCCTCTTACAGACAAACACAGATTCCGATATTCCTGGCAAAAGTTAGCGTAAGTGAAAAAAATTACCAAACATTATAGGCAAGTAAAGATGATGAGCTGAATCGAATATATCTCTTTAATTTTTCGTTTAAAAGTACAATTCGGAAAAAAATGCATCTTCACTGTTTTAGATACATAGTTTGACGTATATTATTTCACGATCTGCGACAATTTACCAATAAATTATGAGTATAATAAAATATATCATAAGTAGCATAGTTATTTAAGCTATTTTGCGAAAATCCCAACGGCTCTCCTGTAGGAATTGCCCTCATTTTTTAAATATTCAGGCATATCGCGGCGTTTCTCCATCAGTCCCGTATGTGCGAAGATGTGTAAGCAGCGATATCGGCAGCCGGCGAGGGCAGACTGCTTGAGTGGCATCGGCCTTGGCTCCCATTTTAAAATATCCTCATCTTTTGACCTACTTCTTGCCGATCAACTCCCGAGGTGGTCTAAGTATAATCTGTCAAAAGCTTTGTTCCGCTTCAATCTGGCTCTCATGTGTTGAGCTTATCGTACAGTTACCCAATATTCATGAAATAAAAATTACTCGTGCCTTGTTTCAGCTTTAAAATAGAAACAATGATGAAAATTAGTACACAAAATGTTTCTTCAGAATGACTGATTTGTTATGGTTGAGTCATAGGTCCTTAGCTCCTTATAGCAACCGCCACTGATTGAAATTAGAGTATAATGCAGGAAGTGAATTAAGATATAAAATCGAGATCATTGTGAAGCATGTAATCATATGTAATCATTAAATATTGTTACAGATAGAATGCATACACACAGAGGCAACATCAATTGGAAAATAGCAAAATGTGAGAATTATAAAATAGCATGCAAAATTTGTCTTGAACGTATTGTTGTGGAAAAAATCGAGTGTTCCCAGTTGTTCCGTTTTCTAAAACTCTAAATGCCACATGTTCTTTTTTGCAATTTTATAAGGTGTACCCAAAAAGGCTATCAGTGAATCAGACAGTCCTAGGTTTCTCTAACTGCAGAGAGATCGGTCTACAAAAAAACGTAACGCCTGCGCACTTAGCGTACAATAAATGATTTATTGAGAAGTAGTTTGTTATATAAGAACTACAAATGGTTTACGTAATTTTACTGCAACAACTGTTTGTAAAGATGTACATAACTAGGAAATGGGTTTAACAATTAATTAATGCACGACGCCACCGCACTTGTTCTGTAGATTTGACCCCACTGGATTTTTCACCTCTATTAAACAATCGCCAAGGGTCATCCAATGAGAAGGCGCTTGTGGAGCAGTGGTGCTGATAGAAAAATGGTACACATTCGCGTTAGACCAAATTGGTTCGGCTAGAGTAGCAAAACAAAAGGTCATTCATCAGCCGAGAACAGACCAGTCCAAACAATTAAACAAGTGCGAACAGCAACAAGAGCGGATGCCGACGTAACAACAATTTGACAGCGAAAGTACAAAGCCCAAAGATCGCGCGGTCCGCGGTCGGCGACTTGAGCGTGTGGTGACAAAACTAGACACTAACAAGCAGATATAAACATTCTGCACAGGTTCCAACTAGTCGGTGCGCTTTCGCAGAAGCGCCTCTGGGTACCCAATAATACGGAATTCCCTCGGCTGGTTGCTAAATCGCCGAATTATGCTAGACCTACAGGTAAGCACTCTTTTTTGCCGCGCCCGCGTAGCGGCGATATTTATACGGCGCAGCAAAAAGTCGTCTGGAGTAAGCCAAATAATATTTGCATTTATGGGCCTCGATTGCCAGACACACTGTGGCCGAGGGGCCATTCGAGAAATCATCGCAAATAAATTGAGGTTAGTACGGGCGTTTCGGAACGACCCTGGTGGCTGACTACGTCACTGGATACAGCAAACGTAGTTTTGACGTAAGTAGACAAAAAAAAGATACTGCCTTGTGCTTTGTCTAGAAAACGGAGTTGGCATGATTGCACTTCAGTGATTTCTTTCTAAATTAAAAAATGACATAAAATGTATTTATAATAAAATGTCCTTTGTTTCTGTTTCAGTCTCCAGGGCCGTAACTAGGCGCAAGCAGGAAGGGGCGCCAGAATTGCATATAAAAAAAAAGTTTCTGTCGTACTAATAAAATAACAAATAAACAAGTGGGAAATTTTACAAATTTGTAATATTAACGATTTTAGTCGCGCTGCAAGAAAAACACTTTTTCTGGTTCGAATTATGGTTGGTTTTCAAAATTATCCCCAAACAGGTAATGCTGCTAATAATATTGCAACGCTTAGCCATGCGAAGTACATGATTTGGAAATTAATCAAAACGTTGCAGCCAGTGGGATTCGAACTCGCGTTCACTAATAAATGCATATGCTTATCGTTGCGTTATAAATGACGCAGTGGCGGTGCCGATGAAATGGTGACGCAAAGATGCAGGTACACTATGTGTTCATAAACAAGAATTTTTAAAATGTTCTACTGACTACATAATAGTATGTAATATATTTATTATTAGAATTGTGTTTTATGATTTTGTTTTCTGTTCTTATTTTATTTGTGTTGTATTTTGTTATTTTAACATTCAGTTGTTTATTTTTTAATTTTTGAATTAATAATGTTGGATTTATTTTCGAATTTCTACCGGTTTGTTTTGAATACATTACATCATATAACCGGAGATACTTATACATATTTAGAAGTCATATAGTAACATTAGTATTTTTTCTCACATATATCGCTAGTGTACTGAGAGGAGCAAATATGTTGGCTTGTCTACAATAAAAGTTTGGCTAGTTACGGCCCTGTCCGTCTCGTCATAAAAATGTCAGCTGAGTGGTACTATTTGAATGTTAAACAACCCTGCAACCTGGACGTCATTAAAGATAATCTCTCTGGCATGGTAGTTAGTAAGTTTTGCACTTATTCCAGCAAAATATTACTACCTAAATGTATATTTTTAACTTTTTTGTTTATGTTCATAAATATGGATATGGCAGGGTTAAGTTTTAAAAAAACTGACGGGTGCAGCTAGACCCGGGCCCTAGACAATTGTCTTATTTGTCAAGGCCTAAGTTCGACCCTGCTATAAAAAAAGCTGATTAATAACACCTAATAGTAAGCTGATATTTTTAAGCAACAATCCCTCGAACAATCCCATTGTGATTTTTATCAACTGTTCTTCTTGGTCACCCCATTTTGACAAACGTTTTGCTACCAATGTATGTAGGTAGCATTATTGGCTGTTTCCTAAATTTATCACAATTTCAAGAGAGATGAACAGTTTCTACAAGATTACTTTAGAGAATAATGCCAGTAGTTTCATCGACCCACCGGTTTTAAAGAACGTTCTTACGTCCTCTTCTATCCAAGGTTTGTCATTCTCTGAGATTAATGTGTCCGTAGCATAGGCGGATCCAGAGACATAATGGGGGCGGGGGGTGGGGGGGGTCAACTAATTTTTGTAGATTGAACAATATGGCTAAACTAATAGCTTATGTAGGTAATGCCTACTATGGGATGCTACTACAATAAAAGAGGTAAAAAATAAAAAGATTTTTCATATTTGAATATTTTTCGATTTCAACAAAGAAAACACAAATTAAATTAACACTATACTTAAAAAAATAATGAACCGCTATTTTAGCACAATAATATTTTAGCTATATATGCTATACAAGAATAACAAAATAGTAAACTTTACACTATTTAAAAGAAGGAATAATAAACCGTTCTAGCTATGCTAAAATACAATGTAAACTATATACAAGGTCTGACAACGATGGGGGGCGGGGGTGTGTAAGATATTTCTAAAACTAGGAGAGTTACATAAAATAGTTTTGATTGTACAGTGTGATTGTAAAAGTGTGGCGAATCAAACTTACTTTTTTTTAAATGGAATGTCCTATATTTAGGTAACTTGAATATTTTGGATTGAAATACTAATCATTTTATATCAAGTTGTATGGGTCTAATGTCAGCTGTTTTGGAGATACATATCAACGATTTTATGCAAAAAGATGCTGAATTTCAGGCGGCTGCTGTAAGATAATTGAAATTGAATGAAGAAAACCGTTACCAAAAAAGTAGGTATGCATTTTGTGAACTACCTTTCCAGTGGAAAATGATGGTTCTGGGTATTACTGATATACGAGTACATGGTGCTAAACATTAGCAAATGTTTTTTTCAAATGAAAGGCTCTGTATGAAATTTTAAAAAGCGCTGTTAATCAGATTTTTTTAATTGTTACTTCATACCTCTAAATTCAAGAAAAACCGACAAAAAACGCCTTGTTTGAAATACGAATAGACAAGCCAAGTATATTTATCCAAATAACTAATATTAAAAGGTATTTTCACACGTTTTTTTTTTTCGAGAAAGGAAAACGCGCATTTTTCGGGTAAATAAGCATTGTCTTACATACGAGTACTTATTATATTTTAAACTATGACTAACTACTTGTACAATTTAAAACAAACAATGAAAACATTATATTATTTGCAAAATTTAAAAATACGCCGATAACTATGCACCAGGTGCCGTTTATTGTTTTGTATAGTCGAGACTGGTAGACACTAGACAGGTCACAGAACCGACACCGACGAGAACCCCACCCACGTTGGGGGGTGAGGGCACATTTGCGCCTATTGGAATTAAAAAGAAATGAAGAATGTTGAAAAAGCATTCGGCAAATTCAAATTCAAATTACGAGCGGATGCCATAAGGGTGCATTTTGTTTATAATTAAAACAAAGCAGTCAACTTTTTATCCGATTACATTGATAAGAGGCCCAAGGGGGTGTCAATTGACCCCATTGACACCCCCTTGGATTCGCCAGTGGTCCGAAGCCCGAAAAAGTACGGGAGTAGATTACGCTAGATAATAGTTTCTTGGGTCGTATTTCGACTATCACCTGCTAAAACCTACGAAAATAAAGATTTTATATATCCTCTCAGTGTGTCAAGTTTTCGAAATTGGTTTCGCATAAATATTACTTCTAGTGCAGATATTTCATATGCGGTCTGTGTGGATAACATACATGGGGTAAATATATTATGCTTCAGACCTTGATATGTTCAAAGTGGGATAAAAAAATTACAGTTTGCACAGCATTTAGCTGACTCAGCTTTATGGTAATGATAATACTCTAAAATGTGTAACTTACTTTTACAGTTAATCCATGTACGGGAAATTAACGTATCAGAAGAACTGATGTCACTCGCCACTCTGTAGGAAACCACACAACATACAAACTGATATCACTTATTTCCCAACATTCTCATATATAGCAGAGTACATGTTGTGGCGCTAAAATAATTGACTGTTGCCTGGCAATGGAATTGGGTAAATAACCCAAAAATAGTAACTAATTGTAAAATGATATTTGAAACAACGAATTAACTTTTTCTACTCCTGGGATTTCTTCATGACCCATGTAAAACAACCATCCCCAACAAGGTCACCACGATCACCAGATCTAAAAAATAGACTTTACATGCGTGTGGTCATATAAAGAGTGTTGTTGATTCTAAAGGATCAATTATGACGACATAATCAATAGGCTTGTAATAAGTTTCAGAACAAACTTGACATATTTGAACAGTAAAACGGTAATTTTTAAGCAAATATGAACGTTCTCATGAAAAGAGGAGGAGAGGGAGGGGGTGTCACATTTTGAACAAATACTATAGGAGTGCTATTATTTTCTATAGTTTTAGTTTTTACCCATATAACATAACCTCAGAGTTTGACGGTGCTTTATGGTACATCCTGTATATAACGACCGGTTCAGGATTTATTTGCATCCATATTAAATTTGTAACCAAGAAAGTTACCTACAGATAATCAAGTTTGAAAATTGGAATAAACCTAACCTCAAAGTTATATTCTTCAGTGAGAGGATGAAACAATTGCACCTGCGTTTGCTGCCAAACGACCGCAAACGACATTAAGGTTGGCTGGCAACCTGATTTCAGCAAAAGTATGCTAACTTCGTTTCGATATTAAATATCCATTAAGCCCAGCACAATTCAGCTAACTCAACGCAGAGTTTAATAACGGGCGGCCCTTCTTGAAAAGCCGCCGATTGTCGAATATCCTGCTTTACCTGCGCGAGGTATTTGACACCGTTTCCGGTGATTTGTCATACATGGGAAGGTATTGATCTCATTCCTTACAAGTACACCCAGTGTCTTTGAACCGATCATGAATATGTATTATCGGAGAGAAATGCGTTTACCTGTGTATGAGTAACGCCGCAACGTTGTGAAACAACGGTGGGTCGAGTTCCGGTTCAGATATGCCGGTACGTCAGTGTTGAGGTGTAGCGAAACCAGGAAGTGCAGGCCGCGTGTGAACATGCCGCAAAGGTTCTAAGTATCTGATTTATTGGCTGTGGCCTAAATCGCGCGATTACTTAATAAATTAACGGCGTGGATTTACCTTTGGTTCCGATTAATAATCATATTGGGTGTTTCAGATGCAACAGTTCTGGACACAAAAAAATATGTTGTAGTTTGACGACAACGTTGCGATTTCTATATTTTCAGATTATTTATTACGAAATGTTTGATGTTAATAATAATACGAGAGTCAGGCAGTAAGTTACGAGACTAATCAAGTATGACTTTCGTTTGTTTAAAACAATAGTTGCGTTGTTCTAGTAAAATGAAAAGGGTAGTTTCTTATTATGATATACTATTTATAATATTTTCAGAACTTTTATAAAAATCTTATACCTACTCGAGGTTTTTGTTGGTTTGTGGACAATCTGACAATCGTTGCTAACGACAACCCAGCAGTGACTCAAAAAGATTAAATGAGAATGTGGTTTATTGTGAGCACCGCCCTAATTGAAAGCAGTCCAAAACCGAGAGTAGCAACAACAGTCATAGTATAGATTTATCAAGACCACGAAATCCCAACAATACCAAGAGTGTACTAACTTTTTCATAAATACAGACTTGATCATTGTTTTTCACGTCTTATTACAAATTAAAGGCTCATTGTTGCATCATGACTATGCACCCTCACATAATGCCATTTTAAGAATGTAACAATATTAAAACAATATTATAACTTGTGTTAAAGTGTTACTTTCCAATAATTTCAAAGCGACTTCCGTATAATAATAATTTAGGAAACTAAAATCGATAGATAACATCTCAGCGACTGTAATCGGGACCCCCAGCATTATTTTTAAATATTTAAGTGCTAAGAGAAAGCAGCTGAAATACAGATGGAGGCGACTGCTATTTTTAAGTAACAAATTGGGTTGCTGATTGTAACTGCTCTAAGAGATTCTTAACGGGGTATTTTGAACGAAATGCTGGTTTTGCTGCACTGCCATGGTACAAAGAGCTCGCTGTTGGGGAAACTGCGAAAATAAATGACTGTACTGCGGTCTATTTCTGCGTCCCTTGCAATTACCTGCCTTGAAGTTTGGACGGTAATCAAATCGGTGTCTGCGAGGCAAATTTAACCGTATTTATTTTTTCGTGTTCGGCTAGACTTCCTGGCGCGGGTTCTCAGTTTGTGAACGGGAAAATGGAAAAGGGAGAAATGGAAACTGTTAGAACGTGTTATTTGGATTTCCTTTACAGTATATTATGAGAAAAAATATACTTATAGGGAGTAATCAACTTAAGTACATTAAAATATTTTCAGAAAAACAGTTCATATAAACAAGGGTCCAACATTCTTCCTTTTCTAAAAAAATATCGCATTTTTCTTATAATTTCCTTATTACGGCAGTTATTTAAATACAATTTGACACACAGTATACTTGGATACGACCTCTTTAAATGTGATATTATTAAGATATACAATTAACCAGTTGCGGAGATATGAGTAATTAATGCAATCAATTTACAATAGAAACACCCTGTGCAACGAAAAAACGGTGAAATAAATTATAAAATTCAAATCTACCAAGAAAGTATAAGAGATGACAAAAAACATTGTAAAGACACTTTCAGTTTCACCCAGTATATTGAAAACGAGGAATTTTTGGACACTTTGTTACATAATATTTTCTTAAAATTGGTTGCTATGATTACCACACTGAAATATTTGAAGTTACTTAAGTTGCACCCTGCAGAATGAAAGGATTTTGTTTAAATAAAAAAAAATATTTCGAGCAAAACATTTCATAGACACTCGATCGCTAATTTTTATATTATTAAGACTTTAGGTACTTACAAAACAGATACACATATACAAAAATTACCTACTTGAAATATGATAATGATAACACTGATACAACGACGATGAATATAACGAAATAAAATGTAACGAGCTTAATGCGAGGCTTAGGGCCGGTTGCAGAAAGCAACGTTAAGGGCCGGTTGCAGAAAGCAATGTTAAGTCTGGTGTTAGCTAACATCGCGTCAAAGTGAACAAAATCGCATCAAATTTTGTTTACTAATGTATTTGTTACCATAAGCATTTGAGATTTGATTCGTTTTTGTTCACTTTGACGCGATGTTAGCTAACACCAGACTAATTATTAACGTTGCTTTCTGCAACCGGCCCTAAGTCTGGTGTTAGCTAACATCGCGTCAAAGTGAACAAAAACGAATCAAATATCAAATGCTTATGGTAACTAATACATTAATAAACAAAATTTGATGCGATTTCACTTTGACGTGACGTTAGCTAACACCAGACTTAACATTACTTTCTGCAACCGACCCTTAATGTATTTATTAGCTTCATACCTGTTCTACAATTCTACATGTGTATTTCTACATCTACCTATGCAATTACGTACCTATATCTTTTAAGGTTCAATCAAAAAACTATTTCTTTGCTACTATTATAATGGGTAGGTACGAATATAATGTATACACACTATATAAGTAACATGTGAGCAAATGAAAACGATTTTGCGTCAGTTCTGACACAGACTGACACAAGACCTAACTTGCTAACATCGAATTTGACATAGACTTACAGTGCCATCAACATATTATTCATACGTTTGAATTTCCTCTATGTCAAATTCGAGGTTAGCGGGTTAGGTTTTGTGTCAGTTTGTATCAAAACTGACGCAAAACCTAACTTGCTAACCTCGAATTTAACATAGAGGTTTTGCGTCAGTTTTGACACAATCTGAGACAAAACCTAATCTGCTAAGCTCGAGTTTGACATAGACGTACAGTCTTGCCAATATATTATTCATACGCTTGGATTTCCTCTATTATGTCAAATTCGAGGTTAGCAGGTTACGTTTTGTGTCAAAACTGACGCAAAACGTTTGAATTTCCACAGCCGTCCCTTGTGGACTTTTTTAATGACCACACGATATAACCTCTGTAAGGTCATGTAGTCAATACATTTAAATATGAACCAATATATTAATGAAATAATTTCGCTAAAAAATTTTTTTGAAGATTCAATCCGGTTGATAAGTCATACAGAAACTTGATGTTATAAGAATACGGATATAGTGTGCATAGTGTTCTTTATGGCACATTTGCCAAAACCCGCTTTTGACTAGCTCTTGCAGTTTGGAGGGAGATACAGGGTGAATTTAAAAATGTCACGATTTCAGCAATCGTCCATTTACAAAAATTTCGAACAAAATCTGAATTACAGTGGACTATAGTCCATTATTATGGCTTGTTTGTCATGGACTCTTGTTCGTAATGAACCTAACATGTGAGCAAACGACAATGAAATCAAGCTTGGCTTTGAAATATTTGTTGTATGAATAATATGTTGGTGGCACTGTAAGTCTATGTCAAATTTAAGGTTAGCAGGTTAGGTTTTCTGTCAGTTTTGACACAGACTGATGCAAAACCTAACCTACTAACCTCAAATTTGACAGACTTACAGTGCCACCAACATATTATTCATACAACAAATATTTCAAAGCCAATCTTGACTTCATTTTCGTTTGCTCACATGTTATTATCAGTCCTGTATAAAGAATCATTTAAATTTATACAGGTTGAGGCGGGAGGAACGGACAAAACTCCAGGAGTGTATTATACAAGTGAAAATAATGTAAAAAAATCAAATGTTATCAGATTTTCATTTGTTTTCAAGATACAGAGTCATAAAAAATTCACATACGCACTATTTTTATTTTAGCCTTTGTAATACGTAAATGGTCATTGTAAATGATTATGTCTTAAATTAACAAAAATGTCGATTTTTTTCAAAAACTCTGTTAAGTTCTCCATAAAGTTGTTTTTTGTAATGCTATAACTTGAAAACAAATGAAAATCTGATAACATTCGAGTTTTTTTACATTATTTGCACGTGTAGGTATAATACACTCCTGGAGTTTGGTCCGTTTCTTCCGACTCACCCTGTATAAATAGAATCGGATATTATTGACTCGCTTATAATGGATTTCGCTTGTAATTCTTCATCAATTAAACAAGTACAAATACAAACGTGTATTTACGAAAAAACTCATTCAAAGAAAAATTACATTTTTTTCAAAGTAATCTTACACATGTATTTGAGTTTTCGAACGTTTAAGAAACGTATTATTTTGTAACTTACAATTTCATTTAGTTTTCAACATAAAATATCAAATTCGGGTAAGATGGACACTCGGTTATAATGGACTAATATTGACTGTCCCATGAAGTAGTACATTATAAGCGAGGTCTACTGTACCTGTTTGAAGTACTACGCATTGATCTTTTTTCCAACACTTAAGAGCTTCGATTGCTCAAGTTCCGCACGGACAGTCGTGGATATTTTATTTGAGAATGATAAAAAAGCGAAAATTATTTATATTCCAAGATAATAAAACCATACTACACACACCTGTTTTATATCATATGGACGAAAAAATTAAAAAATGATAAGAGCATTCAAAAACTGCAACTATTCTTTCCTGAAAAGGTAGCCAGATATTCTTCGCAATAAAACATCGAAAATGGTACACTCCGTATTTGTGCTTATAAGGAATTTAATATAAGTAGCATAAGAGAAGCAATTTTTTATTTAAAGGTATAGGTACAATACAATAATTGCGTATGACGTTCTTTTGAAAGGTTTATTAATGGCGTAAACAATTCTTAATACATTGAAACTAACAGCAATAAAGAATCTGGTAATAATGTATAATGTTACGGTTGTGTCGAAAACCTCATAAATGAGTTTCCTAAACAGGGTGGTACTATTAAGCTATAATTTGGTAATAGGTAATATTAGTGCTCTTTATAATATTCCCCCAGAGATTACGTTATAAACGAGTGAAACACAGCTGTTACCTTTGTCAAAACTTGAAAAATGTGGTATGACATATTACACTACATTCCAATAACTAAAAGAGGCTTTGAATCTCGCAGATAATGCTCGCTAAAATCAGAAATCTTTTTTAACAGAGCGAAATTTTTACAAAGCGCGTTATTGAACATTTTTCTGTATTACGGAAGAACGAGGTCATTCAACTTATGTTAGCAAAAATGTGTCGAGCATGTTCTCGTTAAATTTAACAAAAAATTGCCATTTAAAGATGATTTTTGTAGCACTGTTTAGGAATTACAATCGATAGTAGTTATTGTTTATATGAATAATCAGTGACCTTCACTCAGTTCATTGATGTCATGTATCAGTTTTAACAGGCAAGAACATGCACAGTTTGCACTATTCATTTCGTGTGTGAATGATATTCGAGCGAATAAAGGTTTTCGGGACACATTTTTCTAATTTAAAAAATCCAGACAGTCACCACCCCTTTTGCACCTTGCGATGAGTTGCACAATTTTGATTTTTAGTTGGCAAGGTAACCAAAAACCAAGAATAAGCTACAGAGACAACTTTTTCCATGGCGATTAAACCGAAGCAAGGGGGAATCAAGTCGGGCTTGTCCCCTAATCAAAAAATGTCAAACTAGAGTAAATAATTCCAAAGGTCCCAGACTTACCCATTTTTATCCGAAGCTGTACAGAACCTCTGTGCACAAAATCACGTGAACAACAAGCACACGAGTCCACCGGCAACCGAAGTAAGTACCAAAACAACAGCGCTCAATTCCGTCGCACGTACACCTTTCTTTCGCCTTCGAGAGCAACTAAACGTACACTAGAGTCAGCTCCACTTTATATTCCCCACTCCGATCGCAGTAGGCTAGCGGCACCGCTTGTGCGCGGTCGCTTTGCCGCTCGCCACCAACAGGCCCCCGCAGCCACGGCCAACCGCAATCGCCGTAGCCGCTCGGTGGGGGCGCTGGGCGGCGCTTCCAGTTTAGTGCTCGAGGTTTGATTTGCTTCATTAATTTATTTGTATTTGTTTGTTTTGATTGCGCTTAATTAATTAAATAACGGCGGTATTTTGCGGCGCTAGACGAGCTGGCTGCCAGTTTAGACGAACATAAGTAAGGCTGGTTTTTTAAACTGTCCTGTTTAAGCTAATAAAATATGATTGAAGGGGTTAGAAGCAAGTAGGTAATAAGTTACCAAATGTAAAATATTGAAAAAACTATCCGAAAGTTTGCTTTTCAATATTTTGTGTGGAACACTAATTTTTTCTTTGACGTTGTAAAGGAAAGACCCTGAAAGAATTTTTAATGTCGTAACTGTTGCTTATCTTTATGATGATTGTTTTAAAAACTGATACATTTGTTAACTGTAACTTCGTGCCAAAAATATAAAAAAAAGTTAACAAATGAGTTACCTATTATTAAAAAAATCTTGGAATTTCATGTGTCCCAAAATGGTACTTACCTATAAGTACTTCGGTAGGTACAGTGGCGTAACTATCATATGTGCAGGGGGTGCAAAGAACCTCGGCGCCGAACCTATATAGGCGCCGCGGTAGCGGAGTTTTTAGTGAAAATAAAAGTTTTCCTAGAATAGTGGTTCAAAGTGGCTACAGACTATGATACGTGAGCGCCACTGGGCTCTTTTGAGTGCGCAGTCTTTTCTCCTTTTGAGTAGATTAGAAGTTCCAGCTCTAGTGTTTGTTTGTGATTCTTATATTTCATAGTGCATAGTAACATAGTACTATAAATTCAAAGTTTTAAACCGCAAATTTCTGACGATTGCCTCTGATACAGAGGTCATGGAGGGTGCCAAATTACTTCAAACTACGTATGAAACTGATCTCGATGACGGCTTACTAAAGTAAATTGTACAATTTCGATCTTCGTACACTACTAGTATTAAATTTTGCTTATCAGTGAAGGAAGTGGGAGAAAAATGTCTGTCTAATTACACATCATTGGCTAGCTTTCCAGATTTGTATACAGCTTATATTCTATTTTTTACATCCCGTCATTACAGCCTCCACTGAGAGATCTTTTTCTAAATTAAAAATTATTAAAAATTTTTTGCTAAGTAAGATGAGCCAAATACGCCTAAAGAGTTTTGCATTACTGAGTATCGAGAAAGTAAGAGCCAGTACTCTTGGTTTTATTTCACTGATAGATATGTTAGCTTTAGCAAAGTCTCGCAAAAGAGAGTTTAATTAAAGTGCTATACCTACATATTTATATATCTACCGGGTGAGTTTTTTAAAGTGTTACAAGGCGATATCTCGAAAACTGTTTACAATATTTTCATTAAACTTTTGTGAGGTAATAGGGAGATGGGGTGGGGGGGGACATATTTAAACATATTTTTGACATTTACCTCCTATCTGTGTTTTGAGGGGTGGGTTGTAACTTTGGAATTTTAAATAGGATGATGTAATTTGTTTATAGAATTCAAATCTACGTAACAAACTACGTATGTCTATAAAAGATTTTTTGATTCGCTTTTGTTTACGGAATTATGATTTATTAGGTTATAAAATTCAAAACATGTGCAATTTTCGTTAAAACGTCAAAATTCTCAACTTACTTAAGTAGAACTAATGAATTTCTATGAAAACTAATTCTAATTTTGAAATAAGTAAACTTAATTTATTGGTAAAATGTATTTATTTTTTAATTTCTATCAAAATTTAGTCACCATAATTCCGTAACCGAAAGAGCAAATTAAATAATGTTTTGTACATATACGTAGTTTTTACGGAGATTCGAATTTTCTAAACAAAATCCCATTTAAAATGCCAAAGTTACCCCCCACCCCTCAAAACACAAAAAAGAGGTAAATGTCGAAAATATAGGTTTGTATGTCCCCTCATCTCCCTATTACCTCACAAAAATTTCATGAAAATATTGTAAACCGCTTTCGAGATATCTGCTTGCAACACTTTAAATAACTCACCTGGTACATATTTTATTTTTCTTGTGAATTATTTAAATTTGTATTCCTTTTACGTGGTTTTTGTTTTTGTATTTTCATATGTATTTTAATGTTTCATGTTATATTTTGCGAATGCAATTTTGCGATGTAACGGTAAAACCTATTATACTTTTTTGGGTCGGAATCGTGGACGGTTACATAACTGGTAAAGCAGAAATTGCAGGTGTTTGTAAATAGGTGTTTGGTGGCCAGTCATTATTTCGAACAAAGATCTTTGGAACCGAAAAAATCAGGTGGACATTAATATAGAAATTAGAAGAAGAAAATATGGATGGTTAGGGCGTACATTGCGAAAAAATGAAACTGAAATTTGCAGAAAAGTTTTGATTGGGACTTTTAGGGTTTCAGAAACAGAGGACGCCAGCGAAAAACGTGGAGGAGAACTGTAAAACAAGAGACAGGAACGACTATAGCACAACTAAGCCAAATAGCAAAGGAAAATGACAATTGGAGAGAATATACGAATACCCTATGTCCCAATAGGGAATAACTAGCAGTCCAGTGAGACAAATGTCTCATTTAACGCGCCTTCAAACCTCGATCGGTTAGGCAACCACCCAGACCTGGAAGGTGTCAAAGTGGTTGCCTAACCGATCGAGGATTTAAGGCGCAGAGGGTCGCAGCTACGTTTGGCGGCCGAAACAGTTTTTATTTAATAGGTACGCGTTCTATTTGAAAAACGGTCTTTTTGTGATTTCTCGAAAACCGGAAGTGTCACGTGACTGAAATTCGGTTCCTGACCTGACATGACCATTCCAAACATATAACTTTAATAACTTTTTTCTCTATCTCTTACGGTTTGGCTGCTGAAACAGCGTCCCGGACAAAACAGCGTCCCAGACAGACACGTCTATTAGATAAAGGATAGGATTATTATTATTATTATTATTATTATTTTATATTTAATAAAGGATTGAAACATCTAAATCTGTTTTATTTTGCAGTAAGTAACCTTTCATGTTAAGAAAAGAGCTTATTAATTTTCTTTTAAATTTAAAGTGTTGCATGACCAAAACTCCCTCCCCCCCTTCCCTCTTTTTTCTGAAACTTCTGGTCTACAGCGGCTATCATTTATTCTTGCACACCGGCGCCAAACCGTCTTGTTACGCCACTGGGTAGGTATACACTATTTTTAAGTAGGTAAATCTATTTTTCACCAAAACTGTGTAGACAATAGCTGCTTAGGTACGTGTAATATTTTCTTGCTGATGTTTCGTTGTGGGTTTAGGTACACAAATATTTCGTTAACTCACGTAAGTTTTATTGCTTAGGCTCCACCGTTTCTTCCATTACCTATTGGTAGTGTTCCACCTGTTACATCTGCTTTTCTGAATATCGAAAAGATTCGGTTGTGGTCGCTTCAACTTGCTTGTTGAGCGAATTTTGCTTTCTATCAAAAATTGCATTGGATTCTTCTCGCAACTGAGTAATGGTAATGGTACCTATATACTCTATATGACATTGACTACAGCAGTATTTGTAAGTTCAATTGCAACGTTACTTGTACCACTTAGATCATCACGTCTGTAGGGGAGATCGAGGTAAGATAACGAACGGGGTAAGATGACGAAGGGGTTTTATTGAAATTTAAAAAATGGACAAAACTGAATAATAGCTCCATCAAGTGAATTGCTAAGACACATAACGATAAAGTTCGTTTTTCGATATCGCGGTATAGGTAATTGTAGAGTGAACGTTTTTAGTGTTTTCTGAATTATTATAAGGTAAATTACTATGTTTATTAAACTGTATGAATTTGTTTAGTAATGACGATGCTTGGTCATGTGATTTTAATTTACTGTCGCTCGTGTTGATGTCTAACCTCAATAAAGCGTTTTTTGTGAATATTGGGTAAGTTGGGGGGTAAAATGACGAACTCGTCATCTTACTCTTTACCTAAAATTTGGCATTTGTTGAAGAGAAAAAAGTAATTAAGGTTGGAAAAATAACGAAACAGTCTTGCAACGCACTAAACAGTTCAGGCACGTGCAACTAATCAAATTCACACTTGCCCAGCATGTCATAAAATTTATCAAGAATCTCCTACTGAAGAATGGATTCAATGTGCAGCTTGTTCAACATGGTGGCATGAAAACTATAGCTATTATGGAGAATGTGGTCAGTTTGTGTGCGATTTCTGTTCGTCATCTTACCCCTATATGTTCGTCATCTTACCTACTGGTTGGGGTAAGACGACAAATTTGCAAAGGATTCTTAAAAAATATCACAAAATCTTTTTTTTTTCTATAGCACATGTTAAAGTGTGCTTTTATCAACTCAAAACAAAAGGTCAAGCTTTACTTTAACAGCAAGGGTAGATAAAGTAGCACTTTAACATCAAGGATAGATAAACTAATTTAATTTTCTAACTTTTGTTTAAATTAAATATGACAGCTTCGTATTATCGTAGCAACCTATTCTAGCTACTGACTTTTTGAAATGTGGTTGACTGTCATTATTTTCTTTTGAAATTGTTAAAGTTCTTGCTATAGAAAAAAATATTGTATTATACACGACGATAAAGTTATTTCTATCCACTCTCGAATCATTAACGTCTCGACTTCGTCTCGACGTTAAACGATTCACTCGTGGATAAAATTTAACTTTATCGTCTTGTATAATAAATTACTATTATTTTTCTGATTAAAAAACTAAAATATATATTATTTAGAAGCTAATATAGTATTCTACTTACATATGTAATATTACGTTCTAAATAAATTTTCTTGTACTCAAATTTTCCACTTTTCCTTACTATCGTCATCTTACCCCGATCTCCCCTAAGCGATTTAACATTATTATAATTATTTGACAATGGAGGAGCGTTCGCTCAAACGCAAACAATCCCACCTCTGGGAAAAATTAAGTTATGGTTTAAGAGTGTTTTCAACCGTTTCTGTTTCTATCGATTTCTAAATTCATTACACATAAAATCAGTCATGTCTCACAATAATAGGATAAGTCCTGGAGGGATGCCACTCCTTTTTCTAAATTGAGTTTGACAACTTTTGTACAGATTTCACTCAGAGGTAACTGGTACTATGTGGGGTAGAATGTTAAATGTAAATTTATTATTATTTTCAACAAGATAATATCAAATGCAATTCAACGTTTCATTTTTAGAAAATGATTATCAAGACAAGACTGGCAAAAGTCTTGTCGATACATTTGAAGACAAGGCAAGACTTTCTTATTCTAGATTAAGACTCTGGACAAAATTCTAGACAGTTCTTAAGACTAGATTAGTTAGTAGGTTGTAGCTAATATGAATTGTTTACTCCCACACATGATCAGGTAAGTATAGCAGAACCATTGTAGCTTTGCGGTTGGCAAAAAACAGAACTAATATTAGCATCTAGTAATTTCTAAGCTTCATATTGGTAACAATGTTTGACATCTATTAAATTGACATTAACTTGTTAACCTGAATTAGAAAAATGACAGGATACGCTAATGGCGTACTAACCCTTTTAAATTTAAGTTACGCTAAATAATAGAGCCTTTGCACAATAAAGTAGCAAACACGGTTGTAGTAACAGTGAATATCTGCGATGCCATGATTACCTAAAACTAAATTCTTTAAATAATCTAAAACCTACACTACACATTGCAGTGTGAAGACAAATGTTACTAATTCCTGCAATCGCCGTTACTGAATTCTTGACAGTTATAACATAACCAAACTTTATATACAGGATGATTCATAATGAGTGTAACAAAGTTTGATAGTTTGTTGTGGAAGTTATTTTGAGCAAAAGAATGTCATACGAACATAGGTCGTATTCCAATTAGTTACACAATTACACCAGATTAAACTGTTATTGGCGTAGTAGCAAATACGTAAACTTAACATCTAGTTACATTTCAAAAAACAAAACATATGCTACGAACTTATAATTAATACCTATTTAATGTAAACACATAGAAGAGTGCACGATTTATAGTAAGAGCTCAAAATGTGCTCCTTGAGTAGTATACAGGCTTGCAGGACATCTGCGACTCATCGAATCATAGACACGAACTATGGCATAGTCATTGACAATTTGATTGATTGGTCTCATAAAGTATCCTTTGAAGTAACTTTACACGAATATTTATTGCAACACTGTACTACATTAGTTGCGGTGTAGCAGAGGTTTGGCAACGCTATGTAACTGCGGATTATCTTAAGGGACAAAGGCAGGTTCCCGGACGAAGGTTTTGGGTTAGTTTTAAGACATTCGAGTTGTGCTCTTGTTAACAGTAACTTGTATTTGTATGAGATTCGTCTAAGTTGTATATACTATTAAATAAACACATATTTCCACTACTGCATCTTTAATTAGCCTTAACCACGAGAACATAACACTAGTACACTAGCTGTTTTAGATTACACCAAGGTAAAAATCGAATAGATTTAAATCAAGATATTTCGGAAGCCAAGTGATGGGACCGTCACGACCAATCCATCTGTTGGGATAATGCATGCTACGCCTTTATGTTACTCGTCTTCTATAGCGGGCTAGGGCGCTATCATGTTAGTTTCACATTTGTTGCCGAATGTGAAATGGAGTGTCTCCCAGCATCTCATAAAATCTTTCATGGTTGAACGTTTTCAAATATTGACTTTGGCTTTATCAACAAACAAGTGATGGTCAATTATTAATAGACTGTATTTTGTTTTTTAATTGTAACTAGATGTATAGATGCATTACTACATTTTTAAAACTTTGACGAAGTAAAATAGGACCAAGGTTAATATGACAATTTTCACTTAAAATGACCTCCCCAACAAAATGGCGAAGTTTGTTACACTCGTTTGAATCACCCTGTATATGACTTTTATTTTACTTTATGTATTACCTACCAAATTAGTGGAATCAATTATGATCACAGCGCCTTTCATGGCTTACCTCGACCGCAAAACTAGAACTTTTCTAATGTACCTACACAGTTTCAATAAAAATTGAAAGCATTCCGTAATTAAGAGTATCTGCGTATACTTACCTATCTACCCAATAAATGTAAATAATCATCATATATGATACGTAAATACAACATATAACACCTAGGTTATTCGAGAAAATTGTTGTAAGTATTAAGAGAATACACTGTACTAATAGATACTTTGATAAACCAATATATTAAATATTAAGCCAAGATAACAATTTTTTTTCAAAATCTCTGTTAACAAAAACCCAAAGACAACGCAAAAAGATTGAGTTCCAACATAGATAACCGTAGGTAACCACAATTGTCACTTCGCAACCCAATTGTTAATTATTCTCTCTATTTTTAGTTTCATATTTCTGCATCTTTGAAATTGAATTGTAAAAAATCTGGTGTGATACACGCACACAACTTTCTTTTACAGTGATTTTATAATTAGCCAAAAATTTGATTTAAAATTTTTAACCATTTGTCAAAAATTTTCAAAAATTACAAATTCTACAAAAACGGTACAAAATAGAGCGTTAGTTGAAGAGACATATTTTCTCTAGAATTTTAAGCTGAATTCAAAAATTCAACTGGAGAATCACCTATCTCACATCAATACACATTAAAAATGTAATAAAAACGTGAAGTTTGAAAAAATCGTTAGAGCCGTTTTTGAAAAAATCGAAAAAAAAAACTGAAAAATCACAAGAGTAAACACCTACTTCCGGTTATGCGATTTTCTTTAAAAGCTTGTTGTCGCATCTAGATAGTACATAAAACATATATGAAGTTTCAACGCCATACCTACCACTTTTCGTTTTTGAGATATTCTGTTCACATGCAGACAGACAGACACATAGACCAATAAGCAAAAACATGTTTTTTGGGTTCAGGGAACGCTAAAACGTGAAGATCTGTTGAAAACTCAATTTCGAATTTTCGGTTTGAATCCAATACTTCCTTTATCGTAGAAGGAAGTAGTAATAAAAAAAGTTACAAAAGGAACATATTTTAACATCTTTAATAAAGTATGTTCGACATTATGCACAAAATAGGTAAACCTATCTTAGCGTTGCTAATGATACTGAAACAGTAAAAGAAAATACTTTACACTAATTTTCAAAAAAAAAAATAAAAAAATCAGCTATTGGGATTCAAACCTGCACTCTCAGAGGGAATCTGATTTGGAAGCAGACATCTCATGCGCTAAACCAAGGATATCTAGATAAATGCACATGCTTATCGTTGCGTTATAAATGATCCGGTGGAATAAGGAACTATTGCCGACGGAGAAGGAAGTGTGCTCGATTGGTGTCGATGAAAGCGTGAAACATACGTTATGTATAGAAATGATCATTGGTATGCTATACAGTACATTTTTTTAATTCGAGATTCGTATGATCAAAATACAGGGCAAATTAGCATTAAAGAAAAGTCTCTCTTAACTAACAAACACTTTAAAATTTCAGAAATATAAAGTGTAGCTCATTTCACTCGAGCTTGAACCCACACCGTAGGATGCGCTTTTAATATAAATTACTTGGCTATTCAAGAGTCTGCAAACAATCTAGAATCTTGGTATCTAGACAAGACAATTAGAAGAATTTTTCATCTAGACTTAGACATACTCAAGTCTTGTCTATAAATTTCAAGACGAGATAAAATTTTGCAAAGTATATCTTATTTTTTCTAGGCAGCAATACTATTTTTCACACAAATAGTCAAATTTATTTGATTTTGTTCGGTTTGGTTGTTAAAGTGGCAACAATTTTGTTTTTTTCGTGCTTTTCATTCTTTTTACCCGTGTTTTCCTTATTTGCCTTATCTAAAGCTCTTTGTTTTTTAATGTTTTCTAGTGTGGTTAATACTGATGCTACTTATAATCCCCACCTCCTAGTAAGAGTTAAGATTTTGTTTCGAGTGAAGTCTCCTACAACTGGAGTGGTGGGTGGCTGATGTTGATCGGAAGTAACAAATGAGACCGATTGAGCAGAAGTGGAGGATGTGGAAGCATCTGGAATAGGAAGCGTTATATTTTCTATTGTCTAAACAGATAATGGCTTCTGATTCATTAATTGTTGCAGCTGTGGATGTAATTGTGATAAATACATATTCAGTAGCTTCTTAAAAACCTGGTACTTCATTTTGAACAGAAGCTACTCTACCCCAGGTTTCGTTGAGAGCAGTGGGGTATTATAGCAGAATCCTGAGATGCCCAGGCAAAATTTTAAGGGGCTTCTGGATGCAACTATGTTTAATACATCACTAAACAAAAATCTCAACTTTTAAACTATAAATTTTAACCTCGAGTAGAAATGTGTACTTTTAAATTGGCAATCTCTTTTAAACCAAAAATCTCAAATTCTAGACTAGAAATTCTAATGTGGAAATGTCTTTTTTGAAACTAAATTTTTACTTGAAACTAGATTTAAACCAGATATATCAACATTTAAACTAAAGTAAAATTTCAACTTTTCGAGTACAACTCAGTATTTTGAAACTGAATCTTAATTTGCAAAATTAGGCATTTTTACGTTTAAATTAGAAATCTCGACTTTTATGCCAAAAATCTTTACTTTTACACTAGAATTTTCCCCTTCCTAGCTAGAAATTTCGACTTTTAAATTTTAACCTCAAGTAAAAATATCTAATTTTAAACGAGAAATTGCTACTTGCAAACTTGAAAACGCAACTTTTAAATTATATATCTCGGCATTTAACCAGAAATCTCAATTTGTAAACCAATAAATCTCAAATTATAGAATGGAAATTTCAACTTTAATATGGAAATGTCTTTTTGAAACTAACAATTTTTACTTGAAACTAGAAATCTCGACTTAAATAAAAAAATATCAACTTTTAAACTAGTAAATGCTGCTAATAGATCGAATCTCGAATTTTGGGATTAGAACCGAACGACAAATTTGTTCCCTGTGCTGCTAACAGGGTCAATCTAGATTTTTTTGAGACGAGAACTAATTGCGAAATTTGTTCAATTTTCTTTTCCCATGTTGAATCTAGAATTTTGAGACGAGAAGCAACAGTAAAATTGGTGCTCATAGTATGAAGCTGGAATCTTAGGTCGAAAACCAACTGCGAAATTTGTTCCCTATAAGTACTGCTCATAGATTCAATCTAGAAATTTGAGACGAGAAGCACAATTTGTTCACTCTGCTACTACTTATTATGTTGAATCTAGAATTTTGAAATGAGAATCAACTGTAAAATTTGTTTCGTGCGGTGCTCATAGTTTCAGTCTCGAATGGTGAGTCGAGTAGGTATCATCTGTGAAACTTGTTCCCGGTCAAAATCCCGAATCAAAAATCCCGACAGGAAAATTTCCCGACAGACCAAAATCCCGACATACAAAAATCCCGACAAACCAATTTCCCGACAGCCAATATCCCGACAGACTATTACCCCGACACAAAAAACTTTTCATTACGGTGCATAGAATTTATTGCAATAGCACAATCGTGTGCGCCAGAGCTTGCAGATAAACTAACGTTCTCCCTTCGTTTTTATATTCATTGTAATCAGAAACAATTTTCCGAATTTGTGATTGTGTCCCCCGCCATTTCTTTCTTATAGTTCGACCAGCGTACGTCAAAATGTTGTGGGTGCCGCTATCATCTCGTAATGTGTAAAGCAATGTTGTTGCGCTCTCGGGGGTGGTTTAGGTTAGCGGTTTAGGTTAGTTGTTAGGTTTTGATTATTTTTTTAGAGAAAAAATACGAGAAGAGAGTATCGTCAACTTTACATTTTTATGTTCACTGTTACATTTTGCGTATGCTCAATAGACTGGACCGTCCACCAAATTTTTACCATGTATTGTAATGTAATGTAATTTTTTTATTCTACGTAGAGAAATGTAATGTGTGTCGGATAATATGTATGTCGGGGAACGTGTTGTCGGGGAAAATGTTTGCCGGGAAAGTAGCTGTCGGGATATTGGCTGTCGGGAAATTGGTTTGTCGGGATTTTTGCTTGTCGGGATTTTGGTCTGTCGGGATTTTGGATTCGGGATTTTGGACGGTAATTCCCTATGCTGCTTATTAGTCCGGTGAAATGGTGCTCAAAACGGGAGAATATCTGAAGGTTTTGGTGGAGTTTTTATATTTGGTTCCTATATGTTTTTTGGGTGGCTGTACACGAATATCAGGTTTGCCAACAGGAATTTTCAACTAAAACTTGTTTTTTAGGGAAAAACGCAGTAAAAACCGTTTTTTTAAAATTTTTCTAAAATTATTCGAAAACTATCCAATTTCGTAATGTTGAACCTATATGAAATGAAAGAGCATACAATTTGCTACATTTTATGTACTAGATATGTTTTTCTTCGATCAATCGTTCCGCCGCGAGACCGCCGCGAAATTATAGTTCAGTCAAATGGTAGAAAATAGGGGAAACTTTTGGTGGAGTTTTGATATTGGTTTCTATATGTTTTTTGGGGCGCTGTACACGAATATCAGGTTTTCCAACATTTCATTATAAAGATTCAATTCATATACTTACAGTTGAAGTCCGTTATAACAAACTTGAAGGGACCAACATTTTTCGTTCGCTATATCCGAAATTTGTTATAAACAATTTAAAGAAATAAGCCCAATAAAATACCCATTTAATTCAAAATATCAAAAAATGTATACATACACGTACATATCTTCCACTTACGGTTGAGCAGCTTTGCGAAGTCTTTACTAGTTTTATGCACGTTGTTTTCAAAGGCCGCAACAATCACTTCTTTATTTTTTACCATTATTGACAATGTTGATGGAGACAACCACTGCTCGCGACACTTCTCGTTGCGATTTCTCATTTTCGAGATCGCAAAAAATCTATATTTTTTGTTCTAAAACAGACTGGTTTATCATTACGTGTTGTACAAACTGTACCTTCATAGCTTGTGCGTCATCCATAATCAGCATTATCGGGCTACAAAGGATTGTACCAGGTACGTAAATGCCCTTTTTATTGTCATAAATCTGCAAAGTATTACGGAAAGATAGGTAACCTTTTAAAAGGTTTGAACAAAATATTTTCAAGAAGACCAAAAATTGTTGTAAACGTCATTCTTAGCACATAGTTGTTGGTGAAAACTTACAAAGTTGTTCGTTAAAACCGAATGTTCATTGTCACGGGATTCGTTGTAAACGCATTTATTTACATGCATTTCAATACATTTCTGTCGGGACGTTATAAGCGGATGTACCTACGTTATAACCCGTATTTGCTATAAAGGACTTCAACTGTACTACCGTTTTTGATTTACGAAAAATGGATAGTTTTCGAGTTACCTTGAAATAAACTGGGATAATTCCCTTTTTTTGCTTTTAATACCTACCTAACTTCGCGGCGCTCTCCTGACTGAACCATTGATCGGAAAGAAAAAAACCTCTAGTACATAAAATGTAGGAAATTTTATCTTCTTTCATTTCATACAGGTTCAACATTTACTAAAAATGGATGGCTTTCGGGTAATTTTAAAAAAACTAAAAAAAAACCCTTTAACCCTTTTTGCACATATTTTACTTAAAAAACATGTTTACGGTTAAAAGTTTTGTTGGCCAACCTGATATTCGTGTACAGCGACCCAAAAACTATATAGGAACCAAATATCAAAACTCCACCAAAAGTTTCCCCTGTTTTCTACCATTTGACTGGACTATTTAGATTCAATCCAAAATTTTGAGACCAAAACCAACTGCAATATTTGTGCACTCTGCCGCTATTAAGTTGAATCTCGAATTTTGAAATGAGAACCAACTAAGTACAAAATTTGTTCCCTATGGTGCTCATAGATTTAATCTTTGATTTTGAGACGAGAAGCAAGTACGAAATGCGTTTCCTATGCTGATGCTCATAGGTTGGAATTTGAATTTTGAAACGAGATATGTCTTTTTTCTGTAAATCCCACGTTGAAAAGATTTCCATTGACACATTGGTCTTCTCGCCACCCTAAGGCTTATTTTTAATTTTTCACACTACCTGTAATCACAGCATCAGTCTATTGTTGAATACGTTCCAATTTTGAAAAATTATAGAGATATTTACTAAAATGAAGCTCTAGGATAGGGTAGTATTACTTTCTACTATGTTAGTACCTATTTTTAGTTGTGTACAGTTCGAATTTGGAAGAATTCTAAAATATCTATGTTCATTAATTTTATGTTACCTATGTTATGCTTATGTTTTGTGTTTGGTTTTCGTGCTGGTAATAAATATTACTATGAAAAAAGTGTATTCAAGGATGCCGAAAGTTTGCTACCACACGAATTCCAAGTGGTCTAGTCATGCCACTGTTCTCTAGCCGTGTTTGAGAGAAATTAACGCAATTAATAGATACTCAGCACATATTCTGCTACTCCTATCGTGTAATGCAATGAAGGCAGCATTGCAATCTGCAGCTACTTCCCTCCTCTTGTTGTGGTGTGGTGTGGGGTTTTTGAACCAACAGACATTTAAGTTGAATGTTGAATTTACATCGAGAATTTAAGCAATATATAGAAAAATAGTATCCCACAGGTTACAGTAGTAGAATAGGGATACCTTGATTTTGATAGCTGTCAATCAAATTTTGATTCGCGGTTTAATTCGCGGTTTTATTCGCGGATTTCGCGGTTTTAATTTTAATTCGCGGATTGACCCAATTAATTTCGCGGTTTGATCTAATTAATTTCGCGGTTTGATCTAATTAATTTTCACATGTGCTACTGAATAAATTACGCATTAGCTTCCGATTAAGTTACGCGGCGGCCATCTTGGATTTCTGGCGGGAATATTTGAAATTTGAATTTTTTCAGATTTTTTTCTAAGTTTAATTTGTTGGATTTGAATTTCCCGGGGCGTCGGCCATCTTGGTGCGCGCGCACTTCTCACGGCGGTTGTTTTTAATTTTGAATTTTCGCGGAAATATTTGAAATTCAAACTGATAGAGACATCTCGCTCTTCGAAGCTGCTGTCTCTCTCTTGCATTCACAGAAGGACTATTTATATTTAAAAAAATCTCAGGCCGAGCGAGGATTTGAACGCTCTACGTTCGTGTTGCACAAATTTAGCTACACCCATTAGTGCCGCTAGACCACGGAGTGCTACGGGATTTAAAGGGTTTGAGCGGTGTGCCATCCCGCTTGAGTACCGCTATGCTGTCATATTATAAAATTATTTATTTCCTGAAAATTATAATTAATAACAGATGAACTGCATTGTGCATAATTTAGAACCATAGTAATATTTTTAAAAGGCGAAATAATTATTTTAGTCCCTTATATAAATACACGCATTCTGACTATGCTAGCTTTCTCTTTCAAAGTTTTGACGTCATTGCATAGCGGGCTGTAAATTTTAACCGACAAAATGCATTGTTACCGGGGGATTGTATCTGCTGGAGTTTAGACTTTTTATAATAGAAATTAAATAAATGAACTGAATCACTCAAATGGGTTATAACGCTCAGGATCAAGCGGTCTCTATTTAATAAATGTGTTTTACAATCAACCATTGTTTTATTTGCAGACGGTATAGAAAATCTATTTTATTTTAAATAAACGTTGTACCACACAACCTATTTTTCAAAAATTTAGATTATAAGAATAGGGAATGTTTAGCTTATTGTGTTTAAAGGTTGGTACATTTTAAAAAAAATTAGATTTGCAACAGCTTTTGCTGTAATTAGTGCTTTTATTTTTATAATATGAGTGACGTGTATGCGTGGATTAACGATATTTCCATCGTTCTCTGCCTGCTATATAGATGGAAATTTCCTCTCGAGTTCTTGGTCAATCGAATATATTCCGGCGAAATGCTGTAACATATTTAAATTTATGTTGCTATGCGTGCTTACAAAAAGACGTTATGGAGCAATCAATTAATTGATCTAATTAAATTCGCGGTTGTCAAATAATATCAAATTTTAAACTTTGAACACAACAGTTTTAAAATATTGCTCGGCTAACATAAAGAAGATATACGTATTGCTTGAGTAAGAAAGAGATAAACATAGTAGCAAATATTGGAGAAGGCTTGCCTAATTTTAATTATGACATTTGTCAACTAAACATGCCTAGTACTAATAGAAATAATTACTTTATTTTTATAATCTGCTCTTTTATAATATCGCTGCGGAACTTACGAGACGTTCTTTATGTTTACTTTAGAAACCCTTAACCCTTTTCATTTAAATCGCGAAATCCGCATAAATATATTACTATAAAAAATCGCGAAAAGTGTTGAGTAAATAAATGCAACGCATTGTAAAGCCGTAAAACTTTTAGTTATTGTACGTTTACAAGATGGGTCTTTTGACAAAGTGGAAGAACCAAACTATGCTATTGTAAATGTACAGATTTTTCACTGTCAATTTGTATATAACAACTTAATGTAAATTGGTATTTGGAACATTTTAACGAAAACAGCGACTTCTTTCGGCATAAACTGTTTCTTCTCACTACGGAACCCTATTTTATAAGTAAACGTCTGAAATTGTGTCATTATATCGATAAAAACTGCATTTTAGTTTAAAAAATTCCAATATAAATGCAAACGGACGAAAATAAAAACGCAATTAACCACAAAGTAACATAATTTTGAATAAAAAAACACAATTTCGTTGGAAAAATGTTCTGTTTCACTTAAAATTTTACAAAAACTGACATCATGTCACTTGAAATTATACAAAAAACGACATTTTTATCCAATAAGCGATAAAAAAATACGCCGTCTCACATAAATTTTAGAAAATCGACAGCATCTCCCATGAAAATTTATAAAAATCGGCATCTTGTCACATTAAATTCTGTAAAAACGACAAAAACAATATTTTTTTCACAACTTTCATTGAAAAATAGTAAAATTTTACGAAAATACGTCTGTGCTGACGACAAATGAAAA
>OW679200.1:107816670-107871574 GCA_940337035.1 Agriotes lineatus | reverse complement strand
AGTCAATACATTTAAATATAAACCAATACATTTATGAAATAATTTCGTTACAAAATCTTTTTTGAAGATTCAATCCGGTTGATAAGTCATACAGAAACATGTTATAAGAATACGGATATAGTGTGCATAGTGTTCTTTATGGCACATTTGCCAAAACCCGCTTTTGACTAGGTCTTGCAGTTTGGAGGGAGATACAGGGTGAACTTAAAAATGTCACGATTTCAGCAATCGTCCATTTACAAAAATTTCGAACAAAATCTGAATTACAGTATAGTCCATTTATTATGGCTTGTTTGTCATGGACTCTCGTTCGTAATTGACCTAACATGTGAGCAAACGACAATGAAATCAAGCTTGGCTTTGAAATATTTGTTATATGAATAATATGTTGGTGGCACTGTAAGTCTATGTCAAATTTGAGGTTATCAGGTTAGGTTTTCTGTCAGTTTTGACACAGACTGATGCAAAACCTAACCTACTAACCTAAAATTTGACAGACTTACAGTGCCACCAACATATTATTCATACAACAAATATTTCAAAGCCAATCTTGATTTCATTTTCGTTTGCTCACATGTTATTATCAGTCCCGTATAAAGAATTATTTAAATTTATACAGGTTGAGTCGGGAGGAACGGACAAAACTCCAGGAGTGTATTATACACGTGAAAATAATGTAAAAAATCAAATGTTGTTATCCGATTTTCATTTGTTTTCAAGATACAGCGTCATAAAAAATCCCCGTACGCACTATTTTTATTTTAGCCTTTGTATAAAATGGTCATTGCAAATGATTACGTCTTAAATTAACAAAAATGTCGATTTTTTTCAAAAACTCAGTTAAGTTCGCCATAAAGTTGTTTTTTGTAATGCTATAACTTGAAAACAAATGAAAATCGGATAACATTTGAGTTTTTTACATTATTTTCACGTGTATAATACATTCCTGGAGTTTGGTCCGTTTCTCCCGACTTACCCTGTATAAATAGAATCAGATATTATTGACTCGCTTATAACGCTTATAATGAATCTCGCTTGTAATGTAGAGCATCAAGTTGAAGGGTCTTTTCCAGATGCCTTCAGCAAGTGAAATTCTTCATCAATTAAACAAGTACAAATACAAACAACGTGTATTTAAGAAAAAACTCATTCAACGAAAAATTTAATTTTTTTCAAAGTAATCTTACACATGTATTTGAGTTTTCGAACGTTTAAGAAACGTATTATTTTGTAACTTACAATTTCATTTACTAGTTTTTAACGTAAAATATCAAATTCGGATAAGATGGACACTCTGTTATAATGGACTAATATTGACTGTCCCATGAAGTACATTATAAGCGAGGTCTCCTGTAGCTGTTTGAAGTATTACGCATTGATCTTTTTTCCAACACATAGCTTCGATTGCTCAAGTTCCGCACGGACAGTCGTGAATATTTTATTTGAGAATGACACAAAAGCGAAAATTATTTATATTCCAAGATAATAGAAGCATACCTACCTACTACACACACCTGTTTTCTATCATATGGACGAAAAAAAATTAAAAATGATAGAAGCATTCAAAAACTGCAGCTATTCTTTCCTGAAAAGGTAGCCAAATATTCTTCGCAATAAAACATCGAAAATGGTACACCCCGTATTTGTGCTTATAAAGAATTTAATATAAGTAGCATAAGAGAAGCAATTTTTTATTTAAAGGTATATTAGTTACAATACAATAATTGCGTAGTTATGACGTTCTTTTGAAAGGTTTAATGGCGTAAACAATTCTTAATACATTGAAACTAGCAGCAATGAAGAATCTGGTAATAATGTATACCTAATGTTACGGTTGTGTCTAAAACCTCATAAATGAGTTTCCTAAACAGGGTGGTACTATTAAGCTATAATTTGGTAATAGGTAATATTAGTGCTCTTTATAAATATTCCCCCAGAGATTACGTTATAAACGAGTGAAACACAGCTGTTACCTTTGTCAAAACTTGAAAAATGTGGTATGACATATTACATATTACACTACATTCCAATAATAACTAAAAGAGGCTTTGAATCTCGCAGATAATGCTCGCTAAAATCAGAAATCTTTTTTAACAGAGCGAAATTTTTACAAAGCGCGTTATTGAACATTTTTCTGTATTACGGAAGAACGAGGTCATTCAACTTATGTTAGCAAAAATGTGTCGAGCATGTTCTCGTTAAATTTAACAAAAAATTGCCATTTAAAGATGATTTTTGTAGCACTGTTTAGGAATTACAATCGATAGTAGTTATTGTTTATATGAATAATCAGTGACCTTCACTCAGTTCATTGATGTCATGTATCAGTTTTAACAGGCAAGAACATGCACAGTTTGCACTAGTCATTTCGTGTATGAATGAGATTAGAGCGAATAAAGGTTTTCGGGACACATTTTTCTAATTTAAAAAATCCAGACAGTCACCACCCCTTTTGCACCTTGCGATGAGTTGCACAATTTTGATTTTTGGTTGGCAAGGTAACCAAAAACCAAGAATAAGGTACAGAGACAACTTTTTCCATGGCGATTAAACCGAAGCAAGGGGGAATCAAGTCGGGGCTTGTCCCCTAATCAAAAAACGTCAAACTAGGGTAAATAATTCCAAAGGTCCCAGACTTACCCATTTTTATCCGAAGCTGTACAGAACCTCTGTGCACAAAATCACGTGAACAACAAGCACACGAGTCCACCGGCAACCGAAGTAAGTACCAAAACAACAGCGCTCAATTCCGTCGCACGTACACCTTTCTTTCGCCTTCGAGAGCAACTAAACGTACACTAGAGTCAGCTCCACTTTATATTCCCCACTCCGATCGCAGTAGGCTAGCGGCACCGCTTGTGCGCGGTCGCTTTGCCGCTCGCCACCAACAGGCCCCCGCAGCCACGGCCAACCGCAATCGCCGTAGCCGCTCGGTGGGGGCGCTGGGCGGCGCTTCCAGTTTAGTGCTCGAGGTTTGATTTGCTTCATTAATTTATTTGTATTTGTTTGTTTTGATTGCGCTTAATTAATTAAATAACGGCGGTATTTTGCGGCGCTAGACGAGCTGGCTGCCAGTTTAGACAAACATAAGTAAGGCTGGTTTTTTAAACTGTCCTGTTTAAGCTAATAAAATATGATTGAAGGGGTTAGAAGCAAGTAGGTAATAAGTTACCAAATGTAAAATATTGAAAAAACTATCCGAAAGTTTGCTTTTCAATATTTTGTGTGGAACACTAATTTTTTCTTTGACGTTGTACTAAAGGCAAGACCCTGAAAGAATTTTTAATGTCGTAACTGTTGCTTATCTTTATGATGATTGTTTTAAAAACTGATACATTTGTTAACTGTAACTTCGTGCCAAAAATATAAAAAGAAGTTAACAAATGTTACATATTCTTAAAAAAATCTTGGAATTGCATGTGTTCCAAAATGGTACCTATAAGTACTTAGGGAGGTGTACACTTAAGGACACACTATTTTTAAGTAGGTAAATCTGTTTTTCACCAAAACTGTGTAGACAATAGTTGCTTAGGTACGTGTAATATTTTCTTGCTGTTTCGTTGTGGGTTTAGGTACAGAAATATTTCGTTAGCTCACGTAAATTTTATTGCGTAGACTCCACCGTTTCTTTCATTATTGGTAGTGTAACACCTGTTAGTACATCTCCTTTTCTGAATATCGAAAAGATTCGGTTGTGGTCGCTTCAACTTGCTTGTTGAGCGATTTTGTTTTCTATCAAAAATTGCATTGGATTCTTCTCGCAACTGAGTAATGGTAATGGTTTTGTCAGTTATTAAAGAGGTATCTATACCGGGTGCTGACTTGCGCGACGCACCATAGGAATTTGCATAGTAAATTCTCTATGTTCAATTATTTGCTCCCCTAATTACTATTTTAGAGCTAAAGTGTGAATACATTTATTGTAGAGAAAAAAATACTGCATCCATTCATACTGTTGCTATCAATTTTTTATTTTCCGGAACCGAAGGAATACAAAAAATCAAACTAGCATTTTTACAAAAATCAGTGATGCCATGGAATTATTGAAACAAACCAATGCTAACGCAAGTGCGTGCGGGGCGATCATCCAGTCACTGCCGTCAAAAGATTGAACGTATTGTCGTTTTTCTCGTTTTGGTGTAAATTATGAACCTCATTATTGCACCTCAATTATTTAATAACGTGCTTGTAGTTTTAAACTTAATATATCAGTCGATTAATAGTTGTACTGTTTGGAATTTGCCGATACGGATATTTTACTCTAAACAAAGAGCTTACTTAACGAACGTCCACTAATACCGGGTGTCTTAAAATGAATTACATCTAAGTAGTAGGTATGCTTTGAATTTCCCATAATGCAATCTAAAATTTTACTTGAAATTGGCAATACTGTTAGTCTATGTCAAATTCGAGGTTATCAGGTTATGTTTTGCGTCAGTTTGTGTCAAAACTGACGCAAAACCTAACCTGCTAACCTAGAATTTGACCCTAGACTTACAGTCTTGCCAATTTTAAGTAAAGTTTTGGATTGCATTATGGAAAATTCCAAGCATAGATACTAGATGTAATTCATTTTAAGACACCCGATATAAAACCATTTTTGTTATGGACAAGGTCCAGGTACCTTAGAGACATTAAGCACTAAGCAGAACATAGTAATTAATAATGAATTATTACAAACGTCAAACATCAATGACAAACAAACAAACAACACATATTGTTGCTCCGCACGCACGTGCCTTGGCATTGGCTTGTTTCAATAATTCCATGGCATCACTGATTTTTGTAAAAATGCTAGTTTGATTTTTTGCATTCCTTCGGTTCCGGAAAATAAAAAATTGATAACAACAGTATGAATGTATGCAGTATTTTTTTCTCTACAAAAAATATGTTTACAATTTAGCTCTAAAATAATTAAGTAGGTGAGCAAATAATTTAATATAAAGAATTTACTATGCAAATCTCTATGGTGCGTCCCGCAAGTCAGCACCCGGTATACTCTATATGGCATTGACTACAGCAGTATTTGTAAGTTCAATTGCAACATTATTTGTACCACTTAGATCATCACGTCTGTAGGGGAGATCGGGGTAAGATGACGAAGGGGTTTTATTGCAATTAAAAAATTGGACAAAACTGAATAATAGCGCCATCAAGTGAATTGCTAAGACACATAACGATAATGTTCGTTTTTCGATATCGCGGTATAATCTTACAGTAAACTTTTTTAGTGTTTTCCGAATTATTACCAGGTAAATTAATATGTTTAGTAAACTGTATGAATTTGTTTAGTAATGACGATGATTCGTCATGTGATTTTAATTTACTGTCGCTCGTGTTGATACCTAACCTCAATAAAGCGTTTTTTGTGAATATTGGGTAAGTTGGGAGGTAAAATGACAAACTCGTCATCTTACTCTTTACCTAAAATTTGGGATTTGTTAAAGAGAAAAAAATAATTAAGGTTAGAAAAATAACGAAACAGTCTTGCAAAGCACTAAACAGTTCAGGCACGTGCAACTAATCAAATACACACTTGCCCAGCATGTCATGAAATTTATCAAGAAACTCCTACTGAAGACTGGATTCAATATGCAGCTTGTTCAACATGGTGGCATGAAAACTATAGCTATCATGGAGAATGTGGTCAGTTTGTGTGCGATTTCTGTTCGTCATCTTACCCCTATATGTTCGTCATCTTACCTACTGGTTGGGGTAAGACGACAAATTTGCAAAGGATTCTTAAAAAAAATCACAAAATCTTTTTATTTTTCTGATTAAAAAACTAAAATATATATTATTTAGAAGCTAATATAGTATTCTACTTACATATGTAATACGTATTACGTTCTAAATAAATTTTCTTGTACTCAAATTTTCCACTTTTCCTTACTATCGTCATCTTACCCCGATCTCCCCTAAGTGATTTGTGATTTAACATTATTATAATTATTTGACAATGGAGGAGCGTTCGCTCAAACGCAAACAAACCCACCTCTGGGAAAAATTAAGTTATGGTTTAAGAGTGTTTTCAGCCGTTTCTGTTTCTGTCGATTTCTAAATTCATTACACATAAAATCAGTCATGTCTCACAATAATAGGATAAGTCCTGGAGGGATGCCACTCCTTTTTCTAAATTGAGTTCGACAACTTTTGTAAAGATTTCACTCAGAGGTAACTGGTACTATGTGGGATAAAATGTTAAATGTAAATTTATTATTATTTTCAAAAAGCCTAGAGCCTCTCCCAGGGTCTATGGGTGAGATGTCAAATGTTGCTGGGATAGATGCCAATTGGTAGCTATAATTAAGTATGAATAAAAAAAATGGTATAGGTAACATATACTATGTATATTATTGAACAAGATAATATTAAATGCAATTAAATGTTTCATTTTTAGAAAAATGTTGGCACCCATTTCACTAGTAATGTCGCATTGATCTAGACTTTATAGGCTCTTGTCGATACATTTGAAGACAAGAAAAGACTTTCTTATTCTAGATTAAGACTCTGGACAAAATTCTAGACAGTTCTTAAGACTAGATTAACTAGTAGGTTGTAGATAATATGAATTGTTTACTCCCAGCACACATGATCAGGTAAGTACAGCAGAACCATTGTAGCTTTGCGGTTGGCAAAAAACAGAACTAATATTAGCATCTAGTAATTTCTAAGCTTCATATTGGTAACAATGTTTGACATCTATTAAATTGACATTAACTTGTTAACCTGAATTAGAAAAATGACAGGATACGCTAATGGCGTACTAAAACTATTTAAATTTAAGTTACGCTACACTAGCTGTTTTAGATTACACCAAGGTAATAATTGAATAGATTTAAATCAGGATATTTCGGAAGCCAAGTGATGGGACCGTCACGACCAATCCATCTGTTGGGATAATGCATGCTACGCCTTTATGTTACTCGTCTTCTATAGCGGGCTGGGGCGCTATCATGTTAGTTTCACATTTGTTGCCGAATGTGAAATGGAGTATCTCCCAGCATCTCATAAAATATTTCATCTAGGATAGTAGCGTATCGCTCTGCATTTAAGAAATTAACAAGAAGTCGATGGTTGAACGTTTTCAAATATTGACTTTGGCTTTATCAACAAACAAGTGATGGTCAATTATTAATAGACTGTATTTTGTTTTTTTAATTGTAACTAGATGTATAGATGCATTACTACATTTTTAAAACTTTGACGAAGTAAAACAGGACCAACGATAATATGAAAATTTTCACTTAAAATGACCTCCCCAACAAAATGACGAAGTTTGTTACACTCGTTTGAATCACCCTGTATATGACATTTATTTTACTTTATGTATTACCTACCAAATTAGTGGAATCAATTATGATCACAGCGCCTTTCATGGCCTACCTCGACCGCAAAACTAGAACGGTTCTGATGTACACAGTTTCAATAAAAATTGAAAGCATTCCATAATTAAGAATATCTGCGTATACTTACTTATATACCCAAATAATGTAAATAAAATCTAACTGTCATCATATATGATAGGTAAATACAACATATTACACCTAGATTATTCGAGAAAATTGTTGTAAGTATTAAGAGAATACACTGCACTAATAGATACTTTGATAAACCAATATATTAAATATTAAGCCAAGATAACAATTTTTTTCAAAATCTATGTTAACAAAAACCCACAGACAATGCAAAAAGATTGAGTTCCAACATAGATAACCGTGGGTAACCACAATTGTCACTTCGCAACCCAATTGTTAATTATTCTCTCTATTTTTAGTTTCATATTTCTGCATCTTTGAAATTGAATTGTAAAAAATCTGGTGTGATACACGCACACAACTTTCTTTTACAGTGATTTTATAATTAGCCAAAAATTTGATTTAAAATTTTTATTTACTAGCAACGTGATATTGTACATTTTCGTCATAGAAACAAAATATGAAAAGTTACTCATAACTCCCAAGGGACCTGTCAAATTTTTTCTCCCTCAAGCTCTTGGTAACCATGCAACTATAGGCCATGTCTTAGCAACCATACATTGAGGCTACCCTTGATGTTACTTAAATATTTTAATTTTAAATGTCATCATGACATTTTGAAATTTCATACTATTGTTACTAATATGCTAGTAAATAAAATATTGTATGCACCACGGGAGATATTCATGTTTTTTACCCTCGGTTGACTTACAGACCTCGGGCCAGAGGCCCTCGGTCTGTAACACATGTCAACCTCAGGGAAAAAACATATTCATATCTCCCTTAATGCATAAATATCTATTAAGCATTTGTCAAAAATTTTAAAAAATTACAAATTCTACAAAAACGGTACAAAATAGAGCGTTAGTTGAAAAGACAAATTTTCTCTAGAATTTTAAGCTGAATTCAAAAATTCAACTGGAGAATCACCTATCTCACATCAATACACATTAAAAATGTAATAAAAATGTGAAGTTTGAAAAAATCGTTAGAGCCGTTTTTGAAAAAATCGAAAAAAAAACTGAAAAATCACAAGAGTAAACACCTACTTCCGGTTATGCGATTTTCTTCAAAAGCTTGTTGTCGCATCTAGATAGTACATAAAACCTATATATGAAGTTTCAACGCCATACCTCTTTTCGTTTTTGAGATATTCTGTTCACAGGCAAACAGACAGGCACATAGACCAGTGAGCAAAAACATGTTTTTTGGGTTCAGGGAAAGCTAAAACGAGAAGATCTGTTGAAAACTCAATTTCGAATTTTTGGTTTGAATTCAATACTTCCTTTATCCTAGAAGGAAGTAATAAAAAAAGTTACAAAAGGAACATAATTATTTTAACATCTTTAATAAAGTATGTTCAACATTATGCACAAAATAGGAAAACCTATCTTAACGTTGCTAATGATACTGAAACAGTAAAAGAAAATACTTCACACTAATTTAAAAAAAAATAAGCTATTGGGATTCAAACCTGCACTCTCAGAGGGAATCTGATTTGTAAGCAGACATCTCATGCGCTAAACCAAGGATATCTAGATAAATGCACATGCTTATCGTTGCGTTATAAATGATCCGGTGGAATAAGGAACTATTGCCGACGGAGAAGGAAAGTGTGCTCGATCGGTGTCGATGAAAACGTGAAACATAGGTACATGTATAGAAATTATCATTGGTCTTTACAGTACATTTTTTTAATTTGATGTTCGTATGATCAAAATACAGGGCAAAATAGCATTAAAGAAAAGTCTCTCTTAACTAACAAACACTTTAAAATTTCAGAAATATAAAGTGTAGCTCATTTCACTCGAGCTTGAACCCACACCGTAGGATGCGTGTGCATTTAAAATAAATTACTTGGCTATTCAAGAGTCTGGAAACAATCTAGA
The DNA here is from genome assembly GCA_940337035.1 of Agriotes lineatus. Taxonomy (NCBI): domain Eukaryota; kingdom Metazoa; phylum Arthropoda; class Insecta; order Coleoptera; family Elateridae; genus Agriotes; species Agriotes lineatus. The sequence goes on along the minus strand of OW679200.1, from coordinate 107,862,207 downwards.
ATCTTGGTATCTAGACAAGACAATTAGAAGAATTTTTCAACTAGACTTAGACATACTCAAGTCTTGTCTATAAATTTCAAGACGAGATAAAATTTTTCAAAGTATATTTTATTTTTTCTAGGCAGCAATACTATATTTCACACAAATAGTCAATTGATTTTGTTCGGTTTGGTTGTTAAAGTGGCAACAATTTTGGTTTTTTCGTGCTTTTCATTCTTTTTTCGCGTGTTTTCCTTATTTGCCTTATCTAAAGTTGTTTGTTTTTTAATGTTTTCTGGTGTGGTTAATACTGATGCTATTTGTAATCCCCACCTCCTTGTAAGAGTTAAGATTTTGTTTCGAGTGAAGTTTCCTACAACTGGTGTGGTGGGTGGCTGATGTTGATCAGAAGTAACAAATGAGACCGATTGAGCAGAAGTGGAGGGTGTGGAAGCATCTGGAATAGGAAGCGTTATATTTTCTCTTGTCTAAACAGATAATGGCTTCTGATTCATTGATTGTTGCAGCTGTGGATGTAATTGTGATAAATACATATTCAGAAATAATTTCTGGATTATAGGGAACGATGATGCCAGTAGCTTCTTAAAAACCTGGGTACTTCATTTTGAACAGAAGCTACTCTACCCCAGGTTTCGTTGAGAGCAGTGGGGTATTATAGCAGAATCCCTGAGAAGCCCAGGCAAAATTTTAAGGGGCTTCTGGTTGCAACTATGTTTAATACATCACTAACCAAAAATCTCAACTTTTAAACTATAAATTTTAACCTCGAGTAGAAATGTGTACTTTGAAATTGGCATTCTCAACCATTAATCAGAAATTGTAATTTTTAAACCAAAAATCTCAAATTCTAGACTAGAAATTCTAATGTGGAAATGTCTTTTTTGAAACTAAATTTTTACTTGAAACTAGATTTAAATCTGATATATCAACATTTAAACTAAAGTAAAATTTCAACTTTTCGAGCACAACTCAGTATTTTGAAACTGAATCTTAATTTGCAAAATTAGGCATTCTCACGTTTAAATTGGAAATCTTTTATGCCAGAAATCTTTACTTTTACACTAGAATTTTCCCCTTCCTAACTAGAAATTTCGACTTTTAATTTTTAACCTCAAGTAAAAATGTCTAATTTTAAACGAGAAATTGCTACTTGCAAACTTGAAAACGCAACTTTTAAATTATATATCTCGGCATTTAACCAGAAATCTCAATTTGTAAACCAATAAATCTCAAATTCTAGAATGGAAATTTCAACTTTAATATGGAAATGTCTTTTTGAAACTAACAATTTTTACTTGAAACTAGAAACCTCGACTTAAACCAAAAATATCAACTTTTAAACTAGTAAATGCTGCTAATAGATCGAATCTCGAATTTTGGGATTAGAACCGAACGACAAATGTGTTCCCTGTGCTGCTAACAGGGTCAATCTAGATTTTTTTGAGACGAGAACTAATTGCGAAATTTGTTCAATTTTCTTTTCCTGTGTTGAATCTAGAATTTTGAGACGAGAACCAACTGTAAAATTGGTGCTCATAGTATGAATCTGGAATCTTGGGTCGAAAACCAACTGCGAAATTTGTTCCCTATACTGCTCATAGATTCAATCTAGAAATTTGAGACGAGAAGCACAATTTGTTCACGCTGCTACTACTTATTATGTTGAATCTAGAATTTTGAAATGAGAATCAAGTGTAAAATGTGTACGCTGTGGTGTCCGCAGGGTGAATCTAGAGTTTTGAGACAAGAACCAACTGCAAAATTTGTTCCGTGCGGTGCTCACAGTTTCAGTCTCGAATAGTGAGTCAAGTAGGTATCATCTGTGAAACTTGTTCCGTATGCTGCTTATTACTCCGGTGAAATGGTGCTCAAAAAGGGCGAATAGGGGAAAGTTTTGGTGGAGTTTTTATATTTGGTTCATAAATGTTTTTTGGGTGGCTGTACACGAATATCAGGTTTGCCAACAGGAATTTTCAACTAAAACTCGTTTTTTAAGGAAAAACGCTGTAAAAACCGATTTTTTAAATTTTTCTGAAATTATTCGAAAACTATCCAATTTCGTAATGTTGAACCTATATGAAATGAAAGAGCATACAATTTGCTACATTTTATGTGCTAGATATTTTTTTCTCCGATCAATCGTTCCGCCGCGAGAGCGCCGCGAAATTATAGTTTAGTCAAATGGTAGAAAATGGGGGAAAGTTTTGGTGGAGTTTTGATATTGGTTCCTATATGTTTTTTGGGGGGCTGTACACGAATATCAGGTTTTCTAACATTTCATTATGAAGATTCAATTCATATACCGTTTTTGATTTACGAAAAATGGATACTTTTCGAGTTACCTTGAAATAAACTGGGATAATACCCTTTCTTGCTTTTAATACCTAACTTCGCGGCGCTCTCCCGGCTGAACCATTGATCGGAAAGAAAAACCTCTAGTATATAAAATGTAGGAAATTTTATCTTCTTTCATTTCATATAGGTTCAACATTTACTAAAAATGGATGGCTTTCGGGTAATTTTAGAAAAACTAAAAAAAATACTTTTTTTGCACATATTTTACTTAAAAAAACATATTTACGGTCAAAAGTTTTGTTGGCCAATCTGATATTCGTGTACAGCGACCCAAAAACTATATAATAATAATAATAATAATAATTGTATTTATTAACCACACCTAGAAAACAAATTAGAAATTCGTACAGATACTTGATTATTTGGCGATGGTTAAAAGGTCCACATTTAGCATGTTCGTACAAACACACGAACAGCTGATCTACCATGAGGACCTGGCTTAAAAACTAAAAAACTAAATATATATAGCCATGTCGATGCTGACGCTCAACAAAAACTCACTTAGAAAAATTGCAATACCTATAGCTCAATCAGAGTTTGATTGAATACTAAATAAGTAAGTTAGGATGTTCTTTTTAAATTTAGTGTATGAAAATGATTTATATTGTATAGGCAACGAATTGAATAATTTGTATATGTTGTAGGAAAATGAACGCTTAAAAATTTCGTACCTGTGAAGGGGAGGTGTAAGCAGGCCACGAGATCGTATGTTAAGATTATGAACATCCGTGCGAAAAGTCAAACGATCATATAGATATGGTGGTATTTTGTTGTTTATGATTTTGTAATAAAAACATAAGGAATGAGCTAAACGTCTATTAGACATATTTAACCACTTAGCTCTGATAAGTGTATGAGAAATATTCTGTCTACGTTTGATACCATAAATGAATCTTAGGCAAGCATTTTGTACTTTCTGAATTCTTCGAATATCTACACTGTCTAAGCAACTACCATAAACAACATCACCAGGAACCAAATATCAAAACTCCACCAAAAGTTTCCCCTGTTTTCTTCCATTTGACTGGACTATTTAGATTCAATCCAAAATTTTGAGACCAAAACCAACTGCACAATTTGTTCACTCTGCTATTATGTTGAATCTCGAATTTTAAAATAAGAACCAACTGTAAAATTTGTACCCTGTGGTGTTCGCAGGGTGAATCTAAAATTTTGAGACAAGAACCATCTGCAAAATTGGTTCCCTGCGGTGCTCATAGTTTCAGTCTCGAATGTTGAGTCGAGAACCAACTGTGAAACTGGTTCCCTATACTGCTCATAGATTCAATCTAGAACTTTGAGACGAGAACCAACTGCAATATTTGTGCACTCTGCTGCTATTAAGTTGAATCTCGAATTTTGAAATGAGAACCAACTACAAAATTTGTTCCCTATGGTGCTCATAGATTTAATCTTTGATTTTGAGACGAGAAGTAACTACGAAATGCGTGTCCTATGTTGATTCTCATAGGTTGCAATTTGAATTTTGAAACGAGATATGTCTTTTTTCCGTAAATCCCACGTTGAAAAGATTTCCATTGACACATTGGTCTTCTCGCCACCCTAAGGCTTATTTTTAATTTTTCACACTACCTGTAATCGCAGCATCAGTCTAAATGTTTTTTGTAGTTGAAGATGTTCCAATTTTGAAAAATTATAGAGATATTTACTATACCTAATGAAGCTATAGGATAGGGTAGTAGGTATTACTTTCTATTATGTTAGTACCTATTTTTAGTTGTGTACAGTTCGAATTTGGAAGAATTCTAAAATATCTACTATGTTCATTAATTTTATGTTACCTATGCTTATGTTTTGTGTTTGTGTTTTCGTGCTGGTAATAAATATTACTATTAAAAAATCTGGTGTGATACACTCACACAACTTCCTTTTACAGTGATCTTATAATTAGTCAAAAATTTCATTTTTAATTTTTAACCATTTGTTAAAAATTTTCAAAAATTACAAATTCTACAAAAACGGTACAAAATCGAGTGTTAGTTGAAGAGACAAATTTTCTCTAGAATTTTAAGGTGAATTCAAAAATGTAATAATATACCGGGTGTTTTATTTAAAATAGGAGTTAATAAAAAAAATAGAAAAAAAAACAAAAGAAACCCACTTTAGAAGTATTCAACTGGAAAATCACCTATCTCACATCAATACACATTAAAAATGTAAGAAAAATGTAAAATTTAAAAAAAATCGTTAGAGCCGTTTTTGAAAAAATCGAAAAAAACTGAAAAATCACAAGAGTAAACACCTACTTCCGGTTATGCGATTTTCTTCAAAAGCTTGCTGTCTCATCTACATAGTACACAAAACTTATATATGAAGTTTCAATGCCATACCTCTTTTCGTTTTTGAGATATTCTGTTCACAGACACACACACAGCCAGACACACAGACAGACAGACACACAGACAGACCAATGAAAAAAAATATGTTTTTTGGGATCAGGGGACTCTAAAACGTGAAGATCTGTTGAAAACTCAATTTCGAATTTTTGGGGTGAATCCAATACTTCCTTTATAGTAGTAAAAGGAAGTAAAAAGTGTATTCATCAAGGACGCCGAAAGTTTGCTACCACACGAATTCCAAGTCTAGTCATGCCACTGTTCTCTAGCCGTGTTTGAGAGAAATTAACGCAATTAATAGATACTCAGCACATATTCTGCTACTCCTATCGTGTAATGCAATGAAGACAGCATTGCAATCTGCAGACTACTTCCTTCCTCTTGTTGTGGTGTGGGGTGGAGTTTTTTGACCAACAGACATTTAAGATGCATGTTGAATTTACATCGAGAATTTAAGCAATATATAGTAAAATAGTATTCCACAGGTTACCTATGATGTGTGCTACTGGTTTCCTGACTATTCCAGGTTCCCTCCAAACATTCCAAGCGGAAGATATTTGGCGGACGTGACCATTCGCCACAGTTCTCTGTCAATCGAACGTTTCCAAGTCTACTGTGGCATATGTAAAGTACAAGTTTAAAGGCCGTATGGAAGGGCAACATTAGAAGTTTAAGAGTTGTAAACTTACATTTTATAGCATTTAGCAATGTACAGAGACAATACTGGCTGAAAAACAATGCTTCAGCACTCCGTTATGACAGCAGCACAATAGGTGGAATTCAACCTACTTGCACTGACGTCACGCGGAAGCGCTGAAGCCTTGTTTTTCAACCGGTATTAATCGACATAATCTACTTTAATCATATTGCCTTATTATAATCTCGTCTAACTATGATGATGTCAGAGGGTTTTTAAGGTACCTATATTAGCGTGAAGCTTGCAATTTTATTTTTTTATTCCAGAATGTATGGCAAAGAAACTTTATCGAACCCATTCAGATTTGAAATCGCAATATCGTCAATTATTTTTAATTGTAGAAACACAGAGTTATATAGTACGTATAAGCCTAAGTAGAAGCTTGATTAGAAATTGCTTGTGAATACTTATAATAAAACCTGTTGAAGTTTTAAAATTGCACTTCCGTGAAACTGATGACTTATTAGTAGTATTAAAGATTTTATTACCCAAATTTTATGTACCAGAAATAATGCAGGTTACGAAATAGTACATTGTGTATCTAGGACGAAAAGCTTACCTACCTAACATTCCCAGACGACTGTGAATATTGTTGGGCGAGGCGAATACTGAAATAAGAAAAGAAGACGACCAAACCTGGAAAAATGATTAGTTGTCATGATACATTAATACGCTTTTACAGTAGAAAACTCAGAAGGTGAGGACTACATGGTGAACTCTAAACTTGCCTCTCTAACTTATATCAACCTCATTCATACCTGTATTTTCAATAGTTTCTAAAGTTAGAAGATATATCCGTTGTCCTATCGTTTGAATAAACTTTTTCTATTAATAATATCAGTAATGAATCGACAGGTAACTTATTTGGTATAAAAATGGTTCGTCGACTACTTATTCAAAATTCCCCCTGCACATTCCATTAGGATAATATTATACAGCGAAAGAAATCTTTAATTTTCGGTTATTACCAATAGGACGTCTCAGACCTATATTGTTAAGAGACTATGATAATGCTGAAACAACTTATATGGTTAAGATGCGATCTAAGCTTATAAATATAGGTATGCAGATGAATGTACATTTATTAAAAATGTGTTGACACCCAAATAGGGTCATCATGCTCGTACCTGTCATGTTGAACCACAACGAGCAGAAAACGGATATCCGGTTAGGACAGTGCATTTGTAATTATTATCGCGCTCTTTTTCTTCATTTTCCCTGAAATTAAGGTTCATTCTCGGCAGTTCAGCCTTCTGGTTTGTTCATAAAGCGTGACACCCTGCTCATTCAACTTTGTTTATGCTGTAGTCATGCACGGGAAGTGAAACGGCGTTATGTAAAAATATGACGGTTACAATAATGCAAAAGGATGATCAAACTTTCTTTTTTAAGGTTATACTTTGCAAGTATTTGTAATGATTTGTTATGTAAATTGTGTTGCTCAAATTTGGATACAATATTACAAGTTGAGCGTTATTGGACCAGCAATAGTTAATGAAAAAATAGCAATTACAATTCTACAGGGTGTGTCAAAAATGCACATAATCTTCAGGTAGGGCGATAACTTGAATAATTTGGAGTCGAAAATACTAAATTGTTGAATTGATCTTCATGGGCCCTCACGAGCGGTAGATAAAAGCATTTTTTCAGATAAAGTACATTTTCTGTTCTAAATACGTCAAAATATCGTCAAGAAAAATTGTTCAATATATAAAATTTTATTAAAATTATGACCGAATCCAAAATGCGGTTTACATTCATGTGTGGCAAATAATTCATTTAATACACACGATCAAAGGCTGCAACTAACCTAAACAATCTAGAACGACACATAGTCTACACATGAAAATCAGCGATGCCGGTATATTTAACATAACCTCCAACTTCAAACATAATGTACATACTGCCTGCAACCATGCGGTCGTTATATAAAATTCCTAGGCATTCTATATAATGACGGACGTTTCACCGGCATTATGTTTAATATCGACAAACATTAAACAAACGGACTGGTATTTTAAGCAATTTATGAAATTATATAAAATGACTGAATTATGCAAGTTGCCTGTAACATATACATAATTGAGCGTGAAACACAGGCTAAAATACGTTCAGACTTCACTCATATTGAGAAGTATTTCAGTCACGTAATAGAACTCAATTTAGAATACATACAGTTTTAGAGCTAAAAACATCTAAAAGAATCATTTTTAAAACATTTGTAGGCCGGTGGATTTGTGTGTATATTACACATGTATACTACAATCAAAAAAGCTGGTGCAATAATTCTGATGCACTTTTATAAATGAGTAGTACAAAATGGAATCGTTGTAGCTCACCATGTAACCATGCAACCGGCCCTTAATGTTTCGGATCCGTATGTGAAGACCGGAAGCACATATTGGTTGACTTGTTTTCTTTTCAAGCTTATGTGAATGTCACCATGTGCTGGATTAGGCACAATTCCAGAAAATGCCCATTTTTGAGAAAATCGAGAAAAATATTTCTTCCAAGGACATCATCTAATTACCAGAAACAAAGCCGTAACTCAACATAGACGCAAGCGTAAATATCAAATAACTGGTACATTTGACTTCACAAATGTATTTCACATAGCCATTCTTCATGCAGCAGTCCAATTTGGTGAATGAAAGAGATAAGAGCTTGCCAAAATTTTTGAAACTGTGAAAATTCAGGCTAGGCAACCACAGTAGCTCGGAGCGTCAAGACTTGTATACATAGCTTTAAACTATTAAGGAATTATAATATACATAGAAATATATGAAATGTATTGATTAAGTATATTGTGGACTATATCGTGGTTTATTGGTGTTAGGGCAAATAATTATGTAGATTTTTAGAGATGACTTTCAACACATATCTAACAAAGTCTAGCAAAATAGAGAATTTCTCAGGTCTCACTATTTCTAATATCTCTTCTAACGTATAGTCAAGGAACTATGACACGGGTTTTTGAAAGTTTCAGTTTCAAAAATAATAGCCTTATAGATTTTTTAAGGTATTGGGTCCTCAGACTTAAACGGTTTTCTACAAGTTGCTTTCAATTCTGATTTTTTTTCGACAAATCTTTTAAAGAAAATAACAGTTTTGTAGCCATAACTAATTTCTTTACAGTTTAATAATTAGAAATAGATGTGTGCTGTACAATTTCTAAAAATTAGAAATACCAATAGATGAATGATTATGAATTGGAAGAAGCAGTTTGGTAATACAACTTGCGTCATTTAAATCAATCTGAAGAATTAATGTTTGAAAATATTATTGTTTTAACTGACTTCCCGAAAACTAAATTCCCAAATTACTTTTACAACCACCTATATCACTTTAGTGTAACTCCGAAATGGAAAATATGAAATATACGAAATTTAGATGTGCTACTTGATCTCACCAATGTGACGTAAATAGCATATGGCTTATAAATTTAATGATAAATCACAAACAATCAGATATAAATAAAGAACAGTACCTAAAAGCTTAGATTTTGTATTCAAAAATATAATTCGTAGAAGGTGACAGCATCAAAATGGTTTAATTCGAAGGAATGTAGATAAAGCATTAAAGGGAACGATTTGACCTGGAACCTGTAGGGACATTGGGACCAATCAGTATGTAGTCCAAATTATTAATACGGTGCACTACTATTTTCTGCTAACTTCCTTAGAGGTTCCAGATCTCTCATGTACCATAAAAATTGAAATCGACAGCAAGAGGATTTCGAGCTCGATTCAAAACTAATAACAATTGCAAGACACACGCGCAAACACAAACGGAGCTAAAAGGTAAATAAAATTAGCAACTAAACTAACCGATTTAAAGTATAATTTTACGTTACCGAAGATGTTAGATCCCTTTACTCCGTCAAAGACATTAAGTGCGTCAAACCCTACTGAGTGGTTTTAAAATTGCATATCTAATTTTTCTACAACCCAATCTAATTGTGTATTTTTTAAACTAGATCAAAATAGCTACGATGATAGCCAACGTTCGCGGAGAACATGGCACGTAAAGAAGAAGAAGATCAACATTTTTAAATATTTTGCTGAATTATTAATGAATAACAATAATCCATAATTTTTTGACCAACCAAATAAGAGATGAGATTTAATCTTGAGAGAAATTTATGCAGATTTAGCAATAGCAAATTAAATATTATTTAAATTTAAAGAATGCCACATATGCAGCAAATTGTATATGGAAGTAGGAATAATTATTGTACATAGTAATTTTTAATGTTTGTAAGTATGTATTAGTCACTAAGTATCAATAGGTTAGTTTAGCGTAGAATATTTATTTAGTTACTTATTTTTTATTATTTTTAATAACTAATGTATTTATTTCTTGTAATTTTTAATTAATCACATTTTAAGTACAGTTAGTTTTACGTCGGTAATATTATACGTAACACATTTTTAAAACGATTTGCAGAAATGTACACTTATAATATACATGTGATGAACATAATTTAAGCCAATACAATTATAACAGGAATTAATGATAATTCAAGCATTCCAAATATCAGTTTTGAAATGTTCCATAAATGTGCTAATTTGAATTTTCAATTGTATAAAATAGCATTGGCCTTGAAATAATTTGAATTTGTAAAAATTGCGTTAGTCTTGATTTGAATATCAATTGCAATCCGAGCAATCTTTGACTTTATAATAAAAATGTAAGATCAATGCAATCAAGAACAATTGGGGGAAGCAAAGCCAAGCTTTGGGTGTGTATTTTGGCTTCCCCACAAAAACTAATTCAGAAGTTAATAAATAATATTTTTTTTCAATTATAAGGAGTGTTTCAACTTAGTACAGTGTTTTTGATAGGCTGCAGAACATTTTGCATTAATTCCTGTCACCTATGCAGAGGGTAAGAGTGTAGTTGGTGTTTTTCGGTGCTGATTTGGAGGTTCTAGTGAGATTAGTTGGAGCTCTGAAAGCTTGAGACGGACAGTGACTTTCGTAGAAATCGTTGAAGCCCTAGGTGTGGGGCAAAGAGTCTGAGTTGATAGCAGCGAGGAGCGAAAGAGCTGCAGGCGAATGGCGAGGCATCGGCGGTTTGTACTGCAGTCCAACGGAGAATAGGCGACCATTTTGTCGAGGAACTTGCTGGGGGCCCGATTTAGGTTCAAATATCCATCGCGGAAGCCATAAAAAGGTCAGAAATTGGTTTATCCTGAAAACAAATCAGAACATTTTCCGTGGCGTCTTTTTTGTGCATTTCCGGTCGTAGCTTCTCTTGCGTATTTTGTTAAAGTGGCGTATGTTTACCTACGTTTCTTATCACCTAGGCAACGCATCTTACGTAATAGCCGACGTAATTCTTAACATTTTAAGCCAACTCGTTTTGTTAAATGTGCGCTTAGATCCCCATACTTGACATTTGAGTTTAGTTCCCATTAGTTTAAAAACCCCGTATCATAGTGATCCCAGTAGTTAATTAAGCAGTATTTAAACGGTTGCATTTAATAAAAAACAAGAGAAATTTATGTTCAAAGCCAATATATTAGAAAATAGTTATACAATTCAAAATAATAAATTGGTATGATGGAGAGACTCAACCCATTTGAGATAAATTTAATTTAACAAATAAAAAGAGAGCTAGACTCCGTTATATTCTTAGTAGTATATTAAAGCATGTTAAGAGGCTTAAATTGTTCTATTATGTTCAGACTCGCATATCTGAAAAACAGTTAAATTTAGGGGTCTGAAGTACCTAAGATATCAAAGGACAGCTTATTAAAAGGGCTTTTACATACTCTTTTGATAACGTTTTCTGTCATTCAATTGTTACTTACAGCAGCCGACTAAAGTTCATCATTTGTTTGTACAGAATCATTAATATCTGCAAAACGGTTGACGCTAGACCCATACAACTTTATATTAAAATGATTAGCATTTTAATGCAAAACTTTTAAGCCATTTAAATATGGGGCACTCCATTTAAAAAAGTAGGTTGGTTTGATTCGCCACACTTTTTTGTGCCACCATGAATAATCACAAATATTTAGTAATGTGCACCACTTCTCGTAGCTACATTTATTTCAGCAATTTTTTTGTAAATTTTATAGTTTTAGAAATATCTTCCACCCAGCATCGTTGCCCAACCCTGTATATAATTATGGCTCCATCAGTATGTAATTATGGGCCTAAATTTATTTGGAAACAGTAAAACAAGCTCTTCAAATATTTTAAAAAAATGTAGGTATAGAGTCTTCCATTAACCAGGGTGTTTTCTAACTACGTGTAGAAAATTGAGTGGCATGTTCATCGGTTTATTTTATGACAAAAATTTCATATTAACCGGGCCCTGCAAATTCTTAGCTTTGAAGAACGCTTTGAAATAATAATTATTTGTAATTGGTGTGTGTACATGCGGCGCCACGAACCATTTTTTCTGTTGGTATACAATTTTTCAATTCACCAGTGGCATACGTATGTGACGATTTGCACGATCGAATAAAAAACGGATAAGAAATCGAATTAGTTTCAGTTTTGTTTTTTTATTCATTGATTAAAGTAAAATAATAAAGCCAAGTTGCCAACTTTGTTGTTTATTGTAGCATTGATACTTGCAAATTAAGATAAGTGAATAAAACATCAAACAAACTGCTAGAAATAACCAACTTCAGACATAATACACTTATCAGCTCTTCGTTTCACTTAGAGGTTTAATCAAGGAATTCACGAAACGTATCAGAACTGAAACCAACTCAGTGGAGTATTTTTTTTATTCAATCCTGTGAAGGAGACTCATACACACGCTACTGCTGAATTGAAGACCTATTTTGTCTGACACCTTCAACAATCTGTATTCTGAAAGCATGAACTTGCGGGCCCATGTTAATATGAAATTTTTGTCATAAAGTGTCAATAAACATGCCAGTCAATTTTTTATACGTACTTAGGAAATCAGCCGGGTGTGAGAGTGAGGATACGGAAGCTCTGATCTTCCGCCTTGCAGGCCAAGCTCCTTCATGGGGTGTTAGTGCCTCACCATTATTATTATTATTACTTAGGAAATACCTTGTATACATGAACACCCTGTACGGTTTCTTACCTTTAGTTAAGAATAATACAAATTTGCTGCCTGAGGCAGGGGAGCCTGTATACAGAGCTCCAAATAAACCACAGAAAATCTGAAACTACAGTCCTTTTTCCAAAAAGGGAGAGTTTTTGCTCGAACTGTTTGGCAACCGCGTAATATGCACTTTACGTACCTCACCAAATATAATTACAGTAATAATATCGAACCGAAACACGAAACCGAAAGTTGAAAAACCCGCTCGCACGCAAAACGCGTCTTATCAATCATCGGGGGCAAAAAGCGCATTCCTCCTCTGGGAAGTAAGCGCACTATGCGAGTACAGTTACTTTTACTTTTCATCGACTTCTTGCACGGTGGGACGTGCAGACAGCGCGAGTTATTATTTATTGGTTATTAGGGACAATCGAACTATAAATCCATATCGACTGGCGGCCGCTGGTTAATTGGAAGGAATTATAATAGGCGGCTGTGGCTGCTCGGCTTTGCCGCATGCGATGCACCAGGCAGGTGCTGTTCCTGCTTCTGCTTCTATTTTCTGAATGCTCCCAATTCTACCTTTCCGAAACCCAAGCTACTAGGGCGGCGAAGATATAAATATTTCATAAAATATATAATGTGATCATTCATTCTTTCTTTTAAACGAGCTAACCTTAAACATTTTGTTATTTATTGACACTTTCCAGTAGTAACAGTAAATATTGGAAACACTATGGTATGATGGTTAGCGTGATTCGTACCCAATTAGTACCAAAATATCCGTAACTGCGACAGCAACCTCGAATGAGGAACTATTACGGAACCGCCACCAAAACTATGACTTTGATGTATAACTAACTTCATTTGACAAATCGGTAGTTGCTGCCACGTAGTTTTTACCAGTATGGTTACTTTTTAACCGTATATGACTTGTACGTAGCTTTCCCGGTATTGGAAGCGTCGTAGTTACCTTTGGAACTACCTTAAAGTTCTAAGAATTTAAAGATGGCTGAGGATGGTAGCGGCGACTAATTTAAGCTGCTAAAATACGGCTTCAACGCTGCAACTACTTTCTGGAGACTTTCACTATTTATTTAAAGTCGTGTAAAGTAAAATTCACCATCTAGTACCTACCCGATATGTTGATAACCTTGATAATTTCAAGGTAATTTTTTTCTACTTTTTTGTTGAAATTGGAATGAGAGAATCGGTTTTACAATAACAGTGGCTAAATGAATTTAACACATTTAGTGCAATTTTTCAATCTCGAGGTGTACAAATTTATGAAGCAAGTCTGTCAAAATTATATCAAGCCAGTAAGAGTTTTGATAGTATAATAAACTCTAAAAAAGTATTTTTGTTAGCTAGTATTGCCTGTGCAGATTTTTTTTTTAGTAAACAGGCACCAACAAAAAATCAAGTAAAATAAGGCATCTTGTTTGGAATTCCATATGTCTCATAAGAAGTTCTATACAAAATGAAACACGAACATTGTGTGCAACACCGGTCATCTGAAGAAAATGTGAGATTAAATACTAGATAGGGGTTAAAGTTCCGTGTGGAACCATGAAGTGGTAACGGTAGTTTTGAACAGGCGGTTTGTGTTAGCCGCAACGCTGCGGGACTTTAATGTGACGCTGCAGTTCCATTCGATACTTTGTAGGAAATATAACTTTAAAGTTACATATTTGCAGTTCTCTTCCCACTATCGTCGCGCATTAATTAGTTATATTTATCAGTTAAAATGACTTCAAAGATTCTTTTTTAGAAACACGGCTATGACATAACATTTAACGGTCTTTGCTGTTAGGGGTAACATGTCGATCAAGCAGACGGTACTGATATAGTACAATAACATGTAGGTATTATGAAAAATACTTTTAAGGCAATATTTTAATTAAAAAACTGCAATTTTGAATGGCGCCTAGTCTGATTTTGAGATATCAATCATGTATGATAGTAAACTTGCATTCTGTTTAAGTTTGTCACTCACACCACTGGGAAAGAGCACAAGTTTTGCTTTCTAGTATTACTGTTATAGTATTCGATTTAGTTTCTGAGCTAAGGAAATTGAGAAATGAAACACCACTATAATAAAATCAATCGCAAGACAAAGCAAGCAACACCAATCTAAACGATTAGTAAAGTTTGGTGAAAGCCTCAATTACCAAGCCGCAACGTCGCATTAGAACGTATCCGGACAAGTTCCAAAAACGTCGTCTAAACGTTGCCGTTACCAAACATTGTTTTCCATTTTGCCCAACGTTAAAGTTGCTACAATAGCCACCGGTACGTTCCAGTGACTACTTGTTCTAGTTGGGTAATGCACACAAAAATGTTCGTTGTTACTCTAAGTACTTTTCGAAATGAGTTTCTTGCGATAAAAATGTAAACATGTAGAACAAAGGACGTATATTTTAACAGGTTAAGGTAATACATCTAAATTAGATTACATATGCAGATGTAGTAGCAGACACTATGGCATTTCCTACAGACAACTTCTAATCTGAAGCGGAAGTTTCTGCGCCGGAACTTAAATTGGAACAATAAAAGTTAACGACCAAAGACAGATTTTGTACTCCCCGAGTCTTCCACAACATATGTTTGGATAAAACCAACATAGAAGTAAACTATTGTTCTGAGTGTTAGTTGGCAAGTTTCACTCAACCAAGAAAAGAAAATAAGGCCTCGAAATGCTTTTCAGTCCCAAAAGTCTTTAGCACTTGCAACTATTCCTAGTTGGTTTTAGATTACTGTGACAGTTGAAAAGGTCTTCGAACATAGAAACAGTAAACAAATTGCTACACTTTTCAAAGATTGTGACGGCTTACCATAGGCTTAAAGAAACGTGCCGCTTGACGTTTATAATTGCTTTTTAAATTATATTCTCGTAAAATATATTTACACATTAGCTCTAAATTAAGCGAATCAATAATTCCAGCATTCAAGATTTAACAGCTATGCTGCGTCGAGCAAGTCACTACTTGGTAAAACACCGTATACTGTATACAGTACTGTAAGCACATACGGCTCGTGATAGCTGTATATAGGAGGTTCTCTATTTTTAACAATTATTAAGCAAAAAATAATAGTTAATGGCTCACCTACATCCCGAAGACATTGACATATTCCGTTGTACTGTGAAGCAAATATAATGTTATTTCCTTACGAACTAAACCAATCATAAAATACCCAGTTTTGTGTACGTTCGTTCTTTTGCTTGTTATAAATAATTTGTTTTTGTACATTATGTATCCATGTTTTCTAAAACTTTTTTATAATTGGATATTTATACTTTGTAAAACAGGTTAACATAAAATAAATAAAAATAAATTAATAAAATAAATATAAGTTGGGGCCCTATTTGGGACCATCCTCATCAGCAGCCAGCCGTTCGGCGCATTGATATGAGCGAATGTGTTGACACATAACTCATGTTATGTTGACATACGTCGTGGATGTTGTTTTACTTGTTTTAAGCGGTATCGAATAACTACCTCCGGATTTCATTACTTCCACCTTGTTGTATTGTAACGGCTGAATAGAGGATAAAATATATTTTTTGCACTTCCGGGACTAAAGTAGCTCATTTAATCCCTAGGGACTAAAGTAAAAATGATACCGTAACTATGGTAAATTTATGTACACACGAGGTTACTAGGTTAGTTTTTGTTTGTCATTTGACACACACTGATGCAAAACTTAACCTGCAAATCTTGAATTTGACATATACTGACAATGCACTTCAGTACTGCCAACTGATTTAGGCTATCCAGGACCTGCTGCAATTCAGTTTTTAATAAATTGTAATTGTCAGTTTCTAAATTGACAGATTCCAAAATTTGGAAATGTTTGATGATAATGTTCCCAAAAGTGCAAAAAATAGCGTATATACCTCGGGACTAAAGTGCCTAAATCCCTTGAGTGGTTGTTCTCCTCGGGCTTCGCCCTCGAGGCAACAAACTCCACGAGCGGGATTAAATTAGTGCACTTTAGTCCCTCATGATATAATATACCATTCAATTATAGAATAGTTACTTTTTTCTAATGCAATATAGGCTGTTGACGGCTGGCAGGCTAGCGCCGCTGTGCCCCTGAGGAGCAGCCGCCACTGCTTGATGTATAATTTACTATTTTAGAACAGAGCTTTGGGAATTATTCAACAGTAATATCCCAAGTGCATTAAAATAGCCGATTAAATTTTGACGTTTTCTGTTAGAATGTTTTGCTAAGAAATTTGTCAAGTAAATTTGCCGTTCAACAAGAAAATGTACGAGATATATTTCTTCAGAGCAAAACATTCTGACAAAAAATCATCAACATTTATTCAGGCTAGTTTACATGCACGCGGGATGTTTGGCGTGATTATTTCCTAAATAAATAGATAAAATGCAGTTGGTGAAGCACCTTTAATAATCATGTTAAAATTATGCTCAAGCGATTAAATTTTGACACATATTTAACCGCGGTTAAATTCTGACGTTTTAATTTTTTTCATTATTAAACTGACAGAAACCATAGTGATTACGCATTAGTATGGATATGAAGGAAATAATCAATAGTAATTACATAAGTGGTGATAATTTTTTGATAATTTTAACTAGATTCACGAATCTTTGTTGCTATTAAGAAATCTCACGAGTGGACGAATTATAAAAAAAAAATAACATCACGAATGTAATTCGGCGTGATTATTTTTTAAACAGTTCAAGTTGTAGATAGGGTTTGATGGAGCCTCCAGATGAGTGTCCTGTTATTTTTAACAACTGCTGTTGCCTACTCCACTTTTAACTAGCTGTGTTACAGCAGAAGAACGATTTGAATGGTTTGTGAAAAAATAGTCGCTGTAATTTGCTACTAGCAAATAGTCAGTGTAATTTTGATGCTACTAGCAAATAGTCAGTGTAATTAGCTACTAGCAAATAGTCAGTGTAATTTTGATGCTATTGGTCGATTTGAAATTTTTTCTCATTACCATTGGCTGATAGGACTGCTTAAAAAATAATCACTGTAATTGTGTTTTCCGGACGTACTAAATTTGTGCCACCTGCCTTGAACAGATAGAATAGATAAATTTGGGTATATCCTTGCTTAAATATGTGTTAAAAAGATGTTATGCGAATTAACTAAATTATCAAAATCATAAATAGTATATATGTATATCAAATCCATTGTCGAACGTCAATACTTTTTTATTTATTTTATTTTTTCATAGAATTTGTGATTCTGAGAGATCTACGTTAGGCAAATATTTGAACTGAAATGTAAAAATTAAACTTCACATATTTTAAATACAATGAGCTTTTTATATTAAAAAAACAACTTTAAATTTTGCAATTTTCAAACTATTAAAACGACTCGCCAGCGTGAATGCACGCTAGTGATTATCTGTTGTAACTGCTAATTACTTTTGGAAATTAACGGAAAATTTTTGTTTTTTAACCTCTTACAGCTATGTGCCGTAGTAGTAGACCCTTAGTAAGTACGCAAAAATTTACCAATTTTACCAATTCACCAACAATTTTGGGAATTCAAGCAAAAGCGTAAAAGATAGAGTAAGAACTAAGTTTTCAAAGTTTAGAAAATTGTAATTCGGTAATGATGAAAAGCCCTGGCTATCTTAAATACAAGAAGACTATACTAAGGAGATGCAACTTCCTATGACGCCTATATATAAAAGCGGCCCTTATGTCGGGGATAGCCGTCGCGGCGCTGTCGACAGCGTGTACTGCCGTTCGAGAGTTGGAAGCGAGCTAAATTAACCTGTAATCGCGGTTAAAAGTCAGTTTACGATTGTTAATCCAGTGGAGTGTATTTCAAGTGTGTTATTAATTGTTAAAACATGGTCCGAATTTCCAGTTACACTCAGTAAATGTTTGACATTGACAGTTCACGAGTTTTGTGAATGAATAATTGTACACCACGGCCGCCTTACTTGTCAGCTTTTAGCGGTCCGCTTCGAAACGGGAGTTGCGTGTCCTTAGTATAGTGTTCTTGCTTAAATAATATAAGCCACGTTTTGAATGGTGAATTTGTTCAGGACCTTGATGTACTTTCTAATGTTATTGTAAAATGTATGCTCCTTGTACATTTATAAACATTGAAACGTTGAAAGAACCTTTTCAATATTTAAGTACATGTTTTTAGGCTAAAGACATAAGTTTGTCTTTCAAAATTTTAAAAAGCATGTTTTTATGACGATGATCAATTTACAAATTTTGTTTTTATTGAAATAATTGCTTATTTCTAATGTAAATCGTTGTAACAATTATTAATATGAGTAAAACACAATATTAAATACGTATTCTCCCATTTTAAAATTTTATTATAGGTTTATAATTAATAGACGATTAAAGCGTGTTTAAATTCGGTATAAAGTAAATGAGATGGCATATGGAAATGCATACTTCCAAAATGTTCTGCATATTTTTACAAAATACAATACAACATATGCGCATATTTTGGTAATAGTGAGCTGCATATATTCCGTTCTCTAATAATTACCTTCGGGAATGTTACATTCCAAGTCGCTTATAATATTTTTCCACCAACGGTAGCAATTAACTTCAAATAAATATTTCTAGAAATGGCATCTGTCATAAGAAAGTTTCATTTAATTAATAAGTTAGCAATGCCTACAAAAAGTCTGAGCAAAGCGCCCTTGAATTTTTTCGTATTAAAGAAAATTATATTTAAAAAGTAGATAGCAAATATAGCCTGCTTATGTTTATTACCGACGAAATAAAAAAAGTATAAAATATTAAACCTGTATTCCTGGTATGTCTATCAAATATTCTGACGTCTGTCTGTTATTGTTTTATGTAAGTGGCACTATTAAGTTCGGTCGGGTAAACTAGTTCACGGATATTATCAGCCAGGTACAGCCCCTGTACTTACATTGCTGATAGCATAAAAATATTGTTTTAGTTATGTCTAGTACATTATTCGTTGTTTATACCTGTGATACGGAGTATATCCTATGAGCAAAAATAAAATTCATCAAGGGTACCTTTGGAATTCTGAAGTCATGTGAATTAATTATAACACCAAAAATATGCAGCTGTCATTTGACATTTGTTAGAAAGTGAGGGTACGATCTTATCGTTCTTCTGCAGGCTTTGGATTTTTTTTCGTTGCGTTTATTACGGAAAGTCTTGATCACTGTTACCTACGATCACATTGAGATATTAGCCACGGTCTATAAAATGTCAATGACAAGGATGAGGTATAATTTTCACATGACTTCAATCTTTGATGAAATTTCTTATTGCTCATACTATATATACTACAAGTCCATTTCAACCGGGACATTATGAGCGGGTATTATAACCCATAATGCTCTCTTATGCGGTCATTATAATTCACTTTCCACGATCTAAGTTATTAAAAAACACTAGTACGATAAAATTTTGTGTGAACCACGGGCATTACTTGATATTGATGCCCTCGGGCATAAATATCTTCATAATACCCTTGGTAGATAAATAACTATTTTACCCTCCTAATATGTAAACAACACATTCATACACAGTTGACGTCCACCGTAACTACGATTTACCGTTAATTAATGTGTTTTGAGCATCCCGGTGCGGTAAAATGACTAGAAAAATTTTAGCTTTCAGAGACTTTTGAAAAGAAGTGTTTGTACCTAGCAATAAACAGTATTTGTGTAAACGCTAATTATTCTTAGTAATAATGGTAGATCGTCAATATTCTTTTATTTGGCGTTAGGCGTAAAGTGATAAGTTTGAGAAAATATTTGCACAAAAAAGTAAAAATGAAAATCCATGCATTTTAAACATGGCGGGCTTCTTAAATTAAAAATGAAACTTTTGATGTTGTCTTTGCATTATTTAAACTACCGGGTGTTAGTTCTCTACTACTGTACAATTTAGAAGGCATCACTTATAATAATGCAGAAGACTAAAAGCCGTGTTTACACAACTAAAAGTACTATGGTTGCGTTCCACCATTTCTATTTTCGGGTTTTTGTAAACAAACTTCCCTTAACTTTTAATAGCGATATTATCACAGAAAACAATTATTTGTTATGCATATTTCTTGTGTTTTTTAAAACTATTGACTCAGCTTCGAAGGCAAGTCCACTTTGGTTAATTTTCATATCTGCTCATTGAACGCTCCTAAACTTGAAGCCGCACGCACGCGCTAAAAAGGCGTGTCTTTAAAGATTAGGTTAGATAACCTACAAATTTTCAGATTTGGTTACGTTTTACAAAGTTGTGGTGTTGTGTAGTTAACGGCCAAGTTTACGATACATTCCTTGAAGCTGCCAAAGAAGCCGGCAGGTATTTTACCTCGCAAAACTTTGAACAATTACAAAATATTACATTTTAGGAGATGACAAGTTACTAACTGCAGAAGACGTAGACAGAATTGTAACATCTCAGCTGTCATTTGATGATTTGAAAACCATTAATGGCCAAGTTCAAATGTTCAAATACACTGAGCGACAAAAGTCTGGGTTCACGAATAATTTTTCCAATTTTACATACTGAAAATGGTTTCTGGCGCTTAAAATCTGATGTCAATGTTTACGTATCAACAAACTTCAGGTGGATACGCAAGAACACTTTATCAATTGCATGCATCGTGTAGGTAGATACAGCCTGGAAAGACACGTCCAATCATTGTGAGTTTTTCGAGTTACAGATATCGGCAGGCAGTCTACTCTAAAAATCTCTCTTGAAGAATACCAGGGTTGTGATTAAGGAAGACTTGACGAGGGCAAATCTACAGCTGTTACAAGAATCCCAAAAAATTGTAGGAAAGGGGAAGGCGTGGACATGCGATGTATTTACAAGTTTTAAGCATTTTAATTTGAGTAAATTTAACGCAGACTTAGAAATGCTACCATTGCATAAGATATATTACATGCATGATGTTAACGATAAGGTTGAATTTTTTAACAATCAATTAATTAAACGTAAAAAATTCAGTTAAAGTAATTAACATTTAACTTTCATCAAGTTATAAGGGAACCTACTAGAGTTGGTTTAAATAAAATGTCTTTGTTGGATGTGATTATTACATCGTCTTTAGCGTTAATTATGGAGTCGGGTGTGAAAAACGTAGAATTATCAGATCACGAACTTGTGTACTGCCACATTAACATGAAACTTCCTAAGTATGCCCCTGTGGCTCATGTATTTACAAGTTTTAAGCATTTTAATTTGAGTAAATTTAACGCAGACTTAGAAATGCTACCATTGCATAAGATATATTACATGCATGATGTTAACGATAAGGTTGAATTTTTTAACAATCAATTAATTAATCTTTTTAACGAGCATGCTCTATGGCAATCCATTACCTTTAAATATAAACCTGCCCCATGGCTGACAGATAACATTAAATTGTTAATGAAATTAAGAGATCGAGCGAAAAGTAAGTATATAAAACAACGAAATGAGAGTGCTTGGGATTATTACAAGCTGCTCCGTAATTATACAAACTTAGCAATTAAAAATTAAAAACAAGCTTACTTTCAATTTAAAGCTACTCATAGCAGCAGTAAAGAAATGTGGAATGAACTGAAAAGGTTGAATGTGGGTAGCTCAAATTCTAATAAAAAGAAAAACAAACTGATATCCCGAATGTAGATGAAATTAATAAGTATTATATAAATAGTATACCTAACTTGCCAGTTGATGAAGATTTATATAATTTTTACTCAAATAATGTATTAGTAGAAGCATTTTTGGAATTTGAACCTGTGGCCACTGAGGAAATTATAAAAATAATTAATTCATTAAAAAGCAATTCAGTAGGACCAGATGGATTAAATGCTAAAATGTTGAAGCTGTGTTGCCCTCACATTGGTCAATACCTGGCTCACATTATTAATACTTGCATTACGCAAAATGCATATCCTAATTTATGGAAATCTGCATTTGTAGTTCCCTTGCCTAAAGTTGAACGTGCTGTTGAACTAAAAGATTTCAGACCAATTATAGTAGGAGAGCTGGTGACATTTTTTGGTGATCATTTAGTTAAGGCCTATTTTTTGAGAGAATGTTGCTGGAGGCATGTATAAGTGTCAGCTGTAAGGATTCTCCTAGATAGCGGTATCGGAGGGAGGCAGAACACCCTAAATGTGCACTGTCAGTATATGTCAAATTCGAGGTGAGCCGGTTAGGTTTTGTGTCAAAACTGAAGGAAAACATAACCTGCTAACCTCGAATTTGACATAACTTACACTAAAAAAGTCCATAAGGGGCGGCTGTGGAAATTGAAACATATGAATAATAGGTTGGTGGCATTGTAAGTCTATGTCAAATTCGAGGTTAGCAGGTTATGTTTTCCGTTTCAGTGACTTTTTGATACTTTTCATAACTGCTCAAAATCATATTGATTTCACCTAAAAATGAACTAAATGAATTAATAACAGATTCATCCATTTTCAAGTAAGCTCTATTCTATGTGTAATGGTTAATTTATACAGGGTCCGGCAACGAAGCGGGGGTGGAAGATATTTCTAAAACTATGAGAGTTGCATAAATATTGCGTATATAAAAGTTGTAGGTACTAAGGTGCTGCACATTACTAAAATAGTTTTGATTATACAGGGTGTCTCAAAAAAGTGTAGCGGATCAAACTTACTTTTTTTTAAATAGAATGCCATATATTTAGGTAGCTTAAAAGTTATGTATTGAAATACTCTTCATTTTCATATAAAGTTGTATGGGTCTAACGTCAACTGTTTTGGAGATATTAACAATTTTATGCAAAAAATTGCTGAACTTCAGGCGGCTGCTGTAAGCGACAGAAAACAATTGAATGAAGGAAAACGTTACCAAAAAATTATGATTTTTGTAAACTATCTTTCAAGTGTAAAATGGTGGATCTGGGTATTAATGTTATACAGAGTGCTCAATATTTGCAAATTTAATTGCTTTTTTTTCAAATGAAACGCCCTGTATATTTTTGTATTTTTGAAAAGCCCTTTTAATGAACTTTCTTTTGATATGTTACTTCATACCTCTTAAGTTCCAACTGTTTTTCAGATATGCGAGTTTAAACATAAAAAACAATTTAAACCCCTTAAGATGCTTTATTTCAAGGGATAAAAAACAAACGCCTTTATAATAATGATTTAAACACTTGAATTCTTCAAACAAAAGATAAAACCAAGCTTAAAATACAAAAATTGAACCAGAACTCAAAACTAGAAATAACCAATACGAAAAAAGCAAAAAAGCAGGAAAAAATTAAATCTGAAAATCGACCGAATTTTGAGAAAGGAAATGAAGTGGAAGAAGAAAGCTCATTAAAAGTACTTTTTAAAAATACAGGGATATACAGGGTGTTCCATTTAAATAAATCAAACTAATTATATTTGCAGATTATGAATTCTCTGTACAGCTTTAATACTCAAAGCAGGAAAGGAGAACTATTTGAACATTTAGTGTAATTACGTATAAGCTTTTGGTGTATTGGCTTTTCTTTTTTTTATCTGATTTAATTTGACCGTGGAATTAATTTATTCCTACATTTATCGTTTTTTTTTCTTGTTTATAATTTCCTGTATCAACACTGACTGAATTTATATTTTCTAAACCTGGTTTTGTGTTTTTATTTTTAGAGAGATCATGCGTTTAAATCACTATTTTAAGGGCGTTTGTTTTTTATCCCTTGAAGTAAAGCATCTTACGGGGTTTAAATTGTTTTTATGTTCAAACACACATATCTGAAAAACAGTTGAACTCAGAAGTATGAAGTAACATATCAAAAGAAAGCTCATTAAAAGGACTCTTCAAAAATAAAAAATATACAGGGCGTTCCATTTGAAAAAAATATCGAAATTATTAAATTTGCAAATATTGAGCACCCTATATAACATTAATACCCAGATCCACCATTTTACACTTGAAAGATAGTTTACAAAAATTATAATTTTTTGGTAACGTTTTTCTTCATTCAATTGTTTTCTGTCGCTTCAGTCGCCTGAAGTTCAGCATTTTTTTGCATAAAATCGTTAATATCTCCAAAACAGTTGACGTTCGACCCACACAACTTTATATGAAAATGATGAGCATTTCAATACAAAACTTTTAAGCTACCCAAATATAGGGCATTTTATTTAAAAAAGTAAGTTTGATTCGCCATACGTTTTTGCGACACCCTGTATAATCAAAAATATTTTAGTAATGTCCACCACTTTCGTACTTACAACTTTTATATACACAATATTCATGTAACTCTCATAGTTTTAGAAATATCTTCCACCCCCGCTTTGTTGCCGGACTCTGTATTTATACAGTACAGTAAACATTGCGCTTCCATACTTTGACCAAAATTATTTAAAAAGATATTTTTGTCAACTACACGGAAAAATTGCATGTTCAACACATTGGAAAAATGATTCTTCCATGTTCATGTAAAACTTTTACATTCGCTGGAAAACTCTCACTTTTCTTAACTTGTAGAACAATCGACTATTAATTCACTAGCGATTTAAGAACAACTCGCTAGCATATAAACATTATAAACAGTTACTTATGGTTGCTATTATAGAGTTAATAATAATAATGTCAGTTTAAAATGACAAAGAAATAATTAATCGAGTTATTTAACAATAACAGTAACGGCGTAACTGGAGACTTGAGTTACCGCATTTATATTTTTATGACGCTCAACGGCTTAAACCTGAAAAGAAACACAGATTGCAAGCAGCTGAAAATTATTTCGGTGGCACAAATAATTCTCACATATAATATCATAAGAGTATTAATTCTTTCCTGATTTTTTTTGACTGCATCTAACAACGTCGTATTAATTAGGACGCCTTCCAGAGGCGACCGTTTCCTTTCCAGAGACTTTCCATTTGAAAATATATTTTTTGGAACTTTTCCTTACTGCCAATCTCTAGCGTGCTTTTAAAACTTTCTTTAGTGCAACAAAAGTTATTACATTTGTCGTACATTTTAAATGCGGCATATGCCGCGGGTTTCAGCTAGTACAAAATATATTTCTGTTGACACACAATAGATAGAATGCCAAAATATATCCATGCATTTATATAGATTCTCAAGAACTGCTCATGAATACATAGTGGTAATGCATTTTTATTTCAGTTGAGTTGTTAATTTACTGAGTGCAAACTTAAATCTTGCAAAACAAATTTATTAGGTGACGGCTACGGGATAGTAAACATAAATATTTTATTATTTTAATGCAAATATCCATTTTGACTCTTAATATGTTAACGGGTGGAACACACAATTTTTTAAGGTGTTAAAAATCTAGTTAGATATATTTTGCAAAGGAATTATTTTTTTAGTCTATCAGAAAATAAATATTTCTTGAGATATTTACTCGTAAAGACAATTCCAGAGATTAGAGTAGCCTACATTTCGGTAGAACTTTAATTTTTATTTTAGTTAATAAAAGCACATAGTCTCTAAGACGAATTAGGATAAAAACATGTCAAAAATATGACTAAAGGTGAAGTAGTTGTTCAAATTGCACGCTGTAATGGTATTTTATTTCATAGTGTAGTGTAGTGTAGTGTACCAGACTTATTTCAGTTCGGCAAATGGAACATTACCGTACTGAATCCACTAAAGCGTTAAACTTGCCGGACTCAACATTTCGTTGTTACCGTTACTATAAATAAAGCAACCAGATTGTCCTTAATTATTTGCTTTATTAAAGTTACATTTTATTTAAAAATTGTAAAAATGTACGTTATACGTCCGATAAATGATTCTTCACAGTATCACAGTACTCGTTTTCAAATTCCGGACTTGGCTCTTCCGTCGCTTCGTCCGTAAACATGGAATTCGTCTTGCAAAAGTACATTTACCGGACTTGTAATCAGAATAATCTCTAGTTAGGTGAAGTTAGAGTAATTGCATCAGAGTTAAACTAGTTACCCTTAACGACCGAACTTAATAGTGCCACTTACATAAAACAATAACAGACAGACGTCAGAATATTTGATAGACATACCAGGAATACAGGTTTAATATTTTATACTTTTTTTTATTTCGTCGGTAATAAACATAAGCAGGCTATATTTGCTATCCACTTTTTAAATATAATTTTCTTTAATACGAAAAAATTCAAGGGCGCTTTGCTCAGACTTTTTGTAGGCATTGCTAACTTATTAATTAAATGAAACTTTCTTATGACAGATGCCATTTCTAGAAATATTTATTTGAAGTTAATTGCTACCGTTGGTGGAAAAATATTATAAGCGACTTGGAATGTAACATTCCCGAAGGTAATTATTAGAGAACGGAATATATGCAGCTCACTATTACCAAAATATGCGCATATGTTGTATTGTATTTTGTAAAAATATGCAGAACATTTTGGAAGTATGCATTTCCATATGCCATCTCATTTACTTTATACCGAATTTAAACACGCTTTAATCGTCTATTAATTATAAACCTATAATAAAATTTTAAAATGGGAGAATACGTATTTAATATTGTGTTTTACTCATATTAATAATTGTTACAACGATTTACATTAGAATTAAGCAATTATTTCAATAAAAACAAAATTTGTAAATTGATCATCGTCATAAAAACATGATTTTTAAAATTTTGAAAGACAAACTTATGTCTTTAGCCTAAAAACATGTACTTAAATATTGAAAAGGTTCTTTCAACGTTTCAATGTTTATAAATGTACAAGGAGCATACATTTTACAATAACATTAGAAGGTACATCAAGGTCCTGAACAAATTCACCATTCAAAACGTGGCTTATATTATTTAAGATAGCCAGGGCTTTTCATCATTACCGAATTACAATTTTCTAAACTTTGAAAACTTAGTTCTTACTCTATCTTTTACGCTTTTGCTTGAATTCCCAAAATTGTTGGTGAATTGGTAAAATTGGTAAATTTTTGCGTACTTACTAAGGGTCTACTACTACGGCACATAGCTGTAAGAGGTTAAAAAACAAAAATTTTCCGTTAATTTCCAAAAGTAATTAGCAGTTACAACAGATAATCACTAGCGTGCATTCACGCTGGCGAGTCGTTTTAATAGTTTAAAAATTGCAAAATTTAAAGTTGCTTTTCTTATATATATTTCTAAAAGTCCTGACTGACTCACTGACTCATCAACGCCCAGCCCAAACCCTTGGACCTAGAAAGCTGAAATTTTGCACAGAGGTTCCCTTTATGATGTATACAATGAATAAGAAAGGATATTTCGAAATTCAACCCCTAAAGGGGTAAAATGGGGGTTCCAATTTTGTATGGAAAAATAATATTAAATAGACATTTCGACTTGAAACTTCGTAGGAGTACTCCTAAAAACAAATAATCAAACACGTATTTCGTGATTTTTCGAAAATCAACCCCTTAGGGGGTGAAATGGGATAAGTAAGCCTAAAAATCGATATGGGTGTCGTTATTGAGGTTTTTTGGGACGTTGATTGCGAAAATTACATTTATTTTTAAGTCCAAGACGGTGAACATGACATAAGGGAAGAAACGGGACGGGACTAGACTGGACGGAACGGGACGGACGGGACGGGACGGGAGTGAGCGGGACGGGACTGGACGGGAAGGGAAGGGACGGAACGGGACGGGGGGGAGGGGGCAAAGCGGGACGGGTCGGGGCGGGGCGGGACGGACGGGACGGAAAGGGAAGGAAAAGGATGGGATGGAAGGGGAGGGGATGGGATGGAAGGGGAGGGGCGGGACGGGACTGGACGGGAGGGAAAGGGACGGGACGGGACGGGAAGGGTTGAGACGGGGCGGGGCGGGGCGGAACGGGATGATACGAAAAGGAAAGGGAAGGAATGGGATGGAAGGGGAAGGGACGGGACTGGACGGGACGGGACTGAACAGGAAGGGACTGGACGGAAAAGGAAGGGACGGGACGAAAAGGAACGAGACGGGACGGGACGGAAAGGGAAGGGAAGGGAAGGAATGGGATGGAAGGGGAGAGGACGGGACGGGACGAGACGGGACGGGACGTAATGGGACGGTACGGAGACGGGGACGGAGAAAGGGACGGGGACGGGGATAGGATGGGATGGGATGACAGAAAATAATTAGTCATTATTTAATACACAAATAACGAACCTCGCGCGAACGAAGTCGCGGGTAAAAGCTAGTTTAATATAAAAAGCTCATTGTATTTAAAATAGGTGAAGTTTAATTTTTACATTTCAGTTCAAATATTTGCCTAACGTAGATCTCTCAGAATCACAAATTCTATGAAAAAATAAAATAAATAAAAAAGTATTGACGTTCGACAATGGATTTGATATACATATATACTATTTATGATTTTGATAATTTAGTTAATTCGCATACCATCTTTTTAACACATATTTAAGCAAGGATATACCCAAATTTATCTATTATGTAGTTTAATTATTTTGACCAGTTATTATTTTGAGACAATTTTGCAGGCTAATATTAATTTTGAAATTATTCCCATTTTAACTATTAAAACTGAACTTCATTCATATAAGTTGCAAGGTTATTCACAAGCAGTGGCGTAGCCTGTTACCTTTGTAAAAGCAACTCGCTGTTTGTTAATTAATTTCTTTTCTCACGACCGGGAGTAGAAATCGGTTTCTAGGTTACAAAAATTTGTACAGCAACAAAGTACTATTGCATTACAGCATTGAGTACTAGTTGAGGTATAACATTAGTAAACGCATGGTGATACTATGAAGTGTTTGATATGTTTTTCGGACTTTTTCCACTGTTTAGGGTGTAAATCACACAACGTTTCGGGAGTTTTGTTCTACTCCCGTCTTCAGGTGTTCCTGGTTAGTCCTGAGAGGACTGATATTGTACGTTTTTCAACGTAAATTTGTGCCTTTCCCGGGGTTTGAACCCGGGACCGCTGATCGCTGTGATTACTACTCTGCCACTCTAACCACTAGGCCACCAGGGCAGACGTATGCGGTTTATGTCATGAACACCTAAATAACATTATTTATCACGAATTTGTAAACACACTTATCGAGCCTATTTCTTTGAATCTCTTATTACCAAATCGGACCTGAAATAAATTGTAAAATTATAACTTGAATAAACAAATGGACATTCGTGCTCTAGATTCAAGTGGCAGACTTATGTTACCTATGGAATTTTAGTTCAAACTTTACTGTCTTGTCGAACGTTTCTGCCGAAAATTCAATTGAGTTTAATTTTTAAAACACGGAAAACCATGTCCTCAAAGCCTAAAGTTTCTGCTTCAGATTTGCCAGACAAAAAACGCAGAAAAGTTTTGGTTTTTTGAGGTTGCATAGTATAAATAAATCTAGTTAATGGAACCTAACCCCGTTTTTATCATTTATGTGTTCACTTGCGCATCGCGGTTTTGCGCTTCGCGGCATTCTTTTGGAACGTACCTCCGCGAACGGCGATGTCTGACTGTACTCATTACGTGTTCTTTAGTTACAATAACTCTTGGCAATTACTGTAAGTACCACTACTAGCTAATGCAAGGCGCTAAAAATGTGTTTATACATTTTCAGTTCATATCTGTTACGGTAATTCCTAGTTACGACAGCTATTTACCAGCGTGCATTCACACTGGTGAGTAGTCGTTTCAGTGACTTTAATAGTTATTTTATAGAAATGATTAACTTTAACACAACCACCTAATTAGCTCATCCTATAACCTTGACAGGCAATACATTTTTTTGAAAGCATTCTTTAACGAGATTTCGAAGAATATTGCTATATCTATTTTTGTGAACTCACTAGGTCTTCATCAGTTACAGTAACTCCTTGCAAATACCGTAAATTCTGCATCAAAGGACTACAAGGAGTTAAATAGCAGCTGTCAGCTGTGCACTTGATAAAACGCACGTCGAAAGTTTTTCAATGCCCGTTTTCGATGCGAGTCCGCTAAAGATCGAGTTGCATGCCTCCCGTGTAATTTGGGCGATTACACTTTAAATATTTTAATGAAAACGAACTCATTCCTCGGGTGCGCGACCTATTATTCAGAACACGCGTTCGCCGGCGGCAATTCTAAATTCTAACCTACAGAGCGCACCGTGCACGCAACCCTACATTTTAAACGTTTTGCAAATTATACAGACGGTGCGCCATCATTTACGTTCGATTTTTTCGAGGCGGCAACTGCTTCTTGCTGGCTCTCCTGTCTACATAAAGTTTGCACTTTTCTCTATTTTTGGCCGTTATTGTACGTAATTGCAACTCGAAACGCGTGATCTAGCTGATGATAAAGGCAGATATGCGGCTGCTATGGCGAAATGTAATTACAGCAAATCTGCCAGAGCCTCATCGCGGAAAGATTACTTCGAATGCGAAATTATGTCGAACTGAGGCGAGGTGCTTCATTTGCATCATAAAAGAGATAACGACGATACAAAAATTAAGGTGAATCTTTAAGAATGCCAATATTAAAATTAATAAGGCAAAGGCAGGAGATAAGTATGCAAAAT
The DNA here is from genome assembly GCA_940337035.1 of Agriotes lineatus. Lineage (NCBI taxonomy): Eukaryota > Metazoa > Arthropoda > Insecta > Coleoptera > Elateridae > Agriotes > Agriotes lineatus. The sequence continues at coordinate 107,831,334 of OW679200.1, read as the reverse complement.
TGGCGGAGAATTTTGTGAATATGCATAATTATGTAAAGCAGGCTATAAAATTTAAATTTTAACAGAAAGCTTCTTAGATGAGTAATAACGATTCTTAAAGGTGGCAAATAACAATTTTTATTGTCGTTATAGAGCAAACAAACTCTTGAATTTTAAATAAAATTCATCTTGTATGGGGGTATTTTAATTATTTAATGGTTATCAAGACGCTCTGTAATAAACATACCAGTGGACTGGCAGTTCAATCGCTTCTAAATACAATTATTGAGATCTAGTTGATTTTCACGAACTCAATGATACGGAGTCGCGTGTGAATTATGTGTATGATGTGTATTCCCCTGTGAATTTTTAAATTTCGACTTGAGATTCGGATAGAATGTAAAAAAGTAGAATAGGGATGTCTGAAAAACCAAACTCCTATCTCGGTAAGAACATTTACAAAATGACGAACAAACTTCGTTATATGTATTTGTCCATCTGTGCATTTATTCGGAATTTTTAGTGTAAGTTCAGGATAGAAGATGAAAAAATAAGAAACAAAGACAAAATGTAGGATAAATAGAAAATTAAACTAATATTGTCGACTGGTTTACTGTTATAAGATCAGTCTTGGTCAATCAAAATTGTACAAAAAATTATGTTATTGGTTTTTTCCTAAACACATAGGGACCTGATATTCTTAGATTACCCCCCATTACCGAAACAATAGTATTGGAATGGTATGGAAATTGTGTAAGATGTACTATAATCCATATATACAAAGTGCGTTGTGCCTGCGTGACTGCGTATCTACGTCGGTCACCTTTTCATCGTTAATGAACTTTTTGAACTTCGTCCGCCACTGGTCCTGTCGTCACCGTGTCTTTTATAATGCAAATATAAGCAAGCACGTCAAGTAACGAAATTTAGCGGAGCACGTGAAGGGCCTGGCTAGTAATCGCATTACGCCTATAAGAGTGTAAAAGTTGTTTTTCTTGAGCTTTTTTGTATATCAAACAGCATGCACGCATAAACGTAAACATTAAACTAATGCTAAATTGTAAATAACATTAATTTATTTCCATTATTAGTTTGCAACTTTTTTATTTAAAATTCAATTTTAAAAACGAAAAATTATTTTTGCTGGAATAAAGCTACCTATTTTGGTTTTAAATAATTTCGTGGTCTTTGTAAAAGGCTCTTTATAAAATTAATAGAGATAGTCATGTGGCAAACAACACTTTTAACTGTGAAAAGCTGGTTAAGGATAATTGGCTAAAATACACGGGAAATTTTTGTGCGAATGACATTCCTCCAGTTAAAATTTCTCTTAGACATTTTTTTTTAATTTTTTGATAACCAATAATTCATATAGTTTATTTATAGCGTAATTTATCAGTACCATTCAATTTAAATCTACTTTTAATATACGTAACAAGGTTTAATGAACCATGAACATTGAAATTATCCTTATATGGCTACCAACCAAGGTATGCCGGTCTAGAATTTTTTTAAAATAAAATCATGCAAGCTGAATATAGGGATGTATGGGCTTCCAGTAATATGTCAAAAGTTATTATTGACAAGTACTGTGCATAAACTTTGACAGCACGATAGGGTTAAACATTCTCTTAAAAGTGTTTTTTATCCCAGCAACTGTCCTTGCCTAATCAGGTTTTGAAAATTTTACCTACAGAACAGTTGCGCCCTCGAGGACATCATAATGATTAGTTGCGATCCGAATCGCATACAAAACTTCGCTCGCAATAATTAATAACGAAATAGAAGATAAACATGAACAAAACATTTTAAAACAGTAACAGCGAGTATGCTCTGTGAATCGTTCTGTTAATAACCAATGTTTTAGAGTACTATAATGATTTCATTATTGGGATGGATATTGAAATAGTATATTACAGCCCGAGATGGGAAGTGTTTCATTACTGTCGAGAGATTAGTTAGCTGATTGAGACGCGAAGCGTCGAAATCAGCTATTATCTCGAGACTAAGGAAACTTCCTGTCGAGGTTTGTATACTATTTTATTCGCAACCACTTTATTCTAAACAATAATTGGAAAAATTATTATATTATGATACGACAGGTTGTGACGCGCATGAATGGATCAACGAGATTCCCAGTGTTCCTACCTACTCAGCGGTCGGAAATGTACTTCCCGCACTCACTTCCCGCACTTGAGCGGGAAGTGAGTGCGGGAAGTAGCGGGCTGAAATGTACGACTTCCCCCACTCAAATGAGGTCAGGAATATTAACATTACATATATGGTTGCGAATAAAATAATTTACTGGATCCAACAAATCATCAGCTTCCTGCTTCGTATTGCCTTTTCTACATGTTTTTTTTTTAAATTGTTCAATTATGGTTCACCAATTTGTGATTGTCAAAGTTTGGACTTCACTGCTCACCCATTTGTAGTAACTTTCACGGACAATCTTGTTGGAATGCACCAGATGATGATTTACCAGAAAAACAATACAACAGATAACACAAAGATGATTATAAATTAGCTCTTCCTCATCAATCAAATGAAGAGGAAGAAGAATGGGGAAAAGATAACGAAGGCGAAGTAGGAGAAGGAGAAGAAGAACAAGCAGAGGAAAAAAGAAGAACAAACAGAGAGGACATAGTTTTGTTTTATTGCATACATGAAATAATGAAATTCTGCCCATTGAACTCAGTGTTCATTATTGAAAAACTTGATGAAAATAGTAAATTAGTAATGATATATTTGTTAGACCATATGCCAACAATCTTTTTTTTAATTACAATTGAAAACTGAGTGATTTTTCTTATAAATGTGCCACGTAGTGATAGCAACCCTTATTGCAGCCTTAATTACAATCCACTTGATGAATCCTTACGATGTAGAAGATTCTTATACTACTTATTTATTTATTTATTTATTTCGTACTCAGCTAACATCCGTTAGGCCAATTATAGGCGTCGCTGTACATTTATGGGGACTTCCAACCCCATTAACGACTGTCATGATGTTATTATGACATCCGGGACCAAATATTTCCGTGGCAGCCGTACCACGAGGCGCCAAGCGAAGCAGCCGTAGAACTCCCATCCAAGATCTGACCAGAGAGAGAGCGTTGCTTAACTCTACTGATCGAAAGTGGACGCTTGTTCAAGTTACACCACCCGGGACATATTATAGAGTGAACGTTCCCTCACTACATTTAGTGATCATCAATAATAGAAAAATTGTCAACAGTAATTACATAAGTGGTGATAATTTTTTGATAATTTTAACTAGATTCACGAATCTTAAATGAGTGCCAATCTAGTTAAAATTATAACAAAAATATTACCACGAATGTAATTCGGCGTGATTATTTTTTAAACAGCCGAAGTTGTAGATAGGGTTTGATGGAGCTTCCAGATGAGTGTCCTGTTATTGTTAACAACTGCTGCTAACCTACTCCACTTTTAACTAGTTGTGTTACAGCAGAAAAACGATTTGAATGGTTTGTGAAAAAATAGTCGCTGTAATCAGCTACTAGCAAATAGTCAGTGTAATTTTGATGCTATTGGTCGATTTCAAATTTTTTCTCATTACTATTGGCTGATAGGACTGTTTAAAAAATAATCAAGGGTAATACCACAAGTAGTGGATATATTTTTGATAAATATTTTGCAGTTTCCATGTAAATTATTGCGTTTAAATTTCACGAAACAAAATCATATCAAAAATGTCACGAGCCGAAGGCGAGTGACATTTAAATGTGATTTTGTTGAGTGAAATTTGCAATAATTTCTATGGAAATGGCAAAATATTTAAAAAAAATATATTCACTTCGAGTGGTATTTGGGACGACTATTTAACGATATTAATGCATAACGATTAATTTTATTGAAAAATAATCCAACAATTAATATTCATCCTCAATTAAATTCAGCGGAATACTTCCAAAACACAACATTTTAAAATTTTTAATGCAAGCCAAACTTTGTTCACACAGTTTGTTGGTGTTTAGTTTTACGTAACCTAGCGATATCGAACAGAACATCGTTGCTAAGCGATATTTCGCAACAAGACTATTTAGTTTTTGAGTACGTACATTGTTTTGTGAATATTTTGCATGGTGTCCAATATTCAGTGATATACTGCTGTTATTGGTTGAAAAAAGCAAATGTCTGCAATATGATTGGCTTATATGTTATAGTGTTGAATAGTCAGTGATATCGCAACATTAGGAAGCGTTTCCTACAATTTATCAGCTGAAAATATTATGGAATGTACTAAAATAGCAATTTTTTTAGTTTTATGTACATGGCCCGTTTTTTAATAATGAGATAAATGAATGCATTATGTTTCTAGTCCGTCTCAGTTTATATCAAGGTAATAATATTCACAAAATTGTGTACAGACCAAACCCATTATTAATTTCATTATACATATGCAGCAGATCGCTGGTGGAGTTATCATTGTGTTGATTATTGGGATACACTTGCACTTTATTTAACATTTTCTTTAGTTACTCACTTTCATTATCATTTCACTACTATTGTAAACAGTAATATATAGTAAATATTACTCGCTACATCAGTGTGACATCTGAAAAATATATTTTTATTCTTTAAAACTCTTCTGGGAGCAATGGTGCTAATAGTTTCGTCAGCCTTGGCTCTACACTCAAACACAATTTTTAACTAGTTTTGTACTCTTAAATTATTTAGTAGAGAGACAAAGGAAAATTGCTGTAAGAGAGATTATGACTCATAAAAAACCAACAAATATTACTTATGTTAGTTTTAAAGGCTTGAACAGTGCAGTAACTTGAAAGCTTGAAATTTGTAATATTTTCTCAAAATGGATTTTAGGGATACATCAAATTGCAAAAAATTCTATTGAAGCCATATTTCTGAAAAAAAAAATTTTGTCTTCAAATAAAACATGAGAAACTGTTTGAAAGGTTCTCTTGAATAGAATATTTTTTGCACAAAAAATTTAATTTTTATTTTAATTATTTGCCATCAATTTGGCCACGTAACACTAACACTCGATTTTTTAACTTCAAATTTAAATATAGAAAACTGTCGATAAAAATAGGAAGGATCACAAAATATTTATTTGTGTACCGTGTGCCTACGCGCTGAAGGTCGACTTTTTATCACGAATGTGAAATTTAGCTACAATAAACCACATTAGAGCTAAAAACAAACTTCAGTACCAAGGGGCCATTATGATTTTTAATTCGGAAAATCGTGAAATTAAAAAATATTGTTTTGTAAGTTATGCTGATTGCATCTGCCATAATCACAAGCTATTTTTCGTATTTTAATGACGATTTTAAAGTTCTTCACTGCCGATTTCAAAAAACAAGATTTATAGAAAATTTAAGTTTTTTCAATGGCTACGTGGACTTAAAAGAAACAGATTAAGAAGTTTCCAGTCTTACAAATAAGGATGAGCTTCTGCAACGAACTTGATATTACATAACATCGATTGATAAATGAATTCAAACCCCGTTTTGAATTTATAATAAGTAAAGCTAAAAAATCGATGAAATATTTAATAGTGGTTCACCAAATGTTACATTTCATTTGAAAACAAAATGGTACAAACTTTCACAGATTGAGTTTATAAAAACTATTGCTGATACGCTAAAGGTACGGATATACTTAAGCCGCTTTCCCACGGCGTGTAGCTCGGCGAGCGGCGCGTGGCTCGCCAAGCCACGCGCCGCCAAGCTTGGTCGCGCCTGGACCATTCCCACGGCGCGCCGAACCGCGAGCACGTTAATAATATAGAGGCTCGGGCAACTTTAAACCGAGACTACCACTTCTATATGCAGCTGAAAATGGACAACCAACAGAAGCGTATTAGTGCTTGTGTCGCGTATTATATTATGATGAGTGGACAATACTTAATAAATAAAGAGTCGGAGAAAAAAAGAAGGCGCTGGTGGATGTCATCGTATAATAAAAGTAGGAAAAGGTAAGTTGATACGTTTATGTTTAATGTGTGATATTATTAATTGTGTTTTATTTTGAGTTATTTGTATTATTGGTCATTTGTTATTTACAGACATAACGCTACAGATATGCTGCATGACTTTAAAAAAGAGCCTTCGGGAGCATTTATAAATTTTTGTAGAATGTCGGCAACAGATTTTGAATACCTGTTAAACAAAATTGGCCATGTAATTGGAAAATCCGATACAAATTTGCGAGAATGCATCCCTATACAGAAAGATTTGCAGTAACTATGCGATTTATTGCTTCGGGAGACAGCTTTACAAGTTTGTCATACTTGTTTAAGTTTTCTATCCAGACAGTATCCAGATGTGTGCATGAAGTATGTACTGCTTTAATGCGTGAACTAAAAGACGAAATAAAGGTAAGAAAATATTTATTATATGAATTTGATTGAGTAAGTGATTATTCCGGGTGACGATGAGACTAGGGCCATGCTTATATCTTCTTTATTTATGAATCGATAGGGATGAAACTTCACATGGGACATAATGTCTGATTGACAGATAGATACAGTTAAAATGGATGACTTCCGGTTTCACAGGAAGCGCCACTAACCGTGATTTTTGAAATAGATCGCCTTGCCTATTTTGTTTTTCGGAATGTGCGGCTCAAATTACATACGATGGTATTGCCAAAGCTTTGTTTTCCTAAACATGGAATTATTTCTTTAAAATGTTATTTTGTATCGTAGAATGCTATGAGTGGAGAACATTTGTTGTAATTGACTCTCATAATAATAACTACTTCATGGTGCCTACCAAGGTCCATCGTGCCATTATATAGAAAATTTAATTACTAATCTAAAGATATGCATTATGCACTAGTTTATTATTATGTAAAACTGATTTTTTTATTAACACATTTTAAAAATATTTTTGTGTAATGCCTATGCAAATTTGGCAGCACTGTCGTATGTAATTTGAGTCGTAGATTCCGGAAAACAAAATATACAGGCGATCCATTTAAAAAATCAAAGTTAATGACATTTCCGGTAAAACCGAAAGTCGGCTATTTTGACTATATCTATCTGTCCATCTGAAACTATGTTTAATATCCAGGCAAAAAGTTTCATTCATATCCGTTGACAACCAAAGGAGATGGAGATATGGCCCTGGCCTCATTGTTAGCCAGTATATCAATACAAAAAACAACAATTTATACGAATAAGTAGTAATATAATAAAAAATAAATGAAATTTTTCTCAGATAAAAATAAAACAAAAACCAATCTTTCAAAGCAAACTCTGGAATAAATGAATTTATCTTCATGAAAGTAAATGTTCTATTTCTGTTTCGTTGTTTTCTGGTACTGCAGAATACTGAACGAAGTACTCCTGTGATTGTATGAGAGAAGATGGCGGCTCGATTGGTAATGGTTGTGTGAGAGGAGATGATGGCTGGCTTAGTGATAGTTGTGCGAGAGGAGATGGTGGCTGGATTAGTAATGGCTGTGTGAGAGGAGATGGTGGCTGCCTTAGTGATGATTGTGCGAGAGGAGATGGTGGCTGGATTGGTAATGGTTGTGTGAGAGGAGATGGTGGCTGGCTTAGTGATAGTTGTGCGAGAGGAGATGGTGGCTGCCTTAGTGATGGTTGTGCGAGAGGAGATGGTGGCTGGATTGGTAATGGTTATGTGAGAGGAGATGGTGGCTGGCTTAGTGATGTTTGGGGATATGGAGATGATGACTGGCTTCGTGATGAGTGTGAATATTGAGATGGTGAATGGTATGGATATGATTGAGAATGAAGGGATGATGGAAATCCTATAACTGACTGATAAGGTGAAGACTGGGAGAAACCTGATGATTGACTGTAAGGCGGTTGAAACGGTGGATGTGACGCATAGAATGCAGATGGTATCCCAGAATACGCAACTCTTGAGTACGATGACTGTTTGAGCCGATGCATCAAATTATTGATTTCGAACATCGCCACATCACGTGTGTTTTCATCAAATGCTTTTAATTGTTTTGCTAGTAGTTGTGTATATAAGGTGCATTCGTCCTGCTCTGGTTGTTCTGTTATGCTTTTCAGGACTTTATACGCTTCATCCATTCGTTTCTCCACCAGCAACATCTTGCTTTGAACCTTTCGCTTTTTTGAAGGCGGCTGTTTAAACGCGTTATGCTCTTGCGTGAGAGATTGTGAGGAGGATGCTGATGGAGTAGCTATTTCACTTGCGTTACTATTTTCCGAGTCTTTGTTGGGGGTTTCCGCTTCACTTGCGTTCGTTTCTGTTTCTTCACTATTATCACTTTCTTCTGTTTCCTAAAAAATCGTTTAGTTCAATGATATTACAGTATGCTGAAATAGTTAGTTTCATAACAAGCGTCGAAAGTAGCAAATGTCGTGCGAGTGTTGATTAGGCAAACGAGGACGTAGGGTAGCGAAGCCCGAGTGGATCTAAAACACGAGCACATATATTTGCACTTTCGAGGGAGTTATGAACACTATTTTTTAGACGACTACACAAAGTAAATTCTAGTTTTAAGAATTGTTTTTATTTCGTTTACAAAATTGATTATTATATTATTATTGGTACAATTATAAAAAAATGAGAGCTTGTTGGGAAGCATAGCAAAGTTTAAAGCGTCTGGATTATTTGACTAACTTTGTGCCGTTACGATATGACTAGTTAGTGGAATATCATATCGTGCTAGTGTATGAAATTGTCAACTTTCTGTAGTAGGCTGTTGTCGCGATAATGTTACTTTCATACGTGATAGTCTAAAAATTAAATATAATTTTAGTATGACAACTTTTACCTTTTAGGTGGCTAATACAATTGAAAAATGGCTGCAAATAGCAAGAGAATTTGAAGAAATGTGGAATTTTCCTCATTGCATAGGCGCCATAGACGGCAAGCATATAGTGATCCAGTGCCCTATTAACAGTGGTTCCGAATTCTACAATTACAAGGGTACATTTAGCGTAGTGCTGATGGCTTTAGTGGACGCGAATTATTGTTTCACATTTCGTCGATATAGGAGGTCAGGGACGAATAAGTGATGGTGGGGTATTTAGAAATTCTTCTCTTTAAAAAAAAACCGGAAGAAAACCAATTATGTCTCCCACCAGATAAGCCACTTCCACTGAAAGATGAGCCTTTGCTCTACGTATTTGTGGGCGATGATGCATTTGCGTTGAATACGAATATGATGAAACCATTCCCTGGCGTTTATGATAAAGGAAGTCCTGAAAGAGTTTTCAACTATCGGCTTTCACGTGCTCGCAGAGTGGTTGAAAACGCTTTCGGAATCATGGCCTCTGTTTTTCGCGTATCTAGAAAGCAAATTTTGCTTGAACCAAATAGGGTTTGTGATATAACAAAAACCTGCGTTTTACTACATAATTTTTTAAGAAGAAGTAGAGCTTCAAATACATCATATTCGCCACAAGGTTTATTTGATAGAGAGATTGAAGGAGAATTTATTCCTGGATCATGGCGCAATGACCAAAGTGATATCACTTCTCTATTGCCCCTACGAAGAGTGGCAAGGAAACCAGGACATGAAGCAAAGGAAATTAGAAAATCTTTTGCCGAATACTTTTTGTCAAATGGCGCAGTATCTTGGCAGGATACATTTTGAGAAAATAATATTATTTTACTTTTTAAGATATCATTGATACAATATTTTTGCTTATACTTTCTAACTTTTTATTTCGATACGTTTTCAGTAAATCGATTAATTTTTGTTATATATTGCCATACTTTTATAATAGGTACGTCTTAAATATAAAACTCCAGATTAGAAAAGAGAAATGTTCAAATTATTGTTTTTTCTATACCCAATTTATCTTTTTTTAACGAAATAAAATATTTTTTACGCTGGCATTTAAATTTGTTTCCTTCAGTATGCATTTCAGTTATTTAATTGTGGTAATGTAAATTATTATACTTGTACAGTAATAAATAATAGTTATTTAACCAACAAGTGTGTTAATGAAGGCGATTAATAATCGAAACTGTTTAAAGCACGAACGAGCGATAGCGAGTGAGTGCCTTTAATAGTTGAGATTACTAATCGCCCATTAATAAACGAGTTGATTACAAAATTTTTTCGTTGACCGCAAAATCTTTTTTTGTGGCGAAAAATTTGATTAATGCAACTAACCTCCACGCAAAATATCATCAAAACGTCAAAATCACAAAAACAGTTAATTAATGAAAAAGAGTGTATTAATCAAAAACAGTGTATTAATAGATCTATTAATTCATCATTTAAAAAAAAAGAGTTAATTGATGAAAAAGAGTGTATTAATCAAAAACAGTGTATTAATGACGTCTATTAATCCATCCTTTTTTAGGAAAAATAATTCATTAATATTGAAATTAACTAGCGGTCAACGAAAAAATAAAAATTAATACATACTTCTGAATGGGTTGTTCTCTTAGGTTTGTATATTTCATGTAGGAATTTTGCCATTTGGTTGTATGCAAACCATTCAGGTTTAAACACATATTTCGTACCGGTACCGGTCCTCCTACTGCTTTTAACTTTGGTTAAACGTAGCCATTAAGGAGTCCCTCTTCTTTTTTAGTTCCGCTAAGGAATGCTCTCCAGAAAAAATGTTTGAATCCTTTTCCACGCATCATGGATCTCGTTTCTGTCTTTATGGTTTTCATGACTAGGATTCCAAATTACAGCTTCCTGTTCATAGATTTCCAGAAATTCTATTACTAATTCATTTGACCACTCCATCTCTGTAAACATGTTGACGAATTTTAATAATAAGTTCAGTTTGAGTAAAAGTCATTTCTAAATTCAGCCTATTGTATAATATAACCTAACATAAACAACATCTTCTTCCAAGCATTGCTTATGTTACGCTATATTAACAACTAATACACATTTACGTACCTTATCAAAGATTATATTGACACAATTATTTTTATTAATTATGTGGAAAATCCTCAGTGGATATACTACGCGGACGAAATGTACAAATGCCACTCAATCAAAACCATCACATTATATTGTAGTAGTAGCCGAATCACGAACATGTTGATACAAGTTAGTACTCGTTGGAACGCTATATCACGAGCCGTAGCAGGGAATCGGGCTCCTCAAAAAACCTTTCTAAAATGATGGGGTGTGGACTCGAAGATATAGTTTAAAAAATCTGTACATTATCTGGAATGACCTTGCGGATGTAAATCTGAAGGGCTCCATTCTTTTTGCGATTGTAAAAAAGCAGAAAAAATAATTTCCGACATTTTTTTAATACTAAAAATTTATGAATTTTATGCGTACATCGCATTTGCAAGCTTAGTTTTGAATATTTTTTAATAATTTTTAAACCATTGGAAAGATTATTCTTTCTGGATTCAGATGTCAAATTAATCACGAAACTATGTTTAGCAAATGCTACAGAAATTGTTTAAATACAGCGTAACAGGAATGAGCGGTATACATTTCGGCATCGAGATATTTTGAAAACGGTTGCACATAAAGGCATACTTCCAGCATATGAAATGTATAGAAAATAATGGAGAAATTTTTAATGAAAGAATTACCTCTATTGCTTTATTCGTGTAAAAAATAGGATTTATTTTTGTACATCGTTCCGTTGTTTTCCGCTGCGTGTTTTGAATTTGCCCAGCACAATAGATATCTACTAATCTACTAATAACACAGTTCTGAGTTTTGGCACAAATATTCCTTAGTACCCTAGCAATAACCCTTTAAAAATCCCCGCCTTTAGGGTTCCGGCGTAATATCAAGGAGGCCTTGGCAGTACTTTAAAAACATATTTTGTTCAGGTAAAGTACCTTTTCTCTTTCGAACATGGCAAAACATCATTAAGAAAAGTTATTCAGAATCGATAATTATCGCCCCATGCAAAATTACAGAAACATCGCGTTACTTTTATAAAACCTTGTTTATTGGAAGAATTTTCAAAAGTGCTTTATCTCATATGTTGTTTTTTCTATTGAAAATATTGAAATAATATTTTGTAACCTATTAGTATAGGCCTATATGGAAAATAAAACTTAACAACTATTATTATTAAAATAAAAAACCATAAAATTTAGCTTTCAATGAAAAGTGTGTTATTTTTTAAGTAGGTAGCGTTAGCACAAACATGATCAATAACATTTCTTGTGAACTGGTAGTTTCCTCTTGAATTTTCTTGTGGTTATAGCTGCTTTATGAGAAAAACACTGTATTACTTTATATTTTTATATTTCTCTCTTAAGTTATAATAAATAAATGATATGGTTATAATAAATCTTTGAATATGATTTTTAATTATTTGATCAAATTAAACAGCCCTAAACTAACATCGTTTTTGTAATTTTCCTGGCTATACTGTAATAATGCTTACATTTGTAATTCTAATTTACTCTCATCTCAGGGTTAGGTCGCGGAATCTAATTAAAAAAAGAACGAATATGAACTTGCTGTTGCTATCATTACTAATTAACTACGTTTGGCTATCAAAATTATTTATTTATGGTAATATTTTAAAATGAATCATTTAATTGTAAGCACTCTGTAAATCGCTATTTTTCTAATAAGATTTAACAAGTGGGTTATATTTTTTAACTGATGGGAACAAATACAAAACCAAAGTGGTTTCCTTGCTTTGAGAATACGTAAACAAGCTGACAATTTTAATTAATTTCTCGATGTCCGCGCAACTAACGCTGTTGCTATGCGATAACAATGGAATGTAAGTATTTTGCGTCATAAACAAAACACTTCCACCCACGCCACGAAGCGGAAGTGACGCTCTAAGGGACGCTAACCAAGCACATTCACAAAACTAACACTTTTAGGAGGCAATTCTGACCTTTTGATGACTTCTCCGTTGAAAATAGGGCTACCTGCCCCTCGCTGGAACTTCCACGATGCTCTGGGCCACTCGTTATTGTGTGCCTGCAGTTAGTAAAACTCAAATCTGCGCTGGAACCTACCTGGTAAACGGCTGATGCTCTCGGACATCTCTCGAACCGCTTCCAATGAAGTTGGGGCTCCAAATCTCTTGCTCCGCTGTGGTATACTCCCGCTGCTTATTCACTCGTATAAAAACTTATAAAGCTGTCTGGACCTCCGTAGAATATGCCCAAAACACCACAGCTTCCACTGGACCACTTCGACGCCTCGTATTTTACCTGCCCGGAAGCCCAATGCAAGGCAAAACTTCCACAAGTAACCCAGGACACAATCACTCAATTAAACAACACTTTTAATTAACTTGGGTATTTATTAACTCATAAAATAACTTGCTTCTCTGGGGCAGCTTGGCAATTTCACAACCAAAGCTTTCGCAGAAGCTACCCCAATTATTTTGTTTACCGTTTACCCATTGTTACATGAACTGCCAAGCCTGCTCTGATTTTATTATGTTTTAAACAAAGATAAAGCTATTCGAAAACGTCATTATGCAATTATTTTCATGGCCTATGCTATTTCTTAACAATTCTTAAATTCAATTACTGAACATTCTTATAATAAATATTTGTTTTGCTGGTTATGTTTTTAATTACTATTAATTATTATACGAAATATAAAGGCTATAAAAATGGAAAAAGTAGGTCCGATTTTCAAATCCGGAAAGGAGTTCCTTTATCGCCGATCTTATTTAATGCAGCGTTAAAACAGTTATTTAGAAAACTAAAATGGAAAAATTATCGTAAACAGCAAACATATTAACAACAGCACAAAAGCAGCAGTAACAATTAATAGTAAAAACTTGAATATGCAACGAAAGCAACATATCTAGGTCAGATTATATCATTTAGAAAAGCAGAGGAGAAAGAAATTCAGCACAGGATAAGTAAAACCTGGAAGAAACTCTGGTCACTCAAGTATGTTTTCCAAGGGAGTTTATCAGCAAATATTAAAAAATAAGTGTGCAATAAATTTGTAATACCGGTTTTGACATATGGAGCACAGACGTGCACAAAATCGGCTATTAGTGACGCAAAATAAAATGCTGGGTAAATTCTAAAGTTAAAATTAAGTAATCGTGTAAAGGTCGAAGAAATAAAAAGACGTGTAGCATGCCGGGATGTGCTCAAGTGGTTTAAAAAGCTCAAATGGAACTAGGCCGCTCATGTGGCCAGGATGGCAAAGATCTACCACGGAATGGCCTCCAGCATTAGCCAGAAGAAAAAGATGAAGACCTAAAACCAGATGAGAGGATAATATCAAGAAAATGCCAGGAACATAATGGATGAAGACAGCACAAGACAGTCCGAGATGGACAAAAGTCGGGGAGGCCTTGGCCCGAACGCGGGATAATTAAATACTATTATTATTATTTATATTAATCTTTAAATTTCTGATTTTTAGTGATTACCGGTGACATTATTCACGTATGACCAATCAGCGTAATATAATTATGAGTAGCTATAATACATACATATGATTTTCAACGCACAGTATATTCGTATCGCGATGCAAATCAGTGATCTGCAAAGCGCGTCGCGCGTGAGACGCAAAACACGCAGCGGAAAATAAATCGTATTTTTTACAACAATAATTCAATAGAGATCATTCTTTTGTATACATTTCATACTTGGAAAGTATACCTTTATGTGCAATAGTTATTAAAATAGCTAGATGCTGAAGTTTACAACGCGCATTCCCGGTACGCTTTGTTTAAACAATTTCTGCAGCATTTGTTAAAAATAGTTTTGTGTTTAATTTGTATCATCTGAATCCGGAA
>OW679200.1:107743660-107816570 GCA_940337035.1 Agriotes lineatus | reverse complement strand
GTCCGTATCCGATTTTATCAGCTTCTACGATGAAGTGGTTAGTGCGGTGTTGTGTCAGTGGGATTCTGAAAATTCTCCGATATACCCACATTTCAAATGCGTCTATTATTTAAAAGAGTACAAGGAGACGATGCCCTACCAGAACCATCCACCGGTGAATCCCGCTCTATCCGGAGAATCCAGCAGCTCTAATCCGCCTGGAATGTAGGCACAACAGCCTGCAGAGTGCAGACAGAGCAGACTTTCTAGTCAAACTCTTCCAGTTCGAATCTGCCGCCAGGCTCGTTTGGTCGTGCAAAGGGAGCTTCTGCCAGGGTCGACGCCTAAAGCCTTGTTCCCTCCATGGAAACGGGCCAGCCGAACGGACCCGGACCTGGCCTCAACCTGCCGAGCGAGCAGACACCGATCCGAGGCACTGAAGTTCAGACCCCAGCCAAAAGAAGCCTCCCAGAGCTCTAAATACCTTCCCGAATTTGTAAGCCCAAATTTACATTTCGGGCCGCAGTTTTCGGTACCAGGAGATACCTCTAAAATTAGTCCCAAATCTACGCTCCTAGACGTCGTTGAAAGGAAATGGAGACTCCAGTGGAACCTTCCCACAATTAACCTGATCGAGGCATAATAAGCACGCTTTGAACACTACCTCCACCGTAATTAATCAAAGGCATAACTTACGTGGTAGAGACCATTCTTCGGGCCATCAAGAGCATCTGACGACGTCCTCTGGTGGAATTAGTTATTTGAACAAGCACAAGGAACCGCACAAACTCGTAGCTGGCGATCCCACGACAAAATTTCAGCTCTTCCTGGTTATTTCGTCGACACCCCTAAACTACACTCCCACATCTGAAAACTCGTGCTACAGGGAGAAAATACCCCTAAATAACTGCACGTGGTCTCGGTGTTGTAAACAACAAACCCGGGCAGCTATTTAATATTGTTAGTTTCAGGCTTGGCCTGCAGGCAGCGTAACAGCGCGCAGCATCGGCGCAGAGTCCCGCCGACCTCAATAGCCCCTCCGTTGGTTTGCTAGAGAGGTTTTGAATCTATTTAAGCGTTTAACATCCCGCTGTCGTCCATTAATTTAAATCTAATTTATTTCACGATTACACTCTACGTAAGCTCGTTTTAGTATCAACTTTATTTACAAAAAAAGATGTAATATTAGAGACAATTTACAAATTTATCAACAGTGTTTCTAATCTAATCAATCGCAACAATCACTAGCATCATGAACGAGGCCGTGCTCTCAGACTTAAAATGCTTGTGGCCTTCGTAGATTGTGTTGGAGCACCATAGCCTTACAATCATATCAATCATAGTTTCAGAACAGATAGATGTATATTACCACAAACCTTGCAAAATTGTAAGGACAAATTTTGCATTTGGCGCTTTTCCGCATTTTTCCACTTTTGTATTCCAAATATTAGTACTTTTCCGCGTCATTTAAGTCTAAATTGATAGTATAGCTAAGTTTTAAAACTTAATTTCTTTCCTTTCAAATGCTAGCGTTTCCCGGCCCCATTTCGTCGTATCTTGGGCAGCTTTTTATTCACATGTTGCTTGCAGTATAACTGACACCTTATCTTAATTATTTTATGGCTTCAGAGCGTCGGCCTGTTTCGTTTGATTTGGTTTCCCGCTTTGGGTGCGGAAGTGGTGCAATAATGACGCTTTCATATGAGTTAGAGAGAGAACAAGTTAAGTAGCGTTTACTAGTTCAAGAAGAGAACAGGTGTGAAGGTTTTGTCCGACGCGGAGGCCTTGGCCTTCGCCGGGCAACGCTGAAATTAAGTAGTGAAGCTGAATGTGTATTTTCAGTCAAGTTCTTGGTCATTTAATTGATGTGTTGTGCAGTTGTTAGCCGAGAAATTCTGGTACCGCGGAGGGCAAGCTCCTAGTTACGTGCACTGTACCGGAACCTTCGCCTATCATTACGTTCTTCTCTCTAGGGATTAACATCGTCTAAACTAGCTCGACAGGAATACTGTGTTATTTTATAGTCATTTTTAAAGCGCACGCTGTGCAGTGAAAAGTGATTTTCGAAGTGTCGCCATTTTTCGTATTGTTACTGCTAAGTTGAAATTAAGCATTTGAACTGTTGTTACTATCCTTATCAATTTGAGTATCTACCGCCAAGTTTTAATGATTTTATTTAGGTTAACGTATAGCGCTAGCACCTGTAGAAATGTTATTAAACATTAAAAATGTATTTAAATTTATGCATCCCATTATCAAGCGTTACATCTATCCGGTGCTGGGATTTATAATAACGCGAAGGCTCCCGCTATGCGCAAAATAGCGCTAAATGATCGACCGCGTCGTTTCCCACTCAATGTTCTCCCAAACCCGCTGCACTGATAAAGCCGCCAGGATATAAAAGAAGATTTCACTTCCATTTAAAATCACTTGAGTCCACCGATCCTCAGCAGCAACAGTGGGCCCAGAGGGTACAGCCCCTAATCCTGTCCGTATAACTTGAGATTCCTTCACCTGAACTCTTTACGCCTTCTTGGGCCGGGGTCCTCTGTCTGGCTGCTGATCTGTTTAACAGGGTAGACCTTCCACTCTTACCAGTCCAAGCGTTACGAAAGTGGCAGTTGATCTATCGGCTCTTCTCATCCTGAAAAACGAAGCCGCTAGAATTCGAGTTTAACTTGGCAGATAATCTGTCTTGTAAACTTGAGTCCGCCGGTTCTGAGCAGCAATATTGGGCCCAGGGAAGCCCAGCTCCAATCCTAAACTCTCCGCTTCTTTTCCTGACCGGGTTCTCCGACTGGCAGCTGATCTGTCTAACGGAGTAGACCTCTAACCCTTACCAGTCCAGGCTTTAAGGGAAGTGGCAGTTGATCTGTCAGCCTTTAAGATAAAACTTTCCGTACCTCACCTGTAAAGCAAAGCCGCTAGAATTCTAGTTTAACTTAGCAGATGACTTCTCTTGTAAAAGATAATTCTCTAGGCCTCAATCATAGCTTGGCAGATTAAAGTAATTACCGTCATTGAGTCATATTTGGTTGTTTGCCGTGAAGATATATTTTTTGTAAGTAGTTCAATTGTTGAATAATTAAAGTTGTTACCGTTTTTTATTCAGTTAGATTGTTTGCTGTCACGTTTGCCACCTGTGTTTAGATTAAACCTTACGCAACAACACTAATCATCATCGAGTATTTCACTTAATGTACATTGTTCACCTACATATTTTTCTACGTTAATATAGTTTATTTTCAATTAGTGGTGTTCTTCTATAGTAGATTTATGACGTTTGCATGTGTGTTTTATGATGTTTTTCCTCTGTAAATTAATTCAGGTAGCTGTAAGAAAATGCAAGTAAGGTAAGTCCGACGCAGCTGTTCGTGGATAGTCGCTCAAGCACTGCCAAGGTTGAATCAGAAAGGTAAGGCCATTGCTTCCACTTTCCCGATGAGCCCGTCTGTGTTTTTCCCGATTTAGTAAAGTGGTGGCGTCTGGCATTTACCATCTTTATTTCGTTTACCGGATCGTAGCACTAATTAAAGTCGGAAAAAAACCCGTTTCTCCTTTTGATGTCTTAGCCGAAAACCTTTGTTACAACCCATCGTAACGTAATTGGGGCAACGGATCTGAGAATTTTTCGATTTGTGTCGTTTTATCGGGTAACCGAGGGTTCAGCAGTTTGAATGTCAAATGCATGTAGTAACGACGCTTTCGTAGGGTAACAAAATACAAACATAAACATAAAACTAACAGTGTTTGCCAGTGGAGGCCGCACATTACAAACTATTAACGCACAGATTTGCTTCTGCACGTTCTTGCTATCATTTCATCAACTAATTTCTTGTAAAGGGAAAGTGCATATTGATTGTGTAATACGTTTGGGTTAAATAGTTGAACATGTCGCCATCTATCAGTTATTATACCTGTAAATCATACAAATTTATCATATTTTGAAGGTGAAGTATGAATAATAATATCAAAGAGCAGCATTATATGCTCTTTGCTAATATTCCATTTGGAGAAAAAGTAGGTAACTGTCTAAGGTGGAGGTTAATGCAGGTGCTACCACTGTTCCGCCAGATAAACAAACTTTCAGAATAGCCTCAACTCCTCAGCTGTATGGTCAAATTACAAAATATTTAAATTAATTAGAAACGTACGTACAGAAGCAGAACAATTAAAGGTAATGGAACAGGTTTTCAGTGTAATATATAATAATTATGATTTAATTTGGTATTTTTGTGAAATTAATGTTTATTTCGTAAATATGTGTGTATTACATAACCTGCAGATATTGCATTGCATTAAAAAAATACAGCAAGAATATGTTTCTTATATATAAATCGATTCGCTTATCCACCTCGCGGTCTCAATTAGTTCGAATTATCGAGACTCCACTGTAGTTGATAATAAATTAAGAGGATAGATTTACATGACAAAATTTTAACTATTTTCGCTACCTATACATATAACAATTGGGACACAGTTTTACTTCCTCGGATTGACGTAGCCCCATCTGATATGACTAGAGTCCGTCAAATGCCATTTTGCCATGTTTTTTTACTGTAGGCTCCTTTAGGGCCAGATTTCGTATTTAGGCGTTTCACGTACTAAGGGGTGAAATGAACCACATTTGTTGGTGCCATAAATGCTATAAAATGCCCTTTTCCGTGATAAATGCTATATTTTGAATAAGTGTCATATTTTAATGCTATATTTCAATCAAAATCAATATTATGTGGCTAATTCACAACAAAAGGGCTTACAAATTTCAAAATAGACAGGCAGAAGTTTTGGTAAGTGCCAGGTACTAAGGTCGATGGCCCGTGGCGGGGGTGACCGCACGTCGCGCGCCTCAACGCTCAGGTAAGTATCTCGTTACGTCCACTCGTCAACAACAACCCCGCGCTCTCCTTCTTCCCTTCAATGCACCACGGATACCTACGTTCCACTTATTTGCCTTGTGCCCGTCGTTTTTATCAGATTACTTTGGCTTTTGTATTTGTGTTGTGGGATTTTTAATATTACTGGTACATTTTTTTCTAAAATTTCAACTTTTTGAAATAAATACTTACAATTTCTCTGATTTATTTTGAAATAAGTGCCATTTTATATGCCATATTTTGAAAAAATAAATGCCATTTTGCTACGCTATATTTTGAAAAAATACGGGAGAATTTTGACGGACTCTAGATATGACCCTTCCACTTTCTTTTAAAATAATGCAATTTTGTATTCGCCTTGCATTTGGAATGAGAATTAAAAAAACACAGGAACAGAAACTAAGTCGTGTTGGTTTATATATATACAGCACCCTGTTCTTAGTTTTGGACAATACTTTCGTTTGAACATTTAAAACTTCAAATAATCTCGAGCTAAAGTTAACCTCGACGCTGCGCGTCTCAGTTAACTACTTCATCTCTCGACAGTAATGAAACACTTTCCACCTCGGTATGTAATATACTATAATTATAGTGTTATATTTTACTACAGTGTCCATTTAGTCGCAGTGGGTTTGCTAGTGCAGTTATTAAAAGCTTAGATAACATTGAAGTTAAGTTAGTAAAAACTGTAAATCAAAATCCTACAAATCTAAGCAGGAACCTGCAACGACGTGTGCAAGAAGCATAACCACCTGTGTGCTTCTCAAAAGAGCAGATAATTGGCGGCATTCTTAATTATGCCCCGGGCAGGCTTTATTAAAATTTCGGCTTGCAGACAAGCCGCAGACAGGGCTATCGCTCCGGCAATTAGCAGGCCGTTGCGCGCATTACCATTTCCTCGTTTAAAAAGCCCGAACGGGCGCTTTTAATTATGGCTACGCGACATATCAAGGCATGTTAACACGTAACGACGGCCGGAATAATGAATGGAGTACATGAATTGCATCCGAGGCGGCGTGGGCGGGTGGCGAATGACAATCAGCAAGACAATGCTGTCCGAGGCCGGAAACGACAACGAGCTGAATGGACCTCTTCCGCTGGCACTAGTCAATGAACGGCACACTCTGGTATGATAATGAGCTGTTCTACTCTCTGTACGCATACGAGTTACGCTTGTTTATGTCATGCGCCATTCTCGTCGGCTCCCAATTTGTCTGGGCCACAATCAGGAATAATGAAATACAATATTATTAATAGATGCTTGAAACGTTCCTTATTACTTCAAACGATCCGATGGGGGTGCGTGTTGGGTCTCATGGCGTATTTCAATGCTTGTGACTATAGAAGAACTCAAAGCAATAGGTGTTCCGCCTCAATTAATACATCTAATACCAAGAATAACCGAGTGGCGCGTTAGTAAATGCGCTGGGGCGGCTGAGGTTGCATTAGTGAGCCCTCAGTTCGAATCCATGGGAAGGAGGTTTTTTCCCGTGGTGCATTGTACGATTACCGGGCCTGGTTATCTGTTGTGATAAATTAACGGCGTTTTTCCAGTACCGGCTTAAAAACCAAAGCTTAGCGCTCCGGTGTGACGTCAGCACGAGTAGGTCGAAATAGCCAATGACTGAATTTACTCCGACTCGAATCTTGAGATAAGCGGCTCGATACATTCATTCATTGGCCAATTCAACCTACTTATGCTGAAGTCACGCCGGAGCGCTAAGGCCTTGCTTTTCAGCTGGTATTGGCTTTTCCCGGATGACTGGTTTATGAGAAAGACTAAATTGACCACACACAAAACCATAATAGGAAATATACAAAATAACCTAATGCGACACCTGCACCTGCCAGGATCCGAGTTCAACGTATTTATGGAAGTTAATAAAATCGTTTCGGAAGAATTTATCACAGTCGGAGGAACATACCAAGTATGCATTCTTTCTCTAATCCTGTTTAATACTAACAATGAATGAGAATATTATAAAGGATGTTGGAAGAAGAAAGTTACTCAATTTGATATGTAGACGATGTTATGATACTACCATAACATAAATCACTAAATAATACTTGCAAAAATTATGGACTGGAGCGTAATAGGAATAAGACCAAGATCGTCGTCGACAGGCAACATCAATGTCGGTCTACAGTGAAGGATATTGCAGATTAGGAAGTAGTAACCAGTTTTAGCTACCTAATATGACTTGTTACTTGCACTTTTAAAGGAAAAATAAAACGCGGATTAGCTGTAATAATTCATTTTGAGATACTTTGGACATTTAGTGAAACAAAAATAGCTGAGAAAAGATTGAGGGCCAAAGATCAAGAGGTAAATCATCATCAAAATCGACTGTCCAAATAAAGACCGTTGCAATCTTTCTGAACCAGTACAGCAAGCACAAGATAATAAAATATGGTCCCCAAAAGCAAAGCAATGAATACATTATACGCAGTATTGAAGGAAGAAACCTAACCAATTTAAGATAAGCAGACCATGTTGTGATACTCACGTAACACGAACTATTGACAAGTGAATAATATTGAAGGTTATGAAGTGTAACCAGCTTCAACTGCCTAGGATTACTTGTTGCTTGCACTTGCGGAGGAGAGATAAAAGGTAGCTCAAGGGGAATATTACTAACATAATTAAAAAGCTATTTTATTATCGTTTTATTAGAAATTTTACATAATCTCAATTAGGCAGTTTATTTTTTTTCTACATAAATGACATTATTTTTGGATGCATTGCATTGCATATGCATGCATTGCATGACTTGTGTTTGTTGTCAGCATAATTCGTCATCTGTGTTGTTTTACTACCGTATCTTCATTGACATCGACTATTTTTGGGGTACTACCTAGTACCATGAATGTTCCTAGAACATTTATATTAATAGCAGTAGTGGTGTTGAGGGCAATGAGTAAAAATGGTATTCGAGAGACTAGGCAGCAAACCATATCTATCTTCTTCTTCATTTAGAAACCATATCTATCTTATAAATTAAAATTCAAAATTGATGCGATTTCATTCCCATGACAACTTTTGCTATTCGTCAATTTTCGCAGGATATATGGAGTCCAAAATGCTTTTTTGTTCAGAGGTATAATGAAAAGTGGGCCCACAAGATTCGGAAATAAATCTGATGCATCGGCACTGTAAATTGGACGAATTCGTTTGTTACTTCTCATTTACGCTCTCTGTTACCGTTAGTTCAGTAACTTTAACCGTCGTCATGTATTGAATTGGCATGCCTTTCTTTCGAAATGCAGTTTCAGGGTGTGGCTAGTTTCCGGCTTCCATTTCCCTTTGGATATTTGTAAGAGTAATATTTTTGCTTCCGAAATTACAAGAGGCGTTTATTCGGGGCTTCTCTAGTCTGAGGCAGATTTGGTCTTATTGGCTTGGTGAATTGCTGCACCTAACTAATTACTTCAGGATTTGATAGTATTTTGGAAGTAAAATATCGCTTAGCCGACCGCAACCTTATGTATGATTTGTCTTTCACAGGCTAGAAATAATGCGAGAGAAAATTACAAATGCTCTTAAAAAAGCAGCTCTAACTGAAAGGGAATATAACAAAATTCTGCAATTTTTCGACATAAATACTTTCAAAGGATTTTTTCATTACCTCTTATGAACTAATCAGAGGTCGCGGCTAAGAGAGCCAATATATGACTTATTTCTTCAAGAAAATAATCGACAATTTTTTACAGAGAAGACTTCATAAGATGTAAAGAAACTTCATGAAAGTAAATGGCTTATAGTTAATAAAAATGATGATATATGTCTTGTAAATTAGGTTCCGATCGTACTCCTTCCAATAATTTTTGTTGGCATCTGTTCAGTGTTAAACGAGTGGAGGAATAACCGGGAGAAAAATAACTTTTCTGTATACTTAAGTCGTACAAAAATATTTATAATACTGATTTTCATTTGTTTAAAATATTCACTTATAATACCATGAGTAATCAAAGTTATATTATTGCTGTGGTATCACGAATGTCCATTGCGCTGCGGTACGAATCCTAACGAACCAAACCATTTTTTAAATTATTCTTCGGTAAATGTAGCAACAAGCAATGCAGATTCTATAGTAAGAGGAAAATTTGATTTTTTTCAATAAAAACAATACTTGTTTAAAGTATTCACTTAAATACTCTTTATGAAGATCTATCAGCTCATTTCTTTTCATCGGTTAAGAATCATCAAATTCAGGATTTACATTGGTTAATTCTTGACAGATGCTAGGTGAATTGAATAGTCAATTATACTACTAATACTATACTAGCAGAATAATAGCTTCACTTCATTCATTTATCCAGCGTTTTCATTGGCCCCTTTTTGATAGATCATGTGTGAACTGAATAGTTCTTATTAATTATCAAGTTATCGTTGTTTTTATTACTTAATCATCTTGCATTTTTGTTTTATATCTAAATATTTTGGATATTTTCTTGCCTTTTAAACAGCTTCTTAGTATTTTTATTGCAATGAGTAAAACTAATAACATTAAAAGGATGCCATATTGACTAAATGTAAGCTCCTGGTCAGTTACTGCACTAGTTAAAGTGATTTTTTTATTTGATATTCACATACCCAATATTGCTTTATTTTGATCTATAGCTGCTTTGCAAACGAATATGTCATAGTTTTGATATATATTTCTTTTTTAATGTTATAAATCATACCTCTTAAATAATGCACTACATGCCGTGTTAAACGGCAAAAGTATCAAAGCTTCATTTAACGATGTACTATTTTCGGGTTTTTTAAAACAAGCTTCCCATTACAATTAATAGGAATTTTATTACAGAAAACAATTACTTATTATGCCTATTGGTTGGGTTTTTTTAAACTACAAACACGAGTACATTTCACTTAATAATAAGGAGGGTTTATTACTGCCTTACTGTATGGGGCCCACGGTCGCCTATACCCTCCGTTTAAAAACACACCCTTACAAATCTAGTGCTTCGGTTGACATGACACTTGTGTTTAACAACTATGAACTTTTTGTGTGTGAAGGGTGAAGTTCGTTTTTATGCACAAAATCGACATGAAAATGATGGTAAAATTCAGCAATATCTGTAAATTCATTAGTGGCTAATGATACTCCGTACAAACTGCCTTTTCATAATTTGTTTCGCAGAATTTAAACAACTAGGATACACCTGCTTGCAAAAATTCAGAGTGCAGTCCTAGATTTTATTTTTTCGTAACAAATATGAAAAACTACGAAGATACAAAAAAATTAAAAATGAATGTCTCCTTCGGTATTTTTTAAATGTTATGGGCTTTGCTGATTTGTGTCATGACACCCACGTGTTTCGATAATAATCAATATCATCTCTAAAGATTACTGGTACTTATTTTGAACACAGGACTTTCTCGTCAAGCAAAGTCCACTTATTTCAGGGAAATCCGGGATAGTATATTTCTGTGAATGTGGGAAGTACCTACTAAATATATCTGCGAAACATACAGGCCTTTGGATATTGAAGTACTGAACGCAAAAATTAAATTAAAAAGTAGCAAACTGAAAAATCTAAAATTGTAGATAGAAGGTGTCTAGATTCTAGAACATCAAACAGCTGTCTTACAAATAGCACATAACAAATAAATTGGCATAGCACACAGATTTTATCCAATCTTTTGCAGTTTCTACTGTTAAAAGTGACCGTTTGTAAAACTTAAGTGACATGCGATGATAGAATATTAAGAACGAGTATCATAAAGCAGGTTTTATTGCAGGAGTCAAATTTCAGAAAGCAAGCCACGCAGCGGGGGAATGTTCTAAAGGACAAAGTACGAAAAATGACTTATGAAACGAGTTACGTATATATACTATTTTTTATATTTTGTACATTTATGCCATTTTAAAAATAAAAAAGCGCAGTGATATGACAATTGCAAATTCAATTTGAAGTTTGAGGTAGGGTCAACTCCTTTTTGCAACTGAAGAGGCTGATATTGACGCCAACTTATTTATGGAGAAATTGAAAACTTATTTATTGTCATGTCAGGTATCATTAACGCTAAGAGCAAATATGGAAAGATTAAACTGTGGATAACAAATTTAATTAAAATAACAAAGAATAACTATTATAAATAGTCACTAGATGAAACACATGGTAATCTAAGGACGACATTGAAAATTATTAATGACGTAACAGGTACACAGGCAAAATCAAATATTATAAATACAATAATTACTGATGATTCGGGAAATGAAAATATGTGATACTAAAGACATCTGTAACCATTTCAATAATTTCTTTAAAAATATAGCTTTGGAAATGTCAAAAATATTAATATTACAGACGGTCGTGAACTCCCCAGATTATCATAACCCTAACTCAATCTATCTTACTCCTGCAACGGAAATAGAAATAATTAAAACATACCAACAGATTGGTAAAAACACTTGGCCTTTATATAGTAAATCCCCTAAAACATAATTAAACTTGTTATGAAATGAAAATTTTCCTGAAATCTATGAAACTAGCATAATAATACCAATTTACAAAAGTCGAGGTAAATCGCTAACTACGAATTATCGTCCAATTTCTCTTACAAGCAGTATAGGAAAAATTATTGAAAAAACGATCTTAATTTAGTGTGCTTTCACACCAAAACAGTTTGGGTTTTGGCGATAATCTGGTTACTGATGATGCCATATTTGAACTTATCAAGAATTTGCATCAATTGCTGGAAGACAATAAAAAAGCTTTAACAGTATTCTCACATCTCTCAAAGGCATTTGATACTGTTAACCATTTCACTCTCTGTAGAAAATTATATAACATCGGAATTAGAGGTCCTGCAAATAGCTTAATTGAATCATATTTGTCAGGCAGGAGACAAATTGTAAGCGTAAATAATGTTAAAAGTAATGCACTTGATGTATAAATAGGTGTTACAGGACAAAAAAAACCCCTGGACAAAAAACCCCCGGACTAAAAACCCCCCGGATAAAAAACACCCGGACTAAAAACCTCCCGGATAAAAAACCCCCAGACTAAAAACCCCCGGATAAAAAAAACCCGGACTAAGACCCCCATCATAAAGAAAACACCCTCAAAACATCCCACATGTTTTGAGGGGTATTTATATAATTTATTTATTTACAGAAAAATAAATGTTAAAGTGAAACTTAATTGCCACTGTAAATTTTATTTTGTAGCTTACGTTTCGTTTTTGTTTTTTAAGAAGAATTTTTCCGGGGAGAATTTTTCCTGGGGGCATCTTCTCCAGATCGTATTTTCCGGGTGATCTCTAATGGCAAAGCTGGTAAATTTTTTATTATGGTTTTTAAATATATACAGGGTATTTGTAAATCGCTAGATAGCTCGTAACTTCGGTAATAATAGGGATATCGAAGGAAATTTTTTCTTGCTTTGCGTCGTGCTTTAAAGGCGTACTTATACACTAGTATCATAATATACTATTCTACGATCGTATCAAAAATATAAAAAATTTATTCGATGACACTTTTTCTGTTACATTGTATCAGATGCGTTTATAGCTCATGTGAGTACTTTAATAACTTAGTACAATATACTTTCATACTTGGTATCTTTGAAATCTCATAAGCTCCGATAATATCAAAACATTACATTACTTATGTTCAGCAGTTTCTCGTATATCAGACGGGATACATGAAAAATCGTCTCCTACACGACTTCTATTTAAATTAATAAATTATTTTGTTTATTTATTATTTATTTGTACTCATTACAAGAAACGACAATAAAATTTATTTACAGCTTTCTTGGCCACATGAGCCGACGGCTTGTGTGTGGCACGGAGGAAAACAAATGTATGATAATTGATATAAATAGCTGAAATTATTAACGTAGATATTCCTTAATATTATTTTCGTGTAAGTGAAAATGGTGAAATATAGCGAGACAGATAAATAAAGTAGTTTCATATTGTAGTGGTAATTAATTGATCATATAACGCAGAAGGTTGGTTTTTGTTCCATAATTTTAATTTTAATTTGAAAGTATTTACAGATTGACAATGTTTGATATTTATGGGGATCGAATATAATTTGAAGCATAAGTAACTTGCATGTTTTTGCGAGGTCGTCTTAGAAGTTATAGGTAGTATGACATTCCAATTAGTTTAGTTCTGGTATTGTAGTCATGCGTGGGATTTTTAAAAAATTAGGTGTTTGAATGTAAAGACTGCCGTGACTTGTATATATAGTTGCCTAATAGTACTGAGTTGGGTTGGGTTTCTTTAAATAATAAATTAGATGGATAGTAGTAATCTTTACGAAACACAATTTTTATAATAAATGTCTGAACAGTTTCTAGATTGCATAAATATTTGACCCCCCCCCCCCCCCCCCCCGAAGCTATATCTAATTATTGACTGACGAGTTTAATTGTGCTATGTTTTAAAATATTTTTCAATAATTTAAATTTACAAATAGTTTTCTTAATTTTGCAACTAGTTCTCAACATGACATTTCCATTTAAATTTAAGTCAATAAATATTCCTAAATAATTTATTTTATTAACGGCGAAAAATTTATGGTTACATTGGCAATTAACTCTGTTCCAATACAGATCAAGAAATGTATCTTTATTTCATCTTTATTCTCAGGTGCTGGGGTTAAAGAGAAGGATACAAATTTTGTTTTATTTAAATTTAGTGATAGCTATCAAGATCAAGTTAGTGTTTCATAATTGTCATACAATTCTCCACTTTACTAACCACCTCAGCCCATGTATTTGCTCCAAAAACAATTGCAGTATCATCCGAAAATGATATTATATTACAGTCTAGGTTCAGTTTAACTAAATCGTTTATGTAAAGAAACACAATTGGGCCCAGGCTGTTCCTTGGGTACGCCTATTTTTTAATCTTGGACAAAAAACCCCTGGACAAAAAACCCCGGGCATAAGACCCCCGGAAAAAAACCTCCGGACGAAAAAACCCCCGGACTAAAAACCCCCCGGATAAAAAAACCCCAGACTAAAAACCCCCATCAGAAAGAAAACACCCTCAAATCATGTGGGGTCCGTGGGAAATTATTATTTTTATTAATAATAATGGGTTATTAATTATAATTATAATTACCACTGATGCAAGAATGCAGATCAAAATGACACATGTAAAAAGTAGGGCATTTATTTAATACAAAATACATTAGTAGGTATCTTTGTATTATAGCTTTTGTTATCAGTGGTAATCATAGTTGTCCAATAACAAGGCAGGTGTTTACTGTTTTCTAAAAATTGCAAATGGATTCTTGCATGAGTACGGAATAATAATTAATAATCGGTAAAATTGGCGATAGACTAAACTAAATTGGCTTTCTCTGAAGAATAAAAGACCGACATATCAAATTTTGCAAACCCGCCTGAAACAAGTATTCCAAGAGCCAAGATTCTACGGGGTATATTAAAACGTGCGGAGAATAATTACGGCAAGCAGTTGTATGTCAAAAATTGAAACAAAAATTATAATTATCATTTGGTCTTGGACGAATAGTTTTTGAAATATTAGCGTTGAAAAGTTGTTAAATTAAGCAACGTTGTGCATTTCGACAGCAACGGATTATGCATTCACAAGGCGAACGTGATTTAGAAAACTTTTTAATTGCCGTAAATAATAACATTAGGTTATGAATTTTCTGTATGTGTATTATATTAAATAAATACCCCACTTTACATGTCTCATCTTTTATGCATTCTTGTATCAGTAATGAATGATAATTATAATTAGTAACTTATTTTCAATAATAATAATAATAATCGCCCACGGACCCCACATAATGTGCGAGTGTTTTCTTTATGGTGGGGGTTTTTAGTCCGGGTTTTTTTTATCCAGGGGGGTTTTAGTCCGGGAGTTTTTTATCCGGGGGTTTTTAGTCCTGGGGTTTTTTGTCCAGGGGTCTTATGTCCGGGGTTTTTTGTCCAGGGGTTTTTTGTCCTGTAACGTGTTTGAATTAGCAACCATTGACAACTGAAGCAAATTTCTGTGACTTGCCATGTTTTATCAATTTTACATAGTTTTGCAGTTCTACAATTATGCTATTTGCTTTAAAGCAATAATGTTAAAACAAAACTTAATTGATTCCTACGTAAAATACATTACACTAACGTTTTTCTCTACGTAAACGTCATTTTGTAGCTTACGTTTGGTTTTGCTGGAGAACTTTATCAAGGGGCGTTTTTTCCTGGGATTTTTTTTCGGCCACGGTTTTTCTTAAATTCTGGTGGCACCCATGTTTCGTCCACTTATATTGATTTGAAATGTCATACTGAATATCATTTAAACCAAAGGAAGCTTTTTATTGCTATAAGCAAAACTCATTAAAAAAAAACTGAAGCAAAATACTACTTCAACAAAACTAATTTTTTGCATATATAACTGTGGTGATACGAGACAATATTTATAGTTAAGACATTCGTAAGTCGTAATAGTCCACAGAACTACCGTCCTTGCCAATCTAGAAGTAGTTTTTGCATAAACATATAAACCGAGACACCTACTGATCTTTTGAAAGCAAAATATGTTTAACACTTGGATGCTGCAGCCGTGTAGAAATACAAAATAACTGACTAATCCCAAACTTAAGCCCTTACACGTTTTGAGCTAAGATCCGCAACTTTGTCACGTCACGTCCAAAAACTCAGACCCCACAAAGCGGCAGCAATTTCAGAAGTACGTTTGTCACCAAACCAGTCGAACTGTGGCTGTTATTTTTGCATTATCGGGATAATAAATTCAGCCGGACAGCCAGTCCGAAATACCCCAAATTCCTGTACAGATGTAAAAATAAGGCAGAGAATACTAATTCAAGATTACTGCCTTTCTGACGATGCCGAACTCGAAATGACAATGCGGACGAGCACTGCGCTTACCTGCCCTCGGTGCACCTGTGGGCAAGGACCTGGAGGATTAGGATTGTGTCGGTGGAAGGAATGAGGATTTTCTCACGACGTGTCCAACTCGTGCTTGGTGACGGCAGGACAAGATTACCGGGGCCTAAACGAATTAATTGTCGCACCTGACAAATTGGTTTATAGGTTTAGTTTATGGCCGCCTCTCAAATACAGCAATTTGTGCTGCCGCAGGACCTTGCAAAGGCGCCCGGCCGTGATCGAGGCACGAAACTGCAATTTAGTTATTGGCCTGTTGTTTACCTTAGTTTTGGAATCTTGCCAAGGAGTTCGGGGCAAAAACAGGATTACATCCAGAGGCTCGCAGGTCGATGGATTATTTTTCGATAAAGTAAAGTAGCTTAATTGATTTACTTTCGACGTGTTATATCAATGGTTAATTCAGAAGATGACGCAGAGGCTTTTAAATAATTCAACAATTTAAGTATTATTAGAGCGATTGCCTGGCAAGGTTGTTTGATTATGATTTTACATGACAACTTCTTCAAATTGGACGATACTCATTATCCTTAATCTACTTGCACATCATTGCAGATGTTCAATTTAATATTCTAATTTATGAATCATCTTGTAGGTTATCTACTAAATTTCAGACGTGGGTTAATTTATTTCGATTTTAATTGCTTTTTATTAGTTGTGCATTATTTTACTATAATGGTACTAAGCAGTTTAGTACCTACTTTTGTACCACAAAGCTATCCTTGTGTGCAATATTTATATTTAAAAATGTTGTAATTTAAAATGGCTAGCGCGCTTTCGATAAATACAGTTTTGAGACAGGTGGATGTAGTTCGTTTTCGTGTCTTCCGATTCAGAAAGAGTTGTTTTCGAAGTGATGGATGTCTGTCTGTCCGTCTGTGAATCTGTATCTGTCAGTCTGCCTGTGTCCTCTCTACATTATCTACAGCGCAGACGGTTTAATCGACCGGCCTGAAAATATATATCTTCATTTTTAGTATAAACTTGAAAATTGCAGTAGTTTTTGGTTAAAGTCGGGCAACCAGAAGTGTGGTACTTGATTTTGGCTTTTCTTCCGTTTTCCGGGAAATTTTATAATGACTCCATTAAAACTAAATTTCATAGAACAGGATCATATACAATATATTTTTGTACAAATGTTGTTTAATATTTTTTTTAAAAAAGTGTAGCTTCTTGAAAAATTTTAAAATTCAACTTTTACAACAAATTACTCCGTTCCAAGAATTAATAATAGGAACACATTCATTAATTCATCATCTATAGCCTCCTTTACTTTTCAGTGCTGAGAACCATATACATTTTTTAAAATTACATAATATATTACGTAACTCTTGTCAACAAAGTGTTTTTGTAAGACGTATAATTTAAAAAAAGGGCTATAACATTGTTTAGCCGATGCCAGAATGCATTTGATCCACTCCGTACATTAAAAGATATTCGCATCTTTTTATGGAAATAGACTGATAGAGCCAAATTGCCTTAATATGTTATGCGCCCGATAAGAACTTTTATTTTTGGATTTTCTTCATAACTTAGAAACTATTTATCGGATCAGGTTCAAACTTGACATGATATCGTTTCATTAATGTTCTCCAATTTTCATGTATATGAAATTAGCTGTACAGGGTGGGCAAATTTCGATGTTTTCATAGGTAATCTCAATAACTATAAGCGATATGGGCCCCCACATTCTCGGTCCAAACCATCATTGGCTATCGTCTTTTGTTTTCGTGTTATAAAGAAAACTTCGACTTTTTCACTTTTCGTTTTCTGACTATACCTCCCTTATTTATTAAAATAAAGAAAAGTAATTTCCACGTTCTTCGGGAACGTTTTTGCTAAGAGTGCTGTGGCGTAGTCAATTTTGCAGAAAAGGTTTCGAAATTCGAGTTATACCATAAAGGTTTATTTTTTATATGCAACCCACAGTTGGCTGTGGCATCATAAAAAAGAGATTTGTTTTGCAATTTCAGTGACACATATCATAATATATAATATAGTTCAAACAGTATTACAGTGAAGTAGATTATAATGAATTTCGTCGTATAAGAAATAAGTGTAAAAGTGCTATTACAACTGTGTATAACAACTACCATATGATCGAAAACTTTTAACCTCTAGATCTAGAGGATAAACGTTTTCGATCATACTGTATTTAAAACAACTGAAAAGTAATATTGTTAATGATGTAAATTGTTTTTGGAGTTACGTCAAATACCTATAAAAATAAGGGTTTAAAGCTGTACCACATAATATGTTTCTAGGTGATGAGTCTGTGAATGATGGCATTAGTATTGCTAATTTATTTTGTAAATATTTCAAATCAGTATATAGTGAAAGCAATAATATTGATACCTTTTTTGAATGTAATACTTCTTTTTGTGCTAGCTCACATACTATCTCATGAGGAAATTCTACAATGTCTAAATAAATTATGTATTAATAAGGAAGCAGGCCCGGTTGGTGTCTTCTGAATTGGCGAATTAATTCGTTAAACTCTATAATACTTACTAGTACGGTTTGGTCCATTTGGAAACGCACATTTATTGTTCCTGTATTTAAAAGCGGGAATCGTTGCGACTTGAAAAATTATAGACCCATATAAGTATACAATCTAGCACATCTAAAATTTTAGGTAAGTTAGTAAACTGTATCAAAGACTTTTCATGAATATCATAGCTTGAAACCAGCAAGAGTTTTACCCGGGAAGAGGTACCTTAACTAATTGATTTTCGTATGTAAGTTTGATTAGCGACTCTATTGAAACAGTGCATGATGTATATGCTGCTTATACAGATTTTGGCGAAGCATTTGATTGAGTCAATCATAGCTTACTACTTGCTAAACTGAAAGATTATGGTATTCAGGATGGCTATTATCTTGGATAAATTCTTTAGTTAAAGGTAGATCACAGTTGGTAAAAGTTAATAATTTTAAATTATCAGAATTTGAGGTGTTATCTGGAATACTACAGAGCTCTCGTCTAGGGCCTATTTTGTTTTCCATATTTATTAATATTATTACTTCTTGTTTCAGTTCAAACATTCCTTTATTTGCTGATGATTTAAAAATCTTTAGAAAAATAAAAACAGAAGATGACTGTTTAGAGTTACAAAGTGATCCAGGTAGTTTACACAATTGGTGTATATGCAATTAAATATTAGCAAATGTAAGTCCATTAGATTTAGTAAAAAAAGTATGAATACTTTGTTTACATAGTGTATTAATAGCGTTCTTCATCGTTTACATTTTCGTCATTTTCTGTCGTGGAATCGCCGTCTGCTTCTTTCAGAATTCTATAAATCGACGTCATACAAACAGCAGTTGCCGTACCACCGTTTTTTTTAGCTCAGTTTCGGAATAATTTGTGATGTGCTTGTCACCATCGGCGATGCTCTTAAAAACCCATAAACTTTAAAGATCACTGCACGCGTTTGTGAACGTAGTCCGTTTCCACTCCCCAACTTTGACATAGCGGAATGTAGTTTAACGATAAAAAACCCAAAAAACAAATAAATTGAGCACCTTGTACACTTACAAAGCAAAGTTATTTATTTCCCCTAATTATGATCTCATTAACGAAATTACTACATTAAATTTCCAACAACATAACGCTAAAAAAGAAAATATGAAATAATTAAGAATATAAAAGTAACTTTAACGTCGATGGCACATGTTGAACCGGACTGTACAGCAACAACTGCGCAACGTACAACTTTTTCTCTCCACTGGCTGCGTTTAGTGTACCATAGTGTAAAACGCTCTTTAATTGTTGAATAAACAGAATTTGGTCTACACCCATTCTGTTTATTGACACCCAATTAAGAATCATGAGAATAATAGAACATAACACTAAACAGGTTTTCTCAATTTCGTCTGTCTGTCTGTCTGTTGATGGTATAACTAGCGCAAAAACTATCTGTTGTAGTAAGACGATATTGTGCTTGCGGATTATAAGCTATAAGAAAAATTCGGTATAATATACGTATACAAGGTGAACACTTAAGAAAATAAAATACTGCCGATTTTTACTGTAACTCAAGTTATTTGAAGCTTTTACCATTGATGAGCAAGGGCAGCTTAAAAATAAAATTTTGTTTAATTTTGCTTTAACTGAGAAATAGATAAAAGTATTAATTTGCATATACCTCAGGCTTTATCATTGAGGAAAGTGAAACCCAACAGATACAGAATAAAGAGACCAAAGGGGGCAACGAGTAAGTGCGCTGCATCGCCGAAATCTGAACGGTCCTGCTTGACAAACCACATGTCCTCCCGAGTCGCCCTGTGTCGTTTCTCCTTTATACATTTCGTCTTCTAACATTTCGCCCTCTAACTTTTAGAATAAAAATTTACAATAAAATGAAATAATGAAATTGTTTTATTGTTAGGTTAAGTTTAGTCTATTTTATTTTCTTGTCTATTTTTAATCTAAAAGTTAGAGAGCGAAGCGTTAGAAGGCGAAATGTATAAGGGCGAATCGGTATGTAATCTCAACGCGGGCCCAGCTTTGAAATAGCATTCGCGGAGCTGAAATTAGAAGTCAACCACCGGTAATGTGTTTTTATTTTAAAATTTATGTAATTCGCATTGCCGTGTTTCTTTTTATCGTTTCCGTATTATTAGTAACGTTAAGAGTTTTTTAACCTTATTTTCTATTTTTTGTAAGGTGTTTAGTTTCACAACATTTTCTTGCGAGGGAAGTACTGAGTAAAGCCTTTTATAAACTGTTTGAATAGAAAACCAATCCCAGCTTCTCCCTTTCTTCTCATCTGCTCGTCTTACTTCTGACAGCCCCATAATAACCCAGTTGATTTATTTCAGTGCTTCTTCTAATTCTGTAACTCTTTCTTCTGGCAGAAATAAACTGAAGTTAAGAGTTTCGATCTCCCTTCAGCAATATAATTTCCAGTCAACGTATTTTTACAAAAGTATCCCACAACGTTTGCTCAATTTCCTTATAATACAGATCTTTAGTTGTATTTCTTAAATTATAAATTGTTTTAACTTTTTCTTCCTCACTTTTACGGCAAATTTCATTTTGATTTTACTATTTAGCCACCATATCCTCTTCACGGCTCAATTCAGGATTGTAAAAATTAGGAATGCCAAAATATTAAAATTTCGTAGTTCTGGAACATATCAAAGACTACTTGACTACTTCGTTGGAGTTACTTTTTGGTAGATTTCATATAGGCTTTTGTGGAAAATAAAGAACAAAGAAGAATGAAGCTTTTTAAGTACTATTGTTTACTGTAAAGTTTGTTACTAAATTGGTTTGAAACGTCTTCTATAAATTATTAACCTGTAAAACTGCGAATATCTGCAATCCTAAAAAGCCTTTATCCCAAAATGTGCACATATTGAAATAACAACTAAATATGCATCCATAACGTCCAAACAATATTATTTTAAATTATTTATCACTTAACGACCTTCGTTCTTCTTATGTTTTAAAATATAAACAGTGATCCTTTTTGAATTCGTGTGTTGAAATAAAGAAAAAATATATATTGCGAATACTGTTCTTTGTATAAGATGTGAAGAAGCTTGAAGAGCTGCCATTAGTTAAAGAAAGCTACACTTATTTGCTTAAAGTAGTACAGAAATGATTTAGTTTGTAATTTATAACAACACTTTTTGCAACTATGAGTACATTGATCGAAAATAAATTTGCAATGAAAATTGTCTATTAATTTATTAAAGTGGATTTATTCTTCTACTACTACCATATAATATCTTCTTTACCTGCATTATTCCTTGGCTATACCGACATACACAAAAATAATAACTATGAGACAAATTGGCTAATTCTTTTATAGCAAGTTTCAAAGCTTCATACGTACAAACCCGTCTCAATTTGAACAAAGTATGAAAATTTAGTCATTAAGTCATTATTTACTTAATTATGCAATAGAAAACGTTTAAATAACAGGGAATGAAGCTGTAGAAGGGAAGGTCGCAAGTTTTATGGGAAAATAGTGTTGTCTAATGTGTTCATCATTTTTAATTATCTGACACTATTGCCTTTCGAATTAATTAATTATTGTATATAACACACGGGATTATGGGTTAGCTGATGATGCAATAGCAACACCTTTCAGAAAAAGCAATTAATTGTTATCCGTTGAAGGAGCCTTGCTGAAGTCCAATCAAATACTCGGGAATTAAGAGGCAGAATCCGAACTGAATTAACTTTTTGCCGGAAATCGACGTGGCTAGTGACTTTCGGCATTGTTTATTGTCTGTCGTTAATCGACATTGTCCATTAAACAGCTAGTTCCTAGTCTATTCAATTTTACTGTTAATTATTTACGGCGGTTGGCTTTTCATAGCAAAGGAATTTCCTTTAACAAATCATTTTCGTCATGCCTTAGTATGCTATGATAAACGGAACTTCTTGATCAAAGCCGATCCGCCGGGGCGGAGGATTCAGATCTAGCATGAAGAAGAACACTAGGTGGTAAATTTTACATGCCTGATTATGTCAAAATAAATATTGGAATTTGTTCGGGGGAATTATAAATGGCGGGTTAGGGTCAATTATTAATGATTTGGCATTGGGTTTAATGTGAAAGCTGTTAACATCGTGTTCGTTGTTTAAATTGGCAAGAGACAATATATAGATTAAAATTATGTATTTCCTTAACCTTAATCGTTAATTAAGAAATAAAAATT
Source organism: Agriotes lineatus (assembly GCA_940337035.1). Lineage (NCBI taxonomy): Eukaryota > Metazoa > Arthropoda > Insecta > Coleoptera > Elateridae > Agriotes > Agriotes lineatus. The sequence continues at coordinate 107,794,137 of OW679200.1, read as the reverse complement.
AAAGTTTAGGAAAAGTTTTAGTAGCTCACTAATAGTATATTATGTTATTAGGAGCAAAAGTTAAACTTTATATGGCGTGGCTGAACGATTTATTTGCCGAACTGTTAAGAAACCGGGAATTATTTTAAGGTAGACGCTTGGGTAGACTGATAAATATAGCTTGCTTTGTAGAACTTTACTATGACTTCACTATAACCAACGTTGTGAACAGAGTTCGAATAAAATCTATCATTATTCGTCTGTCAAGGCGCTTTAATTTGGAGAAAATTTGTAAGTATGTTTTGCAATTATGTACAAGTTTCTTGAGTAAATCTTATTTATTCATTATAGCTTTAATATGTCTGATTTAGAAACTGCTCATTGTACCTCGTCTAAAGTAGATAAACCGTCAAGTTTAGAAATTTACTTTATCTGCCGCTAACGAGCGGAGATAAAGTGTTTAGATGTCATGACAATGACGTGATTCTTTAGCATTATCAATCCAGCAGTATAATGTCACGTTTAATTGACGTTTGAAGAAAACATTTGGTTCGAAATGTAATCTTGTCAATTTTTTTGAATAGAATTAAAAATGTAGAGATGTATTTTAAGTTGTCGAATTCGACATAGACTTACAGTGCCACCAACAATACACTTGAGCATTGCGAAACGTAAAACGAATCGGTGTTGCTATGCTGTAATGGTTGCTATGGTGCAAAATACCACTTTACTCAACGATTCTGAATGTGGAAATGTAGACAATGTAGTACATTATCAATTGAAATGCAATAAATTTGAATTTATTGTCTTGAACAATAAATAACTAAGAAGCCGGGTAGCACACTTGGGAAAGCGCTAGGATTGCATTAAGCAAGTCCTCGGTTCGAATCCCGCGGAGGCCGAAATTTTCCGCAGCCTTGGCTATTGAAATTAGGCTCGGTAGAACCATTCACAGTTGGGCACCAAATTAACTGTGCTCTACTCAGAACCACAGACCTAAAAGCTAGAGTAACAAGGTCCACACATGACCAAGACATACACCTCACATAATGGTTGCTGCGCCAGCACAAAATGCGCGCTCCAACTTTGTAACCTGAATCCGGGGCAAGTTGAGCATTGTACCGCCAGACGCAAGCGTATAAAGCACCAGTCTCTACACCGCAAGGTAAAATGAGGTTACCGACAATGCAATGCAATGCATAATAAATAACTATTCATTTATTTGGAATATTACTATATTGCTTTAAACGTGTTTGACTGCAACAATTGTGTGAATAGAAATAGCTCCGTAATTCACCCTTTACTTGAATTTTAGTTGCAGAAAATCTGTCAGGTAACTTCAAATTTTGTATAAAAGGGTCTCGATATGTAATATGTTGCCCATTGAAAACTCCTTAGTGGGCGAGTCCTGATTACTGTCATTCTTGATGCTGCGTCTCATATATTTACAGGATTTACTAGTTGCGGAAAAGTTATATATTTAAAAACTACAGTCATTACTTTAAAATGTATTTATATTATCAAAAAGCGAATTAAATACAATTAGAAGAATAGCAAAAAATGATAGAATTGATAAATAGATGAGAATTAAAGGAAATGATTTACTTGAGCACCAAAATAATTTTAAAACATCAATTTTTTGTGGTAATATTAATCATTGGCTACCAAAATAATACTTCGGTACCAAAAGTAATAAATGAACACCAGAATGCTATTACCAGGAATATCTTTTCTCAGCACCAATATATTTTTAAACACTAACAAAATGTACTTTTACCACCAGAAATATTCAATGAGCACCAGATATAATAGATCGTTACAGGACAAAAAACCCCTGGACAAAAAATCCCGGACATAAAACCCCCCCGGATAAAAAACCCCGGACTAAAAAACCCCCGGATAAAAAACCCCGGACTAAAAACCCCCACCATAAAGAAAACATCCGCAAATTATGTAGGGTCCGTGGGCGATTATTATTATTATTATTGAAAATAAGTTATTAATTATAATAATCATTCATTACTGCTACAAGAAACCAGAAAAAATTAGACATGTAAAGTGGGGCATTTTTTTAATATAATACACATACAGAAAAATCAGAACCTAACCTTATTGCTTACGGCAATTAAAAAGTTTTCTAAATCACGTTTGCCTTGTGAATGCATAATCCGCTTGCTGTCGAAATGCACAACGTTGTCTAATTTAACAACTTTTAAACGCTAATATTTCAAAAACTATTCGTCCAAGACCAAATCATAATTATAATTTTTGGTTCAAATTTTGACATACAATTGCGTACTGTAAATATTCTCCGCACGTTTTAATACACCCCGTATAATCTTGGCATACTTGTTTCAGGCGGGTTTTCAAAATTTATATGTCGGTCTTTTATTCTTCAGAGAAAGCCAACGTTGCCTAATTTAACAACTTTTAAACGCTAATATTTCAAAAACTAGGTATTCGTCCAAGACCAAATCATAATTATAATTTTTGGTTCAAATTTTGACATACAATTGCGTACTGTAAATATTCTCCGCACGTTTTAATACACCCCGTATAATCTTGGCATACTTGTTTCAGACGGGTTTTCAAAATTTATATGTCGGTCTTTTATTCTTCAGAGAAAGCCAGTTTTAGTTTAGTCTGTCCGCAATTTCCCATTATTAATTATCATTCCGTACTCATGCAGGAATCCATTTGCAATTTTTAGAAAATAGTTATCACCTGCATTCTTATTGGACAACTATGATTACCACTGATAACAAAAGCTATAACACAAAGATATAGTATTCCAACCAAAAATTGGAAAGCTATTTAAAATCCAGTACACCATGAAAAGTGTAAGTCATGTCTAAGTTGGTTTCATACAATCAGTAAATAATATTCTAATGTCAATCAGCTTTCAAGTAATGACAGTTTATCTGCAAATTGTACATGTAACTGTTTTGTTAAGGCAATGTAACATTGTGCATGATTTAAGTAGGTACTAGTTGAGCTTTTAAAACCGTATAGTAGCATAGAAAATTTAAAAAAACGTATATATCTTCCAAACTTCCCAGTGCATCTGTCAAATTTGAAGGTTATGATGGAAGTGCCACTGACAATCATACAGTAATTTTATGAATTAAATTACGAAGTGACTTACTGTTTTCAATGCTGGCCTGATTTTAAATAGCTTTCCAATTTCTGGTTGGAATACTATACCTGCTAATGTATTTTGTATTAAACAAATGCCCTACTTTTTACATGTATCATTTTGATCTGCATTCTTGCATCAGTGGTAATTATAATTATAATTATAATTAATAACTCATTATTATTAATAATAATAATAATCTCCCACGAACCCCACATGATTTGAGGGTGTTTTCTTTATGGTGGGGTTTTTAGTCCTGGGGTTTTTTTATCCGCGGGGTTTTTTGTCCGGGTTTTTTTATCCGGGGGGTTTTTAGTCTGGGGGTTTTTTGACCGGGGGTCTTATGTCCGGGTTTTTTTGTCCAGGGTGTTTTTGTCTTAGATTCATAATAGATACGCAACATAAATAATAAACAATCTCTAAAAATACTTTTTGATATTCAATAATCTTGAAAGTCAAAAATGCAAAATAATTAATGATCGCTAAAAATTATCAATATTAATTTATTTCATAAATAATAGAAAATGTATCCATATGCCTTTATTATTTACTAATAAGTATAACGTATATTTCACATAATTCTACCTTCAATTCGAGTGAAAGTATTGGTTCTTAATTTTCATGTTTGGAGCTCAAATATTATTTCTGGTGGAAAAATTAAATATTTAGTGATCAAACTGATAAGTAGGCATCCAAACTCCAAGTTTTGGGTATCACTTATGAATTATTTGGGTCTAAAATCGTTGTGCTCAAATATTATTTTTGATGATGGCAAAAGAAATATATTTGGCGATGAAATCTAGATTTTTTTAATGCTCGGTTAAATACGAGTACTACCCAAAAATAAATAGTATGTCCTGGCCTCTTTCTATTTTAAATAATAATTATTTATGCCAGCCAAGAATTCCAATTAGTGATATTCAAAATACACCAACCATTAAGGCTCTCAGTTCAAATATTCTAATGTATTGTAGAGTAAGTCATAAATAATTGATCTTCACACTTAGATCATCACCGGCGATTAGAATAATTGGTGACGTTACGGGCGAAGGTGGTTAATATTAAAACAACAACATGGCAAAACATCCTGGGTGCTGGTAAATACAGGACGCGTGTAGATTAATTATTTGCTTCCACATTAGTATTAATTTCTTCAAAGCTGGCTTATTAAAAAATGGTATTGTATATCTGAGAATGAAATATGATTTTTTAAACTTTTTCGGTAATTTTTTTCTTGGAAAATATTGTGGGTTTATGTAATTTTTCTGTGACATTCCAGTTATGATGGGTACTGTTCAGAATATCATTTGAGGAGAAAAGAGTTAAAAAGTATTTATCATATAATCAAACGTTAACACAGAGTCAAACTGCTGCGTTAAACATTTATTAACAAGCACCCCTTAAGTCACAATTTAATTAAAGTCATCCCCTTTATTATCGATAAAGTCTCAAAAAAAGTTTGTGGGACTATCAAAGAAATAATAGTACATCTTCCATATTTAAACAGAAAGTTGCCGTCGCTCAACACTGAAACGCACTCGATGGGAACATCCTGTAATTGGACTTTTCTAATTAAAATTTAAAGAACTACGCCCCGATCGATGTGAGCGCCTCTTCCCATAAAATACTGTCGCGTAAATTACGTTTTTCTCTTACTAGTGTTTGTAACTGCGGGGCGTTTGGAATAGCACTCTCGGCTTGGAACCTGTCCTGGAGGTAGAATAAGACATTAGAACGCCGCTTCCATTTATGGCTGTTCCTGTTCCAACCGCATTTGTAATCAGGACCGGACTAAAAAAAAACAGGGTAAGGGTTAACTAGACGAATCATTTCAATCATATTCCACTCTTTTGTGAAATATGAAATATGGAGATGGAGATGGTAATTAAAAATTACATCATAACGGTACACAATCGTCGGAGGGTGACTAATATTCTGGAATATGAAAGCGTTATCATTATACCTAAAACGCGATTTGAAAAGATTCTAGAACGAAGAACATTGAAATATAAAAGCGACGCATGGTTGAGGCTCTAACCCAACGTCCACATATCAAGGCGACACAGATCCCCAATATTTATTTCAAACACATACTGTTCAGAGTTTTAACGCTTTTATGACATGAAAGCAATTGATCTTAATTCTAATAGCTGTATGTTTAAATATTGAGTATATGTGTTGCCATCATATGTGTATGTTTGTTGCAGTCAAAAGAAACAAGGCGCTCCAAATTACGTGGTCAACCCTGTATTTACTCAAGAATAAAAATTATTTAATTACGTATTTTGTATGTACCTAGTTAGATCAGGTTGAAATTTCACGCCGCCACTGGCTTTTAAATGCACGTAGCAGAGAGGGGTCAGCAATTTATTTCGTTACTAGCGGAAAGCCGAATTCATCCAGGTTCTCAAAGCGCAGCTTACCAATCTAAAATTCCGATCTCGTCTCGTTTAAGTATCGTGAAATTTCATATATTTAAATAAACCCTATAGCGTCTCGTCGACGCAGACCTAAAAGTTCTTCCGTCAAATCCCGTGCAGAAAACGACAATTTGCCTACCGACAATCGTAAAGTTATCCATTTTAGTTTCATGGAAGCCCGGCCGTCATGTACAACTTCTATTTACGAGCCTGAAAAATCTGTTACTCGATAAAGCCGTACTTACGACAAGCTTAAGGCGTTGAGAGGCCATCAAGCGTCTGGTCGGCTCACAACTAGCTCAGCGTTGCGGCTAGTTCATCTCATCTCGACAGTACTGCTATACTACATGTTTCTTAAAATTTATTGCCAGTCAACTAAAGAATTCGTTACAACAAAGGATGCACTTCACATCTATCTTATGCACTGTTTTACATGAGAATTCCCAAAACCGTCTTAATTTGGTTGCAAAAGTAATAAAAGGTATGGAACGAGAAACTTATAAACTGTAAGAGCCGGGGGACGATTTGAATTACATATCTGTATCCTTTTACTAGCTGGACGAAAATGCTTTGTTCACGGCGTGAAAAAGTGTCCAAAATAAAGTAGCTTCCATTAAAAAGAAATCCAGAACTTTCCAACACGTTTAGAAACAAAACCACGCATTTCCATCTGTAATCATTGAGGAGTCCCCGGGATTCACGTATTTGCTTCCTGACAGTCCATGTAACGGCGCCTATCGGGCGCTCACGAACTTATACCAGGGTGTTGTTAATGAAATGCGCGGTTATAGGATATTGCAAGCTGTTTATCGACAATCCAATATATGCCGTCACCTATATCAAATCATTCACCACTCATGACCAACAGGCCTCGAACGGGGCACTGCTGCATGCCAAATTTTCGCTCAGGGTCCGATGACAGAGACTTCCCTTGATTTTCGCATCTTGCCTTCGACTGAATCGCTGCACCCAAATAGGTTTATATGTTTTATTAATTAGTATTGCACGTGTCATTTCCCGCAAATTTTGATTCCACATGCGTAAATACTGACAATGTTGTACATTGTATAAGTAGGTAAAATAAGTTTCGGGAACCAGTCTATTAATATGGTTCTAATCTGTCGATTTTTCGTCTGGTAAACATCTGCTAGGTATTTTTCTTGTCGGGCGAATTGACGTTCCGGGTAGCAGGTGGAATTCTTAGGGATTGTTTGTTATCAGCTGGTCTCGCTGAAATGTACTTTTATAAATGTTATCTTAATAGAGTTCTTAAAGTTACTTTTCCGTTGATCGTTTATTTATAGGTTTCGTTAATGCATACACATCGTTCATTAATAGCCCGTATTAATGCATGATTTTTTACATTTTCTAAAATCGTTTATTAATGACTCCTATTAATGAATGATCAAAGCTACCATGTCAAAACTTTTAAGTGTCATATTTTTATCATGCAATAAAATTAAATTTTCTCCAACTTAATAAGGTACGACCAACGAAAAAATATTGTAACCAACTCGTGTGTTAATCGGCGATTAATAATCTCAACAAATAAAACGTCTCGATTATTAATCGCTTTCATTAACACGCTTGTTTGTTAAATAACTATTATCGTTTTATTTTCTAAAGCATAGTGCAGTTCCGAGTATTGTGAAGTCATATAACCTATTTTAGAGTTCGCCTTGTACAGACCCATTGAAGCAAATGAACTACCATAAGTCAGAGAGAACTAAATTACATCTTGATCTTGAACTATTTTTCGGGAAATATACAAAACGGATAATAAAAACAATATTAATTGACTGTTATGAGTAATATACTTGTTATTATTGTGTAAATGCCACCTTACTTATTTCCATTTTTGTTTGATTCAAGTAACCTTAATGCAGTGTAAACTTTTGCCTGTCACAATGACAGTTTTTATACACAAAATGCAATCTGACATTTACCTACACACTTAGGTTAAGACATGACTAGATTTTATATCTTTCTTTCCCAGGCCTGCACTAAGTGAGTGTTTTTGGAACACACGATAGAATAGCATGTAGGCACTTCTTAACTCAAGACCGTCCAGTGTGGTAAAGAGCCACAACTTACTCGAGTACCCCTGTCAAGGCCAGGCTCCATAGCTTAGCGGTAAGCATTTTGGCTACTGATCTAAGTGTCGAGATTTCGATCCCCGGTCCCAGTGGTTTTTAAAAAATTAAAAAATGCGGATGAAAATCTCTATAGAATGCCATCATTCGGAAGTGATGTAAAGCCGTATGTTACTACGATGTGTAGTATGTAAAAGATCCCTTGCTAGGGTTGGAACTCCTTAGTCTCGGCAAAATTCTAAGTAGGACTAAGGTACCTTGTCCACGGGGTTGGCAAAAATGGCCTATGAAGGCCTACTTGCTAGACATGAGTCTCCCCACAAATGCTACTACTACTACTACCCCTGTCAAGCTGAACACGATGGATCTAGACCAGACAAGGTCTTAAAATAATTCAGCTAATGTAGCTGGTAACCTCACTTAGCTGTAACCTTACAATTACTCGCAAGTTCAACGGAAGCTCTAGAAAGGATGGATCTCAAGATGTCGGATTCTGCCAAGAAGAAGGAAAACGAAATGAATAGATATATAAGAGAATTGCGACATGGAATATACGAGGAGGAACGGCAATGAAATAGACAGAATTAAATAATATGAAACAAAGAAGCATAAATATAATGGTACTATCTGAAACAAAAAGGAAATTAAAATGGATACAGACGATCATGGAGCGCAATATCACAACAAGCAAAAGCCAAAGCTAGCGTAGCAATACTAATAGACAAACATTGGATGAAATACGTACAGAGTTACAAATATGTAAATGAAAAAATTATAACTGTAGATTTGAAGACATAAAGAGGCAATTTCACCATAATTGGAGTATATTGCACTGGCTACCCTTTTGTTGTGGCTTTAAATATGCAAACTTTTAAATATTGATATTAATTATGTATTTTAAACTATTAATTGCCCTCCTTGAATAATAATGTCTATTATTTCTTTTTATGATAGCGCTTGAAATTCTTACAGGGGTGGGATCTGTTATCTAGTTACTTGATACTGAAAAATTAATCTTCCAATATTTAAAAAAATCATTCAAATCAAACGTCACTTCTAATGTCAACCAAATGTCAAAAACAGTTTTTAAATTTAAATGACAAATGCCCAATTCTTAGAATGGTACACACACGATCATTGAAAATGAACAGGGTCATGCAATACATCTTGCACATTTGAAACAATGTGTTCAGAAGGCTACTATAATTTTCAGAAATTTAATAGAACTGTCGATGTAAATAATATTTCTGATCATGTATAAACCATTCAGAACACATAAATCAACTACTGTAATGTTGGTTGTATAGCCCTGGTCATTTTCAATGATTCTTTGTGTACATTATAATATTTAATTACACAGTAAGCTCTTATTTGTTAATCAATTTCAACTTATTAGTGGTTATATTTACTTTCTAGTTATAGTATACTCTAAGAAAACACCCACCTTATATAATAGTTCCTACACAAGCTCAAAGACAGCAACCTATGTGATATCTGCAGCCCCTTCAGTCTTCCTACTGCAATGCACGTCTCTCCAACAGAAAACTCGCTCCTACTACCCAGCAGCAACAAATCTCGAACTCTCGTCAGCTATCACCAAACCTGGACCTCCAGCTGCCACAGTCTACTGCTATCTGGTACGCTCCTTCACTCCAATGTGCTGCCCCTTTGGAAGCTCCACTCAAGAACACATATCCTTGCGTAATCCTATTTTACTCCCGTCAGATGTCAAAAGTAATTCAAAATATAACTGACCCAGTATGTCTATTTAGTATTTTATTTGTATGTTACAATTTTTCTATCTATTAGTTTCGTCGACTATTTAGCAGTAATCTTCTTCAGTTAATCCTTCTTCTTATGCTTGTTCTTTTCAAATTTCATTTTTATAACACCACGCAAATTTTCTTAATATCCCCTATTTATCCCAACCATAAATAGAAATAACCAGGGTTATCTTCCATATTTTTTAATGATACCAAATTATTTAATACATGTTTTCAGTTTGTTATTTTTACTCTCTCTAAACAAATTCCTTAACTACCTCATATCATTATTGATGCCTTCTAGTCTATATTCTTATTTGATATTCACCTACTTAATTCTGCCCTTATTAGAATTTTGCACTTGTCATTGATTCTTGAACCGTATTTTTAATATTTTATTTATATTTAATTCACCTGTAACCTTCCAATAGCTATCTTTCAAATAATAATCTGCCTTATTTCGGATTTATTCAGGGAACTATATAAACATTATTAACTATTACAATGGGTTGATATGGGTTGTAATAACATCCCAATTTCTTTAACGAATTTTTTGATTGAAACCACGATATGCTCGTATTATAACATAATGTTCTTGAAGATGACATGAAGGAGGAAACACCTAATTCTATGAAGCACCCCAGAAATAATACAGTCAAATATGCAAAATCAACTTAATAGTGTAGCTAGAGATCTAAATGCTAGGGCAGGAAACATTCATATAAGTAACGTCATCGGAAATCAGCGAAAGCAGACAATAAATAACAATGGGAGAGAACTAAGGCAGTTTGTCACCTTTAATAACCTTAAGATAACGAACTCCTTCTTCAGTAAAAAATACAACAATAAATATATCTGGACAGCTAGAGGATTACGTAGTATCATCAATTATATGATAGTCAACAGGAAGCTAACCAGTTTGGTGGAAGATACGTACGTATTTAGGGGCGCAGATATTGGATCTGATCATTATCTGGGCAAAAGTAAAATAGTACTTCCACATCCTTGGGAAAAACAAAATATAGAAGAGAAGCACAAGAAGGACGAAGAAACGTATAAGACTAATCTTTTACAAGATGAAAGTGTTAGATATTTATATCAAAGCAGAATAACGCAATACTTTCAGAATCTAAATACACAAACTGAAATAGAGGAGGAATGGAGAACTTGAAAAATATTATACACAAGATAGCATATGAAGTACTTAGGAAAAGAAGGAAGAAGTACGGGAAAAAAGGTTTGGTAGATTTGGATCGAGGAAATTAAAACAGTAGTGCAAGAAAAGCAAAAAGCTTATACAGGGTGTATTAAAAATGGTGCATAATGTTCAGCTAGAGTGATTCTTTGACTAATTCTGAGTCGAAAATCTTAACACTCAAATGTTGAATTGGTCTTCATAAGCCCTCACGAGTGGTAGATAGAAACATATTTTTTTCAAGTAAAGTACCTTTTTTGTTTCAAATATGTGAAAGTAACGTCAAATAAAGTTGTTCAAAATGTAAAATTATGGTGGCATGCAAAATTTAAGAAATATTTTATGAAACTGGATGAAGTACTTTTGCGGTAACATGATTTCATAAAAGTAGCCCGGTAGAACAAAAAGGTACTTTACCTGAGAAAAGGGCATTTTTTGTCTACCGCTCTTGAGGGCTTATGAAGACCAATCCAACATTTTAGTATTAAGATTTTCGACGCCGAACTAATGAAAGAATCGCTCTTGCGATTAGTGAAAGGCTGTACCATATAAGATAGAATACGAAATGGGAACATCAGAGAAGAACTTAATGTATTCGCAGTATACGAAAAAGTTAAAGAATACTGAAGAGCACAAACATGTAATTATAATGGACAACAGTCGCCTTTCAAGACTAGCCTTGCAATATAACCCTAAGGCGCAGTGTGGGACCCAGAAGAAGATCCGTTGAACCAGAACAGGTCAGGAGGCATAATCCGTGAGGTTGACGACGACGACGAACATGTAGGTATTATGAAAAAATCATAGCAAATTGAAAACAACATAACCCAATTGTGTCACGTCTAGTTATTTCGCAGGCGTATTAACAAAAATGTCACTCTAACATAGCCCAGTCGGAGGAGGAAACATTGTGAATAAATATGTTATACCTATCAGTTAGTTCTCTATTTGTTTAAGCAACTTTTGTCTTCTATTCTATTGTTTGCTGTACGTTCAGATGAACTGCTATTAAATTGTACTATAACTCAATAATAAGTTTTTGTATCCACACTTTATACTGAATAAGTACATTGTTATGTAACTACTACCATCAATCAAATAATCTTTGGCAGGTGTATGGTATATATAAACTACTAAGTTGGCATTCACAATTTTTAGTATAGATGCTTTTAGAACGAATACCTAAGGCCATATCTTTTGATCTTTTACAATTAAATTGACAATAATGTAATTTGGGTTAGATATTAGTTAAACATCTTAAACACCGCCGAGCGGTCATCTTCAATTCCTAATTGTTCTCAAAAAACATCTAAAATTGGTGTAGTTTACTACTTGAAAATTTAAAATTCCAAAGTCCTTACTGTATGTACTTTGCATGCAACTATTACCTTCTATTAGTAGTACATTATTTGCAAGTTCATATGCACTACTAAAAACATACCAGCAAACAATCACATGTTTTGATATACACTCTTTTGGATCTACTAAAGTCGATATAATTCAAGATAATATATTAACATTGATAATGGGCGTCAGTTAGCTATGAGTTAGTTCTCTGATATTTACTTTAAGGCATATATCAAGCTATCTTCTAAAAATTTCAAACCTACTACTAAATTGTACAATGAGAGAGCCATACCTTTACATCGAACATTTTGTCTGTTACGTATTTAAATTGGCTGGCGTGAATTTTTCGCCGCTGTCACTGTATATCCGAAAATTCCTAGCGCTCACGCGCTTTGAGACGCTTATGTAATTTAGCAGGCGTTGCATAAAAAAATCGAAGTGCTTTTGACAGAAATAAAGGTGGAAGCTATCTTCTTGGATCGCGTTTCTTGCTGACAAAGTTCGCGTCCTTCTAATTATCGTTTCAAAAGCTGCTGGACGTGCTCGCGCTATGTGCGGACCCCATCCGTCGGAACCGTCACCCCAGGCTAGTGCTTCGTAATTTGGTAGTTTTCGCTACAAAGAGAAATGATCATAGGCCCTAAAGATATTATTATAGGACTTATCTCTTTTCTTCGATTTTCGTTTTTTTTTCTGTTACGTTTCCTTCGTTTGTTACATAATTGTTCTTTCCGTTCACTTACGCGACGGCCAGCTGCCCTTTGGTTCTCTTACATATTTTGGAATTAATTATTCGAGAAGTAGCACGAGTCATCAAGCCGTTGATATTTAACCCATTAGCGCCCACTGTACTCACCTGAGTACGGCTTACTCTAGGTAGCTGTCACCATCTATCATTTAACAGAATAGGTTGCCAACAGTGTTATAGTGCTGAGAAGATGTCTACAATACCACCTGCAGCCGCAATTTCGAAAAAAAGCTGATAGGTGACGTCTCACAGAACTTCTAGTTTGACAGTACATGTGTAAATTCAGGCGTTTACGTCGTGCCTCCTGATTTTTTCGTTTTTTTTAAACATTTTGAGTACTAGATAAATTTTGGTTGGTGATTACTCTTTGTTACTAACAGAAGAAAGGTAAGTCGTACATATAATGTTCATTGTTATTTTGTTTAGCTTGCAGTATTGTTATAAACATTGCTGTACTCAGTTGAGTACACTGGGCATGAGTATAAGCAGTTGTTCTGTTTTCAGATTTCCTATAATGGACTTAGGTTTTGACTCTGATGGCACAGCAATTTCGACTTGTGCTTTTTATGGCCGTAAGAAGTTACCCAATTTGAATGCTGCAGCTGATTTTGCTGCCTCTTGTAGCAGCAGTAATGTTGATATTGTCATCCTTCCACCAAACCCTGACCCACTGACAGATGAAGAAGATCTAGAAGAAGACAATCTGTATTCTGAAGACGTACCTCGTGATGTTCCTGGCAATCTAGAAGTTTTCGTACATCCTTTGGGCAACGAAACAGAAATTAGGTCGAGCTCGGATTCTGAATGGGACGATAGCGACAATGAGACATTGAGTGCCAAAAGAATAAAGTTGTCTTCTGAACAATGTAAAAGCAAAAGGTCTCGAAAGAAAGATCCAAATTTCTTTTTACCAGACTGGAAAAAAGGCGACGCCAATTATAGTCGTTGGCAGGCCATGTCTAATGGTGCTACTGAAAGAGCCGAACGCGTTATTGAAGAACTGAAAAACCTTAGGCCAAAAGAGATTTTCGAAAAATTGGTTGACGAAAAAATAATCATGGGTTTTCACTTACGAAGGAAGAATTAAAAAACTTTTTTGGTATACTTTTTTTGACGGGGTATCACAGATTGCCTAGAGAGCGTCTTTACTGGTCACTTGATGAGGACCTTCATGTGGACATTGTTTCCAAATGCATATCCAGGAACAGGTATTTGGAAATAAAAACATATTTACATGTAAATGACAACACCCAAATAAATGATGATCGAATGTACAAAGTACGGCCGCTTATGGAGAAGCTAAATGCAAATTTTCAACAATGGGGAATTTTCCATCAAGTATTGTCCATTGACGAAGCAATGGTGAAGTATTATGGCCACCATTTGGCCAAGCAATTTATTAGAGGCAAACCTTGTCGGTTTGGTTTTAAAAATTGGTCGCTTTGTAGTTCCAATGGATATTGCTATACCATAGACACATACTGTGGAAAATCACAAACTAATAATGATGATATTCAACTTCCACTTGGCTCTAAAGTTGTATTGTCACTATTACAGTGTGTTGATGTACCTAACGATCACATTATCTTTTTTGAGAACTACTTTACTGGTGTACCTTTGCTATCTAACTTGAGGGCACAAGGATTTAGGGCAACAGGTACTTTGAGGCAAAACAGAACAGAAAAATGCCCATTACCAACAGTAAAGGAAATGGAAAAAAAGAAGAGAGCAACTTATGAGAGCTCATTTGATGCCAAGAATGAAATTCTTTTGGTACGTTGGTATGACAACAGTGTATGCACGATAGCTACAAACTATGATACTGTGGCACCTATTCAAAAAGTAAGACGTTGGTAATTACAGAATTGCCATTCGGGGAAAAAATGGTATTGGGTACTCATTACTTCTATGATAAATGTGGCATTAGTCAATGCATGGAAACTCCATCAGTTGGTCTCCGAAGATAAGATGGATCTGCTTTTATTCATAAGAAACATCACTCGATATTATCTCAGATTTTCAACAAAGCAAAATGGAAAATTGAGAAATAGTAACAGTGTTCCACAAGATATTGTGCACGATGCTAGGGCTCACTATCCCCAAAAGATCCCTAATCAACTTCGTTGTCGTGTATGTCACACACGAGTAAGGTGGCAATGCAAAAAGTGTGTTATAACTCTGTGTATTGAAAAACAATGTTTTGAAAATTTTTATACAAACTAGTGTGTCATATGCCCAGTGTACTCGTTTGAGTACACACTTCTAGTTTTTTTCTGAAACATGTTTTTTATGTTTTTTTTATATTTATGTGTTCCAAGAAGGTATTTGAACTATTTTGTAATAAAAGTTTTAAAAGTTTTGGGGTAGTATTATTGTGGGCGTTAATGGGTTAACCGATAAATCGCCCTTGACAAGGCCTTATCGATAGCATTAAGTGGGAAGTGAATTAATTCGTAGCTTTGCTGGAGTGCTAATCGCAATCATCCATTTAGGACTTCGAACACTTTCGCTAGATGGATTTCGTACAGGACCAGCTAAATTAATTCCTTAATATTGGGGTCGTGTAGTGTTTGTATAGTTAATTGTTATATTAGCCGCTGTGTAAATAATTCTTCCTTCTGACCCGTTTTGCATCTGCGGACTCGGAGTAGGTTTTAGTTCATTAGTATGTGTGTCCGCTTGTACCACTCTTAAACGAGGGGTTAACACGGCTAGCTCTTTTAACCCTCGGGCAGAATATAGCGTGGTGTAAGGACTAGGCAAAAAATGTTTCAGGCTTTAAAATTTTAGCAGTAGGATTATTAAAATTTGGCGCCTTGTCGTTACTTACAACATAGACAACAAAACTAACTAGCTAATTAATAATAAGTAATCTACCTTTTGTGCTTCGCTGCATACCTATATGACTCGTACGCTAGAGGGGTTGTGGAAAGAACACAAACAAATAACAGGAATAGGGGCATTTAATTAAACGCAAAAATCGCAATAACACATGAATTATATACATAAGCCGGAATTGGCTGGACAATTCCTAGAATCCCAAGGTCGCTACTGTTAAGAAGACAGCGAACAGCAAGAAGAGGCGGCACGGTATTCTGGAATTCCTGCTAACGTGTAGAAGCAAAATCGGAGACTGAATATGTCTCATGATAGCCTCATAGGAGCCTGACTAAATGTTGAAATTAATATGCGAAATTGAGCTAGAAGCATTCTTACCAAGGGTGTTCACGGCCGATTGTGCAGAAAACATCGCCGGGGCAGTTTTCGTTTATTGAAAGACGCAGGGGAGCCAGCCAAGCTGGTTTGTTAAAAAACAAGTACGGCTTCTGCCTACCCAACAATTAGATCGGCAAAGTGTGCTTCGTGAAAAATCAATACTAATCAAGCTATTCCACTGTTTTCTAGCTTCCTACTCAGAATCGAATGCGGTTAACATGCTGCGACACGAAAAGCTGCAAGTGTTTATCTCTAAGACAGACGCTTGCTGTGATAAACCTGAGTTCTTTTGCTACAATATTTAGATATAAGGGTGGCCCAAAAGAAGGTGCTAATCGCAATAACGCGCTATTGAAATGAAATTGAGACGGGGCGTTACACGCTTACCTTGTACCTGTAATTCTGAAATTATGCTAATGTTGTTCGTGTTACCCGTACGTTACGCCTTCTTTGCCCACGGATTTTATTTGGATATTGTTGTAAATAAACGAATTATTCTTTGTTACTAGCCGATGTTACTTCTTTGGTGTTCTTGGACTATGCTTTATTTCTTCAGTTTGTTACGTCGTAGCTCACTCACTCCACTTAGTTCCACGGAGCCTGTCCTGGTAAGCTATTGAACCTGGCGTCCCTTACTAATTAACTCGTTGGTGCTAGTATTAATTAGCTCTCCGGAATTTGTAAGCTAGTTCTCTGAAAATAATAAAAGTTAAGTCGTTTTTATTGGGAATTTGCGTTCAGGTTATGATTCGTTTAATTTTTATGTAACAAAATTAGTAACTTATTCAATAAAGCAATTTTAACCAATTATTGCTCCTTATCAAGCCGCCTTTGCCGATTTATATGAACTACTATATTGTACCGAGTACTATTAGAAATACACATTACTTTGCAACCCTACACATTTATTATAGTTCATGTAGAGGTGCAATTTACACCTACTGACTTACATGACAGTATTTTTGTAAGTTTACAGATTGCTACAAGTTTTCATTCAGATTTTATGTTCAATACTTTCACTATATTAAACTGAACGGTATACATTATATAAGGATTGTATAATTTTGATTAGATATGTTAAATTTAGGGTGCATATATTTTGAAAGCACACTATAAAGCAAAAGCAAGCAATATAATGAAAACACAAAGGCGAAAGAGGGAGAGAAATACAAAGAGGAGAGTATTCGACTGTTTGAGGCAAGTACCGTTATGAAAGTTAAAGTAAACTAATAGTTTTCAACACTACATTTGATTTTGTACCTTAGCGATAAGAAGTGTTACGATGTCGATTCCATATGCCATATCAGGCAGTTACTTTCTTTTCTCACGTTAATTACGTCATTTAATGATACCTCTAAAATAAGGCATACCGCTAACATACACTACACTGTTTATTCCTTACCTACACAAGTGCCAGCTATAAAAGCTCATCAGTTTTAGTATTTCACTGTTAAGTAAGATATGTTTGGAACCACATTATTTATTGAGATCCAAGGGCTATCGCCCTCTCCCTTTTCCACACGCCCTGATCGAGCGCTGCCCAAATTAATCCTGCGAGCATTTTTCAGTGTCAAAGTGACACTAAACTACCAAATTCCACCCTATCTGAACATTTACCTACCACAAACACATTTAAACTAAATCTAAAGAAAAAAATAAATAAAGTGAGCCGGTGTCCACGGGTTCTCACGGCCAACTCCACATGAGTCAGTCGGGGCGCGGACTGCAGACAATGAATATATAAAATAATCATTTAGTCGGTAACAATCGTGGGCGGCCATGTGTGTGTTCTGACCAAGCCCAGCAAAAAACCAACCGCTTATTCATTCTAACACTCTTCTTGGGTACACGGTACCTTCTGTTTTGTCACGGCTCCGTTTGTTAATCGAATCGTTTCTCTGTTTGTATGTTGATTATTCGGAATTCGTCTCAGTTCTGCCTTCTTGCGGGCTTTGTTCGGCGATTAGCATACGACGGAATACAAAGGGAACGATTTATTAATGATGCGTCTAATGGAATCGGCGTACAGAAAGCGAAAAGGCGAAACTGAAAAGGTCCCTTTTTACTGCGTTTTTAATCCAAGTTCAACAACCGTGACACCCGCAAAAAGTTTCGAGTTGTTTCTTAGAATTTCGGATGATTTCTTTTAAAAGCTCTGATCGCGTTAGCCAAATAAAGTGGCTTTTAATATGCGAGATAAAAGTTGGAAGCTTCAGTGCCTCGGTTAATTTATCATGGAGCAAAGCCTGTACTACGGCACGAATGTCCTTATATAATACAATAACTACGAAGAAGGTACATTTTTTATCTTCGAAATTTACCTTTGGTTGAGCTCCATCGACTTCCACTAAATAAAGAAAAAGAAAAAAGTACTGCTCTAATCTTTTCGTACTATAATACTACTACAGATTCTTCGATAATTAAAAATTGCTATAAATACAGTTACGTTATAAAAACTTAAACCATAATTCATATTTCAGAGAAATTATAATCCCAGTAATGGAGGCAGTTTCGTTGGTGTAAAGAAGACTTTTTCTGTTATAAATCTGCCTGAATTAATTTTAAGGTTATGGTTCACGACAAAACCAGCTTTGTCAGCTGTACGTAAATGCTTGAAGTTGCAATTGTTACAGAGTGATTAAAAAAAAAACTGAATTGCAGCAGGCCCAGGGTAGCCTGAATCAGTTGGTAGTACTGAAGGGTATTGTTAGGCCATGCCATATATGTATTATTTAAGTTATATATATATATATATTGTTATGATATCATAAGAGTTGATATAGTTTGATGATAAATACGATAAAAGAATTTGGTAAAGCATTGTAGTCACTCTTTGCAAAAGTTTAGAATATAAAAGGTTATTTGAATTAAATTTTAAATAGAGATTATATTTTAAGAAATGAAAATGGAAAGAATAAATTTCATATAGTTTAATTTATAAAGTAAGATGTTAAAAGATAGAAGTTATTTACTACTGATATCAGATACGACAGACCAAATTAAAATATTAAAAGATAACAAAGTATGTAGGTATCAAATGTATATTTTAATATAGTAAGCATCAATAATGAAAATACGGTAGTTAGGAGAGTTGTTTTTGGATTAAGAATAACAAACTCATAAAATGTATACAGAATTTTGAAAACTCCTTTTTGATATAATAAAAAATTTGAAATTATGCCTTATTTGTATAAATATTTTGGTGGTATACAAATAACAGGGCTTTTAACAAATCTACGTGGTACAAAAATATGAGAAAGTAATTTTGAAGTGATACAAGTACATAATCGGTGAAGAGATTGTGCAATACAGTTAATTAGATAGAAATAACCAGAAAACTACAGTATTTGAATAGATTTGGATTGAGCTGCTTTATTGGAACTGATACAGTTTATGGGAAGGAGTGAAAAGGATTTGACTGGTGTGGATTACTGCAAGTGTAGGAGCCGTGATGAAGGACTGATGTATCTTCCTGGGAATCATTCTGAGTGATTGGTGGTATTTGGATATTTCATTTTCATGCAGAGGACAGATCATCGTGACAATTAAACCTGAAAAGAAGTAATATTAGTTGGAGTACATCAAGGATAGTTTACTGGCAGAAGAGGGTTGTGAAGGAGTAATATAAAAGTCGATAGGTGCAGTCTTGGTAAAAGGAGGTTGGATTCTTCAAATATTTGGATATTTTCTGGAGGATTTAATGGCTGTAAATTGGTTTGACAGTTAATTGCAGTTGGACGTGTTCGTGTGGTGACTAGTTGTACAAGGGGATCTGTGGTGCTGGATGTGCAATTAGTAGAGTCAATAAGGTTGGTTAGTAGTTTAGTCTAGAATAAAAATGAAGTAGATGAACAATATTTATTACTTGCAATAATTAAAAGAGTTATTACTTACTATAAAAGATAGAGAAAGTCATACATCATAATAATATTGAAAACAGTGTACGTTGGTCGTATCTGATTACAAGTAGAAGAATTATTTTGAATTCATTCAAGATAAGTGACATTTAAGGTCATTTGACAATTGAAATTTATTCTAAATATGACAAGTCAAATATAAGACAACTAGATAAAAGAACCTAACCCTGATGATTGAGTTTTCATGGCAATAATTATTTTTAAAAGAGAAATCATTTGAAATTAATTTTTAAATAAGAAATAAATACTCACAGCTAGCAGAGCAGGGCAATTGAATTAAATACTTATGGTACAGAAACGTGAAGTCATTGCAATATATATATGGTCTATGCCAAATTTGAGGTTAATAGGTTACGTTTTGTTTGTCATTTGACACAGACTGACGCAAAACTTAACCTGAAAAACTCGAATTTGACATAGACTGACCATACACTTCAGTACTGACAACTGATTCAGGCTATCCAGGGCCTGCTGCAATTCAGTTTTAAGAAAAACACTGTATTTTGTACTGAATTAAATATGAATTCATTATCATCAGTAAATATTTAATTTGTTAGTTATTTTTTTTTCAATGAATGCTGATAATTAAAAATAGCTCAGGCATTCCATAAAACTTAAAAAAAGTAAATGCCTTATTTAAGCGTTTAGTACAAACGTAACAAATACTTTTAGTGATAAATAAATATTAATACAGGTCACAGAAAGCAGATTGGGTGTCAAGGTAGGTCATGAAAGGCGCTGTGATCATATTTGATGAATTGGCAATATGTGGAAAGTTATCAAAAACATACAAAGTTAGGTTATATTTTAAATGACAAGTAAACAGTAACGGTGGGCAGAGGGATTTCGTTTGCGCAGTGACTAACAATTACCCGAAACTTGAAAATTACTAGATTCTAACATTAGTTCCGATTTTCACCGCGTCCCAATCTACTTTCTGTAATGTTAAATCAGGTATTTATTCCAGCAGACGCATAAAGTAACACTGTTTAAATAACAACATATGAAAATGAGAGAAAAATGTAATAGTGATGTTCTGTAACGTATCCACGAAATGCTAAGATTTCCGAAATTCAAAATTCATTAAGGTCCCAATTTCCTTCTTAGAATTTCTATTGAAATAATGTCAATATGTTCTAGAAAATGTGTTGTTCCTTCGACAATTAACAAACTGTTATAGGATTGATTTATATATTTGATTATGCTCTTCGTTTAACCAACCATTACAACTTCTTCAAATTTAAAGAAAATGTTTACTCACAATCGGTTAATAATAGGTACGTCTCTAACCTTCAAAACAGTAGGAAAGCGAGTCATTTTTTACTTTCAATGAACTTGTCGTGTTACCTAGCAACAGCGTCGTAGTTTCTTTTATTAAAGTGACTTATTAAACTGCGATAAAACTACGTATTATTGAAACTTACCTAATTAGATAAATATTGAAAAAAATCGACTGTGAGTAAAATAGTATACATACCACGGTGAAAAGTTTCATTCCTGTCTCGAGATAAAGTTAACCGAGACGCGAGTACTTACTTAATCTCGCGACAGGAATGACTGTCCACCTCGGTTTGTATTATACTATTTCCTCTGTATGTGTGCTATGCAATTCAGTAGCACTAAGGAACTTAGTTATATTTTAGGATGGGGTAGATTTTCCAAATATTGCTATATACCGAGTGACTATAAATGATTGAATTTTTTTTTATTAGGTTGGCACTGTTTGTGTTGGTAGCACTGTAAGCCTATGTCAAATTCGAGGTTAGCAGGTTAGGTTTTTCGTCAGTTTTGACATAGAATGACGCAAAACCTAACCTGCGAACATTGAATTTGACATAGACTTACAGTGCCACCAACATAAACAGTGCCAACCTAAGAAAAAAAATTCAATCATTTATAGTCACCCGGTATTTAACAAGAATTTTGAAGCCAAAATGTAAAACTCTTACTCTACCTGCGTTATTTCATTCTCTGATTCTGATTTCTGCAATGAAATAATAAATGGAGAAATATTTTCAACCGAAACAAATCCCATGTTTTTATTCTAATCACCCAAAATTAGTTTTTCGCAATTATTACAAACAGTTTGCCGCATCTTCGCAGTACCTACATTTTGAAAGACTCTCCCGCTATAAACAAGCAAATCTGCCCTTGGAAAAAAGTTGAGAATTTATGTGTTTAAGGTAATATATTTTACAATACCTGAAGCCATTTCGATTGGGTTGCATTGGCAATTGTATGGACTTCTATGTACCTTATGCCAATGTTCTTTTAAAATTCCATCAATTTCATAATCGCTGTTTTATTACCTCAATTGTGACATTGTGATTAAACAACCATGCTTGAATATGACATTTCTTAAATAAAAATGTAGGAGGTTTATTCATTTGCATCGAATGATACGGTACATTGTCCATAACCACCATACATTTAGATTTCAGCTTAGACAACGCAGGAATAAATTGCCGCATTTATTGTTTTATGGTAAGTAACATTTCACACCTTTCCAAAAAGCCTAAACATATTTTTTTCTTAGTTCTAATTTTGGACGACTGACGAAAGGTGGTTCCATTTTGATAAATCCATGTTCCGTCCAAATACAATAATATAAAACTTTCAGTGTCCCTTTACATGTTTATAATTGTACCCCATCGTCCTAATAGTTTTGAACAGTGTCGTTTTACCACCTTCATATCCAAAAATATCCTTTGCCTGTGTATTTTTCAAATTATATCGCCAAATAAGTTGCTGCAGGTCGTTTCTAAATGTGTGATCTCAATATAAATCTGCCT
This sequence comes from Agriotes lineatus, assembly GCA_940337035.1. Classification (NCBI taxonomy): domain Eukaryota; kingdom Metazoa; phylum Arthropoda; class Insecta; order Coleoptera; family Elateridae; genus Agriotes; species Agriotes lineatus. The sequence continues at coordinate 107,771,531 of OW679200.1, read as the reverse complement.
TTGGTCGTTTTCCTGAACAAGAATTTCTATAACTGCTTTGCCCTAAAACTGTGTATACAATTGCTTGTGATACCAGCAATTACAAAGAAAGATCAACGTGGATCATTACTAGGAGGGAGGATGCAACATCTCCGTAGAAGGTATACAACTTCAAAAAGAAGAATGTCACTCAAATATATCCGTCAATCACACAATTATTTTATTTTCTTGAACGTGTCATTCTTTAAAGTGCTCGAAATGTTTCTTAATTTGTTGTTTAGTTTCAGCAGAAAGATTCTTTAGCATCTTGGTATTATCCATTCACAAAACTCGTGAACTGTCAATGTCAATTTTTTTAAATATTTGCTGAGTGTACCTGGAAATTACAGTTTTTTTTTTTGGGAATAAACTTCGAATCTAGTAATTTCTAGTAATATTACAGTTAGGTTATGTTACATGTTACATTTTTTTCCTTTCCAATAATAAAACCCTCTTTCGTTTCTGTTCCATTGCAATTGAAGTGTATGCACACAAATTAAAGAATTTTGGAGATTATTCGTTTACAAGAAAGTGTGACATAAGTTAATTTGACGTTAATTAATGAATTATTATTCCTCAGAAAACTAGATTCTGTTATTTTACAAAAAGTAATCCTAATACGGTATATTTGGCAACATAGTGCTATCTACATAACCTAGTATCCAGCATTTGACATAATAACAGGCTGTACACATTTGAACTAAACGTAATACCAACATAATAAATTGAAGTCATAGCCTGCTCTGGTCTAAAAACATCGTGAATACAGTATATTATATAGTTCACTGTCCCCCCGTACGTTTGTTTCGTTTCCTGTTACCTATCAATAAAAATGTTTGGACTTTTCAATATCGTGCAATATTAACTCAATATACTATATGAATAAGCCATTTTTGATGTAAGAATTACGTTTTTAACAAAACCTCGGTAGCTTCTCGTTTTAACAGAATGGAGCCACTACGCATACAACAAGAATGTCTATAGTATCAGACATTTTCCAAAATTTGCTCCAAAAGTACTAATGTCCTCAGAATGGAGGTTTGTCGTGGTCTACCTAGTTCTCGGATCTAATAGCTTGTAATTCCTTTTTTTTCACTACTTAAAGTCGAAAATTTATATTTATGGTATTAGAAGGAATTCGAAGAGTGCCAGTGACTATGCTGAAAACTGCAATGGAAAACGCCCGTTAAAAAATTGAAGAGAGTACGGGTAGTATTAAATAGATCTGTTTAGTAATCTTGGATTACTGAATGAATCAAATAATTTCCACATAATTTTGAACACTGTGACCACAAAATATGACTCGTTTCTATGCTGCACCTCATGTAAATGTGAAGGAAATCTCTCGTGTTGGTGTACATGTTATGACTGACCAACATATCATTTTTATCTGTAATTCTAGAGATTAAATAGTAATCATCTGTGACTATGCTATTACATGCATAATTATTGTGTATGTGTCATTCCTGCAGTATTTTATGGACGATTTTGCTCTATCGACCATTCTCAGTTTTCAACTTTGCTAAACTCACTTATGTCTCTATTTTTACCATCTGATGTACCGTTCCAAAATTATGAACACCTTTTCCATCTTGTAGTTGAAGGTTTTTAAATATTTGACCGCCACTTTGCTGTTCCTCGACAATAAGTTTTCTTTATAAAGTTGTAAAGCGATTGCACTGAATGGAAAAACTAACGTTCTGCGTTAAAAACTAAGCTTAGAAAACTAAGAATAGTCAACATAGCGTATTGGTCCAAATATGATGTTCAGAAATGAATATACCCAGTGTGCACAAACACGTTGAACTAACTTTGAAACATAACTTTGGACCGTGCGTAATATTAACGTAGAAGTGTCACGAAAATCAACCAGTTTTTCAACGTTATTTGATTGCTTCTACATCAGCCTGTGACGGTCTTTTAACGTTTAAGTCATACTCAAACAAGATCGTCATCCCTGGACGTTATAGTGAGATCCAAAACACGTAAGCTTTCAACATTCTTAAAGACTATTTAACGTGTTTTTTAAGTTTGGTTATTAAGTCGATATCTTTTGAACGTCATGTTAACGTTGTAACGCCGTTGCCGTTTCAACAAAAAATATACGTAAAAACGACATTTTATTAACGCCATTTTTGAGTTAAGTGCTAACGTTATAAGTATGTTACGTTTTAACTACAATTCAATTTGTTTTCTACGTTGATACAAAATTGACATTTTATTTACGTCAAGTATTATAATGACAGAAGAAAGCTACTTTTTTCTGAAGAATTTTATTGTGCCAGCCCAATACAATAAAACGGAGACTTCAGTTGATAAACGAAATTTCAAAACAGATCGGGTAGCTGCTTCGACACTGTGTAGCTTCTTCCAAGGTCAACAGCCGTTTTATCTTAAATGGGTAAGAAATTGAGCTTAGTGAAACATATGACATATTACCTACCATATATTTTTCTAAGGTAACATATTCTGCTATATTTATGTCAAACTGGAATAACAAACACATAACTTTCTGACACAGAGATTTTCGTATTTTATCAGCGACACAAATGGCGACCTGCTGGTCTAAAATTCATTTAAAACGTAAGTATTGCGTTGTTGAATAAATGTCATATCGGCGTTAGGAGTTGACTACTGATTTAAAAAGCGTTCTATATTAACATTACTTTAACATAATGTAGAAAATAAATAATAAAAAGTTTGAGATCAATTTATGTTTATAAAAGAACATTTTTAATATCATACAATTTTCCAAACAAGAAAGTTGATTTCATACGTGGAAACCATAATCGGTCATGTTCCACGATACAAAATTTTTTGGATAATTTCTATAAATATAGACATTCCACTTCTCTTACTTTAGAATATTAAAAGTAATTTATGAAAAACAATTGAAGAGTGGTATACACATTGCCATCACAAACCAATTCCACAAATTTCTATAAATAAAAATAAAATCAGATAGTGTACTAGAATTAATCATTTTTCCCTTCTGTAGCTTGAACCGGGAATCTGGCCCCCTTGCCTGAATTATTAATTTTAATATTTACATATATAGCTAATTTGAGTAGTTTTACATTGTAATATTTGAATATAGACAGATTTAGCTTAAGCGCTAATACGCGCAGAACCATGCTGCAGATTTGCTTGTGCAGTGATTTAAAGCGATGTTGGAAGTGAGGTGTTTCACCACGAATATGTATTTTGGTCGCTGCTGACCGTGAACAACGAATTATTGGGTGTGGAGCCATCGAAAAGCGCGGATCGCGCAGTCACGCTGTATGCTTGTGACGCAGCAAAAAAAGTGAATTTGAGCTTGAAGAGCTTGGTTTTTGAGTCAGGTGTCTGTGTAATTCTGCGGGCCCTGAATGATAGTTAGTTTGAATACCAACTAAAAGCGTTGCTGACAAAATGTAAAAAGTCCATTGAAGAGCACGACTTGCAGAGCGGGGTCTACTCCTTTGAGCGCTATAGAAGTGTCTAGACCAGGTGGAAAGCAGCAGGAAAGTTGGAAAAGTACTGCACCGGCATTCCCCTTAGAACTGGTACCCTGTTGACTCAGTAAAACCACCTAAAAACCTGAATTAGAGGAGACGGTCGTAGGAATCGAACCCACAACCTTCCGAATGCTGTTTTAACTTTTAACAATTTATATAATCTACATAAAATCTAAATCAGATAGAAGGTGTCTAAAAAACACCAACCTACAGATGGCATGAGTTTTTTGTAATTATCTATATTGCTAAAATTGTATACAACTCGGCTGTTCCATCGAAAAACACAGTATCCAACATTTTTTGTGAAATTGAGCTGAATGTTCCTATGTAGATACTGTGTTGTCCCGCATCTTTCTAGCTAATCAGATTTGAGCTATCTATACTGGTTACGTATTTAGAGCTACCCATAAACACAGTATCTACATGCATGTCTTCTGTTCTCCAATTCAAAACACAGCAAGTCATTATAATGTTCGAAAGAACCAAAGAAAACACAGTATCTGGTAGTTACTGTGTTTTAGAAAAACAACGAGCAAACTTTTTTGTCAAAATTCTGTGTATAACACAGTATCTACGAGATACTGTATCTACGAGATACTGTATCTACGAGATACTGTGTTTTGTTGCAGATCATAAATTTTGAATATTTTTATTGTTTTTGTATTTGTTTAAGTTGTCCATCATATCTTTTTGATAAAAAAAAATTCGTATAGCTATCTTAAAAAAAATAATAAAACTGTTCTTGTAGATACTGTGTAGAAAATTAATTTTATTCTCACTTCCGCCCACCCATTGGATTTCAAAACACAGTAACTACATTTTACCATGAAACTTTAGGGTTGCAAGATTTTTGGTCAGACAGTAAAAATTATACTTTAATACAGACTGCAAATATACGGGATTTAACTTTGGGAATGCATGCAGAGTGTGGGGCCATCGATCTAAAGTGTTTCCTTGTTTCCCAACATTTTACTCATTATCACATACTGTGTTATTCGATGGAGCAGCCGAACTCCCCATTTTATATTTTGCCCATATTGTATACAGTGTGGTTCAGAAACTTTCTAACACATGACTAAGGCGTTTCATCGAAGCTAATTTATTTCGATCTTATTTTTTTATTAGTTGTGATTTTGTTTCTTCCAATGTTATTAATCGCCTTTCCCGAATGAAAAATATCATATTTTAAAACAGTAGTACTACAAAATTTAATTAAGCATTAAGGACCTATAAAATACTTGAATCCAGATTTGAAATGTTTTTAAAAAAAGTGTCTCAATAAAATTATAACGATTTGGAGATAGCACTCGAATTATACCTAAACACGATATCTGTATCTCTATTTTTCATAATTTAATGGATTTCCACGCGTTGTTTGGCTGACTGTATATGTTTTTATTTGACTGCCGATTACAGTAGCAGATACTCAATTTACAAATTCATCGAATTTTTTTAAATTATTGCAATTTATAAACTAAAAACTTTTGACAAATTGAAATTTTTGATTAACTGAGGAAAATAGCTTTATTTATGACAAAACCTTTTATTAAGATGCATATTTTTTATTTATTAGAAGATTGTCCAGATTATAAGTGTTTAAAATTTGACATACGTGAACATACAAATATTTCCATAAATCTGTTGTTATTAGTTAGTCTAAATAAATAAATACTACAGCCACCAAAAAACTACAGAAAGAACGAACATCGTTAACTATACCTTTCTATTTTTCCATAATTTCAAACACGTTTATTTTCAGCTAGCTATATTTTAAAAACATAAGAAATTACTTTTAATGACATATTGCAAAAGTGGCAAATCAGTGTATTCGCCATCTACAGCTTCAGCGTTTAGCCGAATACGACTTTTCTTAACATTTCAAATGTTGTGAAAACGTTTACAATTCGATAACCATTAAGCTTACCTCTTATTTCCCCGCGAATGAGTCGTATACGTAGCCCAGGAAGACTTACCTGAAACAAAATACTAATTAGTTGTTTGAAACGACGAGTTTATGGTGTTATGCTTCAAAATATGTTTAGAATACTTTATACTGTATATACTGAAAAGTTAATTTAATAAGCTCAGATATGTTATTTCCTTTAAATTGCTGTTAATAATGTAAAAAACCAACGTGGCCATTATAAGAGAGGGCAAGAAACCGCGACCCTACTGTATATTTTCCAAGTTCTTAACCACGATAATGTCAAGCGCTATCTAAACGTCTTAATTTCATGGCCGACCTCTTAAAGAGCTGCATCGCTTATCTGAAGGGCCGGACTTGCTCTCGTACCACTCAAACTAAACCAGTCAATTATTTTTTAAACTGTGACAACCTTAATCTAATTAGGGTAGTTCGGCCACCAACCGTAAGCGATATCGCTGCGAGATAGCCCAGGAATTTTTCGAATTTTATTGCCGCCTATTCGGGACGTTTTATTTACTTACAGCTATTTTAATTTGAGGGCAAGACTTCCTGGCCGATTAATTCGGCTCTGGCGTTATACGACTTTGTAGCGTTTACTTCGAGCTGTGGATTTTGGAGTGGTAATTGGAATTTTTGAGTTGCGTAAAATACATTGCCTTTTACGGTTTAGAATAGTCAAAATAACTAACAGGAAACGCAAATATACCTGCTTAAAAGTTTTATTGCTTTTTAGTGCTGAAGACTTAATTCGAAAATAAGTTACAGTATTATTATTATTATTATGTATTTTTCTAAAGCTATACATGAGATTGGCCATGTAAGCATTAAAGAGAAAGTCCAAACTGAAAATTTCTCATAGCTGCGCATTAGCCATTCGTTTAGCATTTCTTACTTTTCCTTGCTACGTTGCGTGGCACATTGTATTCGTATTGTTTAGATCACTAAACTGTAAATCACGTCGTCGTTAACCTTGTTATTACATCCCCATTGAAGTGGCATTTACCTCCCTCTTTTATGAAATTTATGCATTAAGACGGCACTGATGCCAAAGCTGTATTGGGGAATTGTAGTAGGTGCAAGCAGTAAATATTTGTGGCTATCGACGTCAAACTAACACCACTGTTAATTCATAAGTCCAAATACTATACACCGTTCACTGCTTTACTGGACAATAATTGGCTATCATGTATTAGGTATAGTTATTTGATACGCAAAAATATAAGCTTGCGGAGTAACAGGCACCTTAAACACCTACTGCTTTGATTATATCTTCAAATCCCCTGTTAGCTTCAAATCGATTCGGCGGCTAATTCTCTCAAACGAAACAAACTTTATTACTATTTAGATACAAAACTGCGGCGGCTAGTTCAGGAAGACGGCGTGCAGTTCGTTAAGCACTAACAAGTGATTAAAATCCAAAGGGGCGCCAACAAATCTTTATTAATTAACGACGAGTGTATCTAGACATTCAACTGCAAATTCGTCAACTCAAGTAGCACATAATTACCTGAAATAAAAGCTCAAAGCACGCACAGGTAGCAGTAACAAATAATAACAGCAAAATGCTAATATCGCAGTATCTAATCACATATTAAAATGGCGTACAACCAAGCACGGGTACAGGTGATAATCAAATATAAAGTCATAAATGGACAATACGGCCATAAGTCGAGTAATCATAACTGCTAAAATTAAAGTGCACCTCATAACACGTAACTTTACTAGCTATAACAGTAGCTTATAACACAGTTTAAACAACGGTGCAAATATAAACTACAACAGTTTAAAAACAAATGCGGTGGCGATTAACATCGGCGTCGTGGTTGGAAAATCATCGTTCAGGTACGCAGCTCATGAGGCGATTTACTGTTCACAGCATCGCATAACTTCACTTAAAAAAGGAAAACAAAACCTGTTCTTATTTTCCTCTGGCTGAGCCCTTTCTGCACGCTAAGAGAGATTATATGATGGCCCAGATAAGCGGGAGTGGTATGCCGCCCAAGCATCCGAAGGTCGGAATTGCAGGTGTGAAATTCAAAGCGGGCCAAGGCCGACGTGCTCAATTGCAAGAATTGCAATTTTCGGGAAGCTCCGAACCTACGATTATCAAGGGCTCCGGACTGGTTGTCCAGATGAATTTGAGCGACGTGTAGATAACGATTGGTAAAGCACCTTTGATCCGTCAAACCGACGTGAGAAAATATCTCTCAATACAACTGCCAAGGCTTCATCATCCGCACATTCGGCGAGGGCAGAAACCATAACTTCTTGTCAGGTTCCACGTTGCGTTTCGTTGCTGTATCTTATGTTGCACTATTTTGCTCTTAGTTTTCTTTAGGTTTTCCTGCTGCAGTTGCTTATCTTCTTTCCTCACCGGATAAGAAATTCCTCTACAGGTTCTACATTTTCCTAATTTGCACCAACATCAGCATCTATTCAAAACATATCTTTTTTAGGACGTCGCAGGCACGGATTTATTGTAATCATTATCGTTTTAAAGTTTTGACGGTAAATCTGGGTACCGATTGCTAATTTACTAATGTAGCTTACAAAATTAATCATTATAATTTGTAATTTACATAGAAGGTGCATAAGGTAACATACCAGTTATAAATAAATAGTGATAGAACTCAAATAAACACTAGCATCTCGGCTTTCCACACTATGCAAAATAACCTACTTCACTGGCACATTTATCAAACGTGAAAATTTGATTTAGCAATCTGCAATTATTGTTGCCGACCTCAAAATGTGTATGTGTCTGCATTAGTTACACTGTACTTAACCGTCGGGTCTAAAGCAGCTTAAATTTAACACAAAATATATTGACGGAAAATAATGATGGTCAATGAATAGTCAAATTAATGTTTTTTATTAACATCCTTTTAAAGTGAATTTGTTTCTGAGTCTGCACTACAATTTAAAAAATTTTAAAATATTTTAATCGAGATTCTAATTGTTTTAGAAACAAGATATAAATTAAGGACCCTAAGGCTGATCCATGTGAGCCTTAAAAACCTACACCGAATATGATCGAATCCTGTCCTGCTGCGTCGACTACATATTTTCTATGGGGCACATAATCTTATGTAATTAAATTATCAAGAAAGCCTTTACTGCCAAAAGCCTCTAGTTTGATTTTTAAACAGTTATCGTTACCTGAATAAAAAGTACAAGAGAAATCATAAACATGTCTAAGATTGCTTTTATGAATAAATTGAGAAAAGTCAAAACGAAAGGACTCGGCAAACGTGTCTTAACGATAACCATGTAGTTGTGAATATAGGTTGTCTAAAATATTCTTTCAAAAGTTAGGATTTTTCCCATATTTTATAAATAAAAATTAGGAATACAAACAATTTCTTTTCGTTAATTTTATTATCAGAGCAAAGAAGCTATGCTTTAACGTAAAAACCTTTATGTTTTCGAGAAGAGAAGAATTAAAATGTAAATACGAGTACTATTGGCATTATACTGATTTCAATTGTGATTCTTCCTGTAATTAGTGTATCAAGAAAACACAGTTGATTGTGTTGATCTGGATTAAAAGTAAATCTGATGGATGATCCTTTTTCTTCAACCCTTCTCACGCTTACCTTCGAGTCGTTTCTTCTAGTAGGTGTCAGTATGCTAGTTAGTTAAAAGTTCACAGGAGATACCAGTCACGATAAAGTTTGGCCATCTGTTGATAACTCTTCTTTAGGATATTCTTGAAGAATTTTAAGGAGGAGGAGGGGGCCAAAGTGGCCTTGCAAAAATTAAAACAAGCGGCCATTTTTAAAATGAAAACGAGTCTGTCTAACGTCGCTCAAAAATGAAAAGCGCTAGAGGAACCTTTATGAGTAAAAATGTATAATTTTGTCTATAATTTTTTACCTTAGAATTTTCTTAGTAAATATAATGGTTTAAGAGCAAATTGCATCACCATATGGAATTAAGTCCATGGATTAATAGCAGTTTGTATGTTAAGGCAACTAAACCACATGAGGGGTAAAAAGGAACTTCAGTGCCGAAGGATTTTTTTAAATCGAGAAATCGCGAAATGACAACATTTTAACCAACTTTTGTAGGTTATGTTGACGTTTACTTATAGCCCCGCCGCCTACAATAAGTCGTAAAACAATGGATTACTTTAGTGTCAATTTCTCATATTTTAATGACGATTTCGAGGTACTTCACGATTAAAAAAATACAAAGGTATGAATTTATTTGCACTTTCTTTATAATTTTCTATTCAAATTGGTCCTTAAGCTGGCACAAAGCAACATAATAATTCAAGATTATTTTACTAAAATGAATTGCAAGCTCAGTATAGCCAGAAAAGTACTACTGAGGAACCTTGATGACTCATATTGACAACAAATTTGCCATTGCTGGTCTCATAGTTCCTATATCAATTGCAACTGTTGATAACTTAATAGCTAATAAGGCTAAGTGGCAAAAGTACTGCATGCGTGACATTCGTCCATATAAACTTGAGCGCTAGCTGAGTCTCTTGGTCCGTATTTAAGTCTAAGTGTGTTTAGTGAAAGTTCTCAAACTTCAGGAAGTACTATGAGTAGATGAACCAAATTTTCAGAAGCTTCAGATATCTGCCTTTTTCGCATGAAATCAATAGACAAATGTGTTGTACTTTTTTCAAAAATTGGATCTTACTAAACAGCTTCAGGAGAAGGATGGTAAGGTGTTGTTGTAGCTTTCCTCCACTGATATTGTAGCCAATGAATTGAAGTATCACACACACAGTTTTATTACCTTTAATCGCCATTTTGACCATTCTCAGCTGGCAAAAGGTGATCATAAGCAAGGTGATACTATTGAACAACGTAAGGTACTGTAGGAAATTCTTGGTATTGTAGAGGAGCATCTTACTGTTGGGAGAAGGTGTTCCTCCCTTAAGGTTCTTTATACACAAACTAGTAGGACTCAACTAAATAATACACCAGCAATGAATCGTACTAGACTGAAAGCAGCCATTGAACAATACTTCCACGATTCGACTCCATAAAGTAGACTTTCTGGCAGCTTTTATTCTAGTTAAAATATCTGTATTTAGTTTATCGTTTAGGGAGCATCTCAAGTGCTCTGGTGTCGGTTCTAATATGTCGATGCTTTGACATTACCCTTAATTTTCGTCTCCCCGTTTACTTTTACTTCCTCCTTCATTTTGTCTAGAGTTTTTTGAAATATAAATTCAGCATAAGGTTAAGTAAACCTGCCGACAACACGCAGCTGGCATTCAATCTTCTAATCATCATTACAGACTTTTAATTCCAATAGTAAATTTTTACCTTGATATTTGCACCTCTGAGCTGAGAGTTGCTGCTAATTCATTTCTGAAGCCAAATTGAGTTTCCATTATAACTTCTTCGCATTTCCTTTGTATTATGTTCTGAAGCACTTTTAGCAGCAGTTTTATTATTTGACTCGTTAACTGCATGATTTTCGGTCGGTTTCGTTGGTAATGGTGAAGAACAAAGGCAAGCTATAATACCACACCAACAATACCTACTAAAAAGACAACATCAAGGCGGATATTTGTAATGCCAAGAGTATGAAAAAAATATTTTCTCAAAAAATTGGGCTATTTAGTCATCGACGCGACAGCTACACTTACGTTAGTTCTGTCTTAAACGATCATTTATTAAAACGAGCCTTAGGCAATGAATGTATACCGGATGTATGCCAAACTGTCTGAAAACGTAAGGAATTACCCTTTGCAATTATTATAGTAAAATGCCGCCAGTAACACTAATAAAAGTGAAATTGGGAGTGCAGCGATGTGACGAGTAATGTCGTCGAGCAAAAAATGTAAACGAACTTCACGTTACAGCATGAAGGTCTTGGGCAACAAAAACGCTCCAGATAGGGTTGCGAAAATATCCTTGGCGTAATGCAACATGGCCATCTACAAGGGAAATAAACGGCCGGTCGTCTGACTTGGCAAACAAGAGACCATATACCCAAGTCGAGAAAAGCGAAATAAATTCTTCTTCGAGATGAAAGTTATTTCAACCCTTGTGCGACAATAAAAGGCCGGGGCCAGCCCGTGCCCGGCTGGACAATACCTATTGCACTCGAAGAATAGAGAACCCTTTCTCTTACATAAGCAAGCGATATATAAGGGTAGACAGTCTGGCATTCCGGGATTGCGGGCTCAGGTCAGATTCCTCAGCCTCTAATTTCTAAATTAGATACCGGCGTTCGTTTATACATACTGCCCTATTCCTATTTGTATTTTAAACATATTGACGTATTTGTATATGATTGTAATTTGTGTTTTAATGTAAATAAAAGGTTTTCTATTATTCACTACAGTCGGTTCTATCTTATTAAACCAATGTAATTTCAAACTGGTGAATCCGGTAAGAACATCATAACATCTCCTAAAGTATAAACCACCTTAAATGAATGAAAATAGATTGCAATCATTCCCTTAGCACACATAAGGACATTTTACGTCAATTTTCATAATCAGTCTATTAAGTAATTCATTGCCGTTAATAAAGTACAATTTACAATCAACAACTTTTTTTAAGTAATAAAAGATTTTCGAACTAAAATGGCCTTCTCAACAAATCTTTAAGTTATGTCCGTTGAGCTACGGGGCACCCTGTAAATTTCCTAAAAAGACTTAATTGATAAGGAACAATAATACAGACTCAGATGTTAAAAATCATTCACACTTTGTCGATAAACCTATTGAAACGAACATAAGTAGATCATATGAGAACGTTGGTGAATAGACTAACTATGCAGCCAAAAAAAAATTCATTTAGAGCAGGCCTTAGAAAGAAAGATAAAAAATCTAGTCAGGTTTTAACTTAACTCTGTAGGTGAATGTCAGGTTGCATTTTGTTTATGAAAACATTTATCACTGTGATAGGCAAAAGTTTACACTGCATTAAGTTTACTTGTATCAAGCAAAAAAAAAAACTAAGACGGCATTTGCGCAACAACAGGAGTTATTAATCGTAACAGTCAATAAAAATTGTTTTTATTAAGTGTTTTGCATAATTTTAGAAAAATAGTTCAAGATCAGATGTAATTTAGTTCTCTCTAACTTATGGTAGTTCATTTGCTTCAATTGGTATCTATTAAGTTATGGCAAACGTCAATTTGATCATGGCATGCTGCAAATGAGTGTTTTTTAAACACAAGATACAAATGAACCAGTGTGTAGGGTTTATGTTTGTCTCTTTTAAGTTTTTAGAATTTTAAAATATTCTTTATTCTGTATTGCTAGGTACAATTTTTATTAACATCAAACGAACCATTACCATAGCAAGGGTATGTTTACGATGATTTTACAATTTGATCTCATGATAGAACCGAGATATCCAAGCTTTTTAAACATATCAGCAGCAGGGAATCCGTAATTAAATTTACTTTAGAAACAAAATAATATAGATAATTACCGTAGTTATTTTTTCTTAAAATACTAACCATACGAACTCTACAAACATCAGTGTAGGGCAAAAAAAATGAACAACTTAATATTACTATTTATATACATTGGCAAAGATTCAATTAATTTTTTTTTTGTTGAAAATATGACAATACCCAAAAATCTTATCTAAACGACAATAAATTAAAGCTTTTCAAAATTACCATTTTCCAGTTCGAGCGTGGAATGCGCTGCAGAGGAGCCCTGTAGCTCGGCTCTTTGATTTTAATTTATTCGCGTGTTTGTGTACATATCTAATGCAAATCGGCCGTATGGCATTTGCCCTTGTAAGGCGAGATCGAAGATGAAATCGAACCAAATTCCTGAAGGCGCCATGTAACTGGCCAGCACCTCGAGTGTGATCCCGCTGATTTATCGTCGAACCCGCGCCTTGTCGACTAGTCGAGCTGGTATCTGGATCGGGCAGTTTGTCTATTTTACTACATCTCTACATAAATACTTGACACGACCCCGCACAGGTACACACGAACTAGTTCGTCCAAACGAACTTGGCCCTCAGCTCTTATCAGTGGAAATCGAGGCGACGCTTGGAAAGCTCCAGTAGAAATATCAACTTCGTAATTCGATTTAATTAAGGAGCAGATATATATGCATATACGCAATGGAAGAAGGGAGAATAGAAAAGAAACAGAAATGTTCTACGAAGAACTACAAACAGTACTACATAATATTGGGAAAAATTATTACATGGTAATAGGAGGCAAATTCAATGCTCGTATAGGAACAACACCAATCGCCAAAGCTATATGAATAAATGGTGAAGAAGAAAACTGAAGAGAAGCTTAGGAATTTTGCTTGCTATATCAATATAAAAATAATTAACACATTGTTTATGCAGAAAAGAATGCACAAACATACACTCTCGGTTAGAATAGAGGTATCTAGAAATCTACTACTTTGTAGCCAAAGACAAGACATTTGAACTTATTAAAGATCCACGAGAATACAGACGTGCTGCTTAGATCACATTTTCTATGTGTGAATATAAATATATAAGCAAATAAGATAAAGAAGACAAATAACAATGACAACCAACAACCATTTAATGTCTACCTATTGCAAGAAGAATGTATACAGCACTTATACCAAAAGAGACTAAAGAAGGTGGTCAAATATTAAAAATATAATCAAGAAAGAAGCTTTTGAAGTTCTTGAACGTCGCAAAGTACTTCTAGGTAAACAGTGAACATACGGAACAAAGGGCTAGAAGAAGCAGCTAAGTATGAAAAGAAAAATACCTTAATTTGCTGACACACTAAGTGAATAATATGCCAGAAGCAATAAAGAAGTCAAAGAAACGTACAGAAATCTAAGATATAATCAATGGGCCATATACGTTAGTAGAATTGAGAACGACGTATACTGGCAACAAAATTTTGCATACAAGGCTTGAAACTTTTGAATAATAGAGAAAAAGATATATTACGACTATCGAAACTAAAGAATAGCTTAAATATTACAAAGCGCTTTGCGCTATTTTTTTCCGTTACCTTACCGTTTGTGGCTCATAAACCTTTAATACTAATAACGCTCATACAATTTCTGTACTTCACAAAACATCTTGTATTATTTTAAAATTCATATCATTGTTTGATGTTATTCAAACCAACCCTATCAGCTGCATAATTCAAGCTATATGTGCCATTTAAAACATTAATTATGACTGAAACTCTGAACATATCCCTTCTGAAATCTACTTATCTCATGCCAACCTTTATTACTCAAATCATGATTGTAACTGCTCATATTAAGTACATTTCTTAATGTAAAATAACTGACTTTCTTGTAATAAATAAAGTAGTTAATTTTGTGCTCATTTTTGAATTTATTCATTCTTGTGTTAACTAGGCAATTAGAATTGCTGTGGGTAGTATATCATTACGTAGGGGTTAAGTTACGCAGATAAAAATTTATTAAATCATAATTGACTAGACTCAACACAATGCGCTATTTACCGAATTTTTTGGTTATTTTTATGGTCGCATCCAAAGCAATATGATACATAAATGTTGAATGGTTGCGAACTATAATTGAGGCCCATATTGAAACTTAACAAATGAATAATAATTAAGTAACATTCTCCAGCGTGGTCGAGTAGTAAAAGAACTCGGCTGCGGTACTGAATGTGAGAGTTTCAATCCTCACATTTGGCAACTGGCGAGAGGCCCATCCAGTCGCTTTGCAAATTGGGTACCAACACCATAGCTATGGTAGTAGGAAAGTAAGGCAATCGTAGAAAGTGTGATGTGACCACATCAGTGAGCACGCCGTTAACGATGTGCTAGAGGCAGGCGACTGTATTTCGAAAGATATAATGGGCGGCCCTGTTTAGTACCAAGCTCCTAAATGGAGAAAAGCACCTAGAACTTTAATATTCGAAGAAGATCAGGACGTGCATCATTACTCATTAGTTAGCATTCTCCGAAGCACTTAGTTTGAAAAATAACAGCAAAATTTCTGACGATTTAAAAGCACTGTATTATTTACCCTCTGGCGCATTCAAACGAAGACGATAGTTAAAATGTTTCGACAATATTTTCTTAGGTGCAATTCCTCAATTAGAATGCGAAGAAATACCCTTGCAAATATTATTTTTCACTTGCCAGTGACGTCCAGACTGACCACAATGACAATAACAAAGACAATGACCGTATGGTTTTGCCGTCATTTTATAATACCGTGACGTTTTGAACACTTTTAATGACAAGCCACAAGTCTACGTACTCCAAAGGACAAAGGTGTATTAGTCCAATCCGATAAAAAGTTGAAATTCCCACGCCAATTTACCTATGGCTTATTTATTTTGGTCGAAGCCGATACCACTTTAGTATTCAAGAACTTTGACCAGAGCAACATTTTATATGAAATAAAATTTATGTTGTCCACGCGTTTGCGATAACTGCTGCAAAAATGCCAGCAATGTTGTTAGTGACCCTACTTAACACCAACAGAGAAAGGTTACGCAAGCTCGAATGACCTTGCTCTTGAACCCATAAACGAGATCGAGGGCATTTCCACCAGATCGATCCCTAATCGAAATAACTAAGCGTGAGAATACTCGTGACAACGAGTCGCCAACACAGTTCCAGAACGCAGATTACAGAAACCGCAAAAACAATGTTCGGAATTCAAAATATGCAAACCCGACCTTACCAGGACGAGTGCGAACGGCCAGGCTGGAGACAAATAATTCCTAATTTATTACGGCCATTCGTGCGGCGGAAAATAGTTCAGGTATGAAGGACATTGTCAGCTGGACGCTGGGAAAAAACTGATAATTCAGTTTAGCAATCGCGATTATCATCTATGTGGGTTAATCTCTGACTATGCGTGCCACTAAGTAACCGAGTCACTTTAAGACGAATGGAGTTTGCTACAACCTAAGTGATTATTTAGTTACTTCACAGTCGATTTGGAATTATTTTTAAGTTTTAATGACTTTTAAGTTTGTTATGGTAGCTAATTTATCTCTTGCACTTCGACAGCGACGCGGTGGCGGTTGCGTGATAAATTTAAAATAAAGGGACAATTTGCATCATTATTGGCCATAAATGGTGCTAACCATAGACGTTTTTAAGAACTAAAGCTGTGTAGAAAAAGATAATTTT
This sequence comes from Agriotes lineatus, assembly GCA_940337035.1. NCBI lineage: Eukaryota > Metazoa > Arthropoda > Insecta > Coleoptera > Elateridae > Agriotes > Agriotes lineatus. The sequence goes on along the minus strand of OW679200.1, from coordinate 107,755,013 downwards.
TACTAAGAAGGAATCGGAGTATCTTCTCAATTTAATTATTATTTGTTAAATCAGAAAACAAAATAATAACATTACATATTGACATTAACTGGTCAAATACCAACTAGGTGTAGTATCACCATCAAATCTGTGGTGAAAAGGCAAAAGGGTACAAGTCAAAAATGATCATTTTACAGGGACATCAAAAAACTATTTTGCTGGAGATTTGAGAACAACATTTAATTCTTTTCCCTGGTAATCAAAAGAATCAAGTCGATTTATTGACAGCTTACTTTGCTATTGATTCTAAAACTATTTCTACTAGAAAATTAATAAATACGGAACTTATACCTTATCGCATTTCCTTTTATTAATTTTATGAAATAGCAAAAGGGTATAAGTTGACATATAGCTTTTTGCAATTTCCTGGAATATGTATTTTCTGATAAATAATTACTATGACAAAACAGCATATGTAGACATAAACTAAACAAGAATATGTGATTTCGAGTTCGAATAATGTGAGGTTATGTGTAAACTTACCGGTTAAGTTCTTGTTACAGCACTTCTGCAAAACTTTGTATGCACGAGAGCATGTGTCCATTTTGGCAATTATTCGTTAAACTACACTGTAATAACTAATAATAACACTAGAAAACTGAACCGCTAAAACACGCTATTGCCCCTGCATGGAAATGCACTCGTAGTATAAGTGTACATTAGTTATTTGTTTCCAACAAAAACGGAAAGTTATGAAATGGCAAAAGGGTATAAGTTAACATATGCTGTTCTGGCGTTGCAGATAACTTTACGATAAGCTTTGACTCGGGGTATTAGTACACATGCATTTATTTGCCATTGACTAGATTTGTTTTTTATCAATTTTTAGTGAATTTTCAGGGAATAAGTCTACATATCCCATTTAGAAAACTTGCTGTAACAATGCAGTTATGGTATGTAGACTTATATCCTCTTGTATTTAGATGCCCGATAATCAAAAATGAGATAAGTCGACTTATACCCAAATGCCTTTTTGCCACAAAAATTTTGTAATGGTTGTATTACTGCACTACTCCTTAAAAACGTAGTTAATATTGTAATTTTCACTTTCTGTTTAAAACATGAAGCTCTTTACTCAGGTTGGAACATCCTTTATCTAATAGACGTGTCTGTCTGGGACGCTGTTTTATCCGGGACGCTGTTTCAGCAGCCAAACCGTAAGAGATAGAGAAAAAAGTTATTAAAGTTATATGTTTGGAATGGTTATGTCAGGTCAGGAACCGAATTTCAGTCACGTGACACTTCCGGTTTTCGAGAAATCACAAAAAGACCGTTTTTCAAATAGAACGCGTATTAAATAAAAACTGTTTCGGCCGCCAAACGTAGCTGCGACCCTCTGCGCCTTAAATCCTCGATCGGTTAGGCAACCACTTTGACACCTTCCAGGTCTGGGTGGTTGCCTAACCGATCGAGGTTTGAAGGCGCGTTAAATGAGACATTTGTCTCACTGGACTGCTAGTGTATTTATAATAACTGTTCTAGATTTTCGCTTCAAACTCAATATCGGTTAATTAATTTTTTTAATATGAAGTGTACGTTGACAGTTCTCAACATTTCAAGTCGACAGCTCTTGTGATTATCACCTCTCAGCTTATTTCAAGACATTACATGGTTTAATTTATCATAAATCTTGTGCAATATTTTGCACCAAACTTTCATACACAATATTAGTCTAATATTTTTAGGTTTTCTGATACTTAGAAGTTCTCTTCTATTAAGAAGTTTTCTGCTGCAGCTAACTGGTGACTCCTACAAGTTCACAGCAGCTGATTTCATCATGTACACCACATTCACTCCATTATTAGGCACGTGTTACCTAACAAAAAATATCACTTTAATATAGAATTTATTCACCCTTTTGCGATTGAATACAGTTTATCTTGTTTTCAAATTTCAAATGTTTGTGTAGTTTCTGTTCTGAAACATTATACACTGTTTATTATTTTTTATTAAACCTTCTCTCCTAGCAACCAAGCTAGCCACTATAATATTCTTAGTTACTGTTAAAATTTTGGCGTTACCTTAAACTAAATTAACATTATAAATATTAAATTATCTTATTAAATATTAAAATATAAATCCTCCTCATAAACAACTTCACAACTTCCATTTTCAGTTTATAACAAATATATCCATCGTTTCCAACTCCAAACGTAGCACCTTCCAATAACGCCCTCAATTCCATACATACCCACTCGCTTTTACTCATCAAAAGTCCATGTGCCAAAGATGTACTCCTTCATTTCCGTTAATACTTTGGCCAACTAAGCTCCACCTTAACATTGTTCTTTATTACTTTTCTTGTACCATATTCATGTTCTTTAATTGCAGGTCATCAAGCTGTTCGTACATGGTGCTTTGCTGCTTCGGTGAACTACCTACCGTTATGACAATGAACAGAAAAGAAAATTGCTCATTGTCACTGTATAATTTTAGCCAGCGTTAGTTTTATTTATTAACTATACTGCTCCACAAATGAGCTGGACCATTTGCATATATTAGTGCAGTTTTTAGAAATATTTTCCAAAAGGGCAGTCATGGCATTTTTGATAACCTTTCATGATTGTGTCACTATAAAAAGCATTTCTTTTCATAATTTGGTTTAAAGAAAACTAAGTTCATTAGTAAAATATTATCATTTTAACATTTTGAATTTTTTCCAAATGTTGTTAGCACATTGCATACAAAGTATGTCAAATAGTTGCTAAATATTTTTAAACGTTCCGAAGAAACTCAAAGAACTATTAATTAACCTTTTTTTGTGATTTCTCTTATTTTTTTGAAATATAGTTTTTATAATTTTATTATTTTTTCATTTTATTAATATGATTTTGTTAATTCTTCAGTTGATATTTGAGGATAGTGCAATTAAATATGCTTAATATGAGTGTACTATAAAACAAAAGCGCTTATATATATATTTTGTGAGGTAATGTAATAAATACAATTTTTATGGGTGGTCCAGTTCATTTGTGAAGCAGTATATAATCCAAGTCATACCACATTAATGAAATTGTATTATTATTGAGCTAGCAAATCTCAATAAGAGTGGCTGCCCTGTATGTTTATATTAATATTCATTAAGTATTATTTTGCAAAGCACAGAACCATCGCAATATATAGGGTGTGGCCATAAAAGGCACTCGAAACAGCCGAGAAAGTTATTATACTAAATCCATTTTAAATTGACGAATAATTACCTGTTTTCGATTATACCATGCCATACATGTTGTAAGCAAACGTCTAATCGTCTCAAAACTCAGGTATGTGACAACTAAAGCCATGCGTGCACAACTTCTACCTTTATTTACAGATACAGAAAGCCTAATGAGTCAAGTGTCACTACCGCATTTAGCTATCAAAAGACATAGTTTATTCTTTTTCCAGCAAAGAAGGCGTTTACTTACAGTGTGTAAGACGTGATGTTATCAGCTATAATTTACCAAGGGCAGTGATAACCACCCGCAATAATTTTGACAAATAACAACCCGAAAGTGCTTGTCTAGAAATAACCCGAGGGTTATTTTTTAAAGGCAACGCACTTGAGGGATATTGTTTGTCAAAATTATAAGGATTTATCACTGACCGCGGTGAATTCGGGAAGATAAGTTCTTAAATAAATTGGCCATTTTCTGATAAATTAATTTGACACTTCATTATAATAATATTATGTTGATGGCATTGTAAGTCTATGTCAAATTCGAGGTTAGCAGGTTAGGTTTTTGCGTCAGTTTTGACACAGACTTACGGAAAACCTAACCTGCTAACCTCGAATTTGACTTAGATTTACAGTGCCACCAACTTGTCATAGGATACTACTGAAATTTAATTAGGTAGTTTCCATGGTGATTGAAAATCACCCTAGGGTCGTTTTCAATAGTAATATAACAAGGGCGAGACATACTTGCCGATAATTTTGCACACACCAAGGGTCGAGTGCTGGTTGCAATGAAAACTGTCCCGAGGGCTTGCCCGAGGGCAGTTTTCTAAGGGCAACCAGCACGATTACTCTTGGCGCGGGCAATAGTATATTGTATGTTAAGAGCTGAAAGTGCATTCTTGCCGCTTGCGCATGAAAATTGCTGGTTGAGACGAAGTCGAAACCAGCAATCATGCAAAAGCGGCAAGCGCACTTTTAGCTCGAAACATACATACTATTTTTTCGACGACTGAGCATATTATTAAAGGAAAATTACAAATTTCGTTTTATCGCAAAAATTAATTGACAATCAAGTTAACAATACTCGCGCCGTCTATATGACATGTGACGCCATTATTTCCACAAATGACGGGCGTTGTCAAGGAAACATTCGGACGTGGCTACCTATTTTGTTCACGCGGAAACCCAAAACGCTCGGCGAGCGGCAAAAAGATGAAAACGCACGCTCAGCGGCAAATGTCAACTTTCTGTTGTCAAATGACAGTGAGAAAAATCTACTTTCGATGTCAGTCGTCGAAAAAATTATATGTAAGTGTGTTGCTTGCGTTTATATTTTGAAGATTATTACACCAAACCCGTATACAAATTATGATTTAAAATTGATCTAATAATGCCAAAACAAAAATCAAACTGCTTGTTTCCTGCAATTCTATTTCTAATTATGACACCATCCACGGGGTCGATAATCATCCCTAGGGAGCTTATCGCTTGGTAAGAAGCCCACGGGCGCTTATCGGCTAATCAGTTCGGGATTGGTCGATTTTCAAAAAATGCATGGTTTCCATTGGCTGATATCAGTCATGTGACAGTTGTGTGTAATAATCACATCAAGTGTGATCTAATTTGTCAAACTGACTCACGTGATTCAAAATAATCAAATTAGATTGTTCTGCAATATATGTAAGAACTTATCGAAAATATGTTGGAAGATTTCTATTATACGTGAGCGATCTTGCTGCCTGTCTTCATTCTAATCCAACATTTTTCGCGGATGATACCAAACTTTTTAATTTTCCCACGACAAATGCAGATATATTAAGATCAGATCTTAAAAAACTTGAAAGTTGGTCATCAAATTGGCTTTTAACAGTGAACGAAGACAAGTGCACTATTTTGCATATAGGTTTCAATAATCCTAGATTAGACCACACTTTACATGGAGTTACATTGAAAAAAGTTAACGTGCAACTGGATCTAGGCATCATAATATCTGCGGACTTAAAATGGTTCCACCATAATACATCTATAGTGAAAAAGCGAACACTGTGCTGTATTTAGTGAAATGTGCATTTAAAGATCTAACTCCCGAACTGTTACTTAAAATCTAGATAACCTATATTCGGCCTATATTAGAATGTACATCGCCTATTTGGTCACAATATTTCGTTAAAGACATTGATTTAATCCAGAAAGTGCAGAGACGAGCAATAAAAATACCACCTAAGCTAGGTCTAACAACCCTACAAAAGAGGCGAGAACGCGGTGATCTCATAGAAACTTACAAAGTGATCTCGGGATACTATTCAACACCTGTGAACATTTTCCATCTAAGCCAAAATATGCATTTACGTGGACATTCATATAAATTAGAACTTGAATGATGCAACAAACTTCCAAGGAAGAATTTCCTGTGCAACCGTGTTCATAACAGTTGGAAATGGAATTCATTAACCAATGACATAGTGTGCAGTGCCAATAAAAATTTATTTAAACATGCTCTAGACGATTATTATTCAGGATAACCATTTCTTTTTATGTATGTATAATTATTCATATGCAAGTGCATGTCCATATTGTTGTAAAATGTTTTATTTCAAGTATATGTACTTATATATTATGTTTAAGTTAAATAGTAATAATTAGCTGTATAATGTTAAAATATGTTGAAAATTTACAACTGCTTATTTTGTATTTATGAACGTAAGCGATATCGGCTTGCCGCCTGCTTACTATTCTTAATAATAATAATAAAAATAATAATGTTTAAGGAAGATGTAAAAATTATACGGCTGAATATTAAAACATTTAAAAGTTTGGTTAGGAAAACAAAGATAACAGCCAAAATTAATTTCAAAAATCCAGGATGCTTTAATGGAATGAATTACGTTTCGTTTGCCTTGGCAAACTTCTTCAGATTCAAAATTATTTACATTTGTATATTTACATGATTAAGGGTTTCTTGGATTATTTAAAACATTATGAAAAGAATAAAAACACTAAATATATATGATGGAATTTTAAAGGGAGGCATTAACATTCCCCTTCATTGTTTTTAAATAGCACATTTTACGCGAAAGCAAAATAAGGAAATTATGCCGGTCACGTCAGATTAATATATATTAATCTGACGTGACCATTTAGTGTTTTTATTCTTTTCATAATGTTTTAAATAATCCAAGGAACCCTTAATCATGTAAATATACAAATGTAAATAATTTTGAATCTGAAGAAGTTTGCCAAGGCAAACGAAACGTAATTCATTCCATTAAAGCATCCTGGATTTTTGAAATTAATTTTGGCTGTTATCTTTGTTTTCCTAACCAAACTTTTAAATAATAATAATGTTTTCAAACTGCGTATATAAGAATAGATTATATGAACATTTCTAGGGGCTAATACAAAATTTTCCAAAAGAATAATAAAAATTCGAATAGGAGGCCCTGACTTTGTATTTGAGCATAACTTTTGCTTCTAAACAACTTTTCTCAATAAAATTTTGCCATATTTTTTGAAATAAGGTAACTTTATTCTTGAACAGATTTCATATATTTGGTCCTGCCCTTATGCTGTTTGACTTGGAGCCATTCTAAATGCATCTGATATGGTTATCGAACATGCACTAACTCGTGGCGGTATTTAAATTGTGGTTGTACAACTAATAAAGAAATATTCCATTTGTTGCACACTTAATGGACCACACTGTAGATGGTATACAATAAAATAAAATATTGTTATTGCACTACTTATTATTTTGTTTCTTTCCTGCGACTTTTTCCGGAGGCTCTTTTTCCGGATGACTTTTTCCGGGGGCTTTTTTCCGAATGACTTTTTTCCGGTGACTTTCTTTCCAGTGACATTTTTTCCGGGAGACTTTTCTGCGGGGGCTTTTTTCCGGATGACTTTTTTTCCGGGGGCTTTAATTCCGTGACTTTTTTCGGGGATTCGTCTATTATGTGAACGAAAATTTTACATATAGTTGTCATGGTCAAACTTGATATGTCTAAAAATTTATGAGCACAAATATGATATTGCCAGGTAAGTTCATTTTTTCGTCATACTAGTACGATAAAGTTGCACTTTATGGGCATAAACCAAGTGTTTATGCAACAGTCGAATATAAAATATTATATTGGGCCACATAACGTTTTGCTGAAATCAGTGGCTTCAAAGTATTTACAGTTTTAACCAGTTAAATGAGTTATATGTAGGAAAATCAGTTAATCAACATGTACCGTAACTATGCAGTAAAAGTAACGTTTTCCGCATTTGTGGTAGCGAAAAGTGCAATTCGCCAAGCAATCTTTAGCAGAGTAAATTAAGTGACATACAATTTCGAATTAAAATTTGGACGTTTCATTTAAAATTAATTTCACCTCGGTGGACGGCGGAGTAGGTGGTCTGTTGATTCGAACGAATTCGTTCCACTTAATGACCATTTCATGATTTCTGAAGTATTTGTATTGCCACAATTATTGCGCTGATGAAAACCCAAAGCCATCATCGCGGCGCGTTCGCTTATTAAAAATGCATTTTTGCGCAAGGCGGCTTTGGCCGCGATTAGTCGCATTGCAAATCATGGGAATGCCACAATATTTTGTCAAAGCAGGCGCCGTGCTCTCACGTCGCTGTTGCAACAATGAAGCCTTCAAAGTAATTTGAGCGGCCGTTTTCCCACAGAACGTAAAATATTATTTTACGAGCGAGTTTTACTAACGCCGACCGTAAAGCTACCTAATAAGTGTGATAAGTAGATGAGTAATTTATTGTCGAGGTGCCTGCTGCGGTGGCCGACCCAAAGCCTACCTTGATCCTGCGGGGGTGCTCTTATACCTGCCAGTATGGCGCTCCCTGTGTAGAGCCGACACTACGCGGACGGTGTTAGTCAGTATACATGTAACTATCAACATAAACATTTTAAATATCAATTTCGGAAAATGAAAATCATTCTTTTTCAATAAAATATGGCATAAAATACACACACGAACAATTATTTTCAAGGAAACGTTAGAAGTTCTATGCATTAGTCTAGATTTGTGTTATTATAACCTCATTTTTAACACGTTTGTGTTGCAAGTGAAATTGTCTTTATTCCTTTTAATAACAGCTAGAAAAAGATGTCGTCCGCATAATCTAAATTAGATATAATTTTTAAGACTCATACTCTGCTGTGTATTACTTGTCTTTATAATGTCTGAATCTAAGACTAAATTTAACTACAACGGTGACAGCAGACATCCTTGTTTACCCCTGTGCTGACTGGGATTGGGTCCTTTATAAGTGATTCTACATTTGGTGCCTTAATCCAACTCGCTGATTAGATTAATTATTTTTGTTGGTACTCCCTTTTCATGTAGTACCGCCAATTTGCATAATGATTAGACTGTCAAACGCTCTTTGGAAATTAACAAAAAGGAGGTAAAGTTGAGATCACCATTCAAGATATTCTTCAATTTTTAGACCTAGGGTGTTTATTTGCTCTATACAAAAGGTATGTGGTCTGAAACCGGTTTTTTTTATGGAGTTTGGGTTCTACATACCTCGTTATTCTTGTTAATATAATTTGCGCGAGCACTTTGTTCATGGTGCTCAATAGCTTAATTCCCCTCCAATTTTTGCATTCGGTTTGATCTTCTTTCTTTAGTAATTTGATGATGAGACCTTCTTTCCACCTGTCTGCAAATTTCTTGGAGTTCCAGTCTTCCAATAGTATTGGGTATAAAAGATCTGTTATTATCAAGACAAACTTGAAAATTTCTGGAGGTATATTGTCGAGGCCAACTGCTTTTTCCGAGTGCATAGCTTGCCTAATTTCTCGTTTAGTAAGTGGCTCAGTACTAATTCTAAGTGATGGGGTGTCTCTTGCTGTTCTGCTTCTTCAATACTATTTTGTGGTGTTGAGCCTAAAATGTAGGTCAAATACTCGTGTCATCTTGCCAACTGCTCTTCTTCCGTGTACAGTTTTGCTCCTTCTTTGTTCTTAATGATTGCGTAACCGTATATGAAGTTTACTAGAACGATCAAGGGTTTATCGTCTTCACTGTTCGTCGTGCGACTGCTTTTATCTTGCTCAAACTGGACGTACTTTCAGAAAAAGAATTAAAGAGCAGTCCGCTTGTATCATAATTTATATATAATCATATTTTGGAGTCTAACCATAGTTTTGATTCTAATAAAGATTAAAAAAATTTGCATATAGGTAATAAAAGTATTTTGTTGAATTTACTTGAAATTTTTGAAATTATGTCCAACAATAATGAATTCAGACTCAATGAAATCACATATTTTGATACTAATTACATTTTTTTCAATATAAAGTAGTATGATTTTGTCATTTTCTTACTGATTTCCTCCCTTACTTCGCCTTCTTCTTTTTTTCTTTTTGTCTTTAAATTGGTACATCCTCATCAATGTCTGTCACTCCTTAATTTTTCAATTTTTGTGTATTAACCATTACAACGATTTTTATAACGTAGTTTGCTGGTTAATACGTTACTTCTCCATGTGGTGTGTTTTTTAAAACCTTTTTCTATCACGTTTTCAATTTTTTAAATTTTAACCTCACTTTTAACATATGCTTCGACTACTAATAGCAGTAAGTGGTTTCGAAATATGTCGCCACCACGCCACCCACAATTTCACAATAAATGCTGCTTAGTTATGCTGCTAATTCTTCTACCCATCTACGTTTTTCTCGTCTGGCACTTCTTTTAGCAACCATGTTGGATTCTGTATAGTTTCCCCTGTGTTCTGCGCTTTCGTGTTCCGTTTTTATTTGTTTATCTTTCCTTTAATGTAACGTCTTTGATCAATCTTTTTTCAAGTGTCTTTCGTTGTCCATTACTTTTGGTTTTTGTTCTTTTTTCAGGGTATTTGTGCTAACTTCTAAGATAGTCTTCTCTAGACTGGTATATCTTACAGTGATCTTCACCACTTTCTGCAGATGGACAGATGATGAATCTGGTTGGCTGTACGATTGTCTGGGATAACCAGGTTACCTTATGCATTTGCTTGTGTGAAAACAGGGTTCCACCGATGGCTAAGTTATGGTTTAGACATAGATCCTTAAATAGTTCGCTGTTCGCATTTATTTGGACTAGTCGATGTTTTCCCATTACAAGTTCCATATTTGTATTATGGTTGCCTACCCTGGCATTCAAGTCGACCATGAGTAAATGATATCAGCTCTCTTTGTTTTGTGTAGGGTAGTTGTCAGGACATTATAAAAGTTAACTTCGTCCTCTATGTTTGCAGCCTCTGTTAGGGAGTAGTATTAAATAACTGCGATTTTTCTTATAGATGATTGAATTCTTGCAGTCCCCATGACAGTATGCTTCTTCTAGTTGATGTACTCATTATTATGCCTGCTCACGTTTCATGGTTTTCTGCTAGAGGTTTTTCTGAAAAGATTAGCTTTTCTCCAGTGGTTATCAATAATTCTCCGGTGCCGTTCCATCGCTAAGATCGCGAATCTCAAGATTGTAATTTTTTATTTTATTAATGTCTTGGGCTAGTCGGGATGCGTCTATCATTATTAGTATATTGCAAAATCCAATTCGTGTCTAGGTTTTCGGAATTGTTCGTCGAGGTTTCAGTAATCAGTTTTATTTATGGCTTGCATATTTAGCCTCTAGACTGACCTGAGTTGAAACTCGATTTGTCACATTTGCTTTGTGCTGGTGGTTAGGTTATTCTGCCTATACTTGTTGGTTTCCAAGAGGGAACACGTGAAGGTGAGAAAGACATTTGGATATTAGATGCTGCTTGAAACACATCTTTATCCCTTATACCCTTTCACCAACAAGACCTGACTTTAAAATCGGTGAATAATTGTAGAAGTAATTGAATAACAAGAAAGCGCCAGGCTATGATATCATAACTGGTTCTATCCTTAAGCAGCTACCAGAGAGAGTAGAGAACAACTATTTAACAGACTTCTGCGCCCCGCAACTAAACATGGCGCAAATCATAGTAATATTGAAACCTGATAAGCCGCCAACGTCTACAGTCATATTGCGCAATTAATATGCTAGCAACAGTATCTAAACTCCTAGAAAAGTTTATATTAAACCGATTAAATAAAGATACGCCGTTAGACGATTGGATCCTCAAACATCAGTTCGGATTCAGACGAGACCATTTCACCATCCATCAGTG